>CM053786.1:266636742-267380215 GCA_028749045.1 Cupressus sempervirens | reverse complement strand
AAACCTACGTATGGGGTTAACCTTGTCACTAGGATATTAAATGATTTGGGTCCAAATCCTGGGTTAAGAGCCCATTAGTTTACACATAATTGATCCCAAATCCTAGTATAATTTCTAATGTAATCTTCATTTAGGACATAATTATGTTAAAAAAAAATTGTGAGGCTTTACCTAATGTTTTTTTATTGGACAACATTATTTCTCCCTAGGGCCAAGCATCTAGAACTTTATCGATGTGTGTCTTTAACAACCATTATTTAGCCAACTATTTTATATTTTGGGCTTTAGGACACATGTCATGATTTTAGGAAGAATTAGGATTTGTGTTATTACTTTTAATATTAGTCCCAAAATAGAGTTGATTCCATTGATATATCTTACATCAATAGTTTAGATCAATTCCTTTCACCATAACAATGATAACAAGAAAAGTGATGATGACCAAGTTGGGAACAAAACATAACTCATTAGTAATTGAATCTAAATGGATTTGAAGACTATAAGTACATTATACAATGTACACTTGGAATAATGGCTATGGCCCACCAGTGAAACTATAAATTCACCAAAGAATTAAATAATCTCTCTATAGAAACCAATAGATTAACCAACTATATTAATATTTTGCACCATATGATACAATTGATTTGTCTATATTTATCTAGGTGCCCATTTTTTAAAAGAATTTCCACAATTAATATTCAATTTTGATATGAAAAGGAAAAAATTTCAAATATAATATAAATTTCTCCCCTACCTCAAATAAAAAAATTGCGCTTGATTAGAAATTTTTACTACACACTGATTTTTTAAGTCCCCAACATTTTTTATTGTTTTGTTGAGAAGGTTTCCTAAAGCTCTCTCTCTCTCTCTCTCTCTCTCTCTCTCTCTCTCTCTCTCTCTCTCTCTCTTCTAGGAAATTTTGTCTCTTCTACGAAATCATAATTTTTTGAATAAAAGTTACATATGGGGTTAACAACATCACAAAGATATTAAATAACTTGGGGCCAAAGCCTAGGATAAGTGCACATTGTCTTTACACAATATTGATCCCAAATCCCGATCCAATCACCAATGTAATCTACATTTTTGACATAATTATTTAAAAATAATTGTGATAATTTACCTTATATTTTCTTATTGGAAAATGTTATTTTTCCCTTAGAATATAATTAAATATCCATGCGGCTAATTGTCTACAACTTTACTGATGTATGTCTCCAACAACCACTCTTTAGCCAACTATTTTATATTTTGGGCATTAGGACAAGTGTCATGATTTGAGGAGTAATTAGAATTTATTTTATAACGTTTAAGATTGGACCAAGAAAAGAGCCAAGGAAATTGAAATATCTCGCATCAATGGTTCAATTTAATTCCTTTCACTATAACAATAATAACATGCAAATTGATGATGACCAAGTTGGCAACAAAAAACGACACATTTTTAATTTAATCTTAATGGATTGGAAGACCACAAGTACATTATACAATGTACACTTAGCATATGGGTTGTGGTCAACCTATGATTCTATAAATTCATGAAAAAATCAAATACTCTCTATAGAAACCATGAGATAAGGCAACTATATTAATATTTTGTGGTATAAAAAATAATTTATTTGCCCATAGTTATTTAGGTCACAAATTATTTTTAAATTTTTCATAGTTACTATTAAATTTTGGTATGGAAAAGAAAACTTTACCAATAGAAAATAATTTAAAAAGTTGCCCTTGAGTAGAATTATTTCCTTCACATTAAATGTTGAATTTTCCACCATTTACATATTTTTCTTGAAAACTCTCTCTCTCTCTCTCTCTCTCTCTCTCTCTCTCTCTCTCTCTCTCTCTCTCTCTCTCTCTCTCTCTCTCTCTCTCTCTCTCTCTCTCTCACACACACACACACACACACACACACACACACACACACACACACACACAATATTTAATCGAATTATTATAGAATTATACTTTGATGCAATCCAAGCCTTCAAAAGATGGACTTTTATTTCCAAATCACCCTTTGAAAAGAATACCTGAGGAGAAATAATAGTTTTAATTTTTCAAGACACTAATTATATTACAAATTCTGTTAAATCTTATGTCAGTACAATATATTGTAGGTATATGACATCATGTTCCCTTCAAAACTTATGATATCTAGTGCCAATAATAGTCCTTGGAACCCAATAATTATAATCATTAATTAGTTATGTAAAATACATATTTCAACCTTTAAGAGTGGCATAATTTTTTATTCCTCTCTTATCAAATTCTTGATAAGAGTCAAGAATCTCACTATAGGTTTTGATTCTTGTTAGAATATACTTTTTTCTTGTATCTACATATTATTGTTAAAATAACTTGTCAACATGTTCAGGAATATGATAATAATTTAATATAATAACAAAATAAAACTCAAATTTTAATATGAGTGAAAAACATGTCAAAGAAACAAGATTATGTGACATGGAATATAAGATTGGTTATTTGTGTGGTGAATCTATAACTTTCATTTCTCTGAAAATTAGAATATCATAGATTTGGTTCAATACAACTTGGTCCATTTAAGTTAGGTAATAAGAACATTAAATATAGTACAATTTTGGCTATACTAGACCTAAACCTTAAAGTGGACACTACATTAAATGATGTCATGCATGTGAAAAAAATTAACATATAAGAAAATCTAACTAATATTATATCCATATTAGTTCATTTCTATTGGAAATCTGATTGAAAAGCTCATTGTTGAAGATCAAAGAGGGATATTATTGCAAAGAAGGAAGATTGTTGTAGAAGAATGTTTCCATTCATTGTTTTGTCATTGATGTCAAACCTGCTATTTTTAGGAATGATATTTTCTTATAAGGTCCAAGTACTATCACTCAGTTGATTGATGAAGAGGATTTGATCAACAAGATGTAACAAGAGCACCTAAGGGAAAGGTTCAGTTATGATGTTGTAATGAAGTGCAAGGATCAGTTAAGACACTGGTTAAGTAATATATTGATGACATACTCAAGGATATATAGGTTGGTCACACTTAGAAACATTTGAGGAAGAAGTTGTAACAAGGTTGATTGTAAAGCTTAAACTAAGATCTTTAGTGGGTGCCGAGAAAGTTAGTTGAAGCTAAGAAAATTTTTAGTAGAAGCTGAGTAAAAGACAATTCTAGTGTGTGTTGAGTGATCTTCTTGTGCCAAGTGAAAATCAGGTGTCGAGCATCAAAAAAATTTCAGTTGGTGTCGAGTGATCTTCAGGTGCCAAGCATTAGGAGAAACATAGTTGATGCTGAGTAATACAGTGTGTTCCAAGCACCAGTATTTCAATAGTGCTGAGCTACTGCATTATTTCAAATGATGAAGATTTTCCAAATCTAAGTTGACATAGTGGTTACATTAAATTTTGTGAATGAGTTGGAAGATAAGGATGATGAGTTGTTGGCACAGAATCCTATGTAAACTATTTTTGAGTGAATTCTAAAGGATTATTCAAGATGTTTCTAGAGGAAACAGAATATGGGTTAGATGTAATGAATCCTACCTAATCCATGTGAATTGAAAATGAAAAAAGGAATAATCGAGCAGAAAAATGAACTCCAAGACTTCTATTTAAGAAGTCATAGACCAAGAAGCAAAGAGCTACTAATACTATTGTTGTTGAAGAGCCAAATTTGCAAAGTAGTTAGAAGGGTGTCAAGGAGGAGACATCTAGGAGAAGGAAGAGCATAAAGGCTTTGCTTCTATGAGTGTTCATGAAGAGATGATTGCACTAGTACATTGAGTGTGGAGACTCAAGGAGACAAAGCTTGAGAGAAGGGCAAGCTGTCAAGAGTTACAAAGATTGAAGGCCAGGAAAGGGTATGAGCTAAGAAGTGATCTAAGATCTACCAGATAAGTTGTATGTTGTAGTCAACTCACTTATTTGTATGAGCATATATTCTATTGATACCAGCAGCCGCGGTAAATAAGAATCTGCTAATAATGGAAAAAATTACATGGAATTATTGGAACTATTTAATAATGCGGGTCTTTCGGAAATATTTGATAATCAAGACAATTGGTTGAATCCTTTAAAACTCTCTAATCAAAATTCATTGAGAGCTTCTTTTCACAAAGCAAATACCTTTGAATTTTTAGATTATTTACACCGTCCTCGTCTTTTTTATAAAAAAAGATTGGCTTCTTACATGGGAAGGATTCATATCAAAAATAAGAATGTAACATATGGACAATTATTAAATTTAGTTTTCATTCCTAACAATCTGGTTTCTTCGTCTATTAACGAAATGAGAGCTGTGTACTCAGAGAAAGAAACTATCTCACTCATAAAGTCACAAGTTAATATATTATTGGATAAATATTTATGTGACAAAGTGCTAATTCATGATTTGCATAAATCGTCTAATTTCTTTGATAAATTGAATTCTATTATTCGTAGAAATATTAATTTCTCGATTGAAGATATTTCTAAAACTCCTTTAATAAGCCTACAAATTGTCAATTTTGACAAAAACTCTTGCTATCCTTTTTTAAATAGTTCAGATTTAGAAGAAAAGACCTCTAGCCAGTATTCTCAAAATAGTTTTAGTTCAAACATAGATCTTATTCAAACTCAATCTTATCAAGATGATCTATTGTCCGAAATATCTTTGCGAATGAATCAATTTGCAGAAAAAGCAAAATATAGTTCAACAGAAAGAGATATAATAGAAGACAAAACTATACGTGACTTTATGGAAGACGAAGCCATAGGTGAGTTTATGGAATTCAAATCCATAGGTGACTTTTTTGACAAAGAAAAACTAAAGTTAGTATTTTCAAAACTAAAGTGTTTTGGAATAATTTCTTTTAATCAAAATCAAATAAATATTCTTTTTGATCAAATAAAAAGAAATATTCTTTTTGAGAAATGGGGTTTGTTTCAAACACATAAGTCATGGTTGTGGTTTTTTACTTCCACAGGGTGGAAATATACTAAAAATCTGTTTTTTACTCTTTTTTCGGAAATAGAAATACCAGAAATACCAATAAATAATATTAATCAGTTGGTATCAATCCCGGGCAATATTAGGCAAAATTGGAATCACAATTTGAATATTTTGTGGGCACTTTATCATAAATTTTGGAAAGTTCTAAAGTGGGAATTTAGAGATAAAATTGATCAAATTATCACAATATTGAATGATCAAATTCTCATAATATTAAATGATAAAATTCTCCCTATATTAAATAATCAAATTCTCCCGATATTGAATGATCAAATTCTCCCTATATTCAATCTTATGTTATCCCGCTGGAATATTGACAAAATATTGCAAGAAACAAATGACGAAGTATTTAGAGGAGTACTTAAGGGAAAGGATCTATCAATATCATTTGATGTATGGAAATATACACATAATGTTCGGGAATATGATATTTTTCTTTATATCTTAATTGGGTTTTTCTTTTATATTTCCTCCAGAATTCCTTTATTGTTGATTAAGTTTTATAGGAACTTCTATCTCATCAGAGTTTTGCAGTATAATTCCTACTGCTTTGAGAGAGTAGGAGAAATGATTAGATCTTATAAAAGGCTTAGAAATTTTTCTAATTTAAATTGGTATGGTTCTTGGCTTACATTTGTGGACTATATCGAGCTGGACTCGGATCCTGATGATATAGGATTATCGCTACTATTGAAAATTTGGTATGTCAAAAATATTAAATGGTTGCGGCGGCGTTTTCGAGAATGCCGGAAATATCACTCACTTATAAAAACAATTTTGTACGAATTTGAAGTGGATGACTTTCTTTTGAGAGAAAATCGATTGTTTTTACTACAAGAAAGAATCTCTCAATTTGAATCGAAATTAACCCCCCCTATTGGTTTATTTCATGAATTTGAAAAAAAAGAACAGCCAGGACTTCTTTACTTTCGATATTTAGCTGAATTTATTCAGAGAGGCCTAACTCATAGAATAGGCTTAATGAATTCCGAATTAAATTCATTGTTTTTAGCAGAAATACCGATCTTCGCTGCTTTTTATCAGAAGATGACTTCCATCCCAATTCGCTCATTCTTATATGACCACGTTAGATTTTACCCACTCTACCCAGTACCGTCCTTTTCGAATTGAATTTTATTGATAGGGCCTAAGGAAACTGGACGATCCTACTTGGCTAAAAATTTGGCAGCAGATTCTTATTTACCTTTAATAAGAATATCTCCTAAAAGTTTTTTGAGGCAGCAAAAACTTCTGTCTCGCTATGAACCTGAGTATACATCTTCAGCTAAACAATCATACCTTGAGCATGAAAATATCCTCAGGTCTCTCGGCTGGTCAGGCAGGCCAAAAGACGTAGCTGAGAAGGAAATAATTTCCTACAGTAGTTTGTAATGGTCCGGTTCTGGAAGTATCATCAATGGTCTGTGTAGCCATAAAAAAAGAGTATTGGTTGAGATTTAATTAACTTTGTATACTATTATGTACATATACATACATAGGATTACCTACCAATGGAAACTGCAACCTTAGTCGCTATCTCCATATCTTGTTTACTTGTTAGCTTTACCGGTTATGCCCTATACACCGCCTTTGGACAACCTTCTGAACAACTTCGAGATCCTTTTGAAGAGCACGAGGACTAGTTGAAAAAGAAAAAAAGACCTTCCCGATCGGGAAGATCTTTTTTTTTTCTTTAAGTAAGAAAATTTCTTTAAGTAAGAAAAAGGATTAGAAAAATAGTCAATTATTTTCCCCCTTTATCGGGAACTTTGGGGGGTTCCCAGAAGAAAATAGCGAAAAAAATGATTCCTAAGGTCGATACCAAAAGGAATGTATAAACCAATGCTTCCATAAATTCGATCGTAATTTATAATTAATAGAGATAGCTTTCGTACTAATTACAACATTTTGAAAAAGGTGAAATCAAAAGCAGAAGATTTTCCTGAGATGCAAATTCTCAATATTGCATTAACAAGCGGAGTAATACCATATTATACCACTTGTCTTTTAGTAGTTGGATCTCCCAATTTTTGGAATGCCCCAAATTCTACTTGAGCATCCAAATCCGGGTCAATACCGGCAAAAACATCTCTGAATAGAGTTCTAGCACCATGCCAAATATGCCCAAAAAAGAAAAGAAGGGCAAATGTAGCATGCCCAAAAGTAAACCAACCCCTTGGACTACTCCGAAAAACACCATCCGATTTCAAAGTAGCACGATCTAATTCAAAAATTTCACCTAATTGTGCACGTCTAGCATATTTTTTGACTATAGCAGGATCACCAAAACTAACTCCATCAAGTTCACCACCATAGAATTCAACAGTTACACCTACTTGTTCAACACTATATTTGGATTCTGCTCTCCTAAAAGGGACATCGGCTTTCACAATTCCTTAAAGTACTATATCTTGGTTTTAGACTAAAAAAAGTACTAAAAAAATATGTATGGGAAACAAAATATATCCACTTGGCCTCGTTATCGATTCGACGATCTTATTTGCATGAATAGATTTTGGTGGAATACCAATAATGGTAGTCGATCTGCTATGTTGAGGGTACGCATGTATCCTAAAATAGATCATTGGGAACATATTCAAAGTAATTTGTATTTTCTAAGGCTAAAGCACAGTTTTATTTCGATAAGAGAGATTGTTAAAAAATTTGGAAATCATGCCAAAAGTTTATTGGGTACGAAACAGTCGCCGGTTGCTGGACAAAACGAAGCTCTAAATGAAGTAAAGCATAAAAAAGAAGACTCTTTTTGCAGCATAAGTTCGTCCCTTCCTTCTGACCCCTCCCCGTACAATGAGCTTCTTACGATACTCAGAAAAATAATAAGTTCGCTTAGAGATTCTATTAGGGGATGGATAGGTTCACTTTTGTCTAAACTTAGAGCTTTTCTTATCAAACGGATAAGTTCGCTTAAAGATTTTATTATCAAATCAATGAGAGAACTCTTTTCTAAACTTAGAGCTTTTCTTATCAAGCGGATAAGTTCGCTTAAAGATTTTATTATCAAATCAATGAGAGAACTTTTTTCTAAACTTAAACTTAAATTGAAAAGATTTCTAAATACGCTTAAAAAGAAACTGAGAAAATTGATAGATCCGCTCATAAATAAGTTGGAAACTCAACGTATCAACTTTATGAGGTTTCTAACAAACCTTATAAATGAAATTAGAGTGAAACTCGTCAATTTTCTAAGTTTCCTAAGAGATATAATAGACGGGCTATTAGCTGTGATGAAACAAAATGAAATGATATTTCGAGATATCAATAAAAAATGAGCATGTTAATGTAAATAATAAAAATGGATAAAAAAAAAAAAAAGATTATCACTCTTATTGTTTTTAATAGAGAAAGAAAAATGAACCCCGAAGGATTCAAATAGTTTTTTTTTTTACATAGAATATAATCTATATAATATTCAAAATACTCGAAAAACAAAAATGTCTTAAAAAGAATTGAACGAGAAGCCGTATGAGGTGAAATTCTCATGTACGGTTTTATATAGTGGCAGTAAAGGTCACTTTTCTGCCAACTTTTCCACTATTACCCCTAAAAAACCAAACTCTGCCTTACGCAAAGTCGCCAGAGTACGATTAACTTCTAAATATGAAATCACTGCTTATATACCTGGTATTGACCATAATTTACAAGAACATTCTGTAGTATTAGTAAGAGGTGGAAGAGTCAAAGATTTGCCCGGTGTTAAATATCACATAATTCGAGGAATTTTAGATGCTGTCTCAGTCAAAAACCGGAAACAAGGGCGTTCTAGTGCGTTGTATATTCTTATCTAAGATTTGTATCATTTTATGATGATGCCATGTCAATTGCTAAAAACATGTAAAGTATATGGCTAACCCAATAACGAACGTTTTCTAAGGGGACTAGAGCAGGCTAAAACAATAAGGATAATATATGTCTAAGGTTTAATATTTAATTCATTTTATAAGTTTTCCCTTACTTAGTGTGTGTTAACATAAAATTGGAAATGTCTTGACTTTTTTGGAGCAGACTCAATTCAAATAGCATTGATTTAAAACACCTTTTCCTTTTTTATACTCTGTTTTAAACCTAAGGACCTAATCGTATAGATATAGAAATTACCGATCCACTTTCTCTTCCGCTATTGAACTCAACTCACTCTATTATATGACGAAACAATGAAATTGTCAAGTATTTTATGAAATAAAATCAAATATTCGATGAAATTATTATATGACTGAAATAAAATCAAATATTCGATGAAATTATTATATGACGAAACAATGAAATTGTCAAGTATTTTATGAAATAAAATCAAATATTCGATGAAATTATTATATGACTGAAATAAAATCAAATATTCGATGAAATTATTATATGACGAAACAATGAAATTGTCAAGTATTTTATGAAATAAAATCAAATATTCGATGAAATATTATCAGCTTCTTGAATGCCTTGATGGTGGAATGGTAGACACGCGACACTCAAAATGTCGTGCTAAACAGCGTGGAGGTTCGAGTCCTCTTCAAGGCATACATATTCAATATTTCATTTAATAGTTATATTAGACATTATAATTAATGGCAATTGAATGAGTAATTCAATTGCCATTGTTCAAAAAATCAAGTCGTATTAATCGAGAGTACTACTATTAAACTATATCAATTCGATTTTATTTTTTGGAAAAGTTTTAAAGACAAAATTCGGACCGATCAAATTTGAACAAAATGAATGAAAGATCTAGGCTTTTTTTTTGTTATTTAATCCTTCCGCCAATAAACAATCAATGGCATTCGTAGAAAGCCATTTTGTTTTTAATAATGTATCGATCATTTGTTTAAATAACATTGTATTAGAGAAGAATAAATTTGATAAATATTCATAACTTTCGGATAGAGTTTTATAAGTAAGAGATTCATTAGATAATAAATCTATATTTTCCCTTTCTCCCTTGAGCAAATGTTGTTTAAATTTATCATCCCGTGTTTTTTCACGGAACCAACGTTCACTTATCACCGATTGGGGATAAGGTAATACACGTTTCAATCGGGTACCAATTTCTTGAAAGCGTTTGAAATTTTCAAAATTTTCTTTTTCTTCCATTTTAATATTAAGAGGTAAATCGTCATCATTAGTCTGAATTTTGATTCCTAGGGCTATTTTTCTCACCTTTTTACGCTTTAGAATAGACTTTAACGTTTTTTTAATACTGATATTTAGCTCTCTTGTTGAAGAATAAGTAAGATAAATGCTCTTCACAAGTTCTTTAGAAGCAAAAAGTTCTCTTTGTTCAAAAGAAGAGTGCTTATTTAAAAAGCGAATACTCACGGGATCCCAAAGAAATCGACGAGCTAGACAGATTACTGGTGCATTTAAAGGTTTATACTCCATTGCATACTCTTCTGTGTCAAATTGATATATTCCCATCCTTTGAAACTTTTTGTATAGTAATTTTGCTTCCCAGAAAGCAGCTGTCTTTCTTTCTATAATATCGTCCTTCCCAGCATAAAGAGGCCGGAAGTCGGGGCCAGACATTAGAAATTTCTTCCAATATAAGCTAGAAAGACGGGTCGGTCTTTCTTGAAACCCTCCAAACAGGTGAAGATAATCCAATAATGGATTTTCTATTGTTATATCTTTTATATGCTCAAATCGATTGCTGCGAATAAAACTAAAACGCCAGGTCCTAGAATCACAAACTATAGGAGTTTCGTCCTCTTTTCCGTAGGAATTTCTTAATTCTTTAGATAAAACGATTTTATCTAGTATAGAAGATAATCCTTTTTGCATCATATCGTTTTTGAACTGAGGAGCAATTGTTATGTAATCAGAATTGCCCCGATATATTGCCAACGATGGAAATTCTTCCAGAAGACCCTGTAAGAGACTCGAAGCTAGAATGAAATCATTTTCAATGAAAGGATCAAAAGGATTATTCCAATTCTCTCTATTTGATTCCGATAAAAACCAACAATCTTGCGCTACTGATCCGGCCAAGCAACCCAAAATATGATAGAATACGGTGAACTCTTTCGCAACTGTTCCGACAATTGAAGGTTCTAAATACCATTGATGCAAATAGTTTGCCCTTCGACCCTCGAAATCTAGATTAAGCCTTAGAGAATTTTTTAAATACGTTAGTTTATTCTGTATAATGGCTTTTCCTATCTTATAAGGAAGTCCTTGAAAAAATTCACTGAACTTCAGATTATAATTACAAGGACCCCAATTTGATCTATACAAAGCTACTCCAATTATATCATTGTCTATAGCTGAAGTATTTTGGCTCATGCTAATTAGAAATATTTCATCAGCAAGTTTTGCTAGATCTTGCGTAGTAAAGCCTTTGGTAGTTAACCCAAATTCATCATAGCAGTTCCATTCTTTTTTCAAGTAGAGCCCTTTGTTACGTAAAAGCAAAGGAAATTCTTTTTCTCGATATGGGGCAGGCAACTTTTTAGTATTGATAAATGTATCGAATCTTCATTTACTACGAGGAGGACTTATTAGAACTGGATCAATTTTTTTTGGAATATCAGTTGAGGCAATAACAACAATATTTTGTTTGATGGTGGTTTCTTTTTCACCATCAATCGGATTATATGGATCCCCAAGGAGTTCTACCAATAATGCAATAAGATAAAAGTAATCATTCAGTTCATGAATGCTTGGAATCCATATGACGCAAGGAGACATCAATTTTGCCAATTTGAGTGCAAATACGAATTGGATTACTCTTCTCGCAAAATACTCTGGAGGGTTAGGATTCAAAAATCGATCATACAAAAACTTATGAGGTTTTTTATCATAGTACTCCTTCTCAGCTACGTCTTTTGGCCTGCCTGACCAGCCGAGAGACCTGAGGATATTTTCATGCTCAAGGTATGATTGTTTAGCTGAAGATGTATACTCGGGTTCATAGCGAGACAGAAGTTTTTGCTGCCTCAAAAAACTTTTAGGAGATATTCTTATTAAAGGTAAATAAGAATCTGCTAATTAGCACAGATAAGAAGTGATCTAAGATCTACCAGATAAGTTGTATGTTGTAGCTAATTAAATAGGATGATATGCTAAGATCTACCGCGGCTGCTGGCACAGAGTTAGCCGATGCTTATTCCTCAGATACCGTCATTTATTCTTCTCCGAGAAAAGAAGTTTACGACCCGTGAGCCTTCTTCCTTCACGCGGCATTGCTCCGTCAGGCTTTCGCCCATTGCGGAAAATTCCTCACTGCTGCCTCCCGTAGGAGTCTGGGCCGTGTCTCAGTCCCAGTGTGGCTGATCATCCTCTCAGACCAACTACTGATCGGAGCCTTGGTAAGCCATTGCCTCACCAACTAGCTAATCAGACGTGAGCCCCTCCTTAGGCGGATTCCTCCCTTTTGCTCCTCAGCCTACCTCGTAGAGGTACTCAATTCTATGGGGTATTAGCAACCGTTTCCAGCTGTTGTTCCCCTCCCAAGGGCAGGTTCTTACGCATTACTCACCCGTTCGCCACTGGAAACACCACTTCCCGTTTGACTTGCATGTGTTAAGCATGCCGCCAGCGTTCATCCTGAGCCAGGATCAAACTCTCAATGGAATTCAGAGTTTCATTATTTAATTACTTATAGCTCCTTTCTTCGTGGACGAAGTCGATTTACGAATTATCTATCATCTGTATGATATATGTATAATCATATATCTTAAACCTTCCTTAAATATTAAACTTTCTTAAATATTCAAAACCTAACCTAAACAATATATTGTTAAAATTGTTAAATTTGCCAGTTACAGTTAAGTTATATATTAACTTACTAATTATATACATATATATAGATATAATATACATATATATATGATATATTATTAGTAGTTATATGATTATTTGCTAGTTAAGAGGTTATATATATTCTAAATAGTCAGTATAATATGGAACTATAGATTCATTTTATATATATATATTAATAATATATTCTATTATTTGCTAGTTATATATTATATTATTAATTATTAGAATATGGAACTATAGATTAATTGTTTTTTTCTATATTTATTAACAATAATTTATTCTATTATTGAATTATGTGGATGTGTAATTATGAGTTTTTTTGCTCCATTACAGGACAGAATGCTCATTAAAACGTTGATACGTATCAATCTTCTATGATACGTTATACTTTATCTTCTTTTCTGGTGGATTATTGTTATTACATTAAATTACATTATCAATATATTATAAATGTAAACCCCCTAGCCTCTTTTTATTCACGATATAAATATAAAAAAAGAGCGAACAGAAATAACAAAGAGAACTAGGGATAATCAGTTTTGAACTGATGACTTTCACCACGTCAAGGTGACACTCTACCACTGAGTTATATCCCTTTCCTATCCTTATCCAGAAGGGAAATTGTAAGAACTTCCCATTCCAAAAGAATCGAGAAATTAAACGAAACTATATCATGATTCCTCGGAAGGAATCTGTAACAATTTCCAAATTGATATTTTCTACTTAAAAACAAAATTCGTAACTAAATAGGCTATTAATATTGCTGCATTTCAAAAAAAAAAACTTTTCCTATATTTTACTTACCTTATATTGCCGATTGGTGCACACAGCCGCTCGGAGCATATATTCTATTGATACCATTTTATCATAGGCCATCGAAATAATTCTCAGTATACAAACCATGCCACCCAAACCAAAGCACAAAAGTCAAAATTTTGAATCAAATTGATTCCCAGTTCAAATAATGCATAACTACATGGATAAGCTTACATTAACCCGTCAATTTTGAATTGAATTTGTGATGAAACAAAATGAAATGATATTTCGAGATATCAATAAAAAATGAGCATGTTAATGTAAATAATAAAAATGGATAAAAAAAAAAAAAAGATTATCACTCTTATTGTTTTTAATAGAGAAAGAAAAATGAAGATAAGACGTTTTCTTTGGCCTCGTTATCGATATTTGGTGTCGTTATTCAATGAATAAATTTGAAATCACCATCACCATAAGAAATAGTTGTTTTGGAAAGATCCCAATCTTACCGTCGATTCAGCTTTTTTTTTTGAGAAAATAAAAAAATATCTATATTTTATTCTTATATTTTGTTATATGTATGTAATAACAAAAATATCTATATTTTATTCTTATATTTTGTTATATGTATGTAATAACATATATACACAAATGGATCGTCAACCACTCATCATTTGATTCATTATAGAAAATCACAATGAATTGAATCCGGTCGACCTTTTTTTTTTACCGGGCGAATGACGGGGATCGAACCCGCGCGTGGTGGATTCACAATCCACTGCCTTGGAACCACTTGGCTACGTCCCCCTTGGAACCAAGTTGTCTTTTTCTGATCAAAAATGACATCGATTACTAGAAGAAGAAATAGGCCGAAAATCAGGATGCATTCTGGGAAAATGGAACTTCCATAGAAGAGAAGCAAATGAAATTCTTTCATAAAAATGATTTTAAGGTATAAAAAATGCATTTTTCATTTTGTCCGGATCATTAGTTACTAACTTCAATTAATATTCGAGCAACATTTTATTTAAAATCTCCTTATTATACATTATATCTATGATTTATTTTTCATTCTTCTTTTCCTTTCGTTTTCGTTCCAATAAAATTTGTATCAATTTTTTTGTATCAATTTTTAGAAAGTAAGTTTTCTTTTATTGATCAAAATGGGATATTTTATTGATCAAAATGGGATAGATCTGTGGATCTATTTATACTAATTAGTGGATTAACGGTAATGCGCAAAAGCTTTATTAGATTCTGCCATTTTATGAATCTCTTCCTTCTTGCGTATAGCATTGCCTTTCTCTCTGGCAGCATCCATTATTTCGTAACTTAATTTGAATTGCATATTTGGACCAGAACGTTTTCGGGATGACTCTAATAACCAACGAATCGCAAGTATTTTTCCTTCTTTCTCTTTTATTTCAATGGGAACTTGATAAGTGGATCCACTTACACGTTTTGATTTTACTATCAATTTGGGAGTTAATTTGTCTATTGCTTGACGTAGAACAATTAGTGGATTTTTCTCTGTTTTTTGTTGAATCTTTTCTAGAGATTGATAAAAAATTCGATAAGCTAATGATTTTTTTCCGTTCTTAAGAATACGGTTAACGACCATGTTAACTAATCGATTATGATAGATCGGATCAAATTTATCAATTTTATTTTCTACAGTACTTTGGCGTGACATGAGTGTGAAAAAGGTTCATAAATTTATTTCATAAAGACTAATCATTACTTATTTCGGCTTTTTAACTCCATATTGTAGGGTAGATCTCTAAAGGTATCAAAGATCTCCCTCCAAACCGTACATACGACTTTCGCCGGATACGGCTTTCCACATGATTCTATTTGCATATATAGAAGATATTCATTCTTATGCATAGAATTATGTTTACTCATTCTCAATTGAGTATCCGTTTCCTTTCTTTTGCTATGATTAGAAATCTTGTATTTTCTATATCTATACGATTAGGTCCTTAGGTTTAAAACAGAGTATAAAAAAGGAAAAGGTGTTTTAAATCAATGCTATTTGAATTGAGTCTGCTCCAAAAAAGTCAAGACATTTCCAATTTTATGTTAACACACACTAAGTAAGGGAAAACTTATAAAATGAATTAAATATTAAACCTTAGACATATATTATCCTTATTGTTTTAGCCTGCTCTAGTCCCCTTAGAAAACGTTCGTTATTGGGTTAGCCATATACTTTACATGTTTTTAGCAATTGACATGGCATCATCATAAAATGATACAAATCTTAGATAAGAATATACAACGCACTAGAACGCCCTTGTTTCCGGTTTTTGACTGAGACAGCATCTAAAATTCCTTGAATTATGTGATATTTAACACCGGGCAAATCTTTGACTCTTCCACCTCTTACTAATACTACAGAATGTTCTTGTAAATTATGGTCAATACCAGGTATATAAGCAGTGATTTCATATTTAGAAGTTAATCGTACTCTGGCGACTTTGCGTAAGGCAGAGTTTGGTTTTTTAGGGGTAATAGTGGAAAAGTTGGCAAAAAAGTGACCTTTACTGCCACTATATAAAACCGTACATGAGAATTTCACCTCATACGGCTTCTCGTTCAATTCTTTTTAAGACATTTTTGTTTTTCGAGTATTTTGAATATTATATAGATTATATTCTATGTAAAAAAAAAAACTATTTGAATCCTTCGGGGTTCATTTTTCTTTCTCTATTAAAAACAATAAGAGTGATAATCTTTTTTTTTTTTTTATCCATTTTTATTATTTACATTAACATGCTCATTTTTTATTGATATCTCGAAATATCATTTCATTTTGTTTCATCACAAATTCAATTCAAAATTGACGGGTTAATGTAAGCTTATCCATGTAGTTATGCATTATTTGAACTGGGAATCAATTTGATTCAAAATTTTGACTTTTGTGCTTTGGTTTGGGTGGCATGGTTTGTATACTGAGAATTATTTCGATGGCCTATGATAAAATGGTATCAATAGATCAGATTTATACCCTGGGTCAGGAAAGGAATTGTGCGCATTCTCGTAATTTGAATTTGGAATGAATGATAAAATGACGATATTTTCCATTCAAGATGGCGAAACAGAATGTAGAATTTTTGAAAAGATTAGACCGATCTATCTAATCGGATCAATCAAAGATCCATGGATATCAAAATATTATTTTTCATCGTAACTAAACTAAATGTTCAACTACTAGAATAAAAAAGTTGGAGTCAAATAGCTAGGTAACAGTGACTTTGGTTTACTTTAGTCACCGTGATTTTGTTTGAGCTCGGTGAAATTTGATTTCCTCTAGGATTGCAATCAGTAGAAATAGAAAACGAAGTAATTAGAAAGATTTTTGAGCCCAATATTAAGAATTTTTCAATCTTATCTTTCTATAGGGATCATCTATCAAGTGAATAGGTATTTTCTATTTAAGGTTCTTCACCTGAAGTTAAGAGGAAAGAACTACAAATACAACTAACATAGATGTTATGGAGCAGAGCATAAATAATTTATGTATTATGTGAAAAAGCGTTTTTTTTTTTTTTTTTTTTATCAGACCTCCCTTTCTATCTCTCTCTCATGGAGGAGCCGAATGAAATGAAATTTTCATGTTCGGTTCTGAATTAGAGGCGTTAATCAACAAAGATTAACACACAATTCCTTCTTTGATACAAAGATATAAAGAAAAATATCGTTATTCGGGGGGCATTCCAGGTTGCTATAGTTTTTTTCTTTTTTCTGCAAAAGATTTGCATTGGTCAATACTGATACTAATCAAATATTTGTAAGATGAGCAAGAAGGAACTCTTTTTCACTTTAGGTACTGAGCTATTAGTTATGTACACACACATTCTTATTTAGAATTCAATTTTTCATTGTAGATTAATAGTAGTATTAAGAATAGAATTGAATAGAAAATGAAACCAATTAGAATTATTAATATGAGAAATAATTGAATATCTTAAAATGATATAGTTTTCATTTACTCAAAATTTGATATATGTATGTAAGTGTATGTAAGAATTTATTAATTGTTATCAATTTGTATCGTGGATCTCTTGTTATTAGTAAATAGTATATAAATAAGGTTCCAAAATGCAATAAAAATATGATAGAATATTCTATCATATTTTTATCCATAAAATGGAACTAAACTATAAACAATGAATTGAATTTAAAGATATATAAGAAGTGTACAAAATAAAAACAAATATAGAGTATAATATATATAATATATTCAAAAATTTTCTATTTTTTATAAATAAAATCGAACTATAAAAATATTATGGCTGTACCAAAAAAACGCACTTCTAAATCCAAAAAACAGCATCGTAACAAGGTTTGGAGGAAAAAAGCAAATTCGGACGCAAGAAAAGCTCTTTCTTATGTTACGAGTTATTCTTCTTTAAGAGAGTTTTTCTTCGGTGAGAAGGATGGGATGATAATAACGGGACCAAGACCGAACATACCGAGAGAACTACTAATGGGAAAAAAGCCCAAGGGTTTTCTTCCTCCCTTAGTAGATGAAGAAGACTCCGAAAATAATGAATAAATTAGAGGAAGTGGTATAACTATAGTACACCCTCCAAGACCCTAGAGAGGAGCAATGGGAATCTCTAGGGTCTCTTGGAGGTACTTGGAAAAATGAAGGGACACGGTTCTATAATCTACTATAGCTCTTCCCTATGGAATCGTTTTTGCGATTGGATCACTAGCACTGAAAACCGTCTTTACATTGGATGGTTTGGTGTCTTGATGATTCCTACCCTATTGACTGCAACCTCTGTATTGGAAGTTAATAATGGTTTAGATATAGTCTAAACCAGTAACGCTAAATAGAATTAAAGTGCCGACTATTCAACAACTTATTAGAAATGCGAGACAGCCGATAAGAAAAAGAAAAAAATCTCTTGCTCTTCGAGGATGTCCTCAACGGAAGGGAGTATGCGCTAGGGTGTATGTGCGACTCGTTTGGATCAGAAGCTGAAACGGACCAGGAAATTGAACAATAGTTTTCTTCTGTGAAAAAGTACAGATCTATCAGTTTCCTTGTACCGGGGAAAATAAAATTTATGGTTTAAATTGATGCAAATCCAATCACCTTTACGTAGGATGAAAAGCACTTCCTCATTGGTAGCGAATGGTCATCAATCCATTGAGCGAGGAAAAAAAGTAATTTAAAAAAACATAAAGATTATGTTTATATTGCTGCGAGAACGGACAAAAGGTCAGCTATCTTGCGAACTCTCACAAACAGATGTCGTTACTGTATCTATAAATCTTTAGAGTCTTTGTAATTCGGGGGGGAAGAGTAGAGCTAGAGATGGTAAAATATACAAGTTACCAAATACTCATCTCATATCTTAGGGCTCCGGCGTATAGAGAGGACCTTACCGTTAGAGAAATAACCATAGAAACGAAGAAATCCATAAGAGAAAAAGAAAATAATAATATATATGTATATAGATTATTTTGATTACTTAAATGCAAGGTCCAATCCCCTGCCTACTTGGAAGGTGCCTAACTGAAAGGAATTATGGTTGGGAAGGTTAGAGTAGCAAAAGCCATTGGAGTCGTATATTTTATACATTAGAAAAATCAATTTTATATTACTTAAAAAATGATTGATCAAAAAAGAGATTAGTCTTCTATGAAGAATCAACTTCAATGACCAGAGTTAAACGTGGGCATATCGCAAAAAAACGTCGAAAAAAGATTCTTGCATTTGTATCAGGCTCTCGAGGAGCCCATTCAAAACTTTTTAGGACTGCTAACCAACAGAAAATGAGAGCTTTAGTTTCCGCTCACCGAGATAGAATTAAGCGGAAGAGAGATTTTCGTCGTTTGTGGATTACTCGGATTAATGCAGCATCCCGTGCTAATGGATTCTCCTATAATAAATTTATACAATTTTTATACAAAAGGCAGTTGCTTACAAATCGTAGAACACTTGCACAAATAGCTGTATTAAATAATAATTGCTTCTCTATGATGCTCGAAAATATTCCTGTATTATGAAATAGTAACACCCAATCTCCCGGGGAAATTTTCCGGGAAACTAAAGACAGTACGAAAATGAATTCGGAATGACTTGGATAATGAAATTCTTTTCATTTTATTTATAGAAAGAGAAAAAAATCTGCACTATCTTTGTTAGATATCCCAGCTCGAATTAAATGGAGGAGTCTTAAGCTCTAATTACTTTTGAATTGAAAGAAAGAAAGGGTATCAAAGATAGAATACGAGCTTGTTTAATAGCTCTAGCTATTAAGCGTTGTTTTTTCAACGTTAATCGATTCCTTCGACGAGATAGTATTTTTCCTTGCTCACTAATAAATCGACTAATTAAGCTAATATTTTTATAATCCATTTGCTCTCCAGGCTGAATTGGCGATAAACGTCTTCGAAAAGAATGCTGATTTGGAGAAAATCGCTTAGATGCATTTCGAATGGATTTTCAGCTATTGACATAAGGAATTATTATTCATGATCAATTTGATATTATAAATCATCTCGTTGATAATTTAATTTAACGATAGATAAATAATTAATGAATAGATAAATAATTAATGATAGTAATGATTTAATCATCGTAATAATCATTGTTTATTTGTTTTTAACAGAACGATTAAACACAGAAGGACTATTCAAATTCTATTAAATTCCACTTCTACCCCATACTACGAGTGAAAGAGAAAAAGTAAAAACTACCATTAGAGCAGCCCAAGCGATACCGACTATATCCATACGAATCCCTCTCTTTTTAAAAACTTAAAAAAAAGTAAAAAAAAAAAACAAATTAATAATATCATTATTGATTCTTGATGATAATGGAACTATTCAAAATAGTGCAAAGTGGGAATCTTCTACCTTCCTATTCTGAAAGGATGAGTCGATAGTAGAGGCTTCTCAAAATTTTTTATTGTAACTAATTACTATAAACTACCTATCAGATCAGACATTAACGATAAAATTCAATTTTATTTGCTATATTAGCAATAGCACCTGAAGCTACACAAGTTGTCTCCAAAAGACATGGATACAAATAGAGACTTTTGTATTTGTTTAGACTACCAAGGCGACACCCAGATTTGAACTGGGGATCGAGGATTTGCAGTCCCCTGCCTTACCACTTGGCTATGTCGCCATCCCCATATCTAGTTTATCCTAAGGTAAAACTCTATTTTGCTTTATTTATCGGAGATGATATGTAAGGTATTTCACGTATTCTTGTTTATCACTCGGATATGCCATATAACCAATTTATAGTCCCCAGGTCTAATAGGGGATTTAGACTTTTCCAATAGGAAAAAGAGGGATTGGTTTTCAATTATCTTATTAAAATGGAACCTATAACCTATTAATATCGGTTAGGAATTGAAGTTCCTGCCTTTAGTATAGAATAGGAATTTAGAGTACCCAATTAAGTATACTAAATCCACTTTTGTCTGTCAATAACTAGAGAATTTACAACTATAGAAATATTTACATCATATATCATTTGTTTAATAATAAAAGAAAATACTAGATAGATATGGTTAATAGTGATATATTTATTTTGAATATAGATATGAATTTAATAGGGTAGGAATCATCAAGACACCAAACCATCCAATGTAAAGACGGTTTTCAGTGCTAGTGATCCAATCGCAAAAACGATTCCATAGGCTTGCGCTTTCGCGTCTTTCTAGAATTGCGGTCATGGTTATAACTTGGTTTATTTAATCATTAGAAGCTCCCAAGCATACACATAAGGCTTGTTATTCAACAGTATAATATGAGTCATATCTGTATGTCAACCAACATTTTGACATGGTTATAAATATTCATAAAATTCATAGTATCCTCTTCCTTCCATAAACTATATGCACATATATTGAAATGGTTTTCAATAGTATCCGTAGATATTAATACCTACGGTATTAATGCGCTCTATTGGCATTCCTTCTTTCTTTATGATTCAAGGTAATAAATATTATTACCTTGGAGTTAAATGTGATTAGACAAAACTCTTTCGATGGGTAAGAAAGACCCTTTCATTTCTTAAGGATGATTCCCGAATAGTGGGATGCTACCTATCTTGCTTGTTAAGAGCAATGGATAACATTGAATTGCATTGGATCTGCAATAAGTAGACAAAATACTTTTAGGTGCTAGATTCTGGTACTCTGGGTTGCCCGGGACTTGAACCCGGAGCTCATCGGATGGAGCAATCAGTTGGATGGTTGATCTTTTGGATATTAATATATGTATCGTTATCTTTAACTATCAAAGAATTGTAAATTCTAGGCATATTACCTGGAGGGAAAGATACATCTAGTACTGGGCCGATGATCTGAGCAATACGTCCTGCCTTCTTTTCGACAAGTGCGGAAACTCCAAAAATAAAAGGATTCGGCTCCTCCATGAGAGAGAGATAGAAAGGGAGGTCTGATAAAAAAATTAAAAAAAAAAACGCTTTTTCACATAATACATAAATTATTTATGCTCTGCTCCATAACATCTATGTTAGTTGTATTTGTAGTTCTTTCCTCTTAACTTCAGGTGAAGAACCTTAAATAGAAAATACCTATTCACTTGATAGATGATCCCTATAGAAAGATAAGATTGAAAAATTCTTAATATTGGGCTCAAAAATCTTTCTAATTACTTCGTTTTCTATTTCTACTGATTGCAATCCTAGAGGAAATCAAATTTCACCGAGCTCAAACAAAATCACGGTGACTAAAGTAAACCAAAGTCACTGTTACCTAGCTATTTGACTCCAACTTTTTTATTCTAGTAGTTGAACATTTAGTTTAGTTACGATGAAAAATAATATTTTGATATCCATGGATCTTTGATTGATCCGATTAGATAGATCGGTCTAATCTTTTCAAAAATTCTACATTCTGTTTCGCCATCTTGAATGGAAAATATCGTCATTTTATCATTCATTCCAAATTCAAATTACGAGAATGCGCACAATTCCTTTCCTGACCCAGGGTATTCATAGGAGAGGTTTAGAACCTATATAGTAAATAGAGTTTTTTATATAAAAAAATATAAATGAGAGTTGAAAGATCCTTCAACTCTGTTGAATATAATGATAGAACGAATCACACTTTTACCACTAAACTATACCCGCCACAATTTCATTGTATCATACAGATCGATTTTTTGTCCAATAGGAAAAAGTAATTTTTAGATTCTAATAAGAATCTAATGCAAGTTCCGATCATTCTAATAAGAATCTAATGCAAGTTCCGATCATCATATTTTCCTATTCCTGAAAACTTAATAAGAGATAGTTTCTTTTCACTTCTTCCGTCCCTTACCTTATTGTTTTGTTTTTACTCTTACAAGAAAAAAGAAAAATCCTCAATCAATATTGTAGGGAATACTCCATGACTAATAGTATGATTTTCTTTAGTAACTAGTCTATTTATAGATAGTTGTTATGATTATTAACACATTCTTTAGAATAATTCAAGTAATTTGGAATTAGTTTTTCTTTATGACAGATATAGAAAATAAGAATGATCCACTCTTAGTCTTTGAAATCTCTTTTTTACCCTTCAATATGATCTATACATTTTCAATCCAATCTAGAACATCTCATCCAGATTATAATCTGAAATAGTTGGAATAAAAAAAATATATATATTATATAGCAAGTGCTTATCTATTAATCTTATAATAAGAGATAAAAATAGAATACATTATATATATATAGCAAGTGCTTATCTATTAATCTTATAATAAGAGATAAAAATATAATACATAAAAGGAAATATAAGAAATGATATCACAAGGTCAAATTTTGATAGCCCTTTTTATTGCTGTTACTTTTATAATAATGATTTTAGCTTTCAGATTAGGTAGAGCACTGTATTCTTCATAATTTAGTCAATTAATTCCTTATCTAGGAAAGACAATGGCCTGGCCAGATACTGGCCGGGCTAGAAAAAGCGAAAAATTGTTTGAAATGGAATAAAAAAATAAAATTGGATTCTCACAAATGTTGGTCTTTATTTAGTGAAATGCTATATTATCCATGTGACTGTATTAATATTACTTAAAGGTGTTTTATTTGCTCGTAGTTCTCGTTTAATACCCGATAAAGCGAATCTTGGTTTTCGTTTTCCTTGCGATGGGCCTGGTAGAGGAGGAACATGCCAAGTATCTGCCTGGGATCATGTCTTCTTAGGGTTATTCTGGATGTACAATGCAATTTCGGTAGTAATATTTCATTTTAGTTGGAAAATGCAGTCCGATGTTTGGGGTAGTATAAGTGATCAGGGAGTGGTAACTCATATTACAGGAGGAAACTTTGCGCAGAGTTTCGTTACAATTAACGGGTGGCTCCGTGACTTTCTATGGGCACAAGCTTCTCAAGTAATCCAATCTTACGGTTCTTCATTATCTGCATATGGTCTTTTATTCTTAGGTGCTCATTTCGTTTGGGCCTTTAGTTTAATGTTCCTATTTAGTGGCAATTAAGAACAAAATAAAGAACAATTAGCATTAAACGATGATTTCCAATTATCTAATATTGGCAACATATTACAGGACACATTTGTTTGCTAATTATATTTGTTTAGATTATCTATTGTTTGCAACATATTATCTAGGATTATAATCCAGTAGTTCTTGCAAGCAACATATTGGTTTGCTAATTCAAGTAATCCAATCTTACGGTTCTTCATTATCTGCATATGGTCTTTTATTCTTAGGTGCTCATTTCGTTTGGGCCTTTAGTTTAATGTTTCTATATATTGGAAAATAAGAATTAATGAAAATCCTTATGCAATAGAATTATGATGGATCAAATCACTACATGAAGATCTTAAAAGATTCCCAAAACCTTTCACTTAGAAATTATCGTAAATGGGTGTTTACTAACCAATTAGATCAATTAAGTTATCGTACTATTAGTCTAGGATTTTCTCTTTTAACTATAGGTATACTTTCCGGGGCAGTATGGGCCAACGAAGCATGGGGATCTTATTGGAGCTGGGATCCAAAAGAAACTTGGGCATTAATAACTTGGATTCTATTTGCAATATATTTACATACTAGAATAAACAGGGGTTGGAAAGGACAAAAACCGGCGATTGTTGCTTCTGTAGGATTTATTCTAGTTTGGACATGTTATTTAGGCGTTGATTTATTGGGAATAGGCTTACACAGCTATGGCTGGTTGCTTTAGTAACTTACTAAAGCAACCAGCCATATAACTGATTTTTACCTTCTTGAAGACTTCCAATATTCAACTATAGTCGCAAAAATTTGATATGCCTTTAAAACTTTTGTAATCAAAGAAAAAAACTTCATCCAACGACTGAAACGTCTAGGTTTTTCTAGCTTAGCTAATAGCCCGTCTATTATATCTCTTAGGAAACTTAGAAAATTGACGAGTTTCACTCTAATTTCATTTATAAGGTTTGTTAGAAACCTCATAAAGTTGATACGTTGAGTTTCCAACTTATTTATGAGCGGATCTATCAATTTTCTCAGTTTCTTTTTAAGCGTATTTAGAAATCTTTTCAATTTAAGTTTAAGTTTAGAAAAAAGTTCTCTCATTGATTTGATAATAAAATCTTTAAGCGAACTTATCCGCTTGATAAGAAAAGCTCTAAGTTTAGAAAAGAGTTCTCTCATTGATTTGATAATAAAATCTTCAGGCATTGGAACCTGTTTGGATCACATCTGGGCAGATAGAAGCAGGACGACGAGCAATTACTCGTTATGCCCGTCGCGGCGTTAAAATATGGATACGTATATTTCCTGACAAACCTATTAGAACGAGACCTGCAGAAATACGTATGGGTTCGGGGAAAGCTAAGGGATCTCCGGAATATTGGGTATCCGTCGTCAAACCAGGTCGAATACTTTATGAAATAAGTGGAGTATCAGAGACTATAGCGAGAGCAGCTTTTCAAATCGTTGCATATAAAATGCCTATACATACTAAATTTATTACTAGTTCGCGTAAATAATGCCGAACCAAAGAGATATTTCTGGCAGAAAAAGATCATTTATTTGATATGATAAGAAATACCTTTTTTTCTGCCGAGGTAACAATTGGAGGAAAAATGATTCAGTCCCAAACTTACTTGAATGTAGCAGACAACAGTGGAGCCCGAAAATTAATGTGCATTCGAGTGCTAGGAGCAGGTAATCGTAACACCGCTAATATTGGCGATATTATCATCGCTGTAATTAAAGAAGCAGCACCTAATATGCTTCTGCAAGAATCAGAAATAGTTAGAGCCGTAGTTATACGTACGTGTAAAGAACTTAAACGTAGCGATGGAATGATAATATGATCTGATGACAATGCAGCAGTTGTCATTGATCAGAAAGGAAATCCAAGAGGAACTCGAGTTTTTGGTTCAGTTACTGAAGAATTGAGAGAATTGAATTTCACCAAAATAATCTCATTGGCTCCTGAAGTACTATAAATACTGATAAATTATGTAAAAGTAATGTCAGGGATATTCCTAAAAAAAGATAAACATGCCTTTATATTTAGTAAATTATTAAGAATTAGTTCGTCATGGGTAACGACACTATTGCTAATCTAATGACTTATATTAGAAATGCTGACATGGTAAAAAAAAAAATAGTTCGAGTAGCGGCTACTATTATTACCGAGAACATCACAAGGATTCTTCTACGAGAAGGCTTTATAGAGGATGTTAGGAAACATAGAGAAGGTCAAAAATATTTTTTTATTTTAACTTCAAAATCTAGGGGAAGGACGCAAAAGAGATATATAACCGCTTCAAAGCGTATTAGCAAACCTGGTCTGAGAATCTATTCTAATTATCGAGAAATCCCTAAAGTTTTAGGTGGAATGGGGATTGCAATCCTCTCTACTTCGCAAGGAATAATGACTGATCGAGAAGCTCGACAAAAAAAAATAGGAGGAGAACTCTTATGTATTTTTTGGTAACTCCAAAACAAAAAGTAAATGCCTAAATTGCATTTTTGCCTACAATATTGCAATGCTATAAAAAAAGTAATTTACTATTATAAAAATTGAGTGTTCATTGTCAGAAATTTAGCTGACAAAAAAAAGAATTCAATTATATTCAATGAATATTATTAAGTTAGTAATAGCTGATAAAAAAAGATATTAACGAAAAAAAAAATGAAACGTCTTTTAATTTTATTTAATTAAATGATTCTTCTCTTTTAGAAATCTAATGTCATAGTTAGGTTAATAACAAAGTTTAATAATATTATAATTATAGCGAAAATCTAGAAATGAGTACCAAAAAGAATTTTGTCACTCTTGATGGCGTAGTTACCATAGCATATCCTAATGCTATGTTTTTAGTCCATCTAGATAATGATATGGATGTTTTAACAGTTATATCGGGTAAAATGAGATATCGAACAATACGAGTAATACCGGGGGATAGAGTAAGAGTTGAATTACCTGTTTATGATTTAAGCAAAGGACGTATAATATATAGATATCCCGTCAAACGAAACGATGATGCTACCGATGAGGCCGATTAACAAAAGATTTTAGTATTCAAAAAAGGACCACAAATATGAAAATACGTGCTTCTGTTCGCAAACTTTGCGAAAAGTGCCGCCTAATTCGTAGACGGAAACGCCTTGTTGTAATTTGTTACAATCCGAGGCATAAACAAAAACAGGGATAATTCCCATTATAAGGAATTATAGAATAAATAAATTTCGGCGTCATATTCATACTAGATTATAATCTTTATAAAATAGATTATAATCTATTTATAGAATAGATTTTTTTTTTTTACTTCAAAATATCAAAATTGAACAGAAAATATAACAAGAAAAGATTTGTGTCAAAAAATACGAAAAAATTTGTGTCAAAAAATACAAGAAAATATGTGCCACGTAGAGCTACAAGAAGATTTTTGCTACGTAAAACTAAACATCGAATACTGAAAGGAGTTATTTGTGTTCGAACAAGTTTTCGCAATACCATTGTTACTGTTACAGATACACAAGGGCAAGCGGTTTCTTGGTCTTCTGCCGGTTCTTGCGGATTCAAAGGTACAAAAAGACGTTCACCATTTGCTGCTCAGATTGCAACAGAAAATGTTGTTCATACCTTAGTAAATCAAGGTCTTCTGAAAGAAGCAGAAGTTATGCTACGTGGCAATGGTCCGGGGAAAGAACCAGCACTGCGAGCTATTTACCAAAGTGGTATAAAAATAAAGAATATTTATGAGATAACTTCTGTGCCACATAACGGGTGTAGACCTCCCAAAAGGAGACGTGTGTAAAAATTGAATATATTTCAAGAGAAAGAAATGATTCAATAATTTATTAAAGTAATTAGTGTAAAAATTAAAGTAATTAGTGTAAAAATTAAAGTAATTAGTGTAAAAATTGAATATATTTCAAGAGAAAGAAATGATTCAATAATTTATGTAAATTAGAATTTGTAAAATTGAATACATTTTAAGAGAAAGAAATGATTCAATTTTTACAAATTAGAATTTGTAAAAATTGAATACATTTCAAGAGAAAGAAATGATTCAATTAGTGTTTTTTTTTAAAATAATTTATTAATTTATTAAACAATAAGTTTTATGGATAACAATAAAAAATCAGTCTCAATCAAGATACCAGAATTGAAGTGCATCGAATTCAGAGTAGAGAGTGACCGTTTTCATTATGGTCGTTTCACTTTATCTCCGCTTCGCAAAGGTCAAGCTAATACGATAGGCATTGCAATAAGAAGAGTTTTACTCGGAGAAATAGAAGGAACATGTATCACACGTGCTAAATTTCACAATATATCAAACGAATATTCCACGATAACAGGTATTATGGAATCAATACATGAAATTTTGCTGAATCTAAAAGAAATTGTACTCCAAAGTGATGCGTACGGAATTCAAGAAGGATCTATCTATGTTGTCGGACCAAAAGAAGTAACCGCTGGAGATATCATACTACCACCTTCTGTGAGAATAATTGATACTACACAACATATAGCTAGCATAAACGAACCACTTATCTTAGATATATCATTACAAATTGAAAAAGACCGCGGATATACTATTAAAAATCCTTATGATTTAAAAATTAAGAATGAATTGGATGAATTTTTTGATATAGATGCTGCCTTTGCCCCTGTTCAAAATGTAAATTACAGTATTCACTCCTATTGGGACGAAAATGAGACACAAGAAATTCTATTTCTTGAAATATGGACGAATGGAGCATTAGATCCTAAAGAAGCACTTTATGAAGCTTCTCGTAATTTAATTGACTTTTTCCTTCCCTTTCTAAATGCAAAGGAAGAGAATGCAAAGGAAGAGAATGCAAAGGAAGAGAACAGGGATAAATTAGCTATTTCGCATACATCGACTGATACGAAGGGAATAGATTTCAATCAAATGTATATTGACCAATTAAACTTATCTACTAGGATATATAATTGTCTCAAAAAGGCAAATATAAATACAGTATCGAAAAAAAAAAAAAAGGTTATGAGCGCTCTATCGGCAGATTGCTTTTTTATATATCTTACGTATAAGATAAGATGACCAGAGCCTGCTTCTTTTTATTTCTTTTTGTATTTTTTTCTTTTTTTTTTTTTAATTGACTTGACAAAAGTAAATATAAAACAATTGCTTATTCTATTCCATTTTCTAATAATCTATTTATTAATAATTAGGCAGAAGGAGGTAATGAAAAATGGGTAGATTCATGGTTTTTATAATAGTTTACCTTGTCGTCAGAAAAATTTTCAAATGAGTAATGAATTGAATTTCAGGTTGCGATGAGTTGAATTAGAATATAACGAGATGAATTGAATATAAGGAAGGCTAATATTATTCTATTCCATTTTCTAATAATCTATTTATTAATAATTAGGGAGAAGGAGGTAATGAAAAATGGGTAGATTCATGGTTTTTATAATAGTTTACCTTGTCGTTAGAAAAATTTTCAAATGAGTAATGAATTGAATTTCAGGTTGCGATGAGTTGAATTAGAATATAACGAGATGAATTGAATATAAGGAAGGCTAATATTTGAGCCTTCCTTCCTTGAGGTCCAGATCAAGTATATTTCTAAAAAAAAAAACACAAACATGTAAATCGAACAATATTTATTTATATTAAAATATTTATTCATATTAATAATGACCTGGAGATCATTGAAATATCCTCTTTCCTCTCTGATAGAGGATATTAATGACTTAACTTAATAAGAATAGAGGTAGAATTCTACTATCTGCTTAAAGACTATAAACTGTCCCAGTTAAAGTTATATCAAGATGATATAAGGTACAGAAATAACTCATTTAAATTAAAACCACTAAGCCTTGTTATACAAAAGCTAATAACAAACATTCTTTACTTACAGCTAGTAAGGAATCAATTGGAGGAATTGGATTCTACAATGATGGATGATTTTATTTATAAGGAAGAAGACGAAGAATCATTTGAGAGAAAAAAAATATATATGTTACCATTTTGAATAATGTTTATCGATTTTGTTTTTTATTTCTTTTCAATAGAAGTCGGTTCGGTTACAATATCTTAAAAACATAATTTTCTATGCAACTAGAGTATCATATATAAGTATACTATATATATTCTAAAAAATCGAGTTCTATTTTCACTAAGTTTACCGCCGCTACTTTCAAGAACTTATCTTGTGATAGTAATTGTTCTTTTAAATTGGCTAATTGTTTAATTAATTTAATTAGGAAGGTCAAATTTATGAAAATTTTCAATTCAAGCAAATCCATTAAAGATTGTACAGGTTTACTAACCAATTATAACCATAATGAGCAATACGAATTTTCATGTTTTCCCATATATTATTTGTTTATTATTTTGTAAGATAATATAGTGTAATTATTACTTATTAAATTGAATTATAATAAGAAAGAGGTAGTCAGTGCAAGTTATTCAACTATTGTATTACTTATTAAATTGAATTATTTATAATAAGAAAGAGGTAGTCAGTGCAAGTTATTCAACTATTGTACAATTTGTCAAAAAAAAGTTTCTTGTTATTTCTATAAAAGAGAAATAGAATTGAATTGGTTACCATATTGATTATAATGAAATAACTTTACCATAGCATCCATGGCTGAATGGTAAAAGCACCCAACTCATAATTGGGAAGTCGCGGGTTCAATTCCTGCTGGATGCATAATAAACAGTTATTGCACTCTGTTTTTTAGATGAAAGAATCGCAGCAAGGTTATCTCGATTCAATTCAGTATGGAGATTAGATTATCTCCATCCCTGTTTTGTAATTCTTAACTTCTATTGAAAAGAGAAGTTAAGAATTACAAATATTTTATTTAACACATGTTTGAACGACTTTTTCTCAGATAGAAACATCTATATTTTGTTTTGGTACAAAATGAACAAATTCTATATTATAACCAGTATTATAACCAAAATGAACTTCTAATTGAATGATCAAGTTGATTTTGTAATTAGAAGTTCATCTGATAATTTAAGCCTAGCCTATTCCCTGTGATTTTAAGAATATGAATATAAGGGCAATTCTTCCTTTTTTTTTTACACCTAGTGAAAATTATATTACAAAAAATATCAATCTCTAAAATAATGTATCTTGGGCAATTGCAACAATTGGATTCATTATTATTCCCAATAAAGTAGATGCTATTACAGATATAATCATAGCGATTCATGGGCATTTTGGCTTTCAATACTTTTCAAAAATCCTATTAATGGGAAACCTGTTCAAAAAATGTTGAAATCTTTTTGGTTGAAGAATTACTTGAGTTTACCTATCTCAATAAAGTATACGATTGGTTCGAAGAGCGTCTTGAGATTCAGGCGATTGCAGATGATATCACTAGTAAATATGTTCCTCCTCATGTGAATATATTTTATTGTCTAGGGGGAATCACACTGACTTCTTTTTTGGTACAAGTAGCTACCGGTTTTGCTATGACTTTTTACTATCGCCCCACCGTTCTAGAAGCTTTTGCCTCTATTCAATACATAATGACTGAAGTGAACTTTGGCTGGCTAATTCGATCGGTCCATCGGTGGTCGGCAAGTATGATGGTTTTAATGATGATTTTACATGTATTTCGCGTTTATTTAACAGGTGGATTCAAAAAACCTCGCGAATTAACTTGGGTTACGGGTGTAATTCTAGCCGTATTAACCGTATCTTTCGGTGTAACCGGTTATTCTTTGCCATGGGATCAAATTGGTTATTGGGCAGTCAAAATTGTGACCGGTGTGCCTGAGGCCATTCCGTTAATAGGAACTCCTTTGGTAGAGTTATTACGCGGAAGTGCTAGTGTGGGCCAATCGACCTTAACTCATTTTTATAGTTTACACACTTTCATATTACCCCTTCTTACTGCTGTATTTATGTTAATGCATTTTCTAATGATCCGCAAACAAGGTATTTCAGGTCCTTTATAAAAAGGAAATCTACATTTTGAATCAGTATTGAAAACCTATTATTTTCTTTTTTTTCTAATAGATCATTGCCGCGAAAAACATGTTTCTCGGATTTCTCCTTTCAATTATTAAGTATTATTAAGTATTAAGTATATTTAATACAAAGAATTGAAGTAGATACTGATCTCAAATGGAGAAAATGGATTATGGGAGTGTGTGACTTGAACTATTAGTTAGGCCGTGCAGATCAATTTATAGGATCTGTCATATAAAGATTCAGATCGAAATGTGTCTCTATCCCAATTTTCTTTCCAAAAATAAGAGGTTTAGAACCTGGGCAAAAGGCAAACACTTTGTTGTGTTATAAGAGAATTATTTCTATGATCGAATCCGAATTAGGCTCCGTGAGATCCAGGTAATAGTAATAACATTTCAGAACTCAAATTTATTACTTAAATTTATCCTTTCCTTTTCATAGTATGAAAATGCATGCATTTCCCTTGCGTTTCAATACGGTAAATTATCGGAGTAAAGGAAGGGATCTAAAGAAGGAAAAAGGCCAGATCAGTAACAAGTCAATACCTTGTATGCAAGTATGCAAAATACATTGTGAGGGTCTAGATAAACACAGATTACAAGGAATAAGATGATCCAAAAGGCATATTGATCATGATCAAATTTGTGAGCTTACTTGGATACTGAGCATACGAAAAAATAAAATTATGAATTTTCCATAGATCTTCTTAGTTATACTGATTCTAACGATACGTCGTTCATCATTTTTATTTCAACTATTGCTCGAGCCGGATGATCAAAATTGGCATGTCCGGTTCTTTCGGGGGATAGATTCATATTCATTCATAAAAATCTACTTATCCCAATAACAAAGAAACCTGACTTGAATGATCCTGTATTAAGAGCTAAATTAGCTAAAGGCATGGGACATAATTATTATGGCGAGCCCGCTTGGCCCAATGATCTCTTATATATTTTTCCAGTAGTTATTTTTGGTACTATTGCATGTACCGTAGGTTTAGCAGTTCTAGAACCATCAATGATTGGTGAACCGGCAAATCCATTTGCAACTCCTTTGGAAATATTACCCGAATGGTATTTTTTCCCCGTATTTCAAATACTTCGTACAGTACCTAATAAATTATTAGGTGTCCTTTTAATGGCTTCAGTACCTGCAGGACTATTGACAATTCCTTTCTTGGAGAATGTGAATCAATTCCAAAATCCATTTCGTCGTCCAGTAGCTACAACAGTATTCTTAATCGGTACTGCAGTAGCTCTTTGGTTAGGTATTGGAGCAACGTTACCTATCGATGAATCTTTAACTCTAGGTCTTTTCCAATTTGATAGAAATTAGAATATCTTAATATAGGGGAGGAGGAAAATATTTTGTTTATATATCTAGGGAGTAGTTGCTTTAAGATAAATGGTCTCTCCCTAGATATATGTTTTTTAAAATGCTTTTATTTCTAATATTATTACTACTATTTTGAGAATTGCAACTATTTTGTTTTGAGAATTACTACTATTTTGAGAATTGCAACTATTTTGTTTTGAGAATTACAAAACGGTCAAAAATTCTTTTCATATTGACTTTCTAGAAGAACTTAGTAAAAAGGGGTCATGAATGGGGAGAAAAAATAGAACTATTATAAGTAAGTCTAAAATGTATTCCCCGGTGAATCAATTCCAATATTTCGTATCAATTCCAATATTTCTTTGACAGATTTTTTCCCAAGATGTTTTATTTTCATGAGATCTTCTTCACTGTAATTCAAAAGGTCTGATACTGTATTTATATTTGCCTTTTTGAGACAATTATATATCCTAGTAGATAAGTTTAATTGGTCAATATACATTTGATTGAAATCTATTCCCTTCGTATCAGTCGATGTATGCGAAATAGCTAATTTATCCCTGTTCTCTTCCTTTGCATTCTCTTCCTTTGCTTTTAGAAAGGGAAGGAAAAAGTCAATTAAATTACGAGAAGCTTCATAAAGTGCTTCTTTAGGATCTAATGCTCCATTCGTCCATATTTCAAGAAATAGAATTTCTTGTGTCTCATTTTCGTCCCAATAGGAGTGAATACTGTAATTTACATTTTGAACAGGGGCAAAGGCAGCATCTATATCAAAAAATTCATCCAATTCATTCTTAATTTTTAAATCATAAGGATTTTTAATAGTATATCCGCGGTCTTTTTCAATTTGTAATGATATATCTAAGATAAGTGGTTCGTTTATGCTAGCTATATGTTGTGTAGTATCAATTATTCTCACAGAAGGTGGTAGTATGATATCTCCAGCGGTTACTTCTTTTGGTCCGACAACATAGATAGATCCTTCTCGAATTCCGTACGCATCACTTTGGAGTACAATTTCTTTTAGATTCAGCAAAATTTCATGTATTGATTCCATAATACCTGTTATCGTGGAATATTCGTTTGATATATTGTGAAATTTAGCACGTGTGATACATGTTCCTTCTATTTCTCCGAGTAAAACTCTTCTTATTGCAATGCCTATCGTATTAGCTTGACCTTTGCGAAGCGGAGATAAAGTGAAACGACCATAATGAAAACGGTCACTCTCTACTCTGAATTCGATGCACTTCAATTCTGGTATCTTGATTGAGACTGATTTTTTATTGTTATCCATAAAACTTATTGTTTAATAAATTAATAAATTATTTAAAAAAAAAACACTAATTGAATCATTTCTTTCTCTTGAAATGTATTCAATTTTTACAAATTCTAATTTGTAAAAATTGAATCATTTCTTTCTCTTAAAATGTATTCAATTTTACAAATTCTAATTTACATAAATTATTGAATCATTTCTTTCTCTTGAAATATATTCAATTTTTACACTAATTACTTTAATTTTTACACTAATTACTTTAATAAATTATTGAATCACTTTAAATACCATTAATTCTCGCACTATTAAATTTTTTGAACATCTCCCATTATTATTAAACCTCGAAATGTTCCATAGATTTTCCTTATATGTGTCCAAAGAAATCTATATATACTCTTATAATATATACTCTTATATGGTACAATATGTTTTATATATGAACTTTTTCTTGTAATGGAGGTATAGATTTTCTATTTGTCGATATAGTGGATCATTATGTATGATATGATCAATGCTATTATCACACTCATAGCGATCTTGTTTTTTAACGTATTCTACTAGAATATCGGAACCGAACCGATAGAATTCTTCTCCTTTAAGTAAACCACAACAACGAAATTTAAACCAATATTTAAATTTTGTCAAAACCAGATATCTTTCCATCAAACATATCGCCGTATGTTTTCGCAGCCATAAAAAGTAATTTGTCTCTGGATTATTTCCTGGATAAAAAGGAAATAGTTTTTTTATTTTCCTTGCTTTTCTTTTTTCTTCCGGAAAATCGAGTTCTATTTTCACTAAGTTTACCGCCGCTACTTTCAAGAACTTATCTTGTGATAGTAATTGTTCTTTTAAATTGGCTAATTGTTTAATTAATTTAATTAGGAAGGTCAAATTTATGAAAATTTTCAATTCAAGCAAATCCATTAAAGATTGTACAGGTTGAATAGAATTTTTTAGTATAGCAAAAAAAGGATTTATATTTTGATCAGTTTGATCGAATGCTGCATCTATAAAATCGTGCACAACATCTATTGACAATAGAAATATAAGTTCATCATTTTCAAATGATGTATCTATATTTAAAATACGCATGAACCATATAAGTTGTTCATCATCTTTCAAATCTTTATCATCTAAAATAGATGAAAAAATAGATAAAAGCGCAAATCGCTGTAATTCATCTGTTATTTTTTTATGTATTTCAAAAAGAACAAATTGAACTGTTTTCAAACTTGCAGCTGGGAAATTAAAATTAGCGAACGTGGTTTTGCTAATATCTTCTTTTCGTCTTTCGGCAATTTTTTATAGCTAAAACTTAAAGTACTAAAAAAATATGTATGGGAAACAAAATAAATCCACTTGGTTTTAGACTTGGTTTTACTCAAAACCATTATTCCCTTTGGTTTGAAGAAAGGGATTATTCCGAAGATCTACGAGAAGATGAGAGAATATATAATTGCATTGAAAATTATGTAAAACATATCAAAAGTTCTATCAATTCTAGTTATGGAGGAATTACACGTATAGAAATTCTGAAACAGACCGAATTGATTTCGGTAAATATATATATTGCATTTGTCGATTTGTTTATTGAAAAAAAAGCGCCAAGAAAAAAAGAAAAAATGAAGGAATTAAGAAAGGAAGTACAAAAAATGCTTGTACAAAGTATGCTTAATTCTGTAAACAGAGAACTTGTAATTTCTATAGAAAAGGTGGATACACCTTATAGAGAACCCAAAATTCTTGCGGAATATATTGCTCTACAACTAAAGGAGAGAGTTGAAATAAGAAAAATAATGAAAAAAGCTATTCAACTAGCTGAAAAGGAAACTGTCGAAGGTGTTAAAATAAAAATTAAAGGGCGTCTTAACGGAATTGAGAGAGCCCGGAAAGAATCGGCTATGAAAGGTAGAGTGCCCCTACAGACCCTTCGAGCTAAAATTGATTATTGTTATTATGCGGTTCAAACCGTCTATGGAGTATTAGGGATAAAAATTTGGATCTTTGTTTAAGATGAGCAATATCTTTCTATAATCTAACCAATCAAAAATCTTAAATTCTATAAGATCAAATAAAATTTATTAAACATCTTGGAGCAGTGCTATGCTTAGTGTGCGACTCGTTGAGATCAAGCTTTTGCTTCTTTTCTAAAATGAATGATAGGGAACTCGAAATAAAAACAAATTGGTCTCTAGTATATTTTATTTGACTAAGATCCAATAAGCTAGTTATTGAAATATAGATAGTTCTATCAAATTGTTTCCTTATTAAATATGTTCTTATACCATGGTTGAATTGAACATCTATTTAATACAAATAGAATTTCAAAACAAATTTTGTTTAACCTGTAGGATTAATGGCCTTCCACTCCGCCATATCTACAGCTCAAAATATTAATCATTAGAAGCCTTTTGAAATTATTATGAAATTATCCTTATTTCTATGTAATTCATTTCTCGTTTCAAATATTCACTGGTAGCATGCCATATCTCAATCAATTGACGTAATTTTTCCACTGCATGTACATTTCCATAATCATGATGTCTTTCCGAAGCAAACCCTTGTTGCTGCACATCTTGGATAAGCCATAGTTTAGCTGGTGTTGTTAAAAGATCATCAATTCCTAATGAAATAGCTGCACCGGTAGCTTGCTGGAAACCTAAAATCTTCAGTTGATCTAATACATGTGATGTATATGTCATTCCAAATTGATTTACGAATCTTTTAATAAGGTGCTTCATAACAAATTTATCCATCCCTTTATTAAAAAAGGGCACTTCAAAAGGAAAGGGTACTTTTAATTTAGGTTGTATCATAAAAAGAAGGTATTTTCAATTTAGGTTGTATCAATAAAATATTTCCATTGGTTAATAGTTATATCAGGCCATTAATCCATTAATTCTTTTAAAGTTATGGTTTGGTGTCTTGATGATTCCTACCCTATTGCTGATCATTCTGAATGCTACATGAAAAAATAACATAAGCCAGATGATGGAATAAAGAAACCTAGGATGTACAGAATAAGGACATAAGGAATTGAAAGTATGCCCTTCATATTAAGCCTCTATATAAAATAGATTCATAATAATCATATTCTATTCACATCCAGAAAGCTGTATGCCCTGAGAGAGGCTTGTACAGTTTGGGAAGGGATTTTGACAAATTAAAGATCTACTTCAACCAATATACCTTTAGGCACGACTATACATAATGTCGAAGTACAAGTCGGAAAAGGCGGACAATTAGCTAGAGCAGCGGGTGCTGTGGCAGAATTGATCGCAAAAGAAGGCCGATTGACCACATTAAGATTACCATCTGGAGAGGTTCGTTTAATATCTGAGAACTGCTCAGCAACAATTGGACAAGTAGGCAACGTTAAATGGAAAAATCGAACTTTAAGTAAAGCTGGGTCAAAACGTTGGCTGGGTAAACGTCCTGAAGTAAGAGGAATAGGTAATAAGATCAACCGTTCAACTGATTCGTGTTTCACCTGATCCACTGAATAATACAAAGAATTTTTCTTTATACCTTCTTTTTATGATACAACCTAAATTAAAAGTACCCTTTCCTTTTGAAGTGCCCTTTTTTAATAAAGGGATGGATAAATTTGTTATGAAGCACCTTATTAAAAGATTCGTAAATCAATTTGGAATGACATATACATCACATGTATTAGATCAACTGAAGATTTTAGGTTTCCAGCAAGCTACCGATGCAGCTATTTCATTAGGAATTGATGATCTTTTAACAACACCAGCTAAACTATGGCTTATCCAAGATGTGCAGCAACAAGGGTTTGCTTCGGAAAGACATCATGATTATGGAAATGTACATGCAGTGGAAAAATTACGTCAATTGATTGAGATATGGCATGCTACCAGTGAATATTTGAAACGAGAAATGAATCCGAATTTTAAGATGACTGATCCTCTTAATCCAGTACATATGATGTCCTTTTCAGGAGCTAGAGGAAGTATATCTCAAGTTCACCAATTAGTAGGTATGAGAGGATTAATGTCAGATCCTCAAGGAAAAATTGTCGATCTACCCATTCAAGGAAATTTACGTGAAGGACTTTCCTTAACAGAATATATTATTTCCTGTTATGGTGCTCGTAAAGGAGTTGTAGATACTTCTATACGAACAGCAGATGCTGGATATCTCACACGTAGACTTGTTGAAGTAGTACAACACCTCGTTGTATGTAAAGTAGATTGCGGTACTATACAAGGTCTTTTTGTAAATCTTATTCAAGATCAAGAAACAATCAAAAATCAATTTGTTCTACAAACACTCATTGGGTGCGTATTAGCAGATGATGTATATATAAAGGGAAGATGTATTGCCACGCGCAATGAAGATATTGGAATTAAACTTGCCAATCAATTCTATTATTTCCAAATACAACCAATATATATACGAACCCCTTTTACTTGCAAAAGTATATCTTGGATTTGTCAATTATGTTATGGTCGGAATACTACTCATAGTAACTTAATCGAATTAGGAGAAGCAGTTGGCATTATTGCAGGCCAATCAATTGGAGAGCCGGGAACTCAACTAACATTAAGGACTTTTCATACTGGTGGGGTATTTACGGGTGATATTGCAGAACATATACGAGCCCCGTTCACCGGAAAAATGGAATTCAACGAAAATTTCGTTTTTCCTACCCGCACCCGTCATGGGCACCCTGCTTATATATGCCATAATAGTTTAGACGTGACTATCGATAATCAATATGAAGTACAAAACTTAACGATTCTGCCAGAAAGCTTGCTATTCATTCAGAATAATCAACTCGTGGAATCGGAACAAATAATTGCTGAGATTCGTGCAAAAAAACCCCCTTTTAAAGAGAAAGTAAAGAAATCTATATATTCTGGCCTGACAGGAGAAATGCACTGGAATATCCCTATGCTGTCTAATTTAATAGAAAAGACAACTCATTTATGGGTATTATCGGGAGGGATATATGAATCCGCTTTTCATAAAGATCAAGATCAAGTGGATATTACAGAGCTTCTCCTTTACAAACATAAATCACTTTCGAATTATTCAGTGGATCAGGTGAAACACGAATCAGTTGACTCAAACTGTTTTGAAAGAGGGAAAAAAATCTTCAATTATCTCGAAACTGATCGAACCATAGCTAACGAACATCAAGACTCTATCGATTGCACCATTCTTTTTGAAAATACCAACAATATGAGGGTAAAAAACGAACTCATCGTACCATTATGGTGTGATAAACAATCGGGGAAGCGAAGAATCCCTTGTCCTCATTTAATTCTTAGAATGCCTATAGAATCTATTTTCTATAAAAATGAAAATAACAATATTTTTGCTTTTTTGAATGACCCTCGTTCAAAAATGATAAAATATGGGAATATTCTCGGGGGTTATTCAATTGAAAAAGAAAGGAATTTTCTTGAAAATCAATTAGACGGAAGGCCCAGATTAAAAATAAAAAAGACTTATATTTCTCTCATTTCAGTAAGAACAAATAAGATCATTATCAATATGATTCAAATTAGCTTGCTGAAATACCCTTCTTTTAATATGGCAAGTTCTCCATTTTTGTTTCATAACAAATTAGGTCACACTAATTCTTTTTTTTCGAATGATCAAAGTAAATTACTTAGTAAGGGAACTATTCGTTCAGTACCTAATGAGAATAAAAAAGATCAATCTTTTATTATTCTGTCTACTTCTGATTTTTTTCAAATCGTTTTGTTTAATGATTCTTTAAAAAGCTTAAATATAGTAAAAAAGTCGGATGCAAATAAAAAAATGGCATTGTCAGGTTTCCTGGGTTATTTACATAGTATTTCTAATCGTTTTCCATACTGTCGTTTGATGACTTATAAAAAAGTATTACTAAATGAACGTTCAATTTCTAACAATGACTCGAATACTTTTCAAGTAGCTAAATGCTATTTTATGGACGAAAAGAGGGAAATTTATAAATTTGATTCATGCAGAAATATTCTTTTCAATTTTCATTTGTACTTTTCCCTATTCAATTTTTTTGAAAAAACATTTCCAGTAGTCAGCCTTGGACAATTTTTTTGCAAAAGTATATGGATATTCGAAGATAAACAACTCCAAGAATCTGGTCAAATTGTAGTTGTTCGTGAGGGATCTTTTATCATTAGATTAGCTAAACCCTATTTGGGTACTCGAAGAGCAACTCATAATAGTTATTATGGGAAAATTCTTTACGAAGGAGATACATTAATCACCATGTCATACGACAGATTAAAATCCGATGATATAATTCAAGGTCTTCCTAAAGTTGAACAATTATCAGAAGCCCGCTCGAATACTTTAATATCGAAAAATCGAAAAAAAAAATTTAAAGAATTGAACAGACACCTGGCAAGATTTTTTGGAAACTTTTGGGGGTCATTCACCAGTGTTAGAATAACTATGGAGGATAGTCAGAATCAGTTGGTCAATGAATTCAATTCTTATATCACTATACCATGGTATATATCCTAATTTTTTGAACAGGTTTCCCATTATTAATATTAATATTTCGGTCGGTAAGTCAAATTAATGGTACTCTTATAGTTATATATTGGTACAAATTATTCTATTATTTGAATATAGAGAAATAAGTCTTAATTAGCGGGGAGTTCCCGTTTCAAATTAATGAAAAAATTTGCATTTATTGTGGAAGTGGAAATGAAGGATTCTTTGCTTGGCTTCCTCCATTTACTCAGGATAAAATGAGGGTGAGGGAGCTAAAAAAAAAAACACACACAATGTTACAAAGAATGTAATGTAACATACTAGAATTTATTTACTGTTATCAAATAAGGCAAAGTTAAACTCAAAATTAGATCAAACGAATAATAAGTTCGGAAGATAAAAAATAAAGAAAAGGAGATCAAAAGATGAAAATAGCAGTTTATGGAAAAGGCGGAATCGGTAAATCAACCACTAGTTGTAATATTTCAATTGCCCTAGCTAGACGTGGGGAAAAAGTGTTACAGATTGGATGTGATCCCAAACATGATAGTACTTTTACTCTTACAGGATTTTTGATACCTACAATTATAGATACTTTGCAGTCCAAAGATTATCATTATGAGGATATTTGGTCCGAAGATGTCATTCATAAAGGTTATGGAGGGGTAGATTGTGTGGAAGCTGGGGGGCCGCCCGCAGGTGCTGGATGCGGGGGATATGTGGTAGGAGAGACTGTGAAATTGTTAAAAGAATTAAATGCATTTTACGAATATGATATAATATTATTTGATGTATTGGGTGACGTGGTTTGCGGAGGTTTTGCTGCTCCGTTGAACTATGCAGATTACTGTCTCATTATTACAGATAATGGATTTGATGCATTATTTGCAGCTAATCGTATTACTGCTTCTATAAGGGAAAAAGCTCGTACACATCCACTCCGATTAGCAGGTTTGGTTGGAAATCGCACATCTAAAAGAGATCTTATCAATAAATATGTAGAGGCCTGTCCAATGCCCGTAATAGAAGTGTTACCTCTTATTGAAGATATTCGAATTTCGAGGGTCAAGGGGAAAACTTTATTTGAAATGGTTGGATCCGAACCATCTCTTAACTATGTATGTGAATATTATTTAAACATAGCGGATCAAATATTGTCCCAACCAGAAGGTATTGTGCCAAAGGAGATTCCAGATCGGGAATTATTCAATCTACTCTCTGACCTTTATCTCAATCCTATTGATGAGGGGAAACATCAAAATAATAAGGAAAATTTACTTGGGTTTACGACGATTTAATCCACATAGTTATAATAATTTATGTCAGTGAAAATTGATGAAACTCTCATTGTCGAATGTGAGACAGGTAATTATCATACTTTTTGTCCAATTAGCTGTGTATCTTGGTTATATCAAAAAATTGAAGATAGTTTCTTTTTAGTTGTGGGTACAAAGACATGCGGTTATTTTCTGCAGAATGCACTTGGAGTAATGATTTTTGCAGAACCTCGCTATGCAATGGCAGAATTGGAAGAAGGAGATATCTCGGCTCAATTGAATGATTATGAAGGATTAAAAAAACTCTATATTCGAATAAGAAAAGATAGAGATCCTAGCGTGATTATATGGATAGGTACTTGTACTACAGAGATAATAAAAATGGATTTGGAAGGTATGGCACCCAAACTAGAATGGGAAATTGGAATCCCAATTCTAGTGGCAAGAGCGAATGGACTCGATTATGCCTTTACTCAAGGAGAAGATACTGTGTTAGCTGCCATGGCACATCGTTGTCCAGAACCGGAATTCTCCGTTCGTGAACGAAAAGAAACTATACAACATTTTTTGACTTTTCATTCTAGAAAAAAAGAAGAATTGGTTGAATATGCAAATCACCCTTCCTTAGTTCTTTTTGGATCTTTGCCGTCCAACGTCGCTTCTCAACTCAATTTAGAATTAAAACGTCAATCCATCAAGGTATCAGGTTGGTTACCTGCTCAAAAATATACCGATCTTCCATCATTGGGTGACGGAGTTTATGTTTGTGGTGTTCACCCATTTTTGAGTCGGACAGCAACAACTTTGATAAGACGCGAAAAATGTCAATTAATTGCAGCTCCTTTTCCTATTGGTCCAGACGGAACGCGTGCTTGGATTGAAAAGATTTGTCCTGTATTTGGTGTTGAACCCCAAGGTTTGGAGGAAAGGGAGGAACGAATATGGGAAAGTTTAAAAGATTATCTTGATTTGGTAGACGGTAAATCTGTCTTTTTCATGGGAGATAATCTGCTAGAAGTTTCTCTAGCAAGATTCTTAATTAGATGTGGAATGATTGTTCATGAAATTGGCATTCCATATATGGATAAACGATATCAAACTGCTGAATTATCACTTTTACAAGATACATGTATAAAGATGTGTGTACCAATACCACGAATTGTGGAGAAACCGGATAATTCGAATCAAATACGACGTATACGCGAATTACAACCCGATTTAGCTATCACGGGAATGGCTCATGCTAACCCGCTAGAAGCAAGAGGAATTAGTACTAAATGGTCAGTGGAATTTACTTTTGCCCAGATTCATGGGTTTGCCAATGCAAGAGATGTACTTGAATTGGTTACCCGACCTCTACGTCGTCAGAAAAATTTAGAAGACTTGGGTCGAACCACTTTGGTCAGAAAAGAAGAAGTTGAAATTTAAGATAATTTAATCCATCTAATTTGATTTTAATTCTTATTATTATAATAACGGGAGATTTGAAATGATTATAGAAATCATTTCAAATCTCCCGTTATTATATGACTTTTGTATTAAAGTCATTTCTATAACATTCTTTATTTTCTTTTTTGAGATAAACTTAGGCAAATGTAGTGTAGAGGTACGTATAAAGCACGAGATTAGAAAAATTGATATCAAAACTCTATTTTTCTATTATGTAATAGAATGGAATTGAAATTGATAAATTTTATTGTTTTAGAATCTATAATCTATATATAAATAGATTGTTTTAAAATATATATTCAATAGAATTCTATAGAATATTGCTATTTATTTTGAATGTTTAATAATAATGATCCAACTATAATGGGAGATGTTCAAAAAATTTCAACAAAAAAGATCTGTTTGTTGAAGGATTCTTTCATCCATTATGTGAGATATGGAGAAAGATCCCTTATAGCTCTAAAGGGTACGCATCTTCAAGTGAAAAAATGTAGATATCATCTGTTTCATTTTTGGCAATATTATTTTCATCTTTGGTTTCAACCGTATAGGATATGCAGTCTTGAATTATCCAAGATTTCTTTTTTTTTTTTAGGGTTTTTTATGCATGTTAAAATGAGACCTCTCGTGGTTAGAGCCAAAATGCTAGATGATTTATTCATTACCGATCTTATTACCAATGAATTAAACTCAACAGCTCCGATTAAATCAATTCTTTTTTCTTTAGCTAAAGAAAAGTTTTGTGACATCTCAGGGTGGCCAATTAGTAAATTGTCTTGGACCAGTCTATCAGATGATGATATTCTCGATCGATTCGATCAAATTTGGATAAATCTTTTTCATTACTACAGTGGATCCATCAATCAAGATGGTTTATATCATATAAAGTATATACTTTTAATTTCATGTGCTAAAACTTTGGCCTGTAAACATAAAAGTACTATACGTGTAGTTCGAGAACAATTAGGTTCGGAACTCTTTACAAAATCATTTTCAAAAGAAAGAGAATCCATTTCTTTGTCCCTTTCAAAAACTCGTTCACAGAACAATAGGAGAGTTTGTTCTGGATTATAATCTAACAAACAAATAATCCAAACAAATATGTTGCAAACAAATGTGTCCTGTAATATGTTGCCAATATTAGATAATTGGAAATCATCGTTTAATGCTAATTGTTCTTTATTTTGTTCTTAATTGCCACTAAATAGGAACATTAAACTAAAGCGTTCTTGGAGTTTGTTTGCTATGTTAGACATAAGTGGATATTGGCAAGAACTTATTGAATCTATTGTTTGGGCCCATAATAAATTAAAAGTTGCTCCTGCTATCCAGCCAAGAGCCTTGAGTATTGTTCAAGGACGCGCTGTAGGAGTAGCTCATTACCTTCTGGGTGGAATTGCCACAACATGGGCGTTCTTCCTAGCAAGAATTATTGCAGTAGGATAATGGCTAGGAGGATAAAGCATTATGGCATCAAGATTTCCAAAGTTCAGCCAAGGCTTGGCCCAGGACCCAACTACTCGTGTGAAGAAGACAAAGATTCTGAAAAAATGTGTGAAGAAGACAAAGATTCTGAACATATCGGCGAAACAAAACCTGTAGAAAACAGATTGAATTCGGAATGTTTTAAACATTTGTGGTTTTTGTTTGATAAGATAATAGTTTCTCTAGTTTATAATCCAAGATTATAATCTATTACAGCAAACAAATAAGGTGAACTTGGATTATTCTTAATTAAAGTAAAACATATATCTAGGGAGTTTAGATTAAATCATCGTTTAATGCTAATTGTTCGAATTAAAATTTCTAATACTTTTCTTTATATCTTAATTGGGTTTTTCTTTTATATTTCCTCCAGAATTCCTTTATTGTTGATTAAGTTCTATAGGAACTTCTATCTCATCAGAGTTTTGCAGTATAATTCCTACTGCTTTGAGAGAGTAGGAGAAATGATTAGATCTTATAAAAGGCTTAGAAATTTTTCTAATTTAAATTGGTATGGTTCTTGGCTTACATTTGTGGACTATATCGAGCTGGACTCGGATCCTGATGATATAGGATTATCGCTACTATTGAAAATTTGGTATGTCAAAAATATTAAATTAAGGAATTTCATAATGTAATCCATTAAATTATCGTAAACATTAAGGAATTAAGACGTTTATTACGAGATCTTGTGAAGGTCATATAATAATTTCATCGAATATTTGATTTTATTTCATAAAATACTTGACAATTTCATTGTTTCGTCATATAATAGAGTGAGTTGAGTTCAATAGCGGAAGAGAAAGTGGATCGGTTTGACAACAAAATATCATTGTTTTGTGATATAATAAAGTGAGTTTAGTTCAATAGTGGAAGAGAAAGTGGATCGGATAGAATATTATGTTTAGCTTATTAAATGAAATGGTTGAACGGCACCTTTAGAAATATGTTTTATTTTCTATTAATAAGTCAATAGTCAATTTTGGATATCTTGATTAACATAACATAAGATTGAGAATCACCGTGATTATATTTTAATAGCCCTTAATTAAGGAGATTCGGCAGGTAGGACACATATATAAGATAAGTAATGATATACTTATAATACTTAGTAAAGTAATGATATACTTATAATACTTAGTAAACTTATAATACTTAGTAAAGTAATGATATACTTATAATACTTAGTAAAGTAATGATATACTTATAGAAGAAGATTCGGCAGGTAGGACACATATATGAGATAAGTAACCATATACTTATAGTGCTATCATATACAAAAAATGATCTATGGTAATATATTGATCTATGTAATACAGTTACGGAGTAGATTCGATGTTGTCGTTAATCTCTGTATATAGATTTGGAGTGTTATCTAATGATCTATCTAAGACAGTTTCTAAATATTCCATGAAATAGAAATAGGTTAGTAATCTAATTCTATAGAAAAATTGTCATATTAAATAAAAAAATGATCCGAATGTTATGTTAATAACGTTAAAATCATAGTCTCATGAATGAATAAAAAAAAAGTTCTATTATAAATTTCTATTATAAATAACTAATATAGTCTAACGGCAGGAGGAAAAGAGACTATGCTTAATTACATCATACCGTGGGTTGAAAGATCCACTCCGGTTCTATTATTTGGAGTTTATTATGGTTTTTTAGCAACATTGCCAATTGGCCCGGCCCAGATGTATTTTATTCGATCTTTGTTAATTCAAAACAAAGTCATCGACAACAGAAAAATTGTTCCTGCAGGGAATTTGATTCTTAGTGGTTCTTTTGTGGCACAACTGGTGGTCTTCTCATCCATATACGTAGCGCCTATTTATGCGAGTATTTGGAAACCCCATTTGATGACAACCATGCTTTTTCCCGTTTTATTTTTTGTTATTTTTCAAAGAGCTTTTTTTCGGAAACACCCTTGGCTTCAAAATCCGGCAGTAGAATTCTTTATTGGAGTCGCTTTACAACTGCTAAACCCCGCCCTTTTCGGTAAATCTATCTATACCCGATTAATCAATCTGATGCTATTCAGATATAGCGGAAACTTTTTATTTCTGCTGAGTACCGCAGCCGGATGGTTGAGCGGACAAATTCTTTTTGTAAAAATGACGAAAATTTTTTGTTCACGGGTGGAAAATGATGTTCCCTTAAAAAGGGATAGAAGGGGAGAATTTTTCGCCTTCAGTTTTCAAATTATTTTCTTCGGCTATGCCATGGTGGCATGCTGCGGGAGGAATCCTTTTCTCGTTGCTACAAAATGGAACGATTCAAGGACGTTCATTCACGGTCCTCGAGAAGAACTTGAAGAACTATCATTAGACTTATCTGGTAAGAAAGGCTCTTTTAGCGGTAAATCTAACAAAAAAAAAAAACATAAGAAACACAAGCCTAAGACACCGCCTAAGACCCCTATTAATATTCAAAAAAATGAGGAGAATGTTAAGAAGCCGTCCATTCCTTTGCCTTCTTCTTTTAGACCGCTAGTGAATTTTTTATCTGATCAATTGAAATTGCATGCTGACAAAAAAAAAAATTACCTTTTATAATCAAAAGGTGGCCATTAATAGTGTTGGATTCTAATCGGTTTAACGACCCCCTTCGATACGTGAGTATAGGAGATTATATTCTGCGTGGCCCTGTGAGGAGCCAAGTTGCTGAATATTTCTTTGATGTTTGTCTCAGTGATGGCCATCAAAAAATTTCTTTTCTTCTATAATACTTTCAAGTATAGGATCAAATCACTACATGAAGATCAAATTTCTTCAGATCTTTTAATTCATTTCTTAAATTACAAAAATACTCTTTGGAATTACAGAAAGTATTGAATAAGAATAAATACTATTTGGAATTACAAAAATACTCTTTGGAATTACAGAAAGTATTGAATAAGAATAAATACTATTTGGAATTACAGAAAGTATTGAATAAATACTATTTAGAATTAGATAAGGCATTCCATAAATACTCTTTGGTATTTCATGAATACTATTTGGAATTACAGAAAGTATTGAATAAATACTATTTAGAATTAGATAAGGCATTCCATAAATACTCTTTGGTATTTCATGAATACTATTTGGAATTACAGAAAGTATTGAATAAATACTATTTAGAATTAGATAAGGCATTCCATAAATACTCTTTGGTATTTCATGAATACTATTTGGAATTATTGACTAAATACTCTTTGGTATTCCATAAATACTCTTTGGAGTTACAGAAAGTAGTGAATAAGAATAAATTGGAATCACAAAAAGTATTGGATGAATACTCTTTGGTATTCCATAAATACTCTTTGGAGTTACAAAAAGTAGTGAATAAGAATAAATTGGAATCACAAAAAGTATTGGATGAATACTATTTGGAATTACATAATTATTTTGGATATTTCTATGTGGAATTCCATAAATACTATATGGAATTACAAAGAGACTATTTAGAATTACAGAAAGTATTGCCAAGATATCAGTATCTTTGGTCTGATATTCCGGAGTATAATAAGTTAATCTGTAATCTTTAACACCCGCTTTGAATCCGACACTTGCTTTAGTCTCTGTTTTTGGTGACATAAATAAGTCCCTCCCTATGATTTATTGGTTAATAGCTCTTACAAGAACAAGGTCTACTCGACCTGGGTGTCGAACGTAAAGAATCCCTTTTGTATTGTATTACAAAAAAGTTTTGTGCAAAATACTCATTTTGTAGCCTCTATTGTCAAAAAGGTTTTTTTTTTTTCTTTCATTCAAGTTATATTGTATCATGTTTTGTATGTATGATGCAACCCAATTTCTTAGTTTGACCTGAGGACCTTTCGGCAATTCCAATTTATTCTATTATTAATTTCTATTATTAAATAGTGAAATGTGATAGTGAAATGTGATAGATTTCTTCACTTTAGGCGAAGAATAAAATAAAAAAATTGCAATAGCAGACGGCATGGGCATAGGTGGAAATGTGCCTAGTTATTGGCTAAGACAGTTAAAGACTTCCTTAGGATTGGAATCTCTTTACTTACAATTTCGTAGATTAATTCTTTATCTTAATAAAATTGCATCAGCAGCCTCTAGTCGTGTTCTAGCTCTTTTGAGAGCCACATCAGCCTCGATTGCTTGTCTCTTGCCTTCAGCTCGCGCACGATCAGCTTTCGCTAGTCTAAAACTTTCCTGAGCTTCTTGAAGATCTATATCAATACCTCTTTCTGCATTATTTACCAATAACGTGATTTCATCATTGTTTATTTTGGCAAAACCACCCATCAAAGCCATAGTGGACCACTGGGCATTGAGTCGTATTTTCATGACTCCTATATCCAAAGCTGTTACAATTGCAATATGATTGGGTAATACACCCATTTGACCACTATTGGTAGTAATTAGATCAAATGAGTAATAGAACCAGGATGCGTACAATAATAGAATTTAAATATATATAAGAAGTTGAAAAGAAGATATTAGCAAAAACAAGTAGCTGGGAAATTAAAATTAGAATTAGCTCAACTTGCAGAGTTAGAATCTTTTGCACAATTCGCTTCTGATCTTGATAAAGCTACGCAAGATCAATTGGCAAGAGGCCAACGATTACGCGAGTTGCTCAAGCAATCTCAATCAGATCCTTTGACAGTGGAAGAACAAATAGCTATGATTTATACTGGAACGAATGGATATCTAGATGTATTAGAGATCGTACAAGTTAAAAAATTTATTCTTAAGCTGCGCGAGTATTTAGTAAAAAAGAAACCCCAATTTGGAGAAATTATACGTTCTACTGGGACATTCACGCAACAAGCAGAAGATCTCTTAAAAGAAGCTATTCAAGAAAATCTCCAACTTTTTATTATGCTCGAAATAGTATAAAAGAGCTAAATAATCATTTTGCAACATTTAACAAAGCATAACGACGAATTATTACGTCCAATAGGATTTGAACCTATACCTAAGGTTTAGAAGACCTCTGTCCTATCCATTAGACGATGGACGCTTTATTTTCATTATTCCTTTACTTTATCGATTGGGAATAAAAAAGTATGATTTTTTCTCTATTCACAACGAGATTCGGGAACGAAAGAGAAAGAATAGGTAGGTAACATGGGCATGAAAAATGAAATAAGAATAAGAAATATGAATGAGCGGGTAGCGGGAATCGAACCCGCATCGTTAGCTTGGAAGGCTAGGGGTTATAGTCGACGTTGATTAACGCCTCTAATTCAGAACCGAACATGAAAATTTCATTTCATTCGGCTCCTCCATGAGAGAGAGATAGAAAGGGAGGTCTGATAAAAAAAAAAAAAAAAAAAACGCTTTTTCACATAATACATAAATTATTTATGCTCTGCTCCATAACATCTATGTTAGTTGTATTTGTAGTTCTTTCCTCTTAACTTCAGGTGAAGAACCTTAAATAGAAAATACCTATTCACTTGATAGATGATCCCTATAGAAAGATAAGATTGAAAAATTCTTAATATTGGGCTCAAAAATCTTTCTAATTACTTCGTTTTCTATTTCTACTGATTGCAATCCTAGAGGAAATCAAATTTCACCGAGCTCAAACAAAATCACGGTGACTAAAGTAAACCAAAGTCACTGTTACCTAGCTATTTGACTCCAACTTTTTTATTCTAGTAGTTGAACATTTAGTTTAGTTATGATGAAAAATAATATTTTGATATCCATGGATCTTTGATTGATCCGATTAGATAGATCGGTCTAATCTTTTCAAAAATTCTACATTCTGTTTCGCCATCTTGAATGGAAAATATCGTCATTTTATCATTCATTCCAAATTCAAATTACGAGAATGCGCACAATTCCTTTCCTGACCCAGGGTATTCATAGGAGAGGTTTAGAACCTATATAGTAAATAGAGTTTTTTATATAAAAAAATATAAATGAGAGTTGAAAGATCCTTCAACTCTGTTGAATATAATGATAGAACGAATCACACTTTTACCACTAAACTATACCCGCCACAATTTCATTGTATCATACAGATCGATTTTTTGTCCAATAGGAAAAAGTAATTTTTAGATTCTAATAAGAATCTAATGCAAGTTCCGATCATTCTAATAAGAATCTAATGCAAGTTCCGATCATCATATTTTCCTATTCCTGAAAACTTAATAAGAGATAGTTTCTTTTCACTTCTTCCGTCCCTTACCTTATTGTTTTGTTTTTACTCTTACAAGAAAAAAGAAAAATCCTCAATCAATATTGTAGGGAATACTCCATGACTAATAGTATGATTTTCTTTAGTAACTAGTCTATTTATAGATAGTTGTTATGATTATTAACACATTCTTTAGAATAATTCAAGTAATTTGGAATTAGTTTTTCTTTATGACAGATATAGAAAATAAGAATGATCCACTCTTAGTCTTTGAAATCTCTTTTTTACCCTTCAATATGATCTATACATTTTCAATCCAATCTAGAACATCTCATCCAGATTATAATCTGAAATAGTTGGAATAAAAAAAAAATATATATTATATAGCAAGTGCTTATCTATTAATCTTATAATAAGAGATAAAAATAGAATACATTATATATATATAGCAAGTGCTTATCTATTAATCTTATAATAAGAGATAAAAATATAATACATAAAAGGAAATATAAGAAATGATATCACAAGGTCAAATTTTGATAGCCCTTTTTATTGCTGTTACTTTTATAATAATGATTTTAGCTTTCAGATTAGGTAGAGCACTGTATTCTTCATAATTTAGTCAATTAATTCCTTATCTAGGAAAGACAATGGCCTGGCCAGATACTGGCCGGGCTAGAAAAAGCGAAAAATTGTTTGAAATGGAATAAAAAAATAAAATTGGATTCTCACAAATGTTGGTCTTTATTTAGTGAAATGCTATATTCATTTTAGATCTGCCATCTAGGAGAGATGGCTGAGCGGACTAAAGCGGTGGATTGCTAATCCGTTGTACAAACTATTTTGTACCGAGGGTTCGAATCCCTCTCTCTCCGTTCAGTCTGAGATTACTCTTCAAAACCTATTAAGGGATTTTGACAAAATCTACTTTCTAATCTTTTTTTCTATTCTTTACGCCCAGGATTTCGTCCTGGATCGTTTGATAGGAATCCAAAGATAAAGAGAGAAACAAAAAATATCACTACTGTGTAAACGAACAGCTTAAGAGTAAGCATTATGTAATCTCCGAAATTATTCTTATTAGAAAACGGAATAGATCATCAATTTTTGTATCATATATTGGCTATTGGCATTGGCTGAGCAAAGAAAAAAAGCAGATTCAAAATTGAATCTATTCTGTTTCTCTTTTCTTCTTTGCTCGGAATTGAACAGGATAAATAGGAATTTGAATACTAATTAAACTACCCTAAACTTGTTTAAGATTATCACAATCAACAAAACAATAGAAACAAGTACAGTCTATGTCTAAAATAGAAGAAAATTTGGAATAGATAAATTATCATCTTTACTCGTTTTTTAAATAGAATATTGAAAGATATGTTATCTTCTAATAACATATTCTAATCACTAGCTAATCACCCAAACTGCAACTGTGATGCCATTGATATTGACTCAAGTTATTTTGATCTGTCGAGAATAGATGTATCACAAAATAAACATCAGAACGAGGAAAAAGAGTGTTACGTCAATTTAGTTAATGAAAATGATCCAATTATAAATAGTTAAATTGTAACAACTAACTAATCATAAAATGATAGAAAAAAAAGATGTTTTTTCCATATCAAGTGATACAAACAAAAATGAATAAAAACTTAGATTATCGTTATCGAAAACTTACGGCAGCTTGCCAAGCAAAGGCTAATAAAAAAAAGAACAGAGGGATAATGGGCATTACATTAACAATTGGATCAAAAATTGCATAAGCTTCAGGCAATTTGGCAAAAAAGGGATTATTCAAATGAAAAGCGGCATCGTCTAGACAAATATGGAAGTTGAGGATAACTGACATTTTGATTCTCCGATGAATAATGTAAAGATCTAAAAGTATTTGGCCAATCAATCGAATTGTTCGACAAGATTAGACTTTTAGTTTTCGAGTTGGAAGGGATCATTTATTTATACAATATTTTACCTATTCTGATAGGGAATGACCAATGAATGTATATTCTTGTTTCTTTTTAGGTTCCCCTATAGTTAGATATCTGATTAACTCCAGAATCTATGCCCCTCCGGTTATGCATAATTGCATAACGAATCGAATTATAATAATGCAATTCAGATTCAAAACATTGTGTCAATTTATCTTAATGGATTATTATAAAACAATAATGGGGCGTGGCCAAGCGGTAAGGCAGCAGGTTTTGGTCCTGTTATTTCGAAGGTTCGAATCCTTCCGTCCCAGGTGGAACAGTATTATTGAATTGAAAAAAAAAAAAGACTTATAGAAGGAAAAGATGATTTCGATAAGATTCTAAATAGAGAAAGGGATATTTTTGCGGTGTAGAATTGGAATACAGATCAAATTGAGATAGAGATAAAGTGAAATTAGCCTATTGGATGTATGCTGGTCCTGCTCATATTGGAACCCTACGAGTAGCTAGTTCTTTCAAAAATGTGCATGCCATTATGCACGCTCCTCTAGGAGATGATTATTTCAATGTCATGCGTTCTATGTTAGAACGTGAAAGAGATTTTACTGCCGCAACTGCTAGCATAGTAGATCGTCACGTACTAGCACGTGGATCTCAAGAAAGAGTTGTGGATAATATTCTCCGGAAAGATAAAGAGGAACACCCTGATCTTATTATATTGACACCTACATGTACCTCTAGTATTTTGCAAGAAGATTTACAAAACTTTGTGAATAGAGCATCCATAATTTCTGATTCCGACGTCATTTTTGCAGATGTTGATCATTATCAAGTAAATGAAATTCAAGCAGCGGATAGAACTTTAGAACAGGTGGTTCGATATTATTTAGATAGATGTCATAGACAAGAAAAATGGGATCAATTTCTCACAAATGTGCCTTCTGTCAATATAATTGGAATTTTTACATTGGGTTTTCATAATCAACACGATTGTCGTGAATTAAGACGTTTATTACGAGATCTGGATATTGAAATTAATCAAATAATTCCTAAAGGAGGATCTGTAGAAGATCTTAAAAAATTACCAAAAGCTTGGTTCAATTTAATTCCTTATCGTGAAGTGGGATTAATGACAGCGGTATATTTAAATAAAGAATATGGGATGCCTTACATATCTATAGCTCCCATGGGAGCTGTAGATATGGCGGAGTGGAAGGCCATTAATCCTACAGGTTATGAGCGCTCTATCGGTTAAACCTATTAATGGGAAACCTGTTCAAAAAATGTTGAAATCTTTTTGGCAATAGTTAATAATGACATTATCGTTAAACACCCATTTACGATAATTTTTGGAAATAGTTTTCAGGAAACTGCTCGGGTCTTAGCGAAATCTGCTCTTCAAGGTCGCATTGATTGGTTGAAGGGCTTGAAGGAAAATGTTATTCTCGGGAGAATGATACCTGTTGGTACTGGATTCAACCATTTGAAAAAACGGAGTAAAATAGATCCGAGAATGAGTAAGAAAAATCTATTTCCAATAAAAGTGAAAGATTTTTTCTTTTTCTTTAAAGTTTTATTGCAAAAACAAAAAAAAAAAGTTCTAAAAAAATTAGTCAAAATAAAGAAAAAATCAAAACGAGTAGGAGTAGTAAAAAAGAAATTGATAAAGAAAGAAATCTAACAATTTGCTTTATTGTATAAAAATTAAAAAAAAAAATCAAATGAATATTTGTACCAAGTAGGCTACGGCAAGCAATTTAACCCATTCCATTGGAATGTAGGTATTCCAGTTCATATTAAAAAGCAAAAAAAGAAAATGATGAAAAAAAATTGGAACATCAATTTGAAAGAAATGGTAAGAGTAGGAGTTCATTTTGGTCATGAGAAAAAAAAATGGAATCCTAAGATGGCACCTTACATTTTTAAAGAACGTCAAAATAGTCATATTATAAATTTGACTTATACCGCTCGTTTTTTATCAGAAGCCTGTGATTTTGTGTTTGATGGAGCAAAAAGAGGAAAACAATTTATGATAGTTGGTACAAAACATCAAACAGCTGATGCAGCTAAATTAGCTGCTTTAGCAGCTCGATGTCATTATGTAAATAAAAAATGGCTCGCGGGTATGTTAACTAATTGGTTTACTACAGAAGCAAGACTTGAAAAATTCAAAAATTTAATGAAAAAAAAAAATACGGGAGGATTTGATCAATTTACGAAGAAAGAAGCAGCAATACTCAGGAGAGAATTGAACAAATTACAGGAAGATCTGGGAGGTATTAGATACATGAAAAAATTACCCGATATTGTAATAATTCTCGATCAAAAAGGAGAATATACTGCTATTCGGGAATGTAGAACTTTGGGTATTCCCACAATTTGCTTAGTTGATACAGATTGTGACCCGGATCTCGTGGATATCCCAATCCCAGCCAATGATGATGGTAGAGGACCAATCCGACTGATCCTAAATAAATTAATTTTAGCAATTCGCACGGGTAAAGCATTGTAATTCTATAAAAAGTGAATAAACAAAAAAAAGAGAAGCTAAAACTAAGTTGGCTACTATTCCCAAATCTTATAGAATAGATTAAGATATATTTAGTCTAGAAATACAGAAATCTTCTTAATCAATGAAATAATCATTTCATTATTTTATTTCGTAACCTAACTGATGATAGTGAAATAATTGAGGAATCGGTCATTGAACCAAAATCATTTTTTTTTTGAAATTCATCTTTAATATAGAAAGGGTAATATGAATATTGTACAATTTCCTATTAACACGCTGAATTTTTTCTATGAGATATCCGGTGTGGAAGTAGGTCAGCATTTTTATTGGCAAATAGGGGGGTTCCAAGTTCATGCACAGGTACTTATAACTTCCTGGATTGTAATTGCTGTATTATTAAGTTCAGCTACTCTAGCTGTTCAAGACCCACAAATTGTTCCAAACGGAGCTCAAAATTTTGTGGAATATGTTCTCGAATTTGTTCGGGACTTGGCTAGAACTCAGATTGGCGAAGAAGAATATGGTCCTTGGGTTTCTTTTATAGGAACCATGTTTTTATTTATCTTTGTTTCTAATTGGGCAGGTGCTCTTTTCCCCTGGGGAATTTTTAAATTACCTCATGGGGAATTAGCCGCGCCTACAAATGATATTAATACTACAGTAGCTCTAGCTTTGCTCACATCAGTAGCTTATTTTTATGCAGGTCTTACAAAGAGGGGTTTAGGCTATTTTGGTAAATATATTCAACCAACCCCAATACTTTTACCGATTAACATATTAGAAGATTTTACGAAACCTCTATCACTTAGTTTTTGGCTTTTTGGAAATATATTAGCTGACGAATTGGTAGTTGCCGTTCTTGTTTCCTTAGTACCTTTAGTGGTACCTATACCTGTAATGTTCCTAGGATTATTTACAAGTGGCATTCAAGCTCTAATCTTTGCAACTCTAGCCGCAGCTTATATAGGAGAATCCATGGAGGGTCATCATTAATTGAATTAATTGGACTTAGTCTTTTAATTCAGATTCATAATAATTTCAACAGGCTATTAATGATTAATATTTTGACATAAGGACATAAGGAATTGAAAGTATGCCCTTCATCTTAAGCCTCTATATAAAATAGATTCATAATAATCATATTCTATTCACATCCAGAAAGCTGTATGCCCTGAGAGAGGCTTGTACAGTTTGGGAAGGGATTTTGACAAATTAAAGATCTACTTCAACCAATATACCTTTAGGCACGACTATACATAATGTCGAAGTACAAGTCGGAAAAGGCGGACAATTAGCTAGAGCAGCGGGTGCTGTGGCAGAATTGATCGCAAAAGAAGGCCGATTGACCACATTAAGATTACCATCTGGAGAGGTTCGTTTAATATCTGAGAACTGCTCAGCAACAATTGGACAAGTAGGCAACGTTAAATGGAAAAATCGAACTTTAAGTAAAGCTGGGTCAAAACGTTGGCTGGGTAAACGTCCTGAAGTAAGAGGAATAGTTATGAATGCTGCAGATCATCCTCATGGGGGTGGTGAAGGAAGAGCTCCAATTGGCAGAAAAAAACCCTTGACCCCTTGGGGCTATAGCGCACTTGGAAGAAAAAGTCGGAAGAGAAATAAATATAGCGATGTTTCAATTCTTCGTCGACGTAAATAGGAATAGTTGTAAATCCATTTTTATTTTCTATCAATAAAAAGAAAGGTAATTAATTAACCATGGCACGTTCACTAATAAAAAATACTTTTGTATCTAATGATTTGTTAAGTAAACTCGATAATCTAAACATGATTAAAGAGAAGAAGATAATAGTAACCTGGTCCCGTAGATCTGCCATTGTACCCGCAATGATTGGTCATACCATTGCTGTTCATAATGGAAAGGTACATTTACCCATTTTTATAACAAATGGTATGATAAACCACAAATTAGGAGAATTTGCACCTACTTCCATTTTCCAGGGACATGCGAAAAAGGATAAAAAATCGAAAAACGAAAAAAAAAAAAAATAATAAAAAAGCAACAAAAAAAAAAAAAAAAAACACACACAAAAAGGAAAGAGAGAAACGATAAATAAAAAAGTCTTGTTGTAAATAGTATACATTAATTCATTATGGAGGATGAAGATGAAATTGATATTTCAAAATAGGGATTTAGATTTAAATTCAACTATAAGAATACGAGCTGTAGCTAAACATGTACGTATGTCTTCTAATAAAGCACGCAGAGTAGCTCATTTACTTCGTAATTCTACCTATATACAGGCACTTGCGATACTGACTTTCATGGATTATAGAGCATGTGAGCCTATATTCAAAGTACTTGTTTCTGCAGCCGAAAATGCGTGTTCATTTATGGGTATACATAAGCGCTATCTAGCTGTCCTTGCGGCTGAAGTGAATGAAGGTCCTACTTTGAAAAGATTTCGACCTAGAGCTCGGGGTCGTGGTTATCCAATACAGAAATCTACTTGTCATATAAGTATTACATTATTTTATGATTTGGATTTCTGTAATTCAGCTCACGATTAAATAACAGTACGATGAAACATTAAATAGAAACAAAATATCCAAATAGATGATCCATTTATGCCGCAAATATACTACTACTTAAAGTACTAAAAAAATATGTATGGGAAACAAAATAAATCCACTTGGTTTTAGACTTGGTTTTACTCAAAACCATTATTCCCTTTGGTTTGAAGAAAGGGATTATTCCGAAGATCTACGAGAAGATGAGAGAATATATAATTGCATTGAAAATTATGTAAAACATATCAAAAGTTCTATCAATTCTAGTTATGGAGGAATTACACGTATAGAAATTCTGAAACAGACCGAATTGATTTCGGTAAATATATATATTGCATTTGTCGATTTGTTTATTGAAAAAAAAGCGCCAAGAAAAAAAGAAAAAATGAAGGAATTAAGAAAGGAAGTACAAAAAATGCTTGTACAAAGTATGCTTAATTCTGTAAACAGAGAACTTGTAATTTCTATAGAAAAGGTGGATACACCTTATAGAGAACCCAAAATTCTTGCGGAATATATTGCTCTACAACTAAAGGAGAGAGTTGAAATAAGAAAAATAATGAAAAAAGCTATTCAACTAGCTGAAAAGGCAACTGTCGAAGGTGTTAAAATAAAAATTAAAGGGCGTCTTAACGGAATTGAGAGAGCCCGGAAAGAATTGGCTATGAAAGGTAGAGTGCCCCTACAGACCCTTCGAGCTAAAATTGATTATTGTTATTATGCGGTTCAAACCGTCTATGGAGTATTAGGGATAAAAATTTGGATCTTTGTTTAAGATGAGCAATATGGGATTAATGGATTTGCTTGAACAATCTTTAATGTTTACTAATTTAATATATTACCAGATTAATCCCAATCTAATCGTGAAGTGGGATTAATGACAGCCCCATAGATGTATTAAGTAGATCAATATATTACCATAGATCATTTTTTGTATATGATAGCACTATAAGTATATGGTTACTTATCTCATATATGTGTCCTACCTGCCGAATCTTCTTCTATAAGTATATCATTACTTTACTAAGTATTATAAGTATATCATTACTTTACTAAGTATTATAAGTTTACTAAGTATTATAAGTATATCATTACTTTACTAAGTATTATAAGTATATCATTACTTATCTTATATATGTGTCCTACCTGCCGAATCTCCTTAATTAAGGGCTATTAAAATATAATCACGGTGATTCTCAATCTTATGTTATGTTAATCAAGATATCCAAAATTGACTATTGACTTATTAATAGAAAATAAAACATATTTCTAAAGGTGCCGTTCAACCATTTCATTTAATAAGCTAAACATAATATTCTATCCGATCCACTTTCTCTTCCACTATTGAACTAAACTCACTTTATTATATCACAAAACAATGATATTGTGTTGTCAAACCGATCCACTTTCTCTTCCGCTATTGAACTCAACTCACTCTATTATATGCTTAGGTATACCCTCTGCAATGGAGTTCTTATTTATATTTATTATAAGAATCAATTTTCTTAGTTTCCATTGATCCGAAGCTCTTTTTAATAAACTGAATAGAAATAATCAGGATAATTCTTATGCTTTATCACACTGCTCTTTGAGGGTGATTTATGAACCATACAATACTGTAAGGAAGAAGATTTCATTTTCTCTTTTTCTCCTTCCCTTTTTCTTTTCTTGCATTACCAAAGACTCTTTTTCTCTTTACGAGAGATATAGGTTTGTCTCTTCGTGTCATGGAAAAAAAGGTCTCTCTTTCGTTTCTTTGATAGAACTATCTATATTTCAATAACTAGCTTATTGGATCTTAGTCAAATAAAATATACTAGAGACCAATTTGTTTTTATTTCGAGTTCCCTATCATTCATTTTAGAAAAGAAGCAACCTGGAGTGCCCCCCGAAGAAGCAATCATGTTTGTTGAAGGATTAAACCTCGCACTATTTGATTAAATACCAACAGGTTCAATTCGGTCGGTATTGAATAGTGCGAGAATTAATTGTATTAATGGATATTTATATCCCGTATTTCAATGAATAAATTTGAAATCACCATCACCATAAGAAATAGTTGTTTTGGAAAGATCCCAATCTTACCGTCGATTCAGCTTTTTTTTTTGAGAAAATAAAAAAATATCTATATTTTATTCTTATATTTTGTTATATGTATGTAATAACAAAAATATCTATATTTTATTCTTCTATTTTGTTATATGTATGTAATAACATATATACACAAATGGATCGTCAACCACTCATCATTTGATTCATTATAGAAAATCACAATGAATTGAATCCGGTCAACCTTTTTTTTTTACCGGGCGAACGACGGGGATCGAACCCGCGCGTGGTGGATTCACAATCCACTGCCTTGGAACCACTTGGCTACGTCCGCCCCAAACTAATTGGCAGTCTCTGTCTACGGTCATTCCATTTCAAAAATGGATGGTTCTAAGCCCCGAAAACCAACTAATAATGAAACTATTCTATTATTTAGAATAATTAATTTGTTGCACTTGCAATGCAACTCTCACACAAGTTAGTGACATTGACATTTTTTATTTTTTTTTAATAGTTTTGGGTATTAAAAAAACAAGATCTGAGCCAATACTCGCTACTTAATTAATAATTGGTATTATGTATCCATGGCTGAATGGTAAAAGCACCCAACTCATAATTGGGAAGTCGCGGGTTCAATTCCTGCTGGATGCACAGTAAATAGTTACTGTGCTCTGTTCGCTCGCAATAACTATAACTTTTAAGAAAAATTAGACGGAAAAAGCAGTACCAAATTGGTACTGCTTTCTTTTTAGGATTGAAATACACTAACAATCCATCTTGAATAATTAGCCGTTTATAGAATTAGCTTCAACAGCAGCTAGATCCAGAGGGAAGTTGTGAGCATTACGTTCGTGCATAACTTCCATACCAAGGTTAGCACGATTAATGATATCGGCCCAAGTGTTAATTACACGACCTTGACTGTCAACAACAGATTGGTTGAAATTGAATCCATTTAAGTTGAAAGCCATAGTGCTGATACCCAAAGCAGTAAACCAGATACCTACTACTGGCCAAGCAGCTAAAAAGAAATGTAGAGAACGGGAGTTGTTGAAACTAGCATATTGGAAGATCAATCGGCCGAAATAACCGTGAGCAGCTACAATATTGTAGGTTTCTTCTTCCTGACCAAATTTGTAACCTGCATTAGCAGACTCATTTTCGGTAGTTTCCCTGATCAAACTCGAGGTTACCAAGGAACCATGCATAGCACTAAATAGAGAGCCGCCGAACACACCAGCTACACCTAACATGTGAAATGGATGCATAAGAATATTGTGTTCAGCTTGGAATACAATCATGAAATTGAAAGTACCAGAGATTCCTAGAGGCATACCATCAGAGAAGCTTCCTTGACCAATAGGGTAAATCAAGAAAACAGCAGTAGCTGCTGCTACTGGAGCTGAATATGCAACAGCAATCCAAGGACGCATACCTAGACGGAAGCTAAGCTCCCACTCACGACCCATATAGCAAGCTACACCAAGTAGAAAGTGTAGAACGATTAGCTCATAAGGACCACCGTTGTATAGCCATTCATCAACAGAAGCTGCTTCCCAGATGGGATAGAAATGCAGACCGATGGCTGCAGAGGTAGGAATAATAGCACCGGAAATAATATTGTTTCCATAAAGAAGAGACTCGTTCACAGAGAGAACGAATTTGGAATTCAGAAATTAGCCAGATAAACCCCCTGGCTAATTTCTGGCAAAAGATGCGGAAAAAACAAATAGAAAACTGATTTTGACCAATGAAATGCTTATTGAGCAATTGCCAGGATCAATTTATGATGCTATAGATCTTTTCCAACCGGAAATCCAACCAAATGATGGATCAAATCACTACATGGAGAAAGCCGTGTGCAATGAAAATTGCAAGCACGGTTTGGGGAGAGATTTCTTGCTCCTATTAAAAAGAGCAGATAATCCACTCCATCCGATGAGCTCCGGGTTCAAGTCCCGGGCAACCCAGAGTACCAGAATCTAGCACCTAAAAGTATTTTGTCTACTTATTGCAGATCCAATGCAATTCAATGTTATCCATTGCTCTTAACAAGCAAGATAGGTAGCATCCCACTATTCGGGAATCATCCTTAAGAAATGAAAGGGTCTTTCTTACCCATCGAAAGAGTTTTGTCTAATCACATTTAACTCCAAGGTAATAATATTTATTACCTTGAATCATAAAGAAAGAAGGAATGCCAATAGAGCGCATTAATACCGTAGGTATTAATATCTACGGATACTATTGAAAACCATTTCAATATATGTGCATATAGTTTATGGAAGGAAGAGGATACTATGAATTTTATGAATATTTATAACCATGTCAAAATGTTGGTTGACATACAGATATGACTCATATTATACTGTTGAATAACAAGCCTTATGTGTATGCTTGGGAGCTTCTAATGATTAAATAAACCAAGTTATAACCATGACCGCAATTATAGAAAGACGCAAAAGCGCAAGCCTATGGAATCGTTTTTGCGATTGGATCACTAGCACTGAAAACCGTCTTTACATTGGATGGTTTGGTGTCTTGATGATTCCTACCCTATTGACTGCAACCTCTGTATTCATTATCGCTTTCATTGCCGCTCCTCCAGTAGATATTGATGGTATTCGTGAACCTGTTTCCGGTTCTCTTCTTTATGGAAACAATATTATTTCCGGTGCTATTATTCCTACCTCTGCAGCCATCGGTCTGCATTTCTATCCCATCTGGGAAGCAGCTTCTGTTGATGAATGGCTATACAACGGTGGTCCTTATGAGCTAATCGTTCTACACTTTCTACTTGGTGTAGCTTGCTATATGGGTCGTGAGTGGGAGCTTAGCTTCCGTCTAGGTATGCGTCCTTGGATTGTTGTTGCATATTCAGCTCCAGTAGCAGCAGCTACTGCTGTTTTCTTGATTTACCCTATTGGTCAAGGAAGCTTCTCTGATGGTATGCCTCTAGGAATCTCTGGTACTTTCAATTTCATGATTGTATTCCAAGCTGAACACAATATTCTTATGCATCCATTTCACATGTTAGGTGTAGCTGGCGTGTTCGGCGGCTCTCTATTTAGTGCTATGCATGGTTCCTTGGTAACCTCGAGTTTGATCAGGGAAACTACCGAAAATGAGTCTGCTAATGCAGGTTACAAATTTGGTCAGGAAGAAGAAACCTACAATATTGTAGCTGCTCACGGTTATTTCGGCCGATTGATCTTCCAATATGCTAGTTTCAACAACTCCCGTTCTCTACATTTCTTTTTAGCTGCTTGGCCAGTAGTAGGTATCTGGTTTACTGCTTTGGGTATCAGCACTATGGCTTTCAACTTAAATGGATTCAATTTCAACCAATCTGTTGTTGACAGTCAAGGTCGTGTAATTAACACTTGGGCCGATATCATTAATCGTGCTAACCTTGGTATGGAAGTTATGCACGAACGTAATGCTCACAACTTCCCTCTGGATCTAGCTGCTGTTGAAGCTAATTCTATAAACGGCTAATTATTCAAGATGGATTGTTAGTGTATTTCAATCCTAAAAAGAAAGCAGTACCAATTTGGTACTGCTTTTTCCGTCTAATTTTTCTTAAAAGTTATAGTTATTGCGAGCAAACAGAGCACAGTAACTATTTACTGTGCATCCAGCAGGAATTGAACCCGCGACTTCCCAATTATGAGTTGGGTGCTTTTACCATTCAGCCATGGATACATAATACCAATTATTAATTAAGTAGCGAGTATTGGCTCAGATCTTGTTTTTTTAATACCCAAAACTATTAAAAAAAAATTAAAAATGTCAATGTCACTAACTTGTGTGAGAGTTGCATTGCAAGTGCAACAAATTAATTATTCTAAATAATAGAATAGTTTCATTATTAGTTGGTTTTCGGGGCTTAGAACCATCCATTTTTGAAATGGAATGACCGTAGACAGAGACTGCCAATTAGTTTGGGGCGGACGTAGCCAAGTGGTTCCAAGGCAGTGGATTGTGAATCCACCACGCGCGGGTTCGATCCCCGTCGTTCGCCCGGTAAAAAAAAAAGGTCGACCGGATTCAATTCATTGTGATTTTCTATAATGAATCAAATGATGAGTGGTTGACGATCCATTTGTGTATATATGTTATTACATACATATAACAAAATATAAGAATAAAATATAGATATTTTTGTTATTACATACATATAACAAAATATAAGAATAAAATATAGATATTTTTTTATTTTCTCAAAAAAAAAAGCTGAATCGACGGTAAGATTGGGATCTTTCCAAAACAACTATTTCTTATGGTGATGGTGATTTCAAATTTATTCATTGAATAACGACACACGACACATTTAACATCATATATAAGATAACAAAAGCATTCATTTGCAGGCCCAAATCGAATCCCAAACCTATCTTATCCTCTTCTCATTTGTCATGCAGTAAATTATTCTATTATTTGAATATAGAGAAATAAGTCTTAATTAGCGGGGAGTTCCCGTTTCAAATTAATGAAAAAATTTGCATTTATTGTGGAAGTGGAAATGAAGGATTCTTTGCTTGGCTTCCTCCATTTACTCAGGATAAAATGAGGGTGAGGGAGCTAAAAAAAAAAACACACACAATGTTACAAAGAATGTAATGTAACATACTAGAATTTATTTACTGTTATCAAATAAGGCAAAGTTAAACTCAAAATTAGATCAAACGAATAATAAGTTCGGAAGATAAAAAATAAAGAAAAGGAGATCAAAAGATGAAAATAGCAGTTTATGGAAAAGGCGGAATCGGTAAATCAACCACTAGTTGTAATATTTCAATTGCCCTAGCTAGACGTGGGGAAAAAGTGTTACAGATTGGATGTGATCCCAAACATGATAGTACTTTTACTCTTACAGGATTTTTGATACCTACAATTATAGATACTTTGCAGTCCAAAGATTATCATTATGAGGATATTTGGTCCGAAGATGTCATTCATAAAGGTTATGGAGGGGTAGATTGTGTGGAAGCTGGGGGGCCGCCCGCAGGTGCTGGATGCGGGGGATATGTGGTAGGAGAGACTGTGAAATTGTTAAAAGAATTAAATGCATTTTACGAATATGATATAATATTATTTGATGTATTGGGTGACGTGGTTTGCGGAGGTTTTGCTGCTCCGTTGAACTATGCAAATTACTGTCTCATTATTACAGATAATGGATTTGATGCATTATTTGCAGCTAATCGTATTACTGCTTCTATAAGGGAAAAAGCTCGTACACATCCACTCCGATTAGCAGGTTTGGTTGGAAATCGCACATCTAAAAGAGATCTTATCAATAAATATGTAGAGGCCTGTCCAATGCCCGTAATAGAAGTGTTACCTCTTATTGAAGATATTCGAATTTCGAGGGTCAAGGGGAAAACTTTATTTGAAATGGTTGGATCCGAACCATCTCTTAACTATGTATGTGAATATTATTTAAACATAGCGGATCAAATATTGTCCCAACCAGAAGGTATTGTGCCAAAGGAGATTCCAGATCGGGAATTATTCAATCTACTCTCTGACCTTTATCTCAATCCTATTGATGAGGGGAAACATCAAAATAATAAGGAAAATTTACTTGGGTTTACGACGATTTAATCCACATAGTTATAATAATTTATGTCAGTGAAAATTGATGAAACTCTCATTGTCGAATGTGAGACAGGTAATTATCATACTTTTTGTCCAATTAGCTGTGTATCTTGGTTATATCAAAAAATTGAAGATAGTTTCTTTTTAGTTGTGACTTATTAAATTGAATTATTTATAATAAGAAAGAGGTAGTCAGTGCAAGTTATTCAACTATTGTACAATTTGTCAAAAAAAAGTTTCTTGTTATTTCTATAAAAGAGAAATAGAATTGAATTGGTTACCATATTGATTATAATGAAATAACTTTACCATAGCATCCATGGCTGAATGGTAAAAGCACCCAACTCATAATTGGGAAGTCGCGGGTTCAATTCCTGCTGGATGCATAATAAACAGTTATTGCACTCTGTTTTTTAGATGAAAGAATCGCAGCAAGGTTATCTCGATTCAATTCAGTATGGAGATTAGATTATCTCCATCCCTGTTTTGTAATTCTTAACTTCTATTGAAAAGAGAAGTTAAGAATTACAAATATTTTATTTAACACATGTTTGAACGACTTTTTCTCAGATAGAAACATCTATATTTTGTTTTGGTACAAAATGAACAAATTCTATATTATAACCAGTATTATAACCAAAATGAACTTCTAATTGAATGATCAAGTTGATTTTGTAATTAGAAGTTCATCTGATAATTTAAGCCTAGCCTATTCCCTGTGATTTTAAGAATATGAATATAAGGGCAATTCTTCCTTTTTTTTTTACACCTAGTGAAAATTATATTACAAAAAATATCAATCTCTAAAATAATGTATCCTGGGCAATTGCAACAATTGGATTCATTATTATTCCCAATAAAGTAGATGCTATTACAGATATAATCATACTAACTTCGATATAATTTTTTGAGATTGAAGAAGATAATCTATAATTTTGCTCCAGTCGTTCAACTGATTGCTTCTTTGAATTCATATAACTATAGATTTTATGTATAACGATAAAATAAATCCTTACAATTTGTACCATTAATTTGACTTACCGACCGAAGAATTATTAAGAATAATTATAGGAAATTATTCTATAATAATTATAGAATATAATAATTATAGAATCTATCAATAGATCTGGCTTAATTTCACAATTGGATCGGGCAATTAAAACTCTAATATTCTAAAAGAATAATATTAGATTGATGAAAGAAAATAATATCTTGAAATAAGAAGAAAAGCAACTTTGGTAAAATACTCTTTCTTCTGTCTGTCTTTATTCAAAAATACTTGACTTATGCAAAAGTCAGTTATCTCATTTTTGGGCATGAATTAGAAAAAAACTTGTTGTTTTCATTTTGTCAACAAATAAAGGTGTAGGAAAGATGGCTGAGCGGTTCAAGGCGTAGCATTGGAACTGCTATGTAGGCTTCTGTTTACCGGGGGTTCGAATCCCTCTCTTTCCGTATATTTGTATTCTTTTTTGCATCGTTTTATCATTAATCTAAACCCGATAGGATGGTTTCATTTTCCCACAATCTCCTTCCATTTCGGGGTAGAGAAAAAAATATTGAAAAAAAAAAAAAAAGAAATATTGAATTGAATAACAATGACATTGTTATGTAACATACAAAGGAACAGATGTGCAGAAATCCTTTCTTTTCATTCCCTTAAAACTGGGAATAATTTAAACTCGACGGGAATAGTATTCTATGACCAATAATTCATTAATCTTCAAACCGATACGCTTATTATCTATTATTTTTTTGACTAATCCACTATACTGTGACTTTTGTTTAATCCGATTTAAATGGGGGGGCACCCTCATTTTATCCTTTTGAAAAATCTCTATATTTTTCTTCACTATATTTCTCAATCCTTGTTTCTCTTTTATAGAAATTAAATCTTGGGGTTTGCAACGATAACTTGGTATATCTACTATACGACCATTGACCAGGATATGCCTATGGTTGACTAATTGTCTGGCTTCAGGAATAGTAAGCGCCATACCCAATCGAAAAAGGATATTATCCAAGCGCATTTCCAGTAATTGTAATAGAACCTGACCTGTTGATCCCTTGGCTCTTCTAGCAATACGAACATATTGAAGTAATTGGCGCTCTGGAAGTCCATAATGAAAACGTAATCTTTGTTTTTCTTTTAGACGGACAGGATATTGAGAAGATTTAAGAGGTTTAGAATGTTTTTTTTTAATAGGCTTTTGAATTCTGTTGGGTGTTTTCTTACTTAGTCCTGGTAAAGTTTTGAGACGACTTATTATTTTTAAACGAGGTCCGCGATAACGGGACATAAAAAACTCCTTATTTCAAGAAATGACATAGACATAAATTAATGTTGGAAAGAGGAATAATATAAACAGCACGAATATTGGAATGATTTTATATACAGAGAGAGAAACAAATTATCTTCAATTTGAAAATAAAAATATTGTAGAGAGAAAAAAAAGATATGTTTCAATCATTGATTTCGTTTCTAGTTGAAACGAATCATGCCACGACAGACCCGGCGGGCCGACGATACGAAAAGTAAGAGCCTTTTCCTTATTTCATAGATTTTAACGATCTATGGTTGATAATGGTAAGAAGTGGAAAGAATAAAAACGAGCCAGCTATCATGGAATCGGAACAAATAATTGCTGAGATTCGTGCAAAAAAACCCCCTTTTAAAGAGAAAGTAAAGAAATCTATATATTCTGGCCTGACAGGAGAAATGCACTGGAATATCCCTATGCTGTCTAATTTAATAGAAAAGACAACTCATTTATGGGTATTATCGGGAGGGATATATGAATCCGCTTTTCATAAAGATCAAGATCAAGTGGATATTACAGAGCTTCTCCTTTACAAACATAAATCACTTTCGAATTATTCAGTGGATCAGGTGAAACACGAATCAGTTGACTCAAACTGTTTTGAAAGAGGGAAAAAAATCTTCAATTATCTCAAAACTGATCGAACCATAGCTAACGAACATCAAGACTCTATCGATTGCACCATTCTTTTTGAAAATACCAACAATATGAGGGTAAAAAACGAACTCATCGTACCATTATGGTGTGATAAACAATCGGGGAAGCGAAGAATCCCTTGTCCTCATTTAATTCTTAGAATGCCTATAGAATCTATTTTCTATAAAAATGAAAATAACAATATTTTTGCTTTTTTGAATGACCCTCGTTCAAAAATGATAAAATATGGGAATATTCTCGGGGGTTATTCAATTGAAAAAGAAAGGAATTTTCTTGAAAATCAATTAGACGGAAGGCCCAGATTAAAAATAAAAAAGACTTATATTTCTCTCATTTCAGTAAGAACAAATAAGATCATTATCAATATGATTCAAATTAGCTTGCTGAAATACCCTTCTTTTAATATGGCAAGTTCTCCATTTTTGTTTCATAACAAATTAGGTCACACTAATTCTTTTTTTTCAAATGATCAAAGTAAATTACTTAGTAAGGGAACTATTCGTTCAGTACCTAATGAGAATAAAAAAGATCAATCTTTTATTATTCTGTCTACTTCTGATTTTTTTCAAATCGTTTTGTTTAATGATTCTTTAAAAAGCTTAAATATAGTAAAAAAGTCGGATGCAAATAAAAAAATGGCATTGTCAGGTTTCCTGGGTTATTTACATAGTATTTCTAATCGTTTTCCATACTGTCGTTTGATGACTTATAAAAAAGTATTACTAAATGAACGTTCAATTTCTAACAATGACTCGAATACTTTTCAAGTAGCTAAATGCTATTTTATGGACGAAAAGAGGGAAATTTATAAATTTGATTCATGCAGAAATATTCTTTTCAATTTTCATTTGTACTTTTCCCTATCCAATTTTTTTGAAATGATCTGGACCTCAAGGAAGGAAGGCTCAAATATTAGCCTTCCTTATATTCAATTCATCTCGTTATATTCTAATTCAACTCATCGCAACCTGAAATTCAATTCATTACTCATTTGAAAATTTTTCTAACGACAAGGTAAACTATTATAAAAACCATGAATCTACCCATTTTTCATTCCAATTTTTGGGGATATCTACATATTTCAACATTTTTTGAACAGGTTTCCCATTAATAGGTTTAACCGATAGAGCGCTCATAACCTGTAGGATTAATGGCCTTCCACTCCGCCATATCTACAGCTCCCATGGGAGCTATAGATATGTAAGGCATCCCATATTCTTTATTTAAATATGGGGCTGTCATTAATCCCACTTCACGATAAGGAATTAAATAATTTCATAATGTAATCCATTAAATTATCGTAAACATTAAAGATTCCACTTCATTAGTATTTTTGACAAGAATCATATATCCAGATCTCGTAATAAACGTCTTATCTCTTTAGGGTCCACTCCAGCATCTAAGAGTTGATTAATAGGTAAAGAAACGTGTATTTGGTGTCCTGCCCAAGATAGAGAGCCAAGTCCTAGTAACCCTGCTAAATGGTGGTTCAACATGGATTCTACATCTTGGAACCAAGCCAATTTTGGAGCAGCTTTGTGATAATGGAACCAACCAGCAAAAAGCATTAACGCTGCAAAGATCAATGCACCGATTGCGGTGCAGTAAAGTTGCAATTCACTAGTTATTCCGGATGCTCGCCAAATTTGGAAGAACCCAGAGGTGATTTGTATTCCTCGAAAACCTCCACCCACATCTCCATTCAAAATTTCTTGGCCTACTATCGGCCAAACTACCTGAGCACTGGGTTTAATGTGAGTAGGATCGCCTAACCATGCTTCATAATTGGAGAAACGAGCACCGTGAAAGTACATCCCACTTAGCCAAATAAATATGATGGCTAATTGACCAAAATGAGCACTAAATACTTTGCGAGAGATCTCTTCCAAATCATTGGTATGGCTATCAAAATCATGAGCATCAGCTATCGTTTTTGTATATTAATTCAATGTTTCGTCTGTGACTTAACACGGAAATGAATAAAAGAATATTTATTTAATACAAAACAAATTAGGAAATGGTTCAAACCCGTGCAATTCGGCAGACTTCACGTTGGTTCGTGTTGTAACGTGTTAATATGGTTTGATGTAACGGAATTTTATCTATTGAAATAAGGGAGCTTTCAGGGTCGTTGTTTCTAACGATGTGAGATGTGCTAACAAATTAAAAAGACAACCGAGTTCGATTAGAATATTGATTCTAATCGATAGGTACCGATCCACCCGTGGAATATATAAAATCTTTCATAAACAAAATAAAAGTGGATGTGCCCATATTTAGTTCGACACGATGTCTGATCTGTTCTTCTTTATAATAGAAATATTGAAGAATAAGAGTCTGCTCTGGATCGCAGTCGAAAGACTATTTATTCTATTATGAATAATTCCAAATTTTTTTATTTTCGTATTTCCTCTTTACTTTTTCTTTAATGATCTTCTGTATAAGTCGTCAGTTCCTTTAAATAGCAAATAAATTGGATGCTTTTTTTTTCTTTTCATTTCAAACTAGCATCGGATCGTAGGGACAATATGAGCGAGAAAACATAGAAGAGTTTTTTCATTGTATAGGGCTATACGGGCTCGAACCGTAGACCTTCTCGGTAGAACAGATCAAATTTCTTATTACCAAAATGATTTGAACTGTTCCAAGAACCCAACATGCATTTTTATTGCATTGGGCTCTTTCATTAACTGATGGAAAAATCAGTTAGTCTGCCATTCTTTTCCGGAACAGATAATAAGATGGCTCCGTTTGCTTGAAACGAATCATTTTTCGGAAGCAATCCCAAAGTGCTTCAAAAGATTCCCTTGACGTAGGTCTGTCATGCTTAGACATAGATTCTCCAAATGGAGTCTCTCTCACCCCAAAATAAGAATATGAGACTTCATACACCTCAAAGTTCATAGAGCGAAAAGAAATGTTTTTTGAGATCCTCGTACGTATTATACTCATTATGTCTGACATTGAATGCCCCCGAGATTGACCATATCAACTAGATCCATAGTTTGAATCATACAACGAACTTCATCTTTGTCATGCTATTGTTCTCCTAATTCATAGAGTAAGACTCAAATCTATTTTATGAACCGAATGAATCAATAAACTCTTCTGAAAACCATTGGCGCACGTGTAAATGAGGTGCTCTACCTAGCTGAGCTATAGCCCTTCACAGTTTAGTCCTAAAAATAGACTAATAAAATAGATCACTTTCTGTCAAGATGATATTTGATTTAATCATTCTTAAGGGCATATTGTTTATATGTCTAATTATGCCTAGAATTTAGGTATGACTCAATAAAGAACCTACTTAACTCAGTGGTTAGAGTATATTTAGATTGGGATCTTACCAGATAAGTCTAAGTGAAATGTTTTCATATTATGCTTGGGATCTTACCAGATAAGTCTAAGTGAAATGTTTTCTATGGTAATATATTGATCTTTGGTAATGGATATGGGATCTTTGTTTACGATAATAACTTATTATAACCACTACCCACATTGCATAAAATAGTGCACCACAAATAAGAGCTAATGAACAGACCTGCAATCCCATAAAAACACATCACAATTCCTTGTGGAACAAAAAGTATTTGCTGAGATGACAATAAGGGTATCAGGTTCCTACCAAGGTAACTTGAAATTCCGACCACAAAAAATCCTAGTGAACCCAAAAACAGGAGACAAGCAAAAAAAAAATTGCTTATTTTTCTAGACCCTTTTATGGGTTCTACCCAGAGCCATTTGGATCGACGATTCATAACAAATTACGTCCTATTTAATTTGAGGGATTGAACAAATTTTGACTCCCATCCAGAAGTCACTCTCATAAATTGGCTATATTCATAAACTAGCCATATACATATAAGCATTTCACAAAAATAAGAAATCTTTCTATTCAAATGTATTATATAAGCATATTTTGAAGTAGAAGTAAGAAATTCACACACGGGTCTAATATATCTCATACATATGATACCATATACATTATATATTTTTGTTATTTATCATATATGAATTATTGATCATATATGAATAGATCTATAATAATAATAAATCAAATATCACATACCTAGATTGATCATATTCATAAAATTTCGTCATTTTGAATATAAAAGTAAAGAAAAAGCATTGTAACTGCTGGAAGAAACAAGCCCACCAAAGGTACTAAGAGAGAGGGGAAGTTGTTGATTATCATATCAAAAGTATATTATTTTTTTTATCTATTACAAAAATAGATTATAAGATCAAATGAGTAATAGAACCAAATAAGCGGACGTGCCTTTCTTCGTAAAATACCTACTTTTGTAAAGTAATTTATTACTTATACTTTGTAAGATATAAAACAAATGGGACCAATTACCACATCGTATATTGGTAGCTATAAATGATCAAAATAGATCCGTTTCTCAATTCTATTTTTTAAAACTCTTTTTTTTATTAAATAGATAGATTTTTATTAAATAGATAGATTTTTATGAATCTACCCATTTTTCATATATAAGTATAGTTTAATTCTATTTATTGAACTATAATAAAGGTGGATATAGGCATTTGTATTTTTATTTGTAAATGATAGCAAAGGAGAAATATTTATGTATGAAGTTCAATGTCTAGATTTCGTACTTACAGAGAAAAGTGTTAATCTATTTGAGAAAAACCAATATATTTTAAATGTCGATTCGGGATCAAATAAAACAAAGATCAAAAATTGGATTGAACTTTTCTTCAATGTTAAAGTAATAGGAGTCAATAGTTATCGACCTCCGCAAAAGAAAGAAAAAAGAGGAAATAGAAAACAAATAATGAAACATAGAATGCATTATAAACGTATTATTATTACACTAAAACCAGGTGATTCTATTCCACTTTTTCCTTCAAAATGAAACTTATTGGAATTGTCAAACATGAACACCCGTTCGTACAGGACTTTGATTCCGGGCACACGTGATAAATCTCTATCAAATTTTGATGAAAAAGTCCAATCTCATCCACAAAAGAAATTGACTTCTGGCCGGCATCGTTGTGGGAAAGGTCGTAATAACAGTGGAATTATTACCATACGTCATAGAGGAGGAGGTCACAAGCGTCTGTATCGTCAAATTGATTTTCGACAGAATGAAAAAAACATACTGGGAAAAATTGTAACAATAGAGAGTGACCCTAATAGAAGTGCATATATCTGTCTTGTGCACTATAGAAATGGTAAAAAGACATATATTTTGCATCCGAGAGGGATTATGATTGGAGATACTATTATTTCCGGTGCAAGAGCCCCCATATCAATGGGAAATGCCCTACCTTTGAGTGCGGTTTGAATTATTAATTGTACGTAATCGGAAATAACCGATTGGGTTTACAGCAAAACCTTAAAATCTATCACTGATCCAACTAAAATACTTTGATGGGATCAATCCCAAAGGGAAACTGAGGATAAAGAACAGCGGGTGATTGAGTTCAATAGTTTCTGAATTAATTATTGACTCCAGAGATATGATAATATGGAGAAGACTTTATTGTCTGAAGCAGAAACAACTAAGGTAAAGGAACCCTTGTTCTGAAGAAAAAAAACAAGTAACTCACATTTGATTTGATGGTCAAAGGCAGATTCGAAGCTGAACAGTGACAAATAGTTTTTTTATCAAAAAAAATTGATATTTCAAATGCCTCCTACGTTATCCGGAAGATGCGAAAGCATTAACGTAATTTAATAAAGTCATTCATTCTGAATGCTACATGAAAAAATAACATAAGCCAGATGATGGAATAAAGAAACCTAGGATGTACAGAATAAGGACATAAGGAATTGAAAGTATGCCCTTCATCTTAAGCCTCTATATAAAATAGATTCATAATAATCATATTCTATTCACATCCAGATGTAAATAGTATACATTAATTCATTATGGAGGATGAAGATGAAATTGATATTTCAAAATAGGGATTTAGATTTAAATTCAACTATAAGAATACGAGCTGTAGCTAAACATGTACGTATGTCTTCTAATAAAGCACGCAGAGTAGCTCATTTACTTCGTAATTCTACCTATATACAGGCACTTGCGATACTGACTTTCATGGATTATAGAGCATGTGAGCCTATATTCAAAGTACTTGTTTCTGCAGCCGAAAATGCGTGTTCATTTATGGGTATACATAAGCGCTATTTAGCTGTCCTTGCGGCTGAAGTGAATGAAGGTCCTACTTTGAAAAGATTTCGACCTAGAGCTCGGGGTCGTGGTTATCCAATACAGAAATCTACTTGTCATATAAGTATTACATTATTTTATGATTTGGATTTCTGTAATTCAGCTCACGATTAAATAACAGTACGATGAAACATTAAATAGAAACAAAATATCCAAATAGATGATCCATTTATGCCGCAAATATACTACTACTTAAAGTACTAAAAAAATATGTATGGGAAACAAAATAAATCCACTTGGTTTTAGACTTGGTTTTACTCAAAACCATTATTCCCTTTGGTTTGAAGAAAGGGATTATTCCGAAGATCTACGAGAAGATGAGAGAATATATAATTGCATTGAAAATTATGTAAAACATATCAAAAGTTCTATCAATTCTAGTTATGGAGGAATTACACGTATAGAAATTCTGAAACAGACCGAATTGATTTCGGTAAATATATATATTGCATTTGTCGATTTGTTTATTGAAAAAAAAGCGCCAAGAAAAAAAGAAAAAATGAAGGAATTAAGAAAGGAAGTACAAAAAATGCTTGTACAAAGTATGCTTAATTCTGTAAACAGAGAACTTGTAATTTCTATAGAAAAGGTGGATACACCTTATAGAGAACCCAAAATTCTTGCGGAATATATTGCTCTACAACTAAAGGAGAGAGTTGAAATAAGAAAAATAATGAAAAAAGCTATTCAACTAGCTGAAAAGGCAACTGTCGAAGGTGTTAAAATAAAAATTTCTAAAAATCGAATACTTTCAACAAAGATTAGAATATCTCTTGTCCATTTCCAAACAAAACAATTTTAAAAAGAGAGTGTTAGATCCAATTGAATTATCGACTATTCAACATTGGGGTTGGTTTGGGGATCCCAATGAATTTCATTATACTGGAATTAATAAGTTTATCTCGGAGAATATGAATCCTTCGAAGATTCTCTGGGCCAAGATTAATGAAAATGTTTGGGACAAGCTTAATGAAAATGGCACAAAATCTAAATCAATTCCTAATCTTGAATCCAAACAAACATTAAATGAGAAAAAACCGATAATTGAATTTATTATTGACGTCTTTGATAATGGAAAAAATTACATGGAATTATTGGAACTATTTAATAATGCGGGTCTTTCGGAAATATTTGATAATCAAGACAATTGGTTGAATCCTTTAAAACTCTCTAATCAAAATTCATTGAGAGCTTCTTTTCACAAAGCAAATACCTTTGAATTTTTAGATTATTTACACCGTCCTCGTCTTTTTTATAAAAAAAGATTGGCTTCTTACATGGGAAGGATTCATATCAAAAATAAGAATGTAACATATGGACAATTATTAAATTTAGTTTTCATTCCTAACAATCTGGTTTCTTCGTCTATTAACGAAATGAGAGCTGTGTACTCAGAGAAAGAAACTATCTCACTCATAAAGTCACAAGTTAATATATTATTGGATAAATATTTATGTGACAAAGTGCTAATTCATGATTTGCATAAATCGTCTAATTTCTTTGATAAATTGAATTCTATTATTCGTAGAAATATTAATTTCTCGATTGAAGATATTTCTAAAACTCCTTTAATAAGCCTACAAATTGTCAATTTTGACAAAAACTCTTGCTATCCTTTTTTAAATAGTTCAGATTTAGAAGAAAAGACCTCTAGCCAGTATTCTCAAAATAGTTTTAGTTCAAACATAGATCTTATTCAAACTCAATCTTATCAAGATGATCTATTGTCCGAAATATCTTTGCGAATGAATCAATTTGCAGAAAAAGCAAAATATAGTTCAACAGAAAGAGATATAATAGAAGACAAAACTATAGGTGACTTTATGGAAGACGAAGCCATAGGTGAGTTTATGGAATTCAAATCCATAGGTGACTTTTTTGACAAAGAAAAACTAAAGTTAGTATTTTCAAAACTAAAGTGTTTTGGAATAATTTCTTTTAATCAAAATCAAATAAATATTCTTTTTGATCAAATAAAAAGAAATATTCTTTTTGAGAAATGGGGTTTGTTTCAAACACATAAGTCATGGTAAGCCGGTAGCTCTTTCCATTGTTCAAGCACGATTAGTTGGATTAGCTCACTTTTCTGTAGGCTATATATTCACCTATGCAGCTTTCTTAATCGCCTCTACATCAGGTAAATTCGGTTAATTCTTTTTATACACAGTTTTTAGATTTTTAAATCCAATCTCTGTGTATAATCATCTGTGTATAAAAAGAAGGAGTAATCCACGTAATACTTCTCCATCTCAAATTTGATCTATATTCTTTATATAAAGTAGCTGAATCATTATGGCAAGAAAAAGTCTCATTCAAAGAGAGAAAAAGAAACAAAGATTGGAAAGGAAATATAATTTGCTTCGCCAATCTTTGAAAAAAGAGATGAGCGAAGTCTCATCACTGGATGAAAAATTGGAAATTTATAGAAAATTACAATCTCTACCGCGTAATAGTGCACCTACACGTCTTCGCCGACGTTGTTTGAAGACTGGAAGACCGAGAGCCATTTATAGAGACTTTGAATTATCCGGATATATAATCCGTGAAATGGCTCACGCATGTTTGTTGGCTGGGGTAACAAAATCGAGTTGGTAGGGTAAAGAAAAGAATTATTTAAAGTTATTGTTATGATAGAAATAAAGTTATTGTTACGATAGAAAAGTCCCTCCCTATATAAGGGAGGGAGAATAGAATACCCAAGGGATTGCTCGATGTACCCATTATAATGGTATTATAAGAAAGGTTAATATGAAGGGATAACGCGGAGTAGAGCAGTTTGGTAGCTCGCAAGGCTCATAACCTTGAAGTCATGGGTTCAAATCCCGTCTCCGCAAAGACACAATAAATTTCATATATCTTGGCTATATGTTATAAATACGATACAAATACGACTAAACCAATACGATAACTTTCTATTCTACAGATAGGCGGGTAGCGGGAATCGAACCCGCATCTTCTCCTTGGCAAGGAGAAATTCTACCATTCAACCATACCCGCATTTGACTCGTTATATGGGTATATATTAATACCCATATATTACCATTCTATGGAGGTCAATTTTTCTATTTCAATAGATTTATTGATCAATTATAAATCATATTAATAAATAACCTCTCCCTTGAGCACTTTCATTACCTGGTTTTTTTATTTCTCATAAATTAAATTCCTTTGTGAATTAATTTAGGCCCAGGGGGAGGAAGGATAAAAAGATCAATATATCTTAAGATATGAAAGAATTTAGAATACCTACTAAAAAGACTAATCCAATCCATAATGATACACCTGAAAATAGTACATTTTTTTGACTTGACCAGCCATTAGGAGAGGAAAGTGCGACAGGTACACCAATTACTAGTAGAATTGAAATCGCAATTAATGCAAACACAGACGATTGGAACGCAATAGTCATGATTGTAATCTTAAAAGCTTCCAACAGATTCAAAAGGCTATACCATTCGATCCCTATCCGGTCTTTTTAATTAAAATGCACTACGGATTTTTATTTGATCATAAATTTTTATTTGATCATAAATGAATCGAAATTTTAGAATTTCGAGTATAAAGAAAGAATAATAAAATTTTATTTTTATCATCATAATAGTTATATATATATATAACTATTAGCCCTATAGACAGATATTATCTGTCGGGATAAAATGAGTTATGCTCATTGGGGAGAGATGGCCGAGTGGTTGATGGCTCTGGTCTTGAAAACCGGTATAGTTAAAAACTATCGAGGGTTCGAATCCCTCTCTCTCCTTTTGTTGATCAAACAATTTAACCTAGCTTATGAAAAAAAAAAAAATCCTAGATATAACTTAGTTCAGTACAAATAAAAATGCTCGGCTATATATAGTATAGCCGAGCAACAAGGATTCAGTTGGAAGAATAATGGCAAAGGATATAACTATCCTTCTAATATCTAAAAATAAATTAGATATTTATAGTTTTATCTCTGGTTTTTTATAGTTTTATCTCTGGTTTAATTAAGAGGGGTCATGGAAAGAACAGGTTCAAAATCACGATCAATTCCTTTCTCAAATCCTGCTGCAGCTGCACGAGCTCTTCCTGCATGCCACAAATGACCTACGAAAAAGAAAAATCCTAGAACAAAATGAGAAGTGGCTAACCAACTTCGAGGTGAGACATAATTGACCGCATTAATTTCGGTAGCTACACCACCCACAGAATTTAAAGAACCTAAAGGAGCATGAGTCATATATTCTGCTGAACGTCGTTCTTGCCAAGGTTGTATGTCTTTTTTCAGCTTACTCAGGTCCAAACCATTAGGACCTCTTAAAGGTTCCAACCAGGGAGCACGAAGATCCCAAAAACGCATCGTTTCCCCTCCAAAAATAATTTCTCCAGTAGGAGAACGCATAAGATATTTACCTAAACCAGTGGGCCCTTGGGCAGACCCCACACTAGCTCCAAGACGCTGGTCTCTAACTAGAAAAGTAAATGCTTGTGCTTGAGAGGCCTCTGGGCCGGTAGGTCCATAGAATTCACTGGGATAAGCTGTATTGTTAAACCAAACAAAACAACAAGCAATGAAACCAAAGGCAGAGAGAGCTGCCAAACTATAAGATAAGTAAGCTTCTCCGGACCATACAAACGCACGGCGAGCCCACGCAAAAGGTTTTGTTAAGATGTGCCAGATACCACCGAAGATACAAATGGAACCTAACCACACATGTCCTCCAATTAGATCTTCTAGATTGTCCACACTAACAATCCATCCCTCCCCTCCAAAAGGGGATTTTAGTAAATAACCAAATATAGTACTTGGATTAAGCGTAAGGTTCGTAATTTTTCTTATATCTCCACCGCCGGGAGCCCAGGTATCATATATGCCACCAAAATACAAAGCCTTAAACACTAGGAGAAAAGCACCAACACCTAGCAAGATTAGGTGAATACCTAAAATTGTGGTCATTTTGTTCCTATCTTTCCATACATAACCAAAAAATGGAAAAGATTCTTCTAAAGTTTCGGGTCCAATTAGCGCGTGATAAATACCACCGAAGCCTAAAACTGCAGAAGAAATTAAGTGAAGTACCCCGGATACAAAATAGGGAAAAGTGTCCACAATTTCCCCACCAGGACCGACTCCCCATCCTAGAGTAGCTAGATGGGGAAGTAAAATCAATCCTTGTTCATACATAGGTTTTTCTGGTACAAAATGAGCCACCTCAAATAAATTCATTGCCCCAGCCCAGAATACAATTAATCCGGCATGAGCCACATGAGCTCCAAGTAATTTGCCTGACAAATTAATAAGTCGAGCATTACCAGCCCACCAAGCGAAACCAGTGGTTTCTTGGTCACGACCAGCTAAAGTTAGAGTTCCATTAAAGAGCGTTTCCACGGGGTAGAACCTCCTCAGGGAATATAAGATTTTCATGAGGCTGATCCTGAGCCGCCATCCAAGCACGAATACCTTCGTTCAAAAGAATATTTTTTGTATAAAAAGTCTCAAATTCAGGATCTTCTGCTGCACGAATCTCCTGGGAAACAAAATCATAAGCACGTAAGTTTAGAGCTAGGCCAACTACTCCAATGGCACTCATCCATAAACCGGTCACCGGCACAAATAACATGAAGAAATGTAACCAACGTTTATTGGAAAAAGCAACCCCAAAAATTTGGGACCAGAAACGGTTCGCAGTGACCATAGAATAAGTCTCTTCGGCTTGAGTTGGGTTAAAAGCACGGAATGTATTTGCACCATCACCGTCTTCAAATAAAGTATTTTCTACGGTAGCACCGTGAATAGCACATAGAAGAGCAGCACCCAATACTCCGGCAACTCCCATCATATGAAATGGATTCAAGGTCCAATTATGAAAACCTTGAAAAAAGAGGATAAATCGGAAAATAGCTGCTACGCCAAAACTAGGTGCAAAAAACCAACCAGACTGACCTAATGGATAGATCAAGAATACGGAAACAAAAACAGCAATCGGAGCAGAGAACGCAATTGCATTATAAGGTCGTAATTGCACAGATCGAGCAAGTTCAAATTGGCGTAACATAAAGCCTATTAGACCAAAAGCACCATGAAGAGCAACGAAAGTCCATAGACCACCTAATCGACACCAACGAGTAAAATCTCCTTGTGCTTCAAGACCCCATAATAGTAGCAAAGAATGTGCCAAACTATTAGCAGGCGTAGAAACTGCAGCAGTTAAAAAATTACAACCTTCCAAATAGGAACTGGCCAACCCGTGAGTATACCACGAAGTCACAAAAGTTGTGCCCGTGAACCATCCACCTAGTGCAAAATAAGCACAAGGAAAAAGCAATAAACCGGACCAACCCACAAAAACAAAACGGTCTCTGCGTAGCCAGTCATCCATAATATCAAATAAAGTTTGTTCCTCTTTGGAAGACTTTCCAAGGGCTATAGTCATAGTAATCCTCCTATTTAACTATTTCAACCTTTTCCGAACACCCTATTCGATAGAATCAAAGGGTATACACTGTTTTATATTGAAATATTTATGGACAATTTTTCATCCATCATCCCTTTCAATAAATCGGGTTTCGAAGATTCCTTATTGGCACGGATTTTATATTGAAACCGAATTACTTATATATAGTAAATGCATGATAATTCGAAGTTGTTTCTATTTTCTTTTTTTCTTATCTTTTTTTTATCTCAATTCCAATCTATTTTCCACTGGTAGAATGACCAAAATAAAATGTCTTGTACAAACATAGTAAGAATGTTTGGTACATCATAATCGAATTATGCTTTTAAAGATAAAAGGAAAATACTTCCATCTAGAATTCAGACTTACATATCCATTTGTTTTTTTTTTTGAAAGAAAAAAATCATTCGACAGAATATCCAATTAACAACCAAATATGAGAGTATTTGAATAATTTCATGAAGGTTCACTTTCAAAATCTACCTCAATTTTCAATATAAGAATAACTTATATTATTAATCAGTCAATGGGTTAGGTTCACTTACTTCTCATTTTTATTTAGTTTTATAAGTAATACGTACTAATTGAAATTAGTCATTTTTCAATGAAAAATACGAAAGTGAAGTATATTATGCCTAATCTTATACTATTCCTCGTCTTATTAGTAGCGAGATATAAGAAAAAAAGTTCTATCTAAAAAAAAACAAAATTCTATATGTTAGTTATGCTATTATACCAAGTAGAAAGTGTAGAATGATTAGCTCATAAGGACCACCGTTGTATAGCCATTCATCAACAGAAGCTGCTTCCCAGATGGGATAGAAATGCAGACCGATGGCTGCAGAGGTAGGAATAATAGCACCGGAAATAATATTGTTTCCATAAAGAAGAGAACCGGAAACAGGTTCACGAATACCATCAATATCTACTGGAGGAGCGACAATGAAAGCGATAATGAATACAGAGGTTGCAGTCAATAGGGTAGGAATCATCAAGACACCAAACCATCCAATGTAAAGACGGTTTTCAGTGCTAGTGATCCAATCGCAAAAACGATTCCATAGGCTTGCACTTTCGCGTCTTTCTAGAATTGCGGTCATGGTTATAACTTGGTTTATTTAATCATTAGAAGCTCCCAAGCATACACATAAGGCTTGTTATTCAACAGTATAATATGAGTCATATCTGTATGTCAACCAACATTTTGACATGGTTATAAATATTCATAAAATTCATAGTATCCTCTTCCTTCCATAAACTATATGCACATATATTGAAATGGTTTTCAATAGTATCCGTAGATATTAATACCTACGGTATTAATGCGCTCTATTGGCATTCCTTCTTTCTTTATGATTCAAGGTAATAAATATTATTACCTTGGAGTTAAATGTGATTAGACAAAACTCTTTCGATGGGTAAGAAAGACCCTTTCATTTCTTAAGGATGATTCCCGAATAGTGGGATGCTACCTATCTTGCTTGTTAAGAGCAATGGATAACATTGAATTGCATTGGATCTGCAATAAGTAGACAAAATACTTTTAGGTGCTAGATTCTGGTACTCTGGGTTGCCCGGGACTTGAACCCGGAGCTCATCGGATGGAGTGGATTATCTGCTCTTTTTAATAGGAGCAAGAAATCTCTCCCCAAACCGTGCTTGCAATTTTCATTGCACACAGCTTTCTCCATGTAGTGATTTGATCCATCATTTGGTTGGATTTCCGGTTGGAAAAGATCTATAGCATCATAAATTGATCCTGGCAATTGCTCAATAAGCATTTCATTGGTCAAAATCAGTTTTCTATTTGTTTTTTCCGCATCTTTTGCCAGAAATTAGCCAGGGGGTTTATCTGGCTAATTTCTGAATTCCAAATTCGTTCTCTCTGTGAACGAGTTTTTGAAAGGGACGAAGAAATGGATTCTCTTTCTTTTGAAAATGATTTTGTAAAGAGTTCCGAACCTAATTGTTCTCGAACTACACGTATAGTACTTTTATGTTTACAGGCCAAAGTTTTAGCACATGAAATTAAAAGTATATACTTTATATGATATAAACCATCTTGATTGATGGATCCACTGTAGTAATGAAAAAGATTTATCCAAATTTGATCGAATCGATCGAGAATATCATCATCTGATAGACTGGTCCAAGACAATTTACTAATTGGCCACCCTGAGATGTCACAAAACTTTTCTTTAGCTAAAGAAAAAAGAATTGATTTAATCGGAGCTGTTGAGTTTAATTCATTGGTAATAAGATCGGTAATGAATAAATCATCTAGCATTTTGGCTCTAACCACGAGAGGTCTCATTTTAACATGCATAAAAAACCCTAAAAAAAAAAAAGAAATCTTGGATAATTCAAGACTGCATATCCTATACGGTTGAAACCAAAGATGAAAATAATATTGCCAAAAATGAAACAGATGATATCTACATATCCTCTCATACCTACTAATTGGTGAACTTGAGATATACTTCCTCTAGCTCCTGAAAAGGACATCATATGTACTGGATTAAGAGGATCAGTCATCTTAAAATTCGGATTCATTTCTCGTTTCAAATATTCACTGGTAGCATGCCATATCTCAATCAATTGACGTAATTTTTCCACTGCATGTACATTTCCATAATCATGATGTCTTTCCGAAGCAAACCCTTGTTGCTGCACATCTTGGATAAGCCATAGTTTAGCTGGTGTTGTTAAAAGATCATCAATTCCTAATGAAATAGCTGCATCGGTAGCTTGCTGGAAACCTAAAATCTTCAGTTGATCTAATACATGTGATGTATATGTCATTCCAAATTGATTTACGAATCTTTTAATAAGGTGCTTCATAACAAATTTATCCATCCCTTTATTAAAAAAGGGCACTTCAAAAGGAAAGGGTACTTTTAATTTAGGTTGTATCATAAAAAGAAGGTATTTTCAATTTAGGTTGTATCAATAAAATATTTCCATTTTGGATAAAATCTCCCCATTTTGGGTTGGGGAGTAGGAATCAGCAATGGGTTTAAGCTCCAAAGCTCCTTTAATCTTTATCTCTGCATCAATGAAAGGATCATAAGATTAATAACATTAAATTCTGAATAGTGACAGTTCTTGTCGGATATCATAAGTCCACAAGCCTTTTATAGCTTCTTCTATTTCTCGATTAAAACGAATACGACCAACGGTCGTTCGAATGTATTTATTAAGTATTTCCCCCACTCTACATTTTCTTATTCGAAAATGATCATAGATTTCGTAGAAGGTACCGAAAGATTCATATTGAACTTCGATAGGAAGTTCTCGATTTACTGAATTAATAATAGAGGTATCTATATCTCTCCTCCATCGGAGCCATAAAGGACTGTCTAAATCAATTTGTTTTTGTTCATAAGCTTTAAGCGCATCATCATAGCTATAAAACGAAGGTGAGACGATCTTCTTTTTTGAATTATTCGGGTGGTATCTATTTTCATAAATGCCCTGGTTTTTTTGAATAGTTGATCTATAAAGTCCTAGAAGCATATCTTGAGTCGGTACACAAATAGGGTCTCCTATAGTTGGAGAGATAAGATTGAGATGAGAAAACATAAGTAAACGAGCTTCTACTTGAGCTTCCATAGATAAAGGTACGTGAACAGCCATCTGATCTCCATCAAAGTCTGCATTAAACCCTGCGCAAACCAATGGGTGTAAACAAATGGCACGTTCTTTTATTAAAATGGGTAGAAATGCTTGTATTCCTAATCTGTGTAAGGTGGGTGCTCGATTTAACAATATGGGATGTCTTTGGATAGTCTGTTTAAGTACGTTCCATATAATAGGTTTCCTATCTCGAATTAAAAATTTAGCAGTTCTTAGATTGGGAGCAATCTGTAGTTCAACTAGATCACGAATTAAAAATGCTTGAAAAAGTTCTATTGCGATTTCTCGGGGTAATCCACATTGGTACAATGAGAGATGGGGACCTACCACAATAACAGAACGACCTGAATAATCGACCCGTTTTCCAAGTAAATTTTCACGAAATCTTCCTTCTTTCCCTTGGAGGAAATCTGAGAACGATTTATAAGGTCTATCCTTACTATCTTTCACCGGTTGCGCGCCTATACTGTTATCAAGAAGTGCATCTACAGCTTTTTGGACTAATTTCTTTTTATCAAACAATAAATTTGGTATTAGAAATGCACGAGTCCATTCTATGGATGCTAAAAGATTATTATTTCGACGGATAACTTTTAGATAAAGTTCATTGAGATCCGAAGTAATCACTCCACCTTCATTTAATTTATACATTGGCCTCAGGTCGGGAGGAAGAACTGGTAATAGGCATAAAACCATCCATTGTGGTTCTACATTTGTTTGAATAAAATATTGAGCAAATTTCATCCGTCGAACCAGGCGATCCTTTCTTCTTTGAAGTGAAATAAGTTTTTTCTTGATACTATAATATAGTTTTTTCAAAGGAGAGTCCAAAAATTGGGGTTGTATCCCCAACCCCAATAATATAGATATTTTCGTATCTATTTCCTTCCATTCTATATATGAATGATCTATAATCATTTGCAGATTTAGACCAGCTAATTGTTCTTTGATAGCTTTTCCTCCAGTGGCAATTTCTCGCTCTTGAAATAGCGCAAAATCCCAAGAGAGATAAGAAGCAATATCTTTTGCCCAAGATTTAGACTCATATTCACGAAGTTTTCCCTGAAATCGCAATAAAGTTGGCTTGTTAACTGTGGGCCTAGTAATAAAAACATTTGGATAGGTTTTACAATCTTTTTTCCCCCCCTCAGAATCGGACATGAAAGTTTCCTCTCATCCGGCTCAAGTAACTATACCCAAATGGAAAGTGATTATGTATCATTATGCAAAAAATGTTTTTTGCTCTCTGATACAGACAATGTTTCCCGACGGTTTTCGTCCCCAAGTCATAAAACTAAATAGTTACTCTTTGCTCAAGTGCCAAGTGAATTCGATTATTGGTTTACAATTCGTATTATGACATAAATACGTAATTAATGAGCAGTCTTCTCCCTTTTGAACGATACATTTCTTTGTGAAAGATCTTTAATTTATTGTGAAATTCATATGGGATTTACTTGTCTCTATCTCTTTATTAATTGATCCTGTAGGTTTCTGTTTTACTTCGATGGTTACAATACTATTTGAAGCATATGTGCGATGAATAGACTCCTATAACCATATTTTCTCTTTGGTCTAGAATAAAAAGAAAAATGAAACAGATTTTTGATTCCATTTTGTTTCTGTTTCTGATAAAAGAAGTATTTTTACGAAGTCCAATTAGTAATTTAAATTAATATATTACTCAAGATATTAACCCACCCTAGATTCATTCCTCTTTATCAACATGGTTCTAATTCTGAGCTTCATGTCCCTCTTGCCGAGGGACGTGTCAGAGCTAAGGGCATCCCAATTAGATTGAATAGGATGACAGTTCCTATGGATCTGTATAATCGGAGCTTGTGATCAAGTCACACATCGCAGTATACTAGGCCTTCTAATTCTTTACGAGTCTTATTTAATAGATTCGCGATATAACTGGGACGTCGTTTGAAATACCAAATATGAACAACTGGACATGCCAGTTTAATGTATCCCATTCGATATCTTCGAATTCGAGGATCAATAACAAGTTCAACTCCACATTGAGTACAAAAATTGGAGTCGTAGTTTTCCTTCTCATTTTCTATCATTGGAGGTTTTACACAAGCACAAACTCCCCTTTTCCTAGGTCCAAATATCCTTTCACAAAGTAATCCACCTCTTATTGGTTCATAAGTTCTATAATCTAAAATCTGTTCTGCAGTCACTTGTCCGACTCTTTCTCCATTAGGTAATATTCTTTCAGACCAAGCGAGAATCTGCTCGGGAGAAACTAATCCAATTTGGAGTTGTTCGTGTTTATTCTGGTCATTCATAATAAATAAATTTTGATTCATTTTGATCAAACTTCCTTCTTATCTATCTGAAAGTCTATCTCAGATAGAGTAGTATGATTCAATTCTAGAGCTAAAGATCGTAGTTCTCGACTGAGCAATCGGAAAGATTCTGTAAAAGTGGTAGGTTTAGGCATTGGTTCTCCGTTGAAAATGGCACCAAATATTTTTTCACGAGTGTCCATATGATCAGATTTTAAAGTAAGTATCTCGTGTAAAATATAAGCAACACCAAAACCTTCTAGAGCCCAAACTTCCATTTCTCCTACTCGTTGTCCTCCTCTGGAGGATTTTCCTTTTAGAGGTTGTTGTGTAACCAACGCATAAGGCCCACGGGAACGTGCATGAATTTTGTCGTCAACTTGATGGCACAATTTCGATATATAAGCTATTCCTATTGTAACAGGTTGTTCAAAAACCTTTCCTGTTCTTCCATCAATTAATCTATGTTTTCCAGGATTATCAGTTTCAAATACCCATGGATTAGCTGTTTGCTCGCTAGCTTTATAAAGCTCAGAAAACACTAGTTTTCTAGAAGCTTCTCGCTCGTACCTTTCGTCAAAAGGTGGAAGTCTATAATGTTTGTTCATTAGTTTTCCTGCTAAACCAAGTAAACATTCAAAGATCTGTCCTACATTCATTCGTGAAGGTACCCCTAATGGATTTAATACCATGTCCACTGGTGTTCCATTTTGTAAATAAGGCATATCTTGCCTGGGCAAAATTTTTGAAATAATACCTTTATTACCATGCCTTCCCGCTACTTTATCACCCACTTGTATTTTACGTTTTTGTAAAATATATACATGAACTTTTTCTATAATATCGCCGAGATAATCGTCTTCCTCCTCCTCGAACTCCTGAAAGCATCTCACATCGATAACTCGACCTTTTACACCTTTAGGGACTCTGAAACAATTTTCTTTTCCAGTAGGTGCCTTAATATCAAATAAAGCTTGTAATAATTTTCCTTCTGGAGTATTTATTAGTGAGTCTTCTTCTGCTTCCAGTATTAATTTACCTACTAATATATCACCTGTTTCTATCCAAGATCCTATCATTACAATGCCGTTTTCGTCCAGATGACGGAGTAAGTAAGCATTTAAATGAGGTATTTCTCTAGTTATTACTTCAGGGCCCTGGTCCGTAAAATAAACTCCAATTTTGTATCTTACGATCTGAAAAGAAGTAAAAATGTCTTCATATACCAGACGTTCACTAATAAGTATTGCATCTTCAAAATTGTATCCTTCCCATGGCATATAGGCCACTAAAATGTTTTTTCCCAAAGAAAGTTCTCCCCCTGCTGTAGCTGCACTGTCTGCTATAATTTGTCCCCTCTTTACATATTCCCCTTGGCGAACTCGGGGTTTTTGATGCATACAAGTATCACTATTAGAACGTTGATATAGAATCAATTCTGTTTCTATATTGTCTCGAGCAACAGATGAAGTTATGATTATATTTTCACCATCAATATACTTTATTTTTCCCCCTTGCTTGGCTATAGCTACACTTCCTGAATCTAGAGCTACTTGACCCTCCAATCCAGTTCCAACAATACACTTCTCAGGTTGAACAAGTGGAAGTGCTTGACGCTACATATTAGAACCCATTAAAGCACGATTCGCATCATTATGTTCGATAAAAGGAATAAGACAAACTCCAACGGAAAAATATTGGGAAGGGAAAATACTTCTCTGCGACTTCATGCCTATCCCTAGATATAAATGGTCTAATACAAAGTTGCTCCTGAGCTTTGTATTTTATGAATTTCCATTTATATCTAGTTTCCCTAGAATTTAAGAAATGAATCGTTAAGGTTGTATTAGAAAAGAAATTCGTACAAAATTGTACGAATTTGAAGTGGATGACTTTCTTTTGAGAGAAAATCGATTGTTTTTACTACAAGAAAGAATCTCTCAATTTGAATCGAAATTAACCCCCCCTATTGGTTTATTTCATGAATTTGAAAAAAAAGAACAGCCAGGACTTCTTTACTTTCGATATTTAGCTGAATTTATTCAGAGAGGCCTAACTCATAGAATAGGCTTAATGAATTCCGAATTAAATTCATTGTTTTTAGCAGAAATACCGATCTTCGCTGCTTTTTATCAGAAGATGACTTCCATCCCAATTCGCTCATTCTTATATGACCACGTTAGATTTTACCCACTCTACCCAGTACCGTCCTTTTCGAATCGAATTTTATTGATAGGGCCTAAGGAAACTGGACGATCCTACTTGGCTAAAAATTTGGCAGCAGATTCTTATTTACCTTTAATAAGAATATCTCCTAAAAGTTTTTTGAGGCAGCAAAAACTTCTGTCTCGCTATGAACCCGAGTATACATCTTCAGCTAAACAATCATACCTTGAGCATGAAAATATCCTCAGGTCTCTCGGCTGGTCAGGCAGGCCAAAAGACGTAGCTGAGAAGGAGTACTATGATAAAAAACCTCATAAGTTTTTGTATGATCGATTTTTGAATCCTAACCCTCCAGAGTATTTTGCGAGAAGAGTAATCCAATTCGTATTTGCACTCAAATTGGCAAAATTGATGTCTCCTTGCGTCATATGGATTCCAAGCATTCATGAACTGAATGATTACTTTTATCTTATTGCATTATTGGTAGAACTCCTTGGGGATCCATATAATCCGATTGATGGTGAAAAAGAAACCACCATCAAACAAAATATTGTTGTTATTGCCTCAACTGATATTCCAAAAAAAATTGATCCAGTTCTAATAAGTCCTCCTCGTAGTAAACGAAGATTCGATACATTTATCAATACTAAAAAGTTGCCTGCCCCATATCGAGAAAAAGAATTTCCTTTGCTTTTACGTAACAAAGGGCTCTACTTGAAAAAAGAATGGAACTGCTATGATGAATTTGGGTTAACTACCAAAGGCTTTACTACGCAAGATCTAGCAAAACTTGCTGATGAAATATTTCTAATTAGCATGAGCCAAAATACTTCAGCTATAGACAATGATATAATTGGAATGAGGAATTATTATGCTCGAACATGCGCTTCTTTTAGGTGCTTATTTATTCTCTATCGGTATTTATGGGCTAGTAACAAGTCGAAACATGGTTAAAGCACTTATGTGCCTTGAGCTAATACTCAATGCAGTTAATTTAAACCTAGTAACATTCTCATATTTTTTTGATAGTAGACAAGTAAAGGGGGATATCTTTTCAATCTTTGTTATAGCTATTGCTGCTGCTGAAGCAGCTATTGGATTAGCTATTGATTTTCGACGGAATGAAAAAAACATACTGGGAAAAATTGTAACAATAGAGAGTGACCCTAATAGAAGTGCATATATCTGTCTTGTGCACTATAGAAATGGTAAAAAGACATATATTTTGCATCCGAGAGGGATTATGATTGGAGATACTATTATTTCCGGTGCAAGAGCCCCCATATCAATGGGAAATGCCCTACCTTTGAGTGCGGTTTGAATTATTAATTGTACGTAATCGGAAATAACCGATTGGGTTTACAGCAAAACCTTAAAATCTATCACTGATCCAACTAAAATACTTTGATGGGATCAATCCCAAAGGGAAACTGAGGATAAAGAACAGCGGGTGATTGAGTTCAATAGTTTCTGAATTAATTATTGACTCCAGAGATATGATAATATGGAGAAGACTTTATTGTCTGAAGAAGAAACAACTAAGGTAAAGGAACCCTTGTTCTGAAGAAAAAAAACAAGTAACTCACATTTGATTTGATGGTCAAAGGCAGATTCGAAGCTGAACAGTGACAAATAGTTTTTTTATCAAAAAAAATTGATATTGGATCCCATACGGTCTAAATTTAATGGATCCTCAAATATTCGATGAAATTATTATATGACGAAACAATGAAATTGTCAAGTATTTTATGAAATAAAATCAAATATTCGATGAAATATTATCAGCTTCTTGAATGCCTTGATGGTGGAATGGTAGACACGCGACACTCAAAATGTCGTGCTAAACAGCGTGGAGGTTCGAGTCCTCTTCAAGGCATACATATTCAATATTTCATTTAATAGTTATATTAGACATTATAATTAATGGCAATTGAATGAGTAATTCAATTGCCATTGTTCAAAAAATCAAGTCGAATTAATCGAGAGTACTACTATTAAACTATATCAATTCGATTTTATTTTTTGGAAAAGTTTTAAAGACAAAATTCGGACCGATCAAATTTGAACAAAATGAATGAAAGATCTAGGCTTTTTTTTTGTTATTTAATCCTTATGCCCTTAAGAATAATCATTTGTTCTTATATAAATGAAAGTATTATAGAAGAAATTTGATCTTCATGTAGTGATTTTAATCAAATACTTTGCGGGTTCGATTCCCGCTACCCGCTCATTCATGGGAACTAGATATAATCTAATACAAAGTTCACTATGTCAGAGCTGCTCTCTTGTTTACTCATACGTATTTAAACTAGATATAAATGGAAATTCATAAAATATTACTTTTGATCAAATACTTTGCGGGTTCGATTCCCGCTACCCGCTCATTCATATTTCTTATTCTTATTTCATTTTTCATGCCCATGTTACCTACCTATTCTTTCTCTTTCGTTCCCGAATCTCGTTGTGAATAGAGAAAAAATCATACTTTTTTATTCCCAATCGATAAAGTAAAGGAATAATGAAAATAAAGCGTCCATCGTCTAATGGATAGGACAGAGGTCTTCTAAACCTTAGGTATAGGTTCAAATCCTATTGGACGTAATAATTCGTCGTTATGCTTTGTTAAATGTTGCAAAATGATTATTTAGCTCTTTTATACTATTTCGAGCATAATAAAAAGTTGGAGATTTTCTTGAATAGCTTCTTTTAAGAGATCTTCTGCTTGTTGCGTGAATGTCCCAGTAGAACGTATAATTTCTCCAAATTGGGGTTTCTTTTTTACTAAATATATAAAACCCCCTTTTAAAGAGAAAGTAAAGAAATCTATATATTCTGGCCTGACAGGAGAAATGCACTGGAATATCCCTATGCTGTCTAATTTAATAGAAAAGACAACTCATTTATGGGTATTATCGGGAGGGATATATGAATCCGCTTTTCATAAAGATCAAGATCAAGTGGATATTACAGAGCTTCTCCTTTACAAACATAAATCACTTTCGAATTATTCAGTGGATCAGGTGAAACACGAATATAGATATTAATATTCATATATGGTATATATTGCTTAAATTGTGTTTTAATGAATTAAAATCTATGGGATATCACTAAACTCTAATAGCATTGATCATATTAATATTCATATATGGTATATATTGCTTAAATTGTAACAAATTTTCATATCGAGTTGTTTGGGATTCAGAAGTTCAAGAAATAATAATTACTACCAATAGTGGTCAAATGGGTGTATTACCCAATCATATTGCATTTGTAACAGCTTTGGATATAGGAGTCATGAAAATACGACTCAATGCCCAGTGGTCCACTATGGCTTTGATGGGTGGTTTTGCCAAAATAAACAATGATGAAATCACGTTATTGGTAAATAATGCAGAAAGAGGTATTGATATAGATCTTCAAGAAGCTCAGGAAAGTTTTAGACTGGCGAAAGCTGATCGTGCGCGAGCTGAAGGCAAGAGACAAGCAATCGAGGCTGATGTGGCTCTCAAAAGAGCTAGAACACGACTAGAGGCTGCTGATGCAATTTTATTAAGATAAAGAATTAATCTACGAAATTGTAAGTAAATAGATTCCAATCCTAAGGAAGTCTTTAACTGTCTTAGCCAATAACTAGGCACATTTCCACCTATGCCCATGCCGTCTGCTATTGCAATTTTTTTATTTTATTCTTCGCCTAAAGTGAAGAAATCTATCACATTTCACTATCACATTTCACTATTTAATAATAGAAATTAATAATAGAATAAATTGGAATTGCCGAAAGGTCCTCAGGTCAAACTAAGAAATTGGGTTGCATCATACATACAAAACATGATACAATATAACTTGAATGAAAGAAAAAAAAAAAACCTTTTTGACAATAGAGGCTACAAAATGAGTATTTTGCACAAAACTTTTTTGTAATACAATACAAAAGGGATTCTTTACGTTCGACACCCAGGTCGAGTAGACCTTGTTCTTGTAAGAGCTATTAACCAATAAATCATAGGGAGGGACTTATTTATGTCACCAAAAACAGAGACTAAAGCAAGTGTCGGATTCAAAGCGGGTGTTAAAGATTACAGATTAACTTATTATACTCCGGAATATCAGACCAAAGATACTGATATCTTGGCAATACTTTCTGTAATTCTAAATAGTCTCTTTGTAATTCCATATAGTATTTATGGAATTCCACATAGAAATATCCAAAATAATTATGTAATTCCAAATAGTATTCATCCAATACTTTTTGTGATTCCAATTTATTCTTATTCACTACTTTCTGTAACTCCAAAGAGTATTTATGGAATACCAAAGAGTATTCATCCAATACTTTTTGTGATTCCAATTTATTCTTATTCACTACTTTCTGTAACTCCAAAGAGTATTTATGGAATACCAAAGAGTATTTAGTCAATAATTCCAAATAGTATTCATGAAATACCAAAGAGTATTTATGGAATGCCTTATCTAATTCTAAATAGTATTTATTCAATACTTTCTGTAATTCCAAATAGTATTCATGAAATACCAAAGAGTATTTATGGAATGCCTTATCTAATTCTAAATAGTATTTATTCAATACTTTCTGTAATTCCAAATAGTATTCATGAAATACCAAAGAGTATTTATGGAATGCCTTATCTAATTCTAAATAGTATTTATTCAATACTTTCTGTAATTCCAAATAGTATTTATTCTTATTCAATACTTTCTGTAATTCCAAAGAGTATTTTTGTAATTCCAAATAGTATTTATTCTTATTCAATACTTTCTGTAATTCCAAAGAGTATTTTTGTAATTTAAGAAATGAATTAAAAGATCTGAAGAAATTTGATCTTCATGTAGTGATTTGATCCTATACTTGAAAGTATTATAGAAGAAAAGAAATTTTTTGATGGCCATCACTGAGACAAACATCAAAGAAATATTCAGCAACTTGGCTCCTCACAGGGCCACGCAGAATATAATCTCCTATACTCACGTATCGAAGGGGGTCGTTAAACCGATTAGAATCCAACACTATTAATGGCCACCTTTTGATTATAAAAGGTAATATTTTTTTTTTGTCAGCATGCAATTTCAATTGATCAGATAAAAAATTCACTAGCGGTCTAAAAGAAGAAGGCAAAGGAATGGACGGCTTCTTAACATTCTCCTCATTTTTTTGAATATTAATAGGGGTCTTAGGCGGTGTCTTAGGCTTGTGTTTCTTATGTTTTTTTTTTTTGTTAGATTTACCGCTAAAAGAGCCTTTCTTACCAGATAAGTCTAATGATAGTTCTTCAAGTTCTTCTCGAGGACCGTGAATGAACGTCCTTGAATCGTTCCATTTTGTAGCAACGAGAAAAGGATTCCTCCCGCAGCATGCCACCATGGCATAGCCGAAGAAAATAATTTGAAAACTGAAGGCGAAAAATTCTCCCCTTCTATCCCTTTTTAAGGGAACATCATTTTCCACCCGTGAACAAAAAATTTTCGTCATTTTTACAAAAAGAATTTGTCCGCTCAACCATCCGGCTGCGGTACTCAGCAGAAATAAAAAGTTTCCGCTATATCTGAATAGCATCAGATTGATTAATCGGGTATAGATAGATTTACCGAAAAGGGCGGGGTTTAGCAGTTGTAAAGCGACTCCAATAAAGAATTCTACTGCCGGATTTTGAAGCCAAGGGTGTTTCCGAAAAAAAGCTCTTTGAAAAATAACAAAAAATAAAACGGGAAAAAGCATGGTTGTCATCAAATGGGGTTTCCAAATACTCGCATAAATAGGCGCTACGTATATGGATGAGAAGACCACCAGTTGTGCCACAAAAGAACCACTAAGAATCAAATTCCCTGCAGGAACAATTTTTCTGTTGTCGATGACTTTGTTTTGAATTAACAAAGATCGAATAAAATACATCTGGGCCGGGCCAATTGGCAATGTTGCTAAAAAACCATAATAAACTCCAAATAATAGAACCGGAGTGGATCTTTCAACCCACGGTATGATGTAATTAAGCATAGTCTCTTTTCCTCCTGCCGTTAGACTATATTAGTTATTTATAATAGAAATTTATAATAGAACTTTTTTTTTATTCATTCATGAGACTATGATTTTAACGTTATTAACATAACATTCGGATCATTTTTTTATTTAATATGACAATTTTTCTATAGAATTAGATTACTAACCTATTTCTATTTCATGGAATATTTAGAAACTGTCTTAGATAGATCATTAGATAACACTCCAAATCTATATACAGAGATTAACGACAACATCGAATCTACTCCGTAACTGTATTACATAGATCAATATATTACCATAGATCATTTTTTGTATATGATAGCACTATAAGTATATGGTTACTTATCTCATATATGTGTCCTACCTGCCGAATCTTCTTCTATAAGTATATCATTACTTTACTAAGTATTATAAGTATATCATTACTTTACTAAGTATTATAAGTATATCATTACTTTACTAAGTATTATAAGTTTACTAAGTATTATAAGTATATCATTACTTTACTAAGTATTATAAGTATATCATTACTTATCTTATATATCTGTCCTACCTGCCGAATCTCCTTAATTAAGGGCTATTAAAATATAATCACGGTGATTCTCAATCTTATGTTATGTTAATCAAGATATCCAAAATTGACTATTGACTTATTAATAGAAAATAAAACATATTTCTAAAGGTGCCGTTCAACCATTTCATTTAATAAGCTAAACATAATATTCTATCCGATCCACTTTCTCTTCCACTATTGAACTAAACTCACTTTATTATATCACAAAACAATGATATTTTGTTGTCAAACCGATCCACTTTCTCTTCCGCTATTGAACTCAACTCACTCTATTATATGACGAAACAATGAAATTGTCAAGTATTTTATGAAATAAAATCAAATATTCGATGAAATTATTATATGACCTTCACAAGATCTCGTAATAAACGTCTTAATTCCTTAATGTTTACGATAATTTAATGGATTACATTATGAAATTCCTTAATTTAATATTTTTGACATACCAAATTTTCAATAGTAGCGATAATCCTATATCATCAGGATCCGAGTCCAGCTCGATATAGTCCACAAATGTAAGCCAAGAACCATACCAATTTAAATTAGAAAAATTTCTAAGCCTTTTATAAGATCTAATCATTTCTCCTACTCTCTCAAAGCAGTAGGAATTATACTGCAAAACTCTGATGAGATAGAAGTTCCTATAGAACTTAATCAACAATAAAGGAATTCTGGAGGAAATATAAAAGAAAAACCCAATTAAGATATAAAGAAAAGTATTAGAAATTTTAATTCGAACAATTAGCATTAAACGATGATTTAATCTAAACTCCCTAGATATATGTTTTACTTTAATTAAGAATAATCCAAGTTCACCTTATTTGTTTGCTGTAATAGATTATAATCTTGGATTATAAACTAGAGAAACTATTATCTTATCAAACAAAAACCACAAATGTTTAAAACGTTCCGAATTCAATCTGTTTTCTACAGGTTTTGTTTCGCCGATATGTTCAGAATCTTTGTCTTCTTCACACATTTTTTCAGAATCTTTGTCTTCTTCACACGAGTAGTTGGGTCCTGGGCCAAGCCTTGGCTGAACTTTGGAAATCTTGATGCCATAATGCTTTATCCTCCTAGCCATTATCCTACTGCAATAATTCTTGCTAGGAAGAACGCCCATGTTGTGGCAATTCCACCCAGAAGGTAATGAGCTACTCCTACAGCGCGTCCTTGAACAATACTCAAGGCTCTTGGCTGGATAGCAGGAGCAACTTTTAATTTATTATGGGCCCAAACAATAGATTCAATAAGTTCTTGCCAATATCCACTTATGTCTAACACAGCAAACAAACTCCAAGAACGCTTTAGTTTAATGTTCCTATTTAGTGGCAATTAAGAACAAAATAAAGAACAATTAGCATTAAACGATGATTTCCAATTATCTAATATTGGCAACATATTACAGGACACATTTGTTTGCAACATATTTGTTTGGATTATTTGTTTGTTAGATTATAATCCAGAACAAACTCTCCTATTGTTCTGTGAACGAGTTTTTGAAAGGGACGAAGAAATGGATTCTCTTTCTTTTGAAAATGATTTTGTAAAGAGTTCCGAACCTAATTGTTCTCGAACTACACGTATAGTACTTTTATGTTTACAGGCCAAAGTTTTAGCACATGAAATTAAAAGTATATACTTTATATGATATAAACCATCTTGATTGATGGATCCACTGTAGTAATGAAAAAGATTTATCCAAATTTGATCGAATCGATCGAGAATATCATCATCTGATAGACTGGTCCAAGACAATTTACTAATTGGCCACCCTGAGATGTCACAAAACTTTTCTTTAGCTAAAGAAAAAAGAATTGATTTAATCGGAGCTGTTGAGTTTAATTCATTGGTAATAAGATCGGTAATGAATAAATCATCTAGCATTTTGGCTCTAACCACGAGAGGTCTCATTTTAACATGCATAAAAAACCCTAAAAAAAAAAAAGAAATCTTGGATAATTCAAGACTGCATATCCTATACAGTTGAAACCAAAGATGAAAATAATATTGCCAAAAATGAAACAGATGATATCTACATTTTTTCACTTGAAGATGCGTACCCTTTAGAGCTATAAGGGATCTTTCTCCATATCTCACATAATGGATGAAAGAATCCTTCAACAAACAGATCTTTTTTGTTGAAATTTTTTGAACATCTCCCATTATAGTTGGATCATTATTATTAAACATTCAAAATAAATAGCAATATTCTATAGAATTCTATTGAATATATATTTTAAAACAATCTATTTATATATAGATTATAGATTCTAAAACAATAAAATTTATCAATTTCAATTCCATTCTATTACATAATAGAAAAATAGAGTTTTGATATCAATTTTTCTAATCTCGTGCTTTATACGTACCTCTACACTACATTTGCCTAAGTTTATCTCAAAAAAGAAAATAAAGAATGTTATAGAAATGACTTTAATACAAAAGTCATATAATAACGGGAGATTTGAAATGATTTCTATAATCATTTCAAATCTCCCGTTATTATAATAATAAGAATTAAAATCAAATTAGATGGATTAAATTATCTTAAATTTCAACTTCTTCTTTTCTGACCAAAGTGGTTCGACCCAAGTCTTCTAAATTTTTCTGACGACGTAGAGGTCGGGTAACCAATTCAAGTACATCTCTTGCATTGGCAAACCCATGAATCTGGGCAAAAGTAAATTCCACTGACCATTTAGTACTAATTCCTCTTGCTTCTAGCGGGTTAGCATGAGCCATTCCCGTGATAGCTAAATCGGGTTGTAATTCGCGTATACGTCGTATTTGATTCGAATTATCCGGTTTCTCCACAATTCGTGGTATTGGTACACACATCTTTATACATGTATCTTGTAAAAGTGATAATTCAGCAGTTTGATATCGTTTATCCATATATGGAATGCCAATTTCATGAACAATCATTCCACATCTAATTAAGAATCTTGCTAGAGAAACTTCTAGCAGATTATCTCCCATGAAAAAGATAGATTTACCGTCTACCAAATCAAGATAATCTTTTAAACTTTCCCATATTCGTTCCTCCCTTTCCTCCAAACCTTGGGGTTCAACACCAAATACAGGACAAATCTTTTCAATCCAAGCACGCGTTCCGTCTGGACCAATAGGAAAAGGAGCTGCAATTAATTGACATTTTTCGCGTCTTATCAAAGTTGTTGCTGTCCGACTCAAAAATGGGTGAACACCACAAACATAAACTCCGTCACCCAATGATGGAAGATCGGTATATTTTTGAGCAGGTAACCAACCTGATACCTTGATGGATTGATGTTTTAATTCTAAATTGAGTTGAGAAGCGACGTTGGACGGCAAAGATCCAAAAAGAACTAAGGAAGGGTGATTTGCATATTCAACCAATTCTTCTTTTTTTCTAGAATGAAAAGTCAAAAAATGTTGTATAGTTTCTTTTCGTTCACGAACGGAGAATCCCGGTTCTGGACAACGATGTGCCATGGCAGCTAACACAGTATCTTCTCCTTGAGTAAAGGCATAATCGAGTCCATTCGCTCTTGCCACTAGAATTGGGATTCCAATTTCCCATTCTAGTTTGGGTGCCATACCTTCCAAATCCATTTTTATTATCTCTGTAGTACAAGTACCTATCCATATAATCACGCTAGGATCTCTATCTTTTCTTATTCGAATACAGAGTTTTTTTAATCCTTCATAATCATTCAATTGAGCCGAGATATCTCCTTCTTCCAATTCTGCCATTGCATAGCGAGGTTCTGCAAAAATCATTACTCCAAGTGCATTCTGCAGAAAATAACCGCATGTCTTTGTACCCACAACTAAAAAGAAACTATCTTCAATTTTTTGATATAACCAAGATACACAGCTAATTGGACAAAAAGTATGATAATTACCTGTCTCACATTCGACAATGAGAGTTTCATCAATTTTCACTGACATAAATTATTATAACTATGTGGATTAAATCGTCGTAAACCCAAGTAAATTTTCCTTATTATTTTGATGTTTCCCCTCATCAATAGGATTGAGATAAAGGTCAGAGAGTAGATTGAATAATTCCCGATCTGGAATCTCCTTTGGCACAATACCTTCTGGTTGGGACAATATTTGATCCGCTATGTTTAAATAATATTCACATACATAGTTAAGAGATGGTTCGGATCCAACCATTTCAAATAAAGTTTTCCCCTTGACCCTCGAAATTCGAATATCTTCAATAAGAGGTAACACTTCTATTACGGGCATTGGACAGGCCTCTACATATTTATTGATAAGATCTCTTTTAGATGTGCGATTTCCAACCAAACCTGCTAATCGGAGTGGATGTGTACGAGCTTTTTCCCTTATAGAAGCAGTAATACGATTAGCTGCAAATAATGCATCAAATCCATTATCTGTAATAATGAGACAGTAATCTGCATAGTTCAACGGAGCAGCAAAACCTCCGCAAACCACGTCACCCAATACATCAAATAATATTATATCATATTCGTAAAATGCATTTAATTCTTTTAACAATTTCACAGTCTCTCCTACCACATATCCCCCGCATCCAGCACCTGCGGGCGGCCCCCCAGCTTCCACACAATCTACCCCTCCATAACCTTTATGAATGACATCTTCGGACCAAATATCCTCATAATGATAATCTTTGGACTGCAAAGTATCTATAATTGTAGGTATCAAAAATCCTGTAAGAGTAAAAGTACTATCATGTTTGGGATCACATCCAATCTGTAACACTTTTTCCCCACGTCTAGCTAGGGCAATTGAAATATTACAACTAGTGGTTGATTTACCGATTCCGCCTTTTCCATAAACTGCTATTTTCATCTTTTGATCTCCTTTTCTTTATTTTTTATCTTCCAAACTTATTATTCGTTTGATCTAATTTTGAGTTTAACTTTGCCTTATTTGATAACAGTAAATAAATTCTAGTATGTTACATTACATTCTTTGTAACATTGTGTGTGTTTTTTTTTTAGCTCCCTCACCCTCATTTTATCCTGAGTAAATGGAGGAAGCCAAGCAAAGAATCCTTCATTTCCACTTCCACAATAAATGCAAATTTTTTCATTAATTTGAAACGGGAACTCCCCGCTAATTAAGACTTATTTCTCTATATTCAAATAATAGAATAATTTGTACCAATATATAACTATAAGAGTACCATTAATTTGACTTACCGACCGAAATATTAATATTAATAATGGGAAACCTGTTCAAAAAATTAGGATATATACCATGGTATAGTGATATAAGAATTGAATTCATTGACCAACTGATTCTGACTATCCTCCATAGTTATTCTAACACTGGTGAATGACCCCCAAAAGTTTCCAAAAAATCTTGCCAGGTGTCTGTTCAATTCTTTAAATTTTTTTTTTCGATTTTTCGATATTAAAGTATTCGAGCGGGCTTCTGATAATTGTTCAACTTTAGGAAGACCTTGAATTATATCATCGGATTTTAATCTGTCGTATGACATGGTGATTAATGTATCTCCTTCGTAAAGAATTTTCCCATAATAACTATTATGAGTTGCTCTTCGAGTACCCAAATAGGGTTTAGCTAATCTAATGATAAAAGATCCCTCACGAACAACTACAATTTGACCAGATTCTTGGAGTTGTTTATCTTCGAATATCAATATACTTTTGCAAAAAAATTGTCCAAGGCTGACTACTGGAAATGTTTTTTCAAAAAAATTGGATAGGGAAAAGTACAAATGAAAATTGAAAAGAATATTTCTGCATGAATCAAATTTATAAATTTCCCTCTTTTCGTCCATAAAATAGCATTTAGCTACTTGAAAAGTATTCGAGTCATTGTTAGAAATTGAACGTTCATTTAGTAATACTTTTTTATAAGTCATCAAACGACAGTATGGAAAACGATTAGAAATACTATGTAAATAACCCAGGAAACCTGACAATGCCATTTTTTTATTTGCATCCGACTTTTTTACTATATTTAAGCTTTTTAAAGAATCATTAAACAAAACGATTTGAAAAAAATCAGAAGTAGACAGAATAATAAAAGATTGATCTTTTTTATTCTCATTAGGTACTGAACGAATAGTTCCCTTACTAAGTAATTTACTTTGATCATTCGAAAAAAAAGAATTAGTGTGACCTAATTTGTTATGAAACAAAAATGGAGAACTTGCCATATTAAAAGAAGGGTATTTCAGCAAGCTAATTTGAATCATATTGATAATGATCTTATTTGTTCTTACTGAAATGAGAGAAATATAAGTCTTTTTTATTTTTAATCTGGGCCTTCCGTCTAATTGATTTTCAAGAAAATTCCTTTCTTTTTCAATTGAATAACCCCCGAGAATATTCCCATATTTTATCATTTTTGAACGAGGGTCATTCAAAAAAGCAAAAATATTGTTATTTTCATTTTTATAGAAAATAGATTCTATAGGCATTCTAAGAATTAAATGAGGACAAGGGATTCTTCGCTTCCCCGATTGTTTATCACACCATAATGGTACGATGAGTTCGTTTTTTACCCTCATATTGTTGGTATTTTCAAAAAGAATGGTGCAATCGATAGAGTCTTGATGTTCGTTAGCTATGGTTCGATCAGTTTCGAGATAATTGAAGATTTTTTTCCCTCTTTCAAAACAGTTTGAGTCAACTGATTCGTGTTTCACCTAATCCACTGAATAATTCGAAAGTGATTTATGTTTGTAAAGGAGAAGCTCTGTAATATCCACTTGATCTTGATCTTTATGAAAAGCGGATTCATATATCCCTCCCGATAATACCCATAAATGAGTTGTCTTTTCTATTAAATTAGACAGCATAGGGATATTCCAGTGCATTTCTCCTGTCAGGCCAGAATATATAGATTTCTTTACTTTCTCTTTAAAAGGGGGTTTTTTTGCACGAATCTCAGCAATTATTTGTTCCGATTCCACGAGTTGATTATTCTGAATGAATAGCAAGCTTTCTGGCGGAATCGTTAAGTTTTGTACTTCATATTGATTATCGATAGTCACGTCTAAACTATTATGGCATATATAAGCAGGGTGCCCATGACGGGTGCGGGTAGGAAAAACGAAATTTTCGTTGAATTCCATTTTTCCGGTGAACGGGGCTCGTATATGTTCTGCAATATCACCCGTAAATACCCCACCAGTATGAAAAGTCCTTAATGTTAGTTGAGTTCCCGGCTCTCCAATTGATTGGCCTGCAATAATGCCAACTGCTTCTCCTAATTCGATTAAGTTACTATGAGTAGTATTCCGACCATAACATAATTGACAAATCCAAGATATACTTTTGCAAGTAAAAGGGGTTCGTATATATATTGGTTGTATTTGGAAATAATAGAATTGATTGGCAAGTTTAATTCCAATATCTTCATTGCGCGTGGCAATACATCTTCCCTTTATATATACATCATCTGCTAATACGCGCCCAATGAGTGTTTGTAGAACAAATTGATTTTTGATTGTTTCTTGATCTTGAATAAGATTTACAAAAAGACCTTGTATAGTACCGCAATCTACTTTACGTACAACGAGGTGTTGTACTACTTCAACAAGTCTACGTGTGAGATATCCAGCATCTGCTGTTCGTATAGAAGTATCTACAACTCCTTTACGAGCACCGTAACAGGAAATAATATATTCTGTTAAGGAAAGTCCTTCACGTAAATTTCCTTGAATGGGTAGATCGACAATTTTTCCTTGAGGATCTGACATTAATCCTCTCATACCTACTAATTGGTGAACTTGAGATATACTTCCTCTAGCTCCTGAAAAGGACATCATATGTACTGGATTAAGAGGATCAGTCATCTTAAAATTCGGATTCATTTCTCGTTTCAAATATTCACTGGTAGCATGCCATATCTCAATCAATTGACGTAATTTTTCCACTGCATGTACATTTCCATAATCATGATGTCTTTCCGAAGCAAACCCTTGTTGTTGCACATCTTGGATAAGCCATAGTTTAGCTGGTGTTGTTAAAAGATCATCAATTCCTAATGAAATAGCTGCATCGGTAGCTTGCTGGAAACCTAAAATCTTCAGTTGATCTAATACATGTGATGTATATGTCATTCCAAATTGATTTACGAATCTTTTAATAAGGTGCTTCATAACAAATTTATCCATCCCTTTATTAAAAAAGGGCACTTCAAAAGGAAAGGGTACTTTTAATTTAGGTTGTATCATAAAAAGAAGGTATAAAGAAAAATTCTTTGTATTATTCAGTGGATCAGGTGAAACACGAATCAGTTGAACGGTTGATCTTATTACCTATTCCTCTTACTTCAGGACGTTTACCCAGCCAACGTTTTGACCCAGCTTTACTTAAAGTTCGATTTTTCCATTTAACGTTGCCTACTTGTCCAATTGTTGCTGAGTAGTTCTCAGATATTAAACGAACCTCTCCAGATGGTAATCTTAATGTGGTCAATCGGCCTTCTTTTGCGATCAATTCTGCCACAGCACCCGCTGCTCTAGCTAATTGTCCGCCTTTTCCGACTTGTACTTCGACATTATGTATAGTCGTGCCTAAAGGTATATTGGTTGAAGTAGATCTTTAATTTGTCAAAATCCCTTCCCAAACTGTACAAGCCTCTCTCAGGGCATACAGCTTTCTGGATGTGAATAGAATATGATTATTATGAATCTATTTTATATAGAGGCTTAAGATGAAGGGCATACTTTCAATTCCTTATGTCCTTATTCTGTACATCCTAGGTTTCTTTATTCCATCATCTGGCTTATGTTATTTTTTCATGTAGCATTCAGAATGATCAGCAATAGGGTAGGAATCATCAAGACACCAAACCATAACTTTAAAAGAATTAATGGATTAATGGCCTGATATAACTATTAACCAATGGAAATATTTTATTGATACAACCTAAATTGAAAATACCTTCTTTTTATGATACAACCTAAATTAAAAGTACCCTTTCCTTTTGAAGTGCCCTTTTTTAATAAAGGGATGGATAAATTTGTTATGAAGCACCTTATTAAAAGATTCGTAAATCAATTTGGAATGACATATACATCACATGTATTAGATCAACTGAAGATTTTAGGTTTCCAGCAAGCTACCGATGCAGCTATTTCATTAGGAATTGATGATCTTTTAACAACACCAGCTAAACTATGGCTTATCCAAGATGTGCAGCAACAAGGGTTTGCTTCGGAAAGACATCATGATTATGGAAATGTACATGCAGTGGAAAAATTACGTCAATTGATTGAGATATGGCATGCTACCAGTGAATATTTGAAACGAGAAATGAATTACATAGAAATAAGGATAATTTCATAATAATTTCAAAAGGCTTCTAATGATTAATATTTTGAGCTGTAGATATGGCGGAGTGGAAGGCCATTAATCCTACAGGTTAAACAAAATTTGTTTTGAAATTCTATTTGTATTAAATAGATGTTCAATTCAACCATGGTATAAGAACATATTTAATAAGGAAACAATTTGATAGAACTATCTATATTTCAATAACTAGCTTATTGGATCTTAGTCAAATAAAATATACTAGAGACCAATTTGTTTTTATTTCGAGTTCCCTATCATTCATTTTAGAAAAGAAGCAAAAGCTTGATCTCAACGAGTCGCACACTAAGCATAGCACTGCTCCAAGATGTTTAATAAATTTTATTTGATCTTATAGAATTTAAGATTTTTGATTGGTTAGATTATAGAAAGATATTGCTCATCTTAAACAAAGATCCAAATTTTTATCCCTAATACTCCATAGACGGTTTGAACCGCATAATAACAATAATCAATTTTAGCTCGAAGGGTCTGTAGGGGCACTCTACCTTTCATAGCCGATTCTTTCCGGGCTCTCTCAATTCCGTTAAGACGCCCTTTAATTTTTATTTTAACACCTTCGACAGTTGCCTTTTCAGCTAGTTGAATAGCTTTTTTCATTATTTTTCTTATTTCAACTCTCTCCTTTAGTTGTAGAGCAATATATTCCGCAAGAATTTTGGGTTCTCTATAAGGTGTATCCACCTTTTCTATAGAAATTACAAGTTCTCTGTTTACAGAATTAAGCATACTTTGTACAAGCATTTTTTGTACTTCCTTTCTTAATTCCTTCATTTTTTCTTTTTTTCTTGGCGCTTTTTTTTCAATAAACAAATCGACAAATGCAATATATATATTTACCGAAATCAATTCGGTCTGTTTCAGAATTTCTATACGTGTAATTCCTCCATAACTAGAATTGATAGAACTTTTGATATGTTTTACATAATTTTCAATGCAATTATATATTCTCTCATCTTCTCGTAGATCTTCGGAATAATCCCTTTCTTCAAACCAAAGGGAATAATGGTTTTGAGTAAAACCAAGTCTAAAACCAAGTGGATTTATTTTGTTTCCCATACATATTTTTTTAGTACTTTAAGTTTTAGCTATAAAAAATTGCCGAAAGACGAAAAGAAGATATTAGCAAAACCACGTTCGCTAATTTTAATTTCCCAGCTGCAAGTTTGAAAACAGTTCAATTTGTTCTTTTTGAAATACATAAAAAAATAACAGATGAATTACAGCGATTTGCGCTTTTATCTATTTTTTCATCTATTTTAGATGATAAAGATTTGAAAGATGATGAACAACTTATATGGTTCATGCATATTTTAAATATAGATACATCATTTGAAAATGATGAACTTATATTTCTATTGTCAATAGATGTTGTGCACGATTTTATAGATGCAGCATTCGATCAAACTGATCAAAATATAAATCCTTTTTTTGCTATACTAAAAAATTCTATTCAACCTGTACAATCTTTAATGGATTTGCTTGAATTGAAAATTTTCATAAATTTGACCTTCCTAATTAAATTAATTAAACAATTAGCCAATTTAAAAGAACAATTACTATCACAAGATAAGTTCTTGAAAGTAGCGGCGGTAAACTTAGTGAAAATAGAACTCGATTTTCCGGAAGAAAAAAGAAAAGCAAGGAAAATAAAAAAACTATTTCCTTTTTATCCAGGAAATAATCCAGAGACAAATTACTTTTTATGGCTGCGAAAACATACGGCGATATGTTTGATGGAAAGATATCTGGTTTTGACAAAATTTAAATATTGGTTTAAATTTCGTTGTTGTGGTTTACTTAAAGGAGAAGAATTCTATCGGTTCGGTTCCGATATTCTAGTAGAATACGTTAAAAAACAAGATCGCTATGAGTGTGATAATAGCATTGATCATATCATACATAATGATCCACTATATCGACAAATAGAAAATCTATACCTCCATTACAAGAAAAAGTTCATATATAAAACATATTGTACCATATAAGAGTATATATTATAAGAGTATATATAGATTTCTTTGGACACATATAAGGAAAATCTATGGAACATTTCGAGGTTTAATAATAATGGGAGATGTTCAAAAAATTTAATAGTGCGAGAATTAATGGTATTTAAAGTGATTCAATAATTTATTAAAGTAATTAGTGTAAAAATTAAAGTAATTAGTGTAAAAATTAAAGTAATTAGTGTAAAAATTGAATATATTTCAAGAGAAAGAAATGATTCAATAATTTATGTAAATTAGAATTTGTAAAATTGAATACATTTTAAGAGAAAGAAATGATTCAATTTTTACAAATTAGAATTTGTAAAAATTGAATACATTTCAAGAGAAAGAAATGATTCAATTAGTGTTTTTTTTTAAAATAATTTATTAATTTATTAAACAATAATTTTTATGGATAACAATAAAAAATCAGTCTCAATCAAGATACCAGAATTGAAGTGCATCGAATTCAGAGTAGAGAGTGACCGTTTTCATTATGGTCGTTTCACTTTATCTCCGCTTCGCAAAGGTCAAGCTAATACGATAGGCATTGCAATAAGAAGAGTTTTACTCGGAGAAATAGAAGGAACATGTATCACACGTGCTAAATTTCACAATATATCAAACGAATATTCCACGATAACAGGTATTATGGAATCAATACATGAAATTTTGCTGAATCTAAAAGAAATTGTACTCCAAAGTGATGCGTACGGAATTCGAGAAGGATCTATCTATGTTGTCGGACCAAAAGAAGTAACCGCTGGAGATATCATACTACCACCTTCTGTGAGAATAATTGATACTACACAACATATAGCTAGCATAAACGAACCACTTATCTTAGATATATCATTACAAATTGAAAAAGACCGCGGATATACTATTAAAAATCCTTATGATTTAAAAATTAAGAATGAATTGGATGAATTTTTTGATATAGATGCTGCCTTTGCCCCTGTTCAAAATGTAAATTACAGTATTCACTCCTATTGGGACGAAAATGAGACACAAGAAATTCTATTTCTTGAAATATGGACGAATGGAGCATTAGATCCTAAAGAAGCACTTTATGAAGCTTCTCGTAATTTAATTGACTTTTTCCTTCCCTTTCTAAATGCAAAGGAAGAGAATGCAAAGGAAGAGAATGCAAAGGAAGAGAACAGGGATAAATTAGCTATTTCGCATACATCGACTGATACGAAGGGAATAGATTTCAATCAAATGTATATTGACCAATTAAACTTATCTACTAGGATATATAATTGTCTCAAAAAGGCAAATATAAATACAGTATCAGACCTTTTGAATTACAGTGAAGAAGATCTCATGAAAATAAAACATCTTGGGAAAAAATCTGTCAAAGAAATATTGGAATTGATACGAAATATTGGAATTGATTCACCGGGGAATACATTTTAGACTTACTTATAATAGTTCTATTTTTTCTCCCCATTCATGACCCCTTTTTACTAAGTTCTTCTAGAAAGTCAATATGAAAAGAATTTTTGACCGTTTTGTAATTCTCAAAACAAAATAGTTGCAATTCTCAAAACAAAATAGTTGCAATTCTCAAAATAGTAGTAATTCTCAAAACAAAATAGTTGCAATTCTCAAAATAGTAGTAATAATATTAGAAATAAAAGCATTTTAAAAAACATATATCTAGGGAGAGACCATTTATCTTAAAGCAACTACTCCCTAGATATATAAACAAAATATTTTCCTCCTCCCCTATATTAAGATATTCTAATTTCTATCAAATTGGAAAAGACCTAGAGTTAAAGATTCATCGATAGGTAACGTTGCTCCAAAACCTAACCAAAGAGCTACTGCAGTACCGATTAAGAATACTGTTGTAGCTACTGGACGACGAAATGGATTTTGGAATTGATTCACATTCTCCAAGAAAGGAATTGTCAATAGTCCTGCAGGTACTGAAGCCATTAAAAGGACACCTAATAATTTATTAGGTACTGTACGAAGTATTTGAAATACGGGGAAAAAATACCATTCGGGTAATATTTCCAAAGGAGTTGCAAATGGATTTGCCGGTTCACCAATCATTGATGGTTCTAGAACTGCTAAACCTACGGTACATGCAATAGTACCAAAAATAACTACTGGAAAAATATATAAGAGATCATTGGGCCAAGCGGGCTCGCCATAATAATTATGTCCCATGCCTTTAGCTAATTTAGCTCTTAATACAGGATCATTCAAGTCAGGTTTCTTTGTTATTGGGATAAGTAGATTTTTATGAATGAATATGAATCTATCCCCCGAAAGAACCGGACATGCCAATTTTGATCATCCGGCTCGAGCAATAGTTGAAATAAAAATGATGAACGACGTATCGTTAGAATCAGTATAACTAAGAAGATCTATGGAAAATTCATAATTTTATTTTTTCGTATGCTCAGTATCCAAGTAAGCTCACAAATTTGATCATGATCAATATGCCTTTTGGATCATCTTATTCCTTGTAATCTGTGTTTATCTAGACCCTCACAATGTATTTTGCATACTTGCATACAAGGTATTGACTTGTTACTGATCTGGCCTTTTTCCTTCTTTAGATCCCTTCCTTTACTCCGATAATTTACCGTATTGAAACGCAAGGGAAATGCATGCATTTTCATACTATGAAAAGGAAAGGATAAATTTAAGTAATAAATTTGAGTTCTGAAATGTTATTACTATTACCTGGATCTCACGGAGCCTAATTCGGATTCGATCATAGAAATAATTCTCTTATAACACAACAAAGTGTTTGCCTTTTGCCCAGGTTCTAAACCTCTTATTTTTGGAAAGAAAATTGGGATAGAGACACATTTCGATCTGAATCTTTATATGACAGATCCTATAAATTGATCTGCACGGCCTAACTAATAGTTCAAGTCACACACTCCCATAATCCATTTTCTCCATTTGAGATCAGTATCTACTTCAATTCTTTGTATTAAATATACTTAATACTTAATAATACTTAATAATTGAAAGGAGAAATCCGAGAAACATGTTTTTCGCGGCAATGATCTATTAGAAAAAAAAGAAAATAATAGGTTTTCAATACTGATTCAAAATGTAGATTTCCTTTTTATAAAGGACCTGAAATACCTTGTTTGCGGATCATTAGAAAATGCATTAACATAAATACAGCAGTAAGAAGGGGTAATATGAAAGTGTGTAAACTATAAAAACGAGTTAAGGTCGATTGGCCCACACTAGCACTTCCGCGTAATAACTCTACCAAAGGAGTTCCTATTAACGGAATGGCCTCAGGCACACCGGTCACAATTTTGACTGCCCAATAACCAATTTGATCCCATGGCAAAGAATAACCGGTTACACCGAAAGATACGGTTAATACGGCTAGAATTACACCCGCAACCCAAGTTAATTCGCGAGGTTTTTTGAATCCACCTGTTAAATAAACGCGAAATACATGTAAAATCATCATTAAAACCATCATACTTGCCGACCACCGATGGACCGATCGAATTAGCCAGCCAAAGTTCACTTCAGTCATTATGTATTGAATAGAGGCAAAAGCTTCTAGAACGGTGGGGCGATAGTAAAAAGTCATAGCAAAACCGGTAGCTACTTGTACCAAAAAAGAAGTCAGTGTGATTCCCCCTAGACAATAAAATATATTCACATGAGGAGGAACATATTTACTAGTGATATCATCTGCAATCGCCTGAATCTCAAGACGCTCTTCGAACCAATCGTATACTTTATTGAGATAGGTAAACTCAAGTAATTCTTCAACCAAAAAGATTTCAACATTTTTTGAACAGGTTTCCCATTAATAGGATTTTTGAAAAGTATTGAAAGCCAAAATGCCCATGAATCGCTATGATTATATCTGTAATAGCATCTACTTTATTGGGAATAATAATGAATCCAATTGTTGCAATTGCCTAGGATACATTATTTTAGAGATTGATATTTTTTGTAATATAATTTTCACTAGGTGTAAAAAAAAAAGGAAGAATTGCCCTTATATTCATATTCTTAAAATCACAGGGAATAGGCTAGGCTTAAATTATCAGATGAACTTCTAATTACAAAATCAACTTGATCATTCAATTAGAAGTTCATTTTGGTTATAATACTGGTTATAATATAGAATTTGTTCATTTTGTACCAAAACAAAATATAGATGTTTCTATCTGAGAAAAAGTCGTTCAAACATGTGTTAAATAAAATATTTGTAATTCTTAACTTCTCTTTTCAATAGAAGTTAAGAATTACAAAACAGGGATGGAGATAATCTAATCTCCATACTGAATTGAATCGAGATAACCTTGCTGCGATTCTTTCATCTAAAAAACAGAGTGCAATAACTGTTTATTATGCATCTAGCAGGAATTGAACCCGCGACTTCCCAATTATGAGTTGGGTGCTTTTACCATTCAGCCATGGATGCTATGGTAAAGTTATTTCATTATAATCAATATGGTAACCAATTCAATTCTATTTCTCTTTTATAGAAATAACAAGAAACTTTTTTTTGACAAATTGTACAATAGTTGAATAACTTGCACTGACTACCTCTTTCTTATTATAAATAATTCAATTTAATAAGTAATACAATAGTTGAATAACTTGCACTGACTACCTCTTTCTTATTATAATTCAATTTAATAAGTAATAATTACACTATATTATCTTACAAAATAATAAACAAATAATATATGGGAAAACATGAAAATTCGTATTGCTCATTATGGTTATAATTGGTTAGTAAACCTGTACAATCTTTAATGGATTTGCTTGAATTGAAAATTTTCATAAATTTGACCTTCCTAATTAAATTAATTAAACAATTAGCCAATTTAAAAGAACAATTACTATCACAAGATAAGTTCTTGAAAGTAGCGGCGGTAAACTTAGTGAAAATAGAACTCGATTTTTTAGAATATATATAGTATACTTATATATGATACTCTAGTTGCATAGAAAATTATGTTTTTAAGATATTGTAACCGAACCGACTTCTATTGAAAAGAAATAAAAAACAAAATCGATAAACATTATTCAAAATGGTAACATATATATTTTTTTTCTCTCAAATGATTCTTCGTCTTCTTCCTTATAAATAAAATCATCCATCATTGTAGAATCCAATTCCTCTAATTGATTCCTTACTAGCTGTAAGTAAAGAATGTTTGTTATTAGCTTTTGTATAACAAGGCTTAGTGGTTTTAATTTAAATGAGTTATTTCTGTACCTTATATCATCTTGATATAACTTTAACTGGGACAGTTTATAGTCTTTAAGCAGATAGTAGAATTCTACCTCTATTCTTATTAAGTTAAGTCATTAATATCCTCTATCAGAGAGGAAAGAGGATATTTCAATGATCTCCAGGTCATTATTAATATGAATAAATATTTTAATATAAATAAATATTGTTCGATTTACATGTTTGTGTTTTTTTTTTTAGAAATATACTTGATCTGGACCTCAAGGAAGGAAGGCTCAAATATTAGCCTTCCTTATATTCAATTCATCTCGTTATATTCTAATTCAACTCATCGCAACCTGAAATTCAATTCATTACTCATTTGAAAATTTTTCTAACGACAAGGTAAACTATTATAAAAACCATGAATCTACCCATTTTTCATTACCTCCTTCTCCCTAATTATTAATAAATAGATTATTAGAAAATGGAATAGAATAATATTAGCCTTCCTTATATTCAATTCATCTCGTTATATTCTAATTCAACTCATCGCAACCTGAAATTCAATTCATTACTCATTTGAAAATTTTTCTGACGACAAGGTAAACTATTATAAAAACCATGAATCTACCCATTTTTCATTACCTCCTTCTGCATAATTATTAATAAATAGATTATTAGAAAATGGAATAGAATAAGCAATTGTTTTATATTTACTTTTGTCAAGTCAATTAAAAAAAAAAAAAGAAAAAAATACAAAAAGAAATAAAAAGAAGCAGGCTCTGGTCATCTTATCTTATACGTAAGATATATAAAAAAGCAATCTGCCGATAGAGCGCTCATAACCTTTTTTTTTTTTCGATACTGTATTTATATTTGCCTTTTTGAGACAATTATATATCCTAGTAGATAAGTTTAATTGGTCAATATACATTTGATTGAAATCTATTCCCTTCGTATCAGTCGATGTATGCGAAATAGCTAATTTATCCCTGTTCTCTTCCTTTGCATTCTCTTCCTTTGCATTCTCTTCCTTTGCATTTAGAAAGGGAAGGAAAAAGTCAATTAAATTACGAGAAGCTTCATAAAGTGCTTCTTTAGGATCTAATGCTCCATTCGTCCATATTTCAAGAAATAGAATTTCTTGTGTCTCATTTTCGTCCCAATAGGAGTGAATACTGTAATTTACATTTTGAACAGGGGCAAAGGCAGCATCTATATCAAAAAATTCATCCAATTCATTCTTAATTTTTAAATCATAAGGATTTTTAATAGTATATCCGCGGTCTTTTTCAATTTGTAATGATATATCTAAGATAAGTGGTTCGTTTATGCTAGCTATATGTTGTGTAGTATCAATTATTCTCACAGAAGGTGGTAGTATGATATCTCCAGCGGTTACTTCTTTTGGTCCGACAACATAGATAGATCCTTCTCGAATTCCGTACGCATCACTTTGGAGTACAATTTCTTTTAGATTCAGCAAAATTTCATGTATTGATTCCATAATACCTGTTATCGTGGAATATTCGTTTGATATATTGTGAAATTTAGCACGTGTGATACATGTTCCTTCTATTTCTCCGAGTAAAACTCTTCTTATTGCAATGCCTATCGTATTAGCTTGACCTTTGCGAAGCGGAGATAAAGTGAAACGACCATAATGAAAACGGTCACTCTCTACTCTGAATTCGATGCACTTCAATTCTGGTATCTTGATTGAGACTGATTTTTTATTGTTATCCATAAAACTTATTGTTTAATAAATTAATAAATTATTTAAAAAAAAAACACTAATTGAATCATTTCTTTCTCTTGAAATGTATTCAATTTTTACAAATTCTAATTTGTAAAAATTGAATCATTTCTTTCTCTTAAAATGTATTCAATTTTACAAATTCTAATTTACATAAATTATTGAATCATTTCTTTCTCTTGAAATATATTCAATTTTTACACTAATTACTTTAATTTTTACACTAATTACTTTAATTTTTACACTAATTACTTTAATAAATTATTGAATCATTTCTTTCTCTTGAAATATATTCAATTTTTACACACGTCTCCTTTTGGGAGGTCTACACCCGTTATGTGGCACAGAAGTTATCTCATAAATATTCTTTATTTTTATACCACTTTGGTAAATAGCTCGCAGTGCTGGTTCTTTCCCCGGATCATTGCCACGTAGCATAACTTCTGCTTCTTTCAGAAGACCTTGATTTACTAAGGTATGAACAACATTTTCTGTTGCAATCTGAGCAGCAAATGGTGAACGTCTTTTTGTACCTTTGAATCCGCAAGAACCGGCATAAGACCAAGAAACCGCTTGCCCTTGTGTATCTGTAACAGTAACAATGGTATTGCGAAAACTTGTTCGAACACAAATAACTCCTTTCAGTATTCGATGTTTAGTTTTACGTAGCAAAAATCTTCTTGTAGCTCTACGTGGCACATATTTTCTTGTATTTTTTGACACAAATTTTTTCGTATTTTTTGACACAAATCTTTTCTTGTTATAATTTCTGATCAATTTTGATATTTTGAAGTAAAAAAAAAAAATCTATTCTATAAATAGATTATAATCTATTTTATAAAGATTATAATCTAGTATGAATATGACGCCGAAATTTATTTATTCTATAATTCCTTATAATGGGAATTATCCCTGTTTTTGTTTATGCCTCGGATTGTAACAAATTACAACAAGGCGTTTCCGTCTACGAATTAGGCGGCACTTTTCGCAAAGTTTGCGAACAGAAGCACGTATTTTCATATTTGTGGTCCTTTTTTGAATACTAAAATCTTTTGTTAATCGGCCTCATCGGTAGCATCATCGTTTCGTTTGACGGGATATCTATATATTATACGTCCTTTGCTTAAATCATAAACAGGTAATTCAACTCTTACTCTATCCCCCGGTATTACTCGTATTGTTCGATATCTCATTTTACCCGATATAACTGTTAAAACATCCATATCATTATCTAGATGGACTAAAAACATAGCATTAGGATATGCTATGGTAACTACGCCATCAAGAGTGACAAAATTCTTTTTGGTACTCATTTCTAGATTTTCGCTATAATTATAATATTATTAAACTTTGTTATTAACCTAACTATGACATTAGATTTCTAAAAGAGAAGAATCATTTAATTAAATAAAATTAAAAGACGTTTCATTTTTTTTTTCGTTAATATCTTTTTTTATCAGCTATTACTAACTTAATAATATTCATTGAATATAATTGAATTCTTTTTTTTGTCAGCTAAATTTCTGACAATGAACACTCAATTTTTATAATAGTAAATTACTTTTTTTATAGCATTGCAATATTGTAGGCAAAAATGCAATTTAGGCATTTACTTTTTGTTTTGGAGTTACCAAAAAATACATAAGAGTTCTCCTCCTATTTTTTTTTGTCGAGCTTCTCGATCAGTCATTATTCCTTGCGAAGTAGAGAGGATTGCAATCCCCATTCCACCTAAAACTTTAGGGATTTCTCGATAATTAGAATAGATTCTCAGACCAGGTTTGCTAATACGCTTTGAAGCGGTTATATATCTCTTTTGCGTCCTTCCCCTAGATTTTGAAGTTAAAATAAAAAAATATTTTTGACCTTCTCTATGTTTCCTAACATCCTCTATAAAGCCTTCTCGTAGAAGAATCCTTGTGATGTTCTCGGTAATAATAGTAGCCGCTACTCGAACTGTTTTTTTTTTTACCATGTCAGCATTTCTAATATAAGTCATTAGATTAGCAATAGTGTCGTTACCCATGACGAACTAATTCTTAATAATTTACTAAATATAAAGGCATGTTTATCTTTTTTTAGGAATATCCCTGACATTACTTTTACATAATTTATCAGTATTTATAGTACTTCAGGAGCCAATGAGATTATTTTGGTGAAATTCAATTCTCTCAATTCTTCAGTAACTGAACCAAAAACTCGAGTTCCTCTTGGATTTCCTTTCTGATCAATGACAACTGCTGCATTGTCATCAGATCGTATTATCATTCCATCGCTACGTTTAAGTTCTTTACACGTACGTATAACTACGGCTCTAACTATTTCTGATTCTTGCAGAAGCATATTAGGTGCTGCTTCTTTAATTACAGCGATGATAATATCGCCAATATTAGCGGTGTTACGATTACCTGCTCCTAGCACTCGAATGCACATTAATTTTCGGGCTCCACTGTTGTCTGCTACATTCAAGTAAGTTTGGGACTGAATCATTTTTCCTCCAATTGTTACCTCGGCAGAAAAAAAGGTATTTCTTATCATATCAAATAAATGATCTTTTTCTGCCAGAAATATCTCTTTGGTTCGGCATTATTTACGCGAACTAGTAATAAATTTAGTATGTATAGGCATTTTATATGCAACGATTTGAAAAGCTGCTCTCGCTATAGTCTCTGATACTCCACTTATTTCATAAAGTATTCGACCTGGTTTGACGACGGATACCCAATATTCCGGAGATCCCTTAGCTTTCCCCGAACCCATACGTATTTCTGCAGGTCTCGTTCTAATAGGTTTGTCAGGAAATATACGTATCCATATTTTAACGCCGCGACGGGCATAACGAGTAATTGCTCGTCGTCCTGCTTCTATCTGCCCAGATGTGATCCAAACAGGTTCCAATGCCTGAAGATTTTATTATCAAATCAATGAGAGAACTCTTTTCTAAACTTAGAGCTTTTCTTATCAAGCGGATAAGTTCGCTTAAAGATTTTATTATCAAATCAATGAGAGAACTTTTTTCTAAACTTAAACTTAAATTGAAAAGATTTCTAAATACGCTTAAAAAGAAACTGAGAAAATTGATAGATCCGCTCATAAATAAGTTGGAAACTCAACGTATCAACTTTATGAGGTTTCTAACAAACCTTATAAATGAAATTAGAGTGAAACTCGTCAATTTTCTAAGTTTCCTAAGAGATATAATAGACGGGCTATTAGCTAAGCTAGAAAAACCTAGACGTTTCAGTCGTTGGATGAAGTTTTTTTCTTTGATTACAAAAGTTTTAAAGGCATATCAAATTTTTGCGACTATAGTTGAATATTGGAAGTCTTCAAGAAGGTAAAAATCAGTTATATGGCTGGTTGCTTTAGTAAGTTACTAAAGCAACCAGCCATAGCTGTGTAAGCCTATTCCCAATAAATCAACGCCTAAATAACATGTCCAAACTAGAATAAATCCTACAGAAGCAACAATCGCCGGTTTTTGTCCTTTCCAACCCCTGTTTATTCTAGTATGTAAATATATTGCAAATAGAATCCAAGTTATTAATGCCCAAGTTTCTTTTGGATCCCAGCTCCAATAAGATCCCCATGCTTCGTTGGCCCATACTGCCCCGGAAAGTATACCTATAGTTAAAAGAGAAAATCCTAGACTAATAGTACGATAACTTAATTGATCTAATTGGTTAGTAAACACCCATTTACGATAATTTCTAAGTGAAAGGTTTTGGGAATCTTTTAAGATCTTCATGTAGTGATTTGATCCATCATAATTCTATTGCATAAGGATTTTCATTAATTCTTATTTTCCAATATATAGAAACATTAAACTAAAGGCCCAAACGAAATGAGCACCTAAGAATAAAAGACCATATGCAGATAATGAAGAACCGTAAGATTGGATTACTTGAATTAGCAAACCAATATGTTGCTTGCAAGAACTACTGGATTATAATCCTAGATAATATGTTGCAAACAATAGATAATCTAAACAAATATAATTAGCAAACAAATGTGTCCTGTAATATGTTGCCAATATTAGATAATTGGAAATCATCGTTTAATGCTAATTGTTCTTTATTTTGTTCTTAATTGCCACTAAATAGGAACATTAAACTAAAGGCCCAAACGAAATGAGCACCTAAGAATAAAAGACCATATGCAGATAATGAAGAACCGTAAGATTGGATTACTTGAGAAGCTTGTGCCCATAGAAAGTCACGGAGCCACCCGTTAATTGTAACGAAACTCTGCGCAAAGTTTCCTCCTGTAATATGAGTTACCACTCCCTGATCACTTATACTACCCCAAACATCGGACTGCATTTTCCAACTAAAATGAAATATTACTACCGAAATTGCATTGTACATCCAGAATAACCCTAAGAAGACATGATCCCAGGCAGATACTTGGCATGTTCCTCCTCTACCAGGCCCATCGCAAGGAAAACGAAAACCAAGATTCGCTTTATCGGGTATTAAACGAGAACTACGAGCAAATAAAACACCTTTAAGTAATATTAATACAGTCACATGGATAATATAGCATTTCACTAAATAAAGACCAACATTTGTGAGAATCCAATTTTATTTTTTTATTCCATTTCAAACAATTTTTCGCTTTTTCTAGCCCGGCCAGTATCTGGCCAGGCCATTGTCTTTCCTAGATAAGGAATTAATTGACTAAATTATGAAGAATACAGTGCTCTACCTAATCTGAAAGCTAAAATCATTATTATAAAAGTAACAGCAATAAAAAGGGCTATCAAAATTTGACCTTGTGATATCATTTCTTATATTTCCTTTTATGTATTATATTTTTATCTCTTATTATAAGATTAATAGATAAGCACTTGCTATATATATATAATGTATTCTATTTTTATCTCTTATTATAAGATTAATAGATAAGCACTTGCTATATAATATATATATTTTTTTTATTCCAACTATTTCAGATTATAATCTGGATGAGATGTTCTAGATTGGATTGAAAATGTATAGATCATATTGAAGGGTAAAAAAGAGATTTCAAAGACTAAGAGTGGATCATTCTTATTTTCTATATCTGTCATAAAGAAAAACTAATTCCAAATTACTTGAATTATTCTAAAGAATGTGTTAATAATCATAACAACTATCTATAAATAGACTAGTTACTAAAGAAAATCATACTATTAGTCATGGAGTATTCCCTACAATATTGATTGAGGATTTTTCTTTTTTCTTGTAAGAGTAAAAACAAAACAATAAGGTAAGGGACGGAAGAAGTGAAAAGAAACTATCTCTTATTAAGTTTTCAGGAATAGGAAAATATGATGATCGGAACTTGCATTAGATTCTTATTAGAATGATCGGAACTTGCATTAGATTCTTATTAGAATCTAAAAATTACTTTTTCCTATTGGACAAAAAATCGATCTGTATGATACAATGAAATTGTGGCGGGTATAGTTTAGTGGTAAAAGTGTGATTCGTTCTATCATTATATTCAACAGAGTTGAAGGATCTTTCAACTCTCATTTATATTTTTTTATATAAAAAACTCTATTTACTATATAGGTTCTAAACCTCTCCTATGAATACCCTGGGTCAGGAAAGGAATTGTGCGCATTCTCGTAATTTGAATTTGGAATGAATGATAAAATGACGATATTTTCCATTCAAGATGGCGAAACAGAATGTAGAATTTTTGAAAAGATTAGACCGATCTATCTAATCGGATCAATCAAAGATCCATGGATATCAAAATATTATTTTTCATCGTAACTAAACTAAATGTTCAACTACTAGAATAAAAAAGTTGGAGTCAAATAGCTAGGTAACAGTGACTTTGGTTTACTTTAGTCACCGTGATTTTGTTTGAGCTCGGTGAAATTTGATTTCCTCTAGGATTGCAATCAGTAGAAATAGAAAACGAAGTAATTAGAAAGATTTTTGAGCCCAATATTAAGAATTTTTCAATCTTATCTTTCTATAGGGATCATCTATCAAGTGAATAGGTATTTTCTATTTAAGGTTCTTCACCTGAAGTTAAGAGGAAAGAACTACAAATACAACTAACATAGATGTTATGGAGCAGAGCATAAATAATTTATGTATTATGTGAAAAAGCATTTTTTTTTTTTATTTTTTTATCAGACCTCCCTTTCTATCTCTCTCTCATGGAGGAGCCGAATCCTTTTATTTTTGGAGTTTCCGCACTTGTCGAAAAGAAGGCAGGACGTATTGCTCAGATCATCGGCCCAGTACTAGATGTATCTTTCCCTCCAGGTAATATGCCTAGAATTTACAATTCTTTGATAGTTAAAGATAACGATACATATATTAATATCCAAAAGATCAACCATCCAACTGATTGCTCCATCCGATGAGCTCCGGGTTCAAGTCCCGGGCAACCCAGAGTACCAGAATCTAGCACCTAAAAGTATTTTGTCTACTTATTGCAGATCCAATGCAATTCAATGTTATCCATTGCTCTTAACAAGCAAGATAGGTAGCATCCCACTATTCGGGAATCATCCTTAAGAAATGAAAGGGTCTTTCTTACCCATCGAAAGAGTTTTGTCTAATCACATTTAACTCCAAGGTAATAATATTTATTACCTTGAATCATAAAGAAAGAAGGAATGCCAATAGAGCGCATTAATACCGTAGGTATTAATATCTACGGATACTATTGAAAACCATTTCAATATATGTGCATATAGTTTATGGAAGGAAGAGGATACTATGAATTTTATGAATATTTATAACCATGTCAAAATGTTGGTTGACATACAGATATGACTCATATTATACTGTTGAATAACAAGCCTTATGTGTATGCTTGGGAGCTTCTAATGATTAAATAAACCAAGTTATAACCATGACCGCAATTCTAGAAAGACGCGAAAGCGCAAGCCTATGGAATCGTTTTTGCGATTGGATCACTAGCACTGAAAACCGTCTTTACATTGGATGGTTTGGTGTCTTGATGATTCCTACCCTATTAAATTCATATCTATATTCAAAATAAATATATCACTATTAACCATATCTATCTAGTATTTTCTTTTATTATTAAACAAATGATATATGATGTAAATATTTCTATAGTTGTAAATTCTCTAGTTATTGACAGACAAAAGTGGATTTAGTATACTTAATTGGGTACTCTAAATTCCTATTCTATACTAAAGGCAGGAACTTCAATTCCTAACCGATATTAATAGGTTATAGGTTCCATTTTAATAAGATAATTGAAAACCAATCCCTCTTTTTCCTATTGGAAAAGTCTAAATCCCCTATTAGACCTGGGGACTATAAATTGGTTATATGGCATATCCGAGTGATAAACAAGAATACGTGAAATACCTTACATATCATCTCCGATAAATAAAGCAAAATAGAGTTTTACCTTAGGATAAACTAGATATGGGGATGGCGACATAGCCAAGTGGTAAGGCAGGGGACTGCAAATCCTCGATCCCCAGTTCAAATCTGGGTGTCGCCTTGGTAGTCTAAACAAATACAAAAGTCTCTATTTGTATCCATGTCTTTTGGAGACAACTTGTGTAGCTTCAGGTGCTATTGCTAATATAGCAAATAAAATTGAATTTTATCGTTAATGTCTGATCTGATAGGTAGTTTATAGTAATTAGTTACAATAAAAAATTTTGAGAAGCCTCTACTATCGACTCATCCTTTCAGAATAGGAAGGTAGAAGATTCCCACTTTGCACTATTTTGAATAGTTCCATTATCATCAAGAATCAATAATGATATTATTAATTTGTTTTTTTTTTTAACTTTTTTTTAAGTTTTTAAAAAGAGAGGGATTCGTATGGATATAGTCGGTATCGCTTGGGCTGCTCTAATGGTAGTTTTTACTTTTTCTCTTTCACTCGTAGTATGGGGTAGAAGTGGAATTTAATAGAATTTGAATAGTCCTTCTGTGTTTAATCGTTCTGTTAAAAACAAATAAACAATGATTATTACGATGATTAAATCATTACTATCATTAATTATTTATCTATCGTTAAATTAAATTATCAACGAGATGATTTATAATATCAAATTGATCATGAATAATAATTCCTTATGTCAATAGCTGAAAATCCATTCGAAATGCATCTAAGCGATTTTCTCCAAATCAGCATTCTTTTCGAAGACGTTTATCGCCAATTCAGCCTGGAGAGCAAATGGATTATAAAAATATTAGCTTAATTAGTCGATTTATTAGTGAGCAAGGAAAAATACTATCTCGTCGAAGGAATCGATTAACGTTGAAAAAACAACGCTTAATAGCTAGAGCTATTAAACAAGCTCGTATTCTATCTTTGATACCCTTTCTTTCTTTCAATTCAAAAGTAATTAGAGCTTAAGACTCCTCCATTTAATTCGAGCTGGGATATCTAACAAAGATAGTGCAGATTTTTTTCTCTTTCTATAAATAAAATGAAAAGAATTTCATTATCCAAGTCATTCCGAATTCATTTTCGTACTGTCTTTAGTTTCCCGGAAAATTTCCCCGGGAGATTGGGTGTTACTATTTCATAATACAGGAATATTTTCGAGCATCATAGAGAAGCAATTATTATTTAATACAGCTATTTGTGCAAGTGTTCTACGATTTGTAAGCAACTGCCTTTTGTATAAAAATTGTATAAATTTATTATAGGAGAATCCATTAGCACGGGATGCTGCATTAATCCGAGTAATCCACAAACGACGAAAATCTCTCTTCTGCTTAATTCTATCTCGGTGAGCGGAAACTAAAGCTCTCATTTTCTGTTGGTTAGCAGTCCTAAAAAGTTTTGAATGGGCTCCTCGAGAGCCTGATACAAATGCAAGAATCTTTTTTCGACGTTTTTTTGCGATATGCCCACGTTTAACTCTGGTCATTGAAGTTGATTCTTCATAGAAGACTAATCTCTTTTTTGATCAATCATTTTTTAAGTAATATAAAACTGATTTTTCTAATGTATAAAATATACGACTCCAATGGCTTTTGCTACTCTAACCTTCCCAACCATAATTCCTTTCAGTTAGGCACCTTCCAAGTAGGCAGGGGATTGGACCTTGCATTTAAGTAATCAAAATAATCTATATACATATATATTATTATTTTCTTTTTCTCTTATGGATTTCTTCGTTTCTATGGTTATTTCTCTAACGGTAAGGTCCTCTCTATACGCCGGAGCCCTAAGATATGAGATGAGTATTTGGTAACTTGTATATTTTACCATCTCTAGCTCTACTCTTCCCCCCCGAATTACAAAGACTCTAAAGATTTATAGATACAGTAACGACATCTGTTTGTGAGAGTTCGCAAGATAGCTGACCTTTTGTCCGTTCTCGCAGCAATATAAACATAATCTTTATGTTTTTTTAAATTACTTTTTTTCCTCGCTCAATGGATTGATGACCATTCGCTACCAATGAGGAAGTGCTTTTCATCCTACGTAAAGGTGATTGGATTTGCATCAATTTAAACCATAAATTTCATTTTCCCCGGTACAAGGAAACTGATAGATCTGTACTTTTTCACAGAAGAAAACTATTGTTCAATTTCCTGGTCCGTTTCAGCTTCTGATCCAAACGAGTCGCACATACACCCTAGCGCATACTCCCTTCCGTTGAGGACATCCTCGAAGAGCAGGAGATTTTTTTCTTTTTCTTATCGGCTGTCTCGCATTTCTAATAAGTTGTTGAATAGTCGGCACTTTAATTCTATTTAGCGTTACTGGTTTAGACTATATCTAAACCATTATTAACTTCCAATACAGAGGTTGCAGTCAATAGGGTAGGAATCATCAAGACACCAAACCATCCAATGTAAAGACGGTTTTCAGTGCTAGTGATCCAATCGCAAAAACGATTCCATAGGGAAGAGCTATAGTAGATTATAGAACCGTGTCCCTTCATTTTTCCAAGTACCTCCAAGAGACCCTAGAGATTCCCATTGCTCCTCTCTAGGGTCTTGGAGGGTGTACTATAGTTATACCACTTCCTCTAATTTATTCATTATTTTCGGAGTCTTCTTCATCTACTAAGGGAGGAAGAAAACCCTTGGGCTTTTTTCCCATTAGTAGTTCTCTCGGTATGTTCGGTCTTGGTCCCGTTATTATCATCCCATCCTTCTCACCGAAGAAAAACTCTCTTAAAGAAGAATAACTCGTAACATAAGAAAGAGCTTTTCTTGCGTCCGAATTTGCTTTTTTCCTCCAAACCTTGTTACGATGCTGTTTTTTGGATTTAGAAGTGCGTTTTTTTGGTACAGCCATAATATTTTTATAGTTCGATTTTATTTATAAAAAATAGAAAATTTTTGAATATATTATATATATTATACTCTATATTTGTTTTTATTTTGTACACTTCTTATATATCTTTAAATTCAATTCATTGTTTATAGTTTAGTTCCATTTTATGGATAAAAATATGATAGAATATTCTATCATATTTTTATTGCATTTTGGAACCTTATTTATATACTATTTACTAATAACAAGAGATCCACGATACAAATTGATAACAATTAATAAATTCTTACATACACTTACATACATATATCGAATTTTGAGTAAATGAAAACTATATCATTTTAAGATATTCAATTATTTCTCATATTAATAATTCTAATTGGTTTCATTTTCTATTCAATTCTATTCTTAATACTACTATTAATCTACAATGAAAAATTGAATTCTAAATAAGAATGTGTGTGTACATAACTAATAGCTCAGTACCTAAAGTGAAAAAGAGTTCCTTCTTGCTCATCTTACAAATATTTGATTAGTATCAGTATTGACCAATGCAAATCTTTTGCAGAAAAAAGAAAAAAACTATAGCAACCTGGAATGCCCCCCGAATAACGATATTTTTCTTTATATCTTTGTATCAAAGAAGGAATTGTGTGTTAATCTTTGTTGATTAACGCCTCTAATTCAGAACCGAACATGAAAATTTCATTTCATTCGGCTCCTCCATGAGAGAGAGATAGAAAGGGAGGTCTGATAAAAAAAAAAAAAAAAAAAAAACGCTTTTTCACATAATACATAAATTATTTATGCTCTGCTCCATAACATCTATGTTAGTTGTATTTGTAGTTCTTTCCTCTTAACTTCAGGTGAAGAACCTTAAATAGAAAATACCTATTCACTTGATAGATGATCCCTATAGAAAGATAAGATTGAAAAATTCTTAATATTGGGCTCAAAAATCTTTCTAATTACTTCGTTTTCTATTTCTACTGATTGCAATCCTAGAGGAAATCAAATTTCACCGAGCTCAAACAAAATCACGGTGACTAAAGTAAACCAAAGTCACTGTTACCTAGCTATTTGACTCCAACTTTTTTATTCTAGTAGTTGAACATTTAGTTTAGTTACGATGAAAAATAATATTTTGATATCCATGGATCTTTGATTGATCCGATTAGATAGATCGGTCTAATCTTTTCAAAAATTCTACATTCTGTTTCGCCATCTTGAATGGAAAATATCGTCATTTTATCATTCATTCCAAATTCAAATTACGAGAATGCGCACAATTCCTTTCCTGACCCAAGGTATAAATCTGATCTATTGATACCATTTTATCATAGGCCATCAAAATAATTCTCAGTATACAAACCATGCCACCCAAACCAAAGCACAAAAGTCAAAATTTTGAATCAAATTGATTCCCAGTTCAAATAATGCATAACTACATGGATAAGCTTACATTAACCCGTCAATTTTGAATTGAATTTGTGATGAAACAAAATGAAATGATATTTCGAGATATCAATAAAAAATGAGCATGTTAATGTAAATAATAAAAATGGATTAAAAAAAAAAAAAGATTATCACTCTTATTGTTTTTAATAGAGAAAGAAAAATGAACCCCGAAGGATTCAAATAGTTTTTTTTTTTACATAGAATATAATCTATATAATATTCAAAATACTCGAAAAACAAAAATGTCTTAAAAAGAATTGAACGAGAAGCCGTATGAGGTGAAATTCTCATGTACGGTTTTATATAGTGGCAGTAAAGGTCACTTTTCTGCCAACTTTTCCACTATTACCCCTAAAAAACCAAACTCTGCCTTACGCAAAGTCGCCAGAGTACGATTAACTTCTAAATATGAAATCACTGCTTATATACCTGGTATTGACCATAATTTACAAGAACATTCTGTAGTATTAGTAAGAGGTGGAAGAGTCAAAGATTTGCCCGGTGTTAAATATCACATAATTCGAGGAATTTTAGATGCTGTCTCAGTCAAAAACCGGAAACAAGGGCGTTCTAGTGCGTTGTATATTCTTATCTAAGATTTGTATCATTTTATGATGATGCCATGTCAATTGCTAAAAACATGTAAAGTATATGGCTAACCCAATAACGAACGTTTTCTAAGGGGACTAGAGCAGGCTAAAACAATAAGGATAATATATGTCTAAGGTTTAATATTTAATTCATTTTATAAGTTTTCCCTTACTTAGTGTGTGTTAACATAAAATTGGAAATGTCTTGACTTTTTTGGAGCAGACTCAATTCAAATAGCATTGATTTAAAACACCTTTTCCTTTTTTATACTCTGTTTTAAACCTAAGGACCTAATCGTATAGATATAGAAAATACAAGATTTCTAATCATAGAAAAAGAAAGGAAACGGATACTCAATTGAGAATGAGTAAACATAATTCTATGCATAAGAATGAATATCTTCTATATATGCAAATAGAATCATGTGGAAAGCCGTATCCGGCGAAAGTCGTATGTACGGTTTGGAGGGAGATCTTTGATACCTTTAGAGATCTACCCTACAATATGGAGTTAAAAAGCCGAAATAAGTAATGATTAGTCTTTATGAAATAAATTTATGAACCTTTTTCACACTCATGTCACGCCAAAGTACTGTAGAAAATAAAATTGATAAATTTGATCCGATCTATCATAATCGATTAGTTAACATGGTCGTTAACCGTATTCTTAAGAACGGAAAAAAATCATTAGCTTATCGAATTTTTTATCAATCTCTAGAAAAGATTCAACAAAAAACAGAGAAAAATCCACTAATTGTTCTACGTCAAGCAATAGACAAATTAACTCCCAAATTGATAGTAAAATCAAAACGTGTAAGTGGATCCACTTATCAAGTTCCCATTGAAATAAAAGAGAAAGAAGGAAAAATACTTGCGATTCGTTGGTTATTAGAGTCATCCCGAAAACGTTCTGGTCCAAATATGCAATTCAAATTAAGTTACGAAATAATGGATATTTTATAATACTCTCTAGCAATTGTATTAGATCTGAAAATCCTATGGACTTAGGTTGGCCTAACAGCCATTTGTAAATCCTTTAACGTGGTGACATTCCAAGTGAATGTTCTAAAGTCCTTTAACTAGGCCCACTTCTAATTGGGTGGTTAAATCCTCTAACAAGGTCACATTTAACAATGTGTTGTAAGCCTTTAATAGGGCAAGCCTTTCACAGGGCATCAGTTTAGAAGAGTGATAAAGCATGTTACTAGTGGTTTTTGCCAAATTGAGTTCGCACATAAATCACTGTGTCATGTGTTGTTTTCTTATGTGTTATACTTGCATGTTGATTTATAGTAACTTGTTGATTAGATAAGTTAAAGCTTGGATGAATGAATGGTTGAATGGGTTCACTATATTTAGTTAAAAGTTTGAATAGGACATTTGGACCTTGAATAACTGATTCACTCACCCTCTTAGTTATTCTAAAGTAATTCTAACAATTTCTTGATATAGCTAAGTATAGAATAATAAATAAAACCATTAGAAAATAAAATGTACTATGTTAGCTATTTTTTCAAAAAAAAAATGGAAAGAAAGATGTAACTAAATAATCTATTTTATCAAAGAGTTGCACCAATTTAAGTGATCCTTTCTTGAAGGATATTTCCCTAGGATTGAATCAATTCTTTACTAGAATCTTAGTAACCAACTAATAATATTTAATATCATTAAAATTATAGTATAATAGTTGATTATAATATTGTGGTAGGAAACAAAACTACAAAAATATTGCAACTACCATTCATTAGACCATCTTAGCTTTATAGGAAATTGTAATAGTAGTAAAAACATGTATTATTCTAACCTTATTGATAGATGCCATTTTCTAAGAACAATTGACTTATTCCTTTAAAAAGAAACAAAAAATATTTTTATTAAAAAAAGTAAGGAGATATCAATGAAATTGAGTGCCCTATCATAAATCCTAATGTTTTAAATATGTTACTTTCACAAACACTACATGTACAAAAACTGCATGACAAATAACAAGAGTCCCTCACAAATAATGAGAAGAGATATAAATGTGAGCCAATGAACAAATAAATTCCTAGTACCACAAATAATTTGAATACCATAATACAGATATAAATATGAGCCAATGAACAAAAAATTCCTAGAATGCATGTCTATTTTATCATACAATAGAAGTGATCTATAGGATATGTGTGCTAACTAAAGAACTTTTTAAAAAATATTGGTATAGATAGACCTATGTGAAAATGAAATGGCATTAATTAATATAAAATGTATATATGTTAAATTATAATGCTTTTAATGGTGAATATTTTCCAACTAACTAAGAGTATATGAAAAATATATTTTTAAAATAGATAGTATATAGTTCCTATTCATGTATTTTATAAGGTAACATTTAAATAACATTTTTAATTCTATTGACAATTTCTTACTTTGGTTTGAATGCTACCATTTGTTTTACTGATGAAGAAGATTTGAAAGCAAAGGATAACAAGAGAACCTAGAGAAAAGTTGAGTTTATTTGGTGTATAAAAGGAGCACTAAGACCAAGAAAGACATTGATGATATAATATATTATTTATCTACTTAAGAATATAATGAAAGGATATTTGAGCAAAGACTTGAAGAAAGCTAAGTAAATAAATGTGTTTGCTAAGCTTGACCAATAAAACAATTCAAGCCAAGAAAAGTTAGTGTAGGCCGAGTAGAAAATTAGTTGAAGCCAAGTAGTAAGTTTAGTATGTACTGAGCAAGAGAAATCTTGTTGGTGTCAAGTGAAGCAAGTTAGTATGTGCCAAGAACTAGTAAGGAGTTAGTGGATGTCGAGCAAGCCAATGTTGGTTGAGCATCAAAAGACAATTTTTGTTGAGAAAATAGAGTGTTATTTCTAAGAGTCATTAAAATGTGTTGCATTAAAGATTTAATGAATTTGAGCACACAAAGTTGATTTCATGAATTGTGTAAAGCATGTGGAAGATAATGAAAAATAACATGAGTGCCTCACACATAATGAGAAGAGATGTAAATGTGAGCCAATGAAAAAATAAATTCCTAGTACCACAAATAATGTGAATACCATAATAGAGATATAAATGTGAGCCAATGAATAAATAAATTCCTAGTGCCTCACAAATAATGTAAATACCATAATAGAGATGTAAATTTGAGCCAATGAACAAAAAAATCCTAGAATGCATGTATCATTTATAATACATTAGAAGTGATCTATAGGACATGTGCACTAACTAAAGAATTTTTTGAAAGACGTTGGTACAGACAGACCCATGTGAAAATGAAATGGAATTAATTAATATGAAATGTATATATGTTAAATTATAATGGTTTTAATGGTAAATATTTCCCAACTAAGAGTATATGAAAATTATATTTTAAAAATATATAGTATATAGTTCCTATTCATGTAATTTACAATGTAACATTTACATAACATTTGTAATTCTATTGAGACATATATTTTTAGATTGTTTATATCAATAGAAATAAAAGTATGTAGTTATGGTGGTGGTTGATCGTAGTGAGGTGGTTCTTGATGTAGGGCTTTTGAGGATATTTTATGTAAGCCAAAAGGATGCGGTTCAAATTCTTGGAGTTATGTGAGCTTATTAATTAGCTTATACATTTTTTAATATCCCTCCTCTTACATCTTAGTTCTTGTATTTCTAGTTTGATCTCCTTCTTAATAAGGCTTGTTTATGTCCCTCTTTTTGAGAGACTTGGTTTTTGGTTTGTCAGTCAGTTCTTATATTTACAATTTTTTAATATCTATAAAAATTTATTAAAAAACATACTAAATATTGTTTAACAACAACCATGTTGGGAACCTCACCTATCTCTTTTTTCATATTACAATACTCTATTTTCTTTTTCATTGACTTTTAATGTTATTGTTCCAAATCATTAATTAATGCTTTAGTGTGCTTCTTAAAAGATAAATGTTATGAGAATGTAGATCTCATTCAAGGTAATGGTTTTTATTTCTTACTTGTTAGATGATACTATTTTAGATAGTTTGACTTCTACAAGACTTATTGTTTTTTCCATTTTATATTTTTCCTCTTTCCACATCATTAGCCTTGTTTTCAAAAGGCTATCAAAAACTTTGAGGTATTAGAAAAAATTCTCCATATCTGGTCAGAGTAAAGATTTTTTCTATTGTTACCTATTGAGACATTACTCTAAAAGTGAAAAACAGGCTAGGAAAATGTGAAATTTTAATAAGAAGTTATATTTCCATTTGTCTTTAAAGTTAACTTAAATACAAGTCCTTACGTCATGGACAAAAACTCCCCTTTTAGCCTAATATTTTAAACTTATGTTTTGACCCCACAAAGTTTTTCTTTAGGATACATCTTAACATGATTTAAGTAGGGTAGGCATGTCATGTGTTGGGCCGCACATCTTTTCCTAGACGATCACTTACATTATTTAAAATTTCATCTTCTAGTCCTAATTTTATCCAAAATTATAACCATGGTCGATAATCTCTTTTTAATTTTTGGATATGTGAGAAAGGTGGGGTCCAAGATCGATGACTAGCATATTTTTGTATGACTAATATCTCCAAACACAATAATACGATATGTGTACACGTGACACATGGAGAACCCAATGTTTCACAATGCTTCATAACTAAAAAAGGATTTGATGTTGATTGTATCTCTATGAGACCTTATAAGTTTTACCAAAAAAAGTGTGATAGGACCATGTGTCCTTGCTAGGCTTGCACAACTCAAGAGTAGTCAAATATTTCAATGCAAGATCTATAAATTTGCATATATTTGTAATCTTCATGAGTAATAGAAATATGAGATCACTCCATGTGGATATGGGACCTACATTCAAAGAACTATGGCGAGACCTAGTCAGTTAGCAATTTACTCCTTTCCTCATTGGCACATATAGCTCCAACATGCATATGCTTAGTAGGTCCTTCTGTTTTCATGAGATTTGATAATTTTATCATGACAATATTGTTGAAAGGAGATTGGTGAAATGAAGAAGATTGATGAACCTATCAAATAAATAATCATTATTTTGTCACTAATGTCAAACTTGATACGTGTTGGTTAGATAATTGATTACTTTGGTTTGAATGCTATCATTTGTTTGATTGATGAAGGGGATTTAAAAATAAAGGATAACATGAGTACCTAGGGAAAGCTTGAGTTATTGGTGTATAAAGGAGCACTAGGACCAAGAAAAACATTAATGATATAGTGATACTCGTGAAAGGACTTCAAGAATTCTAAGCAAATAAAAGTGTCTTCCATGCCTAATCGAGCAAACATTGCAAGCGAAGAAAAGTTGGTGCAAGCTAAGTAGAAAAATAGTTGAAGCCAAGTAGTAAGTTTAGTATGTGCTGAGAAAGAGAAATCTAGTTCATGCCAACTAAAACAAGTTAGTATGTGTCAAGTACTAGTAAAGACTTAGTGGATGTTGAGTCACCCAGTGTTGGTCGAGCATCAAAAGATAGTGTTTTTCAGGCAAATAAAGTGTTACTGCCGAGTGACAGTAAAATCTATTAGATAAAATATTTAAACAAAATTATGGCAAAAAAATTTATTTCTTGAATTATGTAAAGCATGTGGAAGATAACTATAATGAGATGGTGCAACAAAATTCAAGATAAACCATTTTGAGACGAATTCAAAAAGAATTATAGAGAAAGTTTCTAGAAGGGAATAAAATGGAAAGATGGATAGATTCAATGAATCTGACCTAACCCTAGAATGGATGATTGTGTTTAAGTAGAAAAAGACTTAAATTATCTATAGAAGGAGATAGTAGGCTAGAAGAAACTAGTGTCATATGCAAGAACATAAAAAGGAATAGAAGTCTAGGGTGTTGCTTCATATGGTGGTTGAATAGAAGAGTCTATAGTTGGCATACAATGAAAGAAGGCTTAAAGTAATGAATACTTGTAGGGACACATTTTTTTCATAGATAAAGAGGATGGATTACAAGTAGAATCGAGTAGTGAAAGTGAAATCTATAATCTACAAGTGATTTGTTATTATTATCAGATCAAGTCTTGTTCTTACTCTCTTTAAACAATTATACTAGTTTGGATAAATCCATTGGACTAAGGTTGACCTAACAGTCATTACTAAATCATTTAATAGGGTGACAATCTAATGGAATGTTTTAATTACTCTAATAAGGCTCACTACTAATAGGGTGATTTAAATCCTTTAACTAGGTCACATGTAACATTATGCATTATAAGCTTTAATAGGGTTGGCTCCTCATAGGGTTCACTTTAGAAGACTAAAAATTGGTAGCATGTTATTGGTGGTTATTCTCAAATCCATTTACCACATAAAATCCTTGTGTCAAAATATGTGATTGACTATGTGGTATTGCATGTTTACATTCATGCAAAGTTATTTTGAACTAAAACAACAATATGCATATATTTAATATATTGAATGAAAAATGCATGCATAAGAATAAGTTGCAATACTAGAAAAAATTATTTTTACATTTGGACCTTATATAACTAATTCACCCCCCATACTAGTTATTCTAAAGAATTCCATCAATTCGTATCAAAACACCAAGTGCTTGAGAATTTTTTTTTGAAGGTAGTTAAAGCTAAAGCTCAAGATGTATAGGAAGGAGGTGCCCAAGTTAAACAAGGAAAAATTTCTTGCATTGAAATTTTTGATGAAGCTAGATCTAGGATCACCACTAAGCATGTTGATCCTATTGGAGCCCCAACTACTGAACAAATGAAGTAGAAGAAGGAACACAATTAGGCAATGTTGGAGATTGCACCTACCTGAAGTTACTCAAAGTTTTATGACATTAAAGGATATGATTCTACTAAGAAAAATTTAGATGTCCTATAGAAGATCTATGGAGGAAACAAGAATATGGTGAGAGACAAAGCTAAAAGTCTTATAGGAAAATTTGGTGAAATGAGAATGCAAGAAGGTGAGACTATAGTCCATTATTGTACAAGGATCAACGATATTGTTAATCTAATAAGAGGATCTGATGAACATATTAAAGATGAGACTATAATAAAAAAAGTATGGAGAACCCTACTACCATTCTATGTTATTAGAGTCTCTTTTGTACAAGAATTAAGGTGTACTATTGGTAGTAATCTAGCCCTTAAAGGACATGTTCGTAGACTCATTGCTTTTGAACTTTCAAATTTTGATACTTTGAAATATGAGAATGTTGAATATTCTTTCAAAGCTAAACTGACACTGTAGGAACCTAGAGATAAGAAAAAGAAAAAGGTCAAACCTCCTACTAGTGATAGTGATATAGATGACGAAGATTTAGAAGAATTGGAAGCATTATTGGCTAGGAAATTTCATAAAAGAAAAGAAAAATAATCGACATAAGTTAGCCATCACATGAGTCAATTGTAATGAGTTTGGTCATATTGAAGCAAAATGCCCTAATAAGTGAAACAATGCAAATGAAAACAATTTCATAGGTAGAAAAGATGAGAGTAACAAAGGCTACAAGTACAAGGGAAAGAAGACTCCAATGAGGAATCTATGGACATCATGATGATGTAGTTATCTATGTTGTAATGAAGGATGATTCTAATGAATATTAAAAACTACATTGGTAATAGTTTTGTGAACAAAACTGGCAAATGGATCATTGATAGTAGTTTCTCGTACCACATGACTAGAGACAAAAGTAATTTCATTACCCTTAAGTATTACAAGGGAAATAGTGTTAAAATTGGTAATGATGCACACAACCTAATAAAAGGAAAATGGATCAATAGAATTGATAGAAAATATCATGTGTGAAAATGCTTACTATATAGAAGGAGTTAACTATAATCTATTGAGTGTGTCACAATTGAATAGTTTAGGATGCAAAGTAGAATTTGAGAACAGAAAGACTAAGATCTATGACACTAATGGAAAACTAACTAGAAGTGGAGATCAGACTAGTGGTAATCTATTTTATCTTGATATGAATGATGATGCATGTATTTTTGTACAATTTGATGACATGTGGCTATAGCAAAAAAGGTTGTGTCATGTAAATTTTGACAATTTGATTAATATCAGTAAGATGAAAAGAGTCAGAATTTTGCCAAAACTGAAGAAACCTAATAATATCATTTACAAATAATGTTAGTTAGGCAAGATGACAAAGTCTAGTTTTAAAAGTAAGACTCATACCTCAAACTAAATTATGGAATTAGTTCATACTAATTTATGTGGACCAATTAATGTGCAAAGCTACAAAGATGACAAGTACATTATCCTATTTTCTGATAATTACTCAAGAATGATGATAGTAATGATTTTAGAAGAAAATTTTGATACTTTTCAAATATTTAAATGGTATTTTCCAATAGTTGAAAAGGAAACTAGTAAAATCTTGTAATGTTTGAGATCTCACAGAGGTGGAGAGTTTACATCAAACAAATTTGAAAACTTTTGCAATGTGAGAGGAATTAAGAGAAAAACTTCTACACCTAGGACCCTTCATAAAAATGGGATTTCTAAAAGGAGGAACAAATTGGTAATGGATTATGTTAGAACTATGATGATGGAGAAGAATGTTACTTTAAAATACTAGAGAGAATCTACTAGTGTAGTTGTATATACCTTGAATCGAGTACAAGTCACTAAAGTTATGAATTCCACACCTTTTGAATTATGGTATGAATACTTGCCCAATATGAAATATTTTAAGGTATTCAGAAGAAAGTGTTAATTTTCAAATGTTTAAATGGTATTTTGAAATAGTTGAAAAGGAATTTGGTAAAATATTATAATGTTTAAGATCTAATAGAGGTGAAGAATTTACATCAAACAAATTTAAAAACATTTGCAATGCTAGAGGAATCGAGAGACAAACTTCTACACCTAGGACCCCTCCATAAAAATGGGATTTTTGAAAGGAGGAACAAATTAGTAATGGATTATGTTCTGTAATAATTTGGCTTAGGCCAAAATTCACCCAAGAACTAAAGAACTCAACACAAGCACATGGTAGGCCAAAATAGGCAGAGTATGATCAGAATGAGGATATTCATTCAATAATTGGATACAAGAGTACACTAGGAGTGCCTGATTATAAAGGCCTCAAGAGAGCTTCTAGAATGCATAGAAGTCAGCACCAGGACATGTCATACAACCAGGCACATGTCCACAAGATATGGATTACCCTCCATTAAGCATGGGATTAAGTGCGATGATGTGAGGATAAGACTACAATGGCGTAGCACACAAATCAATGGAGTAGACAACAATCGCTAAATGAGGAGTGCGGAAAACTATGCTGTCATCATAACAATTCAGTGAATGATGCATACTCCTATGTTGTAGACACCATGTGCCTAATTAGAGTTGCATAACTCAATGAGATTTCACAAACTCCTAAGTGTCTCACCTAAAATAATAATAAAATAATGCAAAAGAATTTAAATAATGCATTAACCTAAGTAAAACTTAAGTAAGTGTAATAAGTAAAAACTTATTTACACCAACACCCCCCCTTAATTGCAAGTTAGGGGAATGTCCTTAAGCTTACGCAATCTAGGATGAAATGCAAGATGGGTCCCGGCTATAAGGCCATGTTAGGTACCCATGTACATAATGATATGCAATCTCCCATAAAGCAGGTAAAGAGGGAAAACCTCATGGGAAAAGCCCTCCCCCAAAAAGAGAGATAAAGAAGAATGCATGGATGGATGGAGTAATCAAGACCCCCCCATTATGACATACATCCAATATATATATAATAGAATGATGAGAAGAGGTAGAGAGATAGGATGGCCTCCCCCCCCCCCCCCCCAAATAAGAATGTTGAACAATGAATGCTCCAATGAAGAAGCTAATCCAAGACTGCAGAATGGTGTTCCTCCCCTTAGGAAGAAACAATGCCAAGGGTACCAAGAAGATGCTTTCGCTGTGTGTGGAAAGAATCCCATAGATAACTGATGTCTCTGAAACCTACTCAACTTGCTGAAGAACCTATCCCAAAGAACTGTCTAACTCTGCAATTGATGAAGAATCCTACTGCAACTGCTGATCATGAGTATCTACAATCACTTCAACCTATGATGATTGATCTTGTAGAGAATAAACAAGAGAGTTTGGAACCCTCGTGACAACTAAAGAAGGTAATTCTGCATCAAGAAGAAGAGGCAGATCATCAATGTTGTCCCCCAAATCTGTCACTGAACCTGTATCTAGAAGACTGGATGTACCCTACTGTTCTGGACCTATCACTGTGGCAATGTATGGATGTGGACTGAATTGAAGAAGTGACCTCTCACTATATCTGTCGATAGAACTCCACATATCCGAATTTGTTGAAGCACTATCGCTAGTCTCACTATCAGTATCCACACTGTATGGTCTGCAAAGAGGAGTAGAGGACAAACTTGGAGAACTTTCCTCAAAATGTACATCCTTCTCCACAAATATTTGATGTGTCTCAGGATCTAGAAGTCTATATGCCTTCACACTGTCTTCATAACCAATGAAGGTTCAAGGCCAAGATGTTTGTGCCTGGCGACCCCTGGAAGGTCTATTTGCCCATGTATGACAACCAAAGACTCTGAAGTGTGTCACAATAGGTTTTCTACTGTACCATGCCTCAAAAGGAGTTTTTCCATCTAAGGCAAGAGGACGAGAAAGATTAATAATGTGAGTGGCAATAGAGATTTCTATGACTTCTAATGATGGATCTAGAGACTTGGCATGAATCATGCAACTTTCCATAGACTTAAGAGTTCAGATCCTCATTGCTGCATAATCTCTCTTATGTGGACTAAATGCTGAAGGAGTCTAAAGATCAATTCCCTCATGTCTACAAAAATCCTTAAGTCTTCTATTCACATCCATGCTACCATTGTCCATTCAGAGTATTTTGATGGCCTTTCTGGATTTCTATTCTACATGAGCCTTGAAGTCTAGAAATGCATCCAACACTTCATCCTTACTATGCAGAAAGTGGACCCAAGTGAACCTTAAAAATTCATCAACTAAGGTAAGTATGTAGCGACCCTGGCTAAATGCAAAAGGACTTGCTAATACCATATGAACCATCTAAAGAACACTTGTTGCTCTAGAAGACTACCCTCTTTGTAACTTCCTCTTTGGATGCATATCCACTAAATCTAATGAAAATTTACCCTTAGAAGAGTTGATTTGAGGTAGACCTTTGACCATTTGGTATGTGCAAAGTTGCTAAAGATAGCGATAGTCAAGATGACCATACCGCTCATGCCATAATTGCATGTTTGAATGTGATTGAGATAACAAAGCCTTTGAAGGAGACTTGGGTACAAAATGTGAAAAAGAGTACAACCTCTTGTGATCATTCACTTTCCCCACTACAACCAAGGAATTATCTTTAAGACTGTGCACTTTTAATGAGTCGGGAAGGAAATCAACTCTATGTCTATCTCTAAGGTGAGTGACTTGTTCGATTGAGAGGAGATTTGAACTTAGGTTTGGAACATAGAGAACCTCTTGAAACTCTCCATTTTCCATTTCCACATTGCCTTTTCCTTCAACTTCCATTTTACTATCATTCCCCATAAAGATGTGCGGTACCCTTGAGCGATTCATTGAAGAAAAATCCTTCTTTGAAGAACCCATGTGATAGGAGGCACTAGAGTCAAATATCCATTCCTTCGAAGAGTTTGCATTTGCCATGAATGCTTTTCCTTTGCCCTTTGAATCTGAAGAAGATCCCTTCTCCTTGTAAGCATTAGGCAATGGAACATTATGTATTCTCATGATGTTGGTTAATTCATCAATTTGTTTATGATAACACTCATGCTCTTCATGATCCGATTTCTTGCAATAAGCACACTTCTTCTTCTCCTTATTATTGTGCCCTTTCTTGTTGGAATTCAGGGACTTGCCTTGTTGATTGGATTGAAGTGTTGTCTTTTCTGCATCCTCATATTTACTCTTCCATTTCTTTTTACCCTTTCCTTTATTTGAAGACTATCGAGCTGAATGTTGAGAACCCTTATTGGCCACCAATGCTTTGGACTGAGGTGATTTGAGAATCCCCATTATTTTCAACTTCTTTTATTCATCATCCAACAATTTAGCATATTCATCAAAAGTGACTTTCTTGTAGGCAAACCCTAAGGTAGTCTTTGAGGTGTTAAGAGAAGATACAAAAGTGGAATATTTAGATGGCAGCTTGTTGTGAATGAGATAGAGCAGTTTGTCATTTTTGATAGAATTCCCACAATCAGTAAGCTTTTTCCTTAATTCATTCACCTTAATGATGAAGTCCTATATTGAGTCATATGACTTAGGATCTAAGGGAACTAGCTCATCTTCTATTTTGAACACATCTTCTTCATACACTTTACCACAAAGGATTTTGAGGGTATCCCAAGCTTCCTTGGATGTAGTACATTTCTTGATTTGATACATGATTTTATCATATACCCCCAAACATATATCACATAGGGCTTTCCTATCCATGGCTACCCATTTTAAAATTTCACTTGCTGATACATTACTACCTGCTGGTTTAGGAAGAGTACCATCTACATATTCTGAAACTCCATTATGCATTAAGTGATACAACATTTTGATTGACCACAAAGCATTGTTATGAGGAGTTAATTTAGCAAACTTAAAGTTGCCCATAATGCAGAAAATGAAAGAAAATTACAGAAAAGAGAGAACAGAACACCAAGAATACCCCCCCCCCCCCCCCTTTTAACTAAATCAAGAAACCCCCCCAAAATAGATGCTTTGGGCACTTTATCAGTAGTGCGATTACAATGGGCCACTTGCAAATCTTGACCTTTATGGACTTCTAATTTTTCTTGTTACAACCTCTTGATTGAGTACAAATCTGGAACTTTACAATGTGCTACAAGACTGAAGCATTACAAAGCAAAGTAAGGCCCTATTGCTGAAAGTGACAATTTTTTCCATACAACACTATAATTTGATGCCAGATCTGGAAAGTGGATGAAAAAATATGCACTTTCAAAAAAAATAAAACCTGTTTTTGACTCCAAATGTGGCCAAATGAAGCATTTGAAATCGCAAAATGCAGGATTATCCAGGTACAGTCACCAAAAAATGCAATTTTTGAACAATATATACACCAAAACCAAAAAATAGCTACACCACTAAAAAATTTAGAAAATTTTATCCAATTTCAAAAAAATTGCACCTAATTTGGAGTTCGGATGTGTTATGGCCTCTTGAAGTCGGACTACCAAAACCAAAATCAATTTGGTGAGGGGTTGCAAAAGTAAAAGACAGGGTTAAATTTAACAGTCATATGGTCATCACAATAGTTATAAAATGGCCTGGGATGATGTCCAGACAGGCGTCAATTTTAGGCTCGTGAAATTGATGACATCAGCAAAAATTTTGACCACCTAGATGACGTGGTACTGACTGGATATTCGTACTGTATGGATCATACAGAAAATATATGAAATGTACAAAATAATGACAACGTGTCAGCTAACTGGACTACGTATGTGGCACTAACTGTGTGGGTGACATCTAGTCAAATGACACTGCATGGGTAATGAAGATTTCACCATGTGGTTGCTCTGCTGATTGGGCGGGCGAATAGATTTTTGCGACGTGGCAGGATAATTGATGTCACTTATGGGCGATCTACGACCTCTGCGTAGGCTATTTGAAACTTTTCATGTGGCACACTAGGGTTGGGCAGCTTCTGACACTAGAGATTACTATGCATAGCCAGGACTACTGTCGAATCTCCAAACTGCGACCGTCAGACTTGAACACTGGGTGCTAGAGTTGTGATTTTCGATGTAAAGGATGTGGGTATTAATCTCAAATTGAGTGGGAAAACACAATGAGAACTGTTTATATGCAGACTACCACGCGGTGCTAAACAAAGGTGAGGCTGACTATGTATTGGGCTACCGGCACTTGGAAGTCGATTGGAATTCGCTAGTCGGTGGAAATATCTAATGCATTAGGTTTTGAGCCAAAATTTGGTTGAGATGTTACTGCTGATGGAAGTGCCACTATGGTGGATGGTTGCGGGTATAGTATAAAGCTCACAGATTTAATACAAAACCCTGTACTAAATAAATATATCCGCCCAAATAATAGAGCCGAGTCACAGTGTGATGGCCCAATTCGGCCAAAAATTTTCTGTGCTAATTTTGAAATTTTAAAAAATTGAAAAAGAGCCAGTATGGATAAATAAATTGCAGAGAGTAAATTCAGATCAAATGAACGATCATACCCAATTTGCAAATTAGTACTTTCGGGTGCCAGTTTGCAAAAAAAATTTACCTCTCAATCAACTTTCACCCAATATAGGCAAATTTATAGTCAATCTTCATTGATTTAGCACTCCAAACACAACAAAGAGGTCAGATCTGGATGTAGATGCTCCCAATTTCTGTAGATACTATGGAATCAAGGTGCTAAACCATGAACGGTCTCGAATGGCTATGTGATGAGAATCCTCCTCAGCTCTGATACCATGTAAGAATTTGGCTTAGGCTAGAATTCAACCAAGAACTAGAGAACTCAACAAAAGTACACAATAGACCAAAATAGGCAGAGTATGATCAGAATGACGATATTCATTCAATAATTAGATACAAGAGTACACTAGGAGTGCCTGATTATAAAGGCCTCAAGAGAGCTTCTAGAATGTATAGAAGTCAGCACCATGACATGTCATACAACTAGGCACATGTCCACCAGATATGGATTATCCTCCATTAAGCACAAGATTAAGTGCAATGATGTGAGGATAAGACTACAATGGTGTAGCACGCAAATCAGTGGAGTAGACAACATGTGTTGAATGAGGAGTGCAGAAAATTGTGTTGTCATCATAAAAACTTAGTGAATGATGCATACTCCTATTTTGTAGACACCATGTGCCTAATTAGAGTTGTGTAACTCACTGAGAGTTCACAAACTCCTAAGTGTCTCACCTAAAATAATAATAAAATAATGCAAAATAATTTAAATGATGCATTAACCTAAGTAAAACTTAAGTAAGTGTAACAAGTAAATACTTATTTACACCAACATGTTCGAACTATGATGATGGATAAAAATGTTATTTTAAAATACTAGAGAGAATCTATGAGTATAACTTTCTATACCTTGAATTGAGTAAAAGTTAAGAAAGGTACAAATTCAATACCTTTTGAATTATGGTATGAATACTTACCCAATGTGAAATATTTTAAGGTATTTGGAAGAAAGTGTTACATTCTTAAGGGCAATAGAAATGGTAAACTTGATGCTAAAAGTGAAGAAGATCTATTCCTAGGTTATTCCACAAGAAGTAAAGTTTATAATTATTTAAGTACTAACATTAACAAAGTTGTGGAAAGTGCAAATTTAAAGCTTGATGAATATGTATAGAAGTGCATGAAGATGAATCAAAGAAGGAACTTCAAAATTATAGAACCTTTATGTACTACTATGAAGACATATGCCCATTGATGTTGATAATTTTTCAAACCAAGTTGTTAGTCAACAAGAATCAATGATTGTTGAGTCACATACACTGGATGTCGATTGCACTTAGGAGCCAAGTTGTAGTCAAAAGCCAAGTTATATTTTGATAGTGAGATCAAGTCACATGAATGGAACACCAAGTTACATGATAGAAAAGTGCACAGTGAACCTAAAATTGAATTTCAAGAAAAAACCCATTGCAGAATGAAGAACAAAACCAAGGTTTTCAAGGTATGTAAGAAGACATCACCCTACTAGACAAATTATTAGAGATAAATAAGATAGACCAATGAAAAAGAATAGGTTGATAATTGACACATGTTTGTTAAGCATACATGAACCTAATTCAATGAAGGATGCATTATAAAATGAAAACTTGAATCAAGCCATGAAAGAAGAAATTGATGAGATTATGAAGAAAAGAACATGGACACTTGTACCTAGACTAGAGAAAAAGAATGTGATTGGAACCAAGTGGGTGTATAGAAACAAACTAGATGAGAATGATCTAGTTTTAAGGAATAAGGAAAGATTACTTTGCAAGGGGTATGCAAGTGGAAGCACAAACCTATGCCACCCTTTGTGATATCTGTTGGGGTTCTGGGTTGTAATAGTTTCAGCCGAACAAACATGGTGCTTTCCTGCATCAACATGGTAGGCAACCTTCCAGCCAAAACACTTCTAGCCAAAAAGGTTTCAGTTGAAACTACTGTGATTTAATAAATATCCAAAAAAATCTCCCGGGAAGTCATTTTCATTGTTGATTTCACTATAGCAGTCACCAGAGCAGTCAAAGTGTTTCAGCCATAATAGGTAGGTGAATTTTTTTTTTTTTGTTTTTTTGTTTTTTAAAAATGTTTTTAATTTATTAGATGATAATATTAATTAAATGGATTGTTTTAAAAAAATTTATTAATTAAATTAATTCTATTTTAAATTTTTTTTTAGTAGTTGATAATAAAGCATTAGTTACGTTTTACAAAACATTAACATAGTAAACATTTTACAAAACATTAGCATAGAGTTTCATAGTTGATAATTAAACATTAGTTACATTTTACAAAATATTAACACAGTACACTTTAACAACAAACCTATTAGTTACATTTTACAAAACATTAACTTAGTAAACATTAATGTTCAACAAACCTATTAGTTCCATTTTAGAAAACATTAACATGGTAAACATTAATGTTCAAAAAACCTATTAGTTACATTTTAGAAAAAATTAACATAGTACATAACAGCAAACCTATTGGTTACATTTTACAAAATATTAACATATTAAACATTAGTTCAACAAATCTATTAGTTACATTTTACAAAATATTAACACAGTAAACCAATATGTCCTTTAAATAACATTACATTTTACAAACCTATTAGTTACATTTCAGAAAATATTAACATAGTAAACCTAGATGTACTAAATAACATACATGCATATTTTTTATTCACATACATGAGCTACATGTGCATATTTGAGCTAGATGTTCACATACATGAACTAGATGTACTAAATAACATGTGCATATTTTTTGTTACATTCAACTTTGTACATATTTATATACATACATGTTTTAAATTAAATTTAACTTTTAGTTTTATATTTACTTAGTATGTATATCTTAACTCTGCATTTATAGATATCTAGAGCTTTGCATATATATCATTATGGCATCTGGTACTGGTGGAGCACCTACATCCTCAGGGGAGGCTAGTGTTCATGGAGGGGGTCCTAGTGCTGAGTCGGGCACAACATGTAGACATACATCATCTACTGAGGAGAGACAACATTTATTTATAGATACTATTGCTAGATTATCTCATGCTCTCAAGTATCTTGATTCTACATTTTTAGCTTCTACCACTCTCCCTAATAGGGAGAATGTTGTTTCTATTAGAGATGAGTTGTGCTAGATGATCGACATGATCTCTAGGTATAACCCATTTGATGATATTAGTATTGAGACATTTTACTCTTCCCTTTCTCACAATGTCACTGGCATTGTGAAGTATTCACAAATTGATCTTTGGGTCTCCATTGCTATGGTGAAGACCATGTTTCCCTTTTATACAGATAGGCCTAGGGTTAGAGGTTATTTATCGATGAAGTGTATAGATCCGCTCATCGCTCCATTTATGTATCCTTGGTGGTTAGCTATGCATCAAAGGTGGGAACAAAAGGATGAGTTTCCCCTTTATTTTTGCAAACAATTTTTTGAAAAATTTTGTTTACATTAGGATGTCAACTATACAAATTTTCCAGGTGATGTTGCATTGGGCCAAGGCCAACTATCAGAGAGATTTAGACCCGCGGACACCCCTGCACCCATTAATAAATGAGAAATGGTGGGTTCAAACCTTTTGGTCATGTCGAGAGGTCCATAGATGACTACTGGAGGTTTGAGTGTTCCTGATGATATAGTTAGGACTCAGATATATTCTAGCATTGTCATAGTTATCACATAGTTATAGGAGATATCTTTAGATAGATGTGGTAGATACATGTTATGATCTCATGGTCCTGTTTCGACAGGTGCATCCTCTAGCATAGGAGCTAATGATCTATATGAGATGGAAGAACTACCATCGCCACTAGAAGTTTCAGCCATATCAGATATGGATGCATTGTGCCATATGACATCTTATTTAGTATCTAATCTTCTTGGAGCATATCAAGCATTTTTGATGGTCACAAGGATTCCTATTTGTGACATTAGTGGATACACAGACATATTTTGTCATGCACAATAGGACCACAACCCTCACAGGGACAAGAGAATGTCCCTACACATTCTATAGAACCTGCTCCTATAGAGGGCCATACAACTTCTATCCCCACAGCTCTTGTTCCCACAGTAGTCCCCACACCTACTTGGGATCCTGTAGCACCTACTCCTACTCCTTCTTCTACTCCTACTCCTGCATAGCCTGGCCTTAGAGTTCCTAGATTCTATGATTTAGAGATCACTCTATCACTACATGACTTAGATATCAATCAGTTTGGCAGAGCATTACATGATGCTACGATAAATATTGTAAATTTTTATATATTTATATTTATTTTTTACTTTAAAATTTACACATACATATTCTTGTGTGATTCAATTTAACTTGTGTACATGTACATGTGTGTTCTATAGGGTCTTAGTGATAGTCTATTACATTTTGGAGATCTTCTAACCCTAACAGATCCTCCACGACAGGAGTCAGAGGTATGTTATGTATATTTTATTATATATTTGATAGATATATATATTATACAAATATGATATTTAATACATGCACATATACACATGAATATGTATAATTTTATAATTTTACAAATTTCTTTCATTTGACATGCAGGGTGCAAATCTAGATCATAGAGCCTTTTGGGTTCAAGGATCAAGAGGGAGATGTGATTGATGTTAGTTTACACACACATGTCTATTTCATTGATGTTGCTAAGATATTATATATATACATGTACATGTCATTTCAGATACTTTTATATCCAGAGATGTATGTTATCTTAGATACACATGTTATTTTATAGATACTTTTATATGGATATATGTATGTTATTTTAGATACATGTCTTATTTTAGATACTTTTATATTGATGTACATGTTATTTCAAATACATTTGATGAATGCATGTGCTATTTTAGAGATATTTGATGTCATATTTTGGAGACATTTTATATGGCATTTTGGATACTTTACCAATGTATATATACATTATTTCATAAATGTGTTATTTTACATAGATGTACATATTATGTTCATGTTGAATGTATACATATGTTTTCAATATTTAATCAATAAATTTAATGCATGTATTTAAGAATATAACTCAAGAGTATTAGAAATGTATATTTTATTCCATTGATGTATGTAACTATGTTCATGTGTTAAATGTAGACATATATGTTTTCAATACTTATATAAATATGTCTATGTTATTGTTTTTAATGCCTTAATCTAACGATAATTAACTATATTTAATGACAAGTCTTAAGGGCAACTTATACATGTACATGTGTAACATATAAAGAGTATAACATAGAATATAACATAGATACATAACAACATTAACAATCATGTGTAAGAAAATATAAACAATGTATATAAATACATACAAACACTAAAGTGGTTGTCTTAAGGATAGGTCCTAAAAGGTGGTACTAAAGGGATGTCCTAATAGGTGGTCTTAAGGGGAGGTCCTAATAGGTTATCTTAAGGGGAGGTCCTAATCTAGGTTGTCTTAAAATGAGATATCCATGTCTAATTTAAATAAAAATAAAAAAACATTTCTAATTTCACATATCCAAGATAAATGATCCAATATGTAAAAATTTATAAAATGAATATTCTGTCAATATTAAATGTGAAAGTATAATCTAGCTATATAGACATAGCTGAACTAAAGCTCCACAATAAGTACATAGGTAAACTAGAACTCCACAAAAAATGTATTGCTATGATTGTCTCTATTTTTTATCATCTCTAGAAGTTTTTCATGTTCTTCAATAGACAGTTTCCACTTTTGATTTATACTACATCCTCTTCTTTGTATTGCTTCAAATTGTAACTTTGTTGCTATAACATGGTTATTGTAATGTAAAACCTTTTCTCTAGGCTTGTATTCAATACATTCAATGCCACTATCAATTACCCTTTTTTGTTGATAATATGTTCCTGCAATAACAACTGATCCAATTGGATATGATTGTCCATCAGCATTTATAGTTCCTTCTACCAACTTGTGTTTTTCTTTTGTGCATCTTAAAAGATAATAGTCCACATTTTCCACATTATCTAGTAAGGCCTAAACTACAAAAATATCTCCTGCATGTATATAAAAATATGGATAAATATAAATTAATTTTAAAATGAATTTGCATGTATATTAATTTATATATATGTACTATAATATATGCACAAAAAATTGCCATAATTAAATCAGAAATGCACTCATAATCAGCTAAATATACAGGATCATGAATGTCAATGTCAATGTCAATGTCAGCATCTTCAAAAGGAGGCTTTCTAACCATCTCCTTCAAATCCCAATATGAAACATATCCATTCACAATATTTTCACATGCACTCATTCAATTGTCCTTAATGTAGTCATCACGAAAGCATGTTTTCTCTCTTACTTTAATTACTACAAGTTTATAGTTTCCTATAGTCATCACTTGATGCAAACTTCTAATACCAAGCATCATTTGACAATTGTAAGGATTAGATCGATCTATATCTATTAAAAATAATTGTCATATTTCAAAATATTAATATCTAATAAAAAATTGAACAATTTGAAAATAACATTTAAAAATAAATATAACTTAGAACTCACCTTTCACTTCTCAAAAGTGACAGTTATTGTTTTTAGTATCTCGAGTAGCAAAATGAACTTTGCACCATTCAACAATTTGATTTGCACTCTCTATCCTATTCCCTATATGTACTTACAATATGCATATATATAAAATTTAAAAGTATATATGCTACTAGTATTAAACATGCACATTAAATGCGTATATTTACCTGCAAGTTCATGTTGTCAAAGTGCATGCTTTATACATGCTCCTGCTCCATCATGCTCCCATTTTTCATGTCCACTTTCAAAGAAATTCCATAAAAACCTAACATTGGTTCTAGCATGTTGCATTGCTAACCAATTAAATGCTTTTGCATATTTGAATTGTCCTATGAAGATGAAACATGATAAATATCTACAATTATCTATGTACATGTATCAAATCAAAATGGGCACATGTGTACAAATAAATATAAGTTAAAATAAAGTTAAATAAATGTGTAAGTTCATGTATACTAACCTGCACATCCATGAGACTAAATCTAGTGCTCTGAGACATTTATTCCATGATTTCTAAGATCTTTAGAGAACATTGCAAAAAAATGAGCCACATAACTCCTATCATGAACTCTATCATCAGTAATATAGAAATGATCATTTTCATCCAACCTTTCTATCTGATCCACCTCAAATTGTGCATGTTTATAGGTCACTTGCACAAATATTGCAACTTGTTCGGAATGATAATATTTCCCTTGAAGCTCTATTTGAGGTGCAAATGTATAATTCTCAGAAAAATCTACAACTGAAAGTATACAACCAGGTGGAAAACAATTTTTGGAATCAAAAAACTATTTAGCTTACCATCATGCAACATGACAATGTTGGATATGTGGATATATCAATGGATAAAACTTGGTCATAAACTCATCATAATGCAATTCACTCTTATTCAATAAAAATTTTCTGGATTCATCTCCTATCTTATTTTGGTATGTCTCATATTCATATCTCATTCATGAGACTGGTGTGGATTAATTAATATTCTAAATTTGCATTTCAAAAAATTTGCATAAATCTCCATAATATTCACACTGATTTTTGATGCATTGCACTTTGAACTCATCTGAATCATCTAATTTATCACATCAACACCCAACAACTCTAAAATAGGTCTCATATCTTTTCTCCTGAATAATTTGACAAATAATTGTGCCTGTCCAAATATACTTTTATCTTTGAAATATTCATTCCACATGTTCTGAGAATGCTTTCTAATAGTGTTATCATTTAGCAGATCTCTAGATGGAATTTGGTTTAAAAGTAGTTCCTCATCCAAATCCATCAAATTTGTTATGCCTTCTAATTTGTTTCTATTAGTAGAACTGCCAATTTCTTCCTCTTCATTACTTTCATTCTCTTTATGAATCTCATCCTATTTAGGAATTTCAATAGGTTGGTTTTGGTTACGTTTAGTATGACCTTTCATTTTGTCATCTCTTTTCCTATCATATTTCCTTGATCTTTTCCTTTTACTACCCATTGAATACTTTTATCTATAGAGAAAAAAAAAGATTTTGAATACTAAATACTAGCTAATGCTTCAATTTAGAATACATATAAATAAAAATAAGTTGATGGGAAAAGACACCTTAAAAATATTTGATCCTTTGCGATTCTAATGATTTCTTCAAAATAATTGCTGAAAATGACTTCAAAAATCATTGTCTTCCAAAAATGCTCTTATACTTTTTGTTGTTTTGTATATTTATTAAAATAAAGAAAACAAAAATCTTGTTTGTTACATGAAATGGCTTGAAAATAATTTATTTTATACTTGAAACCATCAAAGTAACCACTTGTAGTTAGTTGGGCTGACAGAGTTTCTGGCTGAAACTAGAACTACCTATGTGGAATCCTAGGTGGCAGCCACACAAGCAAAAATAAGAACTTCTGCAAACTTTTGACTTTGAAGGCCAATTCGACCTACTAAATTGAAGTTTTTTTTAAAAATAAATATACATTTTTATAGGTCTGGGAGTCAAGATTATGATCACATAATTTTATTTTTATTTTGATTACAAATAATATGTTATAATTTGAAAATAATAGAAGTAGGTATTTTAAGATTCAGGAAGTTGTAAATTCAAAAATTAGAAAAAAATAGTAAATCACATTAAAAAAATATTATTTTTTAATGTTGCACTAGAGGAGAGAGTCTTCTTCAAAAATATGTAATTTTTTTTAAAAACTATGTAGATTTGATAGAAAAAGTTTGATGGGAGAAAAAAATTGTCAATTTCTAATAACTTTGACTTTGACTAGTTATAACTTGAAAAATATTAGCCAAATTTAAATTTTTCTTTTTTGGTGCACTAGATATACATGTTGACTCTAACAAATTCAAAAATTAGACCAAAATATGAAAATTTACATATATTTGTTTGACAGGAAAAAAACTCTATATTTTCAGCATTTTTAAAAAATTAAAAAATAGACATTAAAAATTCAAAAATAGATAAAATTTTCACTCTATCTTTTTAAAAAAAAATTACAAACATAAACTTCATCTAATTCTACACATTTCATTAGTTTACATCATCTCCAAATTTTAAGCACAAATGCCACTTTTAAGTCATTAAAGTTGAAGACTTTGAATTCTAATATCACTTCTCCTTTATAAAAGGTGACATAAGTTTGTGTTTTTACCCATGCACAAGAAGATGGAATTGACTATGGAGAGACATTTTCTCTAGTGGCAAGATTGAAATGAGTAAGAACTCTACTTGCCTACTCTGCTTACAAAGATTTTAAAGTTTATCAAATGTACATTAAGTAAGAATTTATGAATGGTATATTGGAAGAGGAGATTTACGTAGAACAACTTGAAAGATTTCTTGATCAAAAAAATAAGAACATATTGTATAGATTGCAAAAATCTTTATATGGTTTAAAGAAAGCTCCCAAACCATGGTATGAAAGATTACATAACTGTCTTGTGAATATTGGTTTTCATAAGAATGATGATAACATCAATTTGTACTTGAAGATAGAAAGAACTAAAGGAATTTTACAAGATATAATATTTTTTGATGATATCATATTTGGAGGATAAAATACATTGTGTAAGCCATTTGTAAATGAAATGAACAAAGAGTTTGAGATGTCTATGTCTATAGAAAAAATGTTCTTTGTCTGACCACAAGTATATCAGATGAAATATGGTATTTACATCACTCAATCCAAGTATGTGAACGATATATTAAAAACATTTGGTATGGAAGATTCAAAACCTGTTAGTACTCCTATGGTGACAAGACACAAACTATCTTGAAATTGTTCTGAGATGCTTGAAAGGAACAAAAAACTATGGTCTAGACTACAAGAAAAATGACAAGTTTGAATTGAAATATTATACAGATGCTAATTGGGCTAGAAACATTGATGATAGAAAGAGTACAATTGGTGGATAATTTTTCTTAGGAAAAAGATTGGTCACCTAGACCAGCAAGAAACAAAATTGTATTTCACAATCTACTAATGAAGCTTAATATGTGGTTGTTGCAATAAAATACACAAATATTGTATGGATCAAACAATTACTCAAGGGAATGAAGGAGAAAATTACTAAACCTATGGTACTCTATTTCAACAATACAAGTGCTATAAACATATCAAAGAACTTTTTGATGCATACAAAGATAAAGCACATTGTAGTAAAATATCATTACTTGAGAGAGTTCATTCAAGATAAAGAAGTTAGAAAGGAATATGTGAATAATAAAAAACAAATAGCTAATATATTCCAAAAGGCTTTAGCTAAGGATGCACATGAATCTCTTAGAGGTAAACTATAGGTAATAACAATATCCAAAGCTACTTAAAAAGTAATATTAGTGCACTACATTAATTGAGTTCAATGACATATCTTGTGACTTGATGCAGTGAATCTTACTTTAGGATTTGCCTATAGTAAAGAAGAAGTTGAAACATATGATTTTCAATTGCATGCAAGGTGGTAGAGGGAGAACCTAAATTGATTATATTTGCGTATATAAATGACAAGTCTTTGGAATTTTTGTCAAAGAGGGAGAACAATAGAGTATTTACTAAAAATATATTGGGGGAGATATAATAGAAGTAAGCAGATAGATTTTCAAAGAGAGACAACACTAGACAAGGGAGAAATTAGAGGAAGGTAGACATACCAATAGAGGGATAGATTTCAGTACAAAGTATACAATTTCTTTTAGCCATTGCTATTGGTAGTTGTTTTACATGAATGCAAAAGAGGGAGATTATTAAAATGGAGAAGATTGATAAACCTATCATGGAATAATCATTATTTTGTCACTGATGTCAAACTTGCCACTTGTTGGTTGGACAATTTCTTACTTTGGTTTGAATGCTACCATTTGTTTTACTGATGAAGAAGATTTGAAAGCAAAGGATAACAAGAGAACCTAGAGAAAAGTTGAGTTTATTTGGTGTATAAAAGGAGCACTAAGACCAAGAAAGACATTGATGATATACTATATTATTTATCTACTTAAGACTATAATGAAAGGATATTTGAGCAAAGACTTGAAGAAAGCTAAGTAAATCAATGTGTTTGCTAAGCCCGACCAAGCAAACAATTCAAGCCAAGAAAAGTTAGTGTAGGCTAGGTAGAAAATTAGTTGAAGCCAAGTAGTAAGTTTAGTATGTGCTAAGCAAGAAAAATCTTGTTGGTGTGAAGTGAAGCAAGTTAGTATGTGCCAAGAACTAGTAAAGAGTTAGTGGATGTCGAGCAAGCCAATGTTGGTTGAGCATCAAAAGACAATTTTTGTTGAGAAAATAGAGTGTTATTTATGAGAGTCATTAAAATGTGTTTCATTAAAGATTTAATGAATCTAAGCCCACAAAGTTGATCTCATGAATTGTGTAAAGCATGTGGAAGATACTGACAAATAACATGAGTGCCTCACAAATAATGAGAAGAGATATAAATGTGAGCCAATGAAAAAATAAATTCCTAGTACCACAAATAATGTGAATACCATAATAGAGATATAAATGTGATCCAATGAATAAATAAATTCCTAGTGCCTCACAAATAATTTAAATACCATAATAGAGATATAAATGTGAGCCAATGAACAAAAAATTCCTAGAATGCATGTATCTTTTATCATACATTAGAAGTGATCTATAGGACATGTGTGCTAACTAAAGAATTTTTTGAAAAATGTTGGTACAGATAGACCTATGTGAAAATGAAATGGCATTAATTAATATAAAATGTATATATGTTAAATTATAATGGTTTTAATGGTAAATATTTCCCAACTAACTAAGAGTATATGAAAATTATATTTTAAAAATATATAGTATATAGTTCCTATTCATGTATTTTACAATGTAGCATTTACATAACATTTGTAATTCTATGGAGACATATATTTTTAGATTGTTTATATCAATACAAATCAAAGTATGTAGTTATAGTGGTGGTTAATCGTAGTGAGGTGGTTCTTGATGTAGCACTTTTGAGGATATTTTATGTAAGCCAAAAGGATGTGGTTCAAATTCTTGGAGTTACAGAGCCTACTAATTAGCTTATACATTTTTTAATATCATCCTCTTACATCTTAGTTCTTGTATTTCTCATTTGATCTCCATCTTAATAAGGTTTGTTTATGTCCCTCTTTTTGAGAGACTTGGTTTTTGGTTTGTCATTAATTTCTCATATTTACAATTTTTTAAAAACTGTACAAATTTATTAAACAACATACTAAATATTGTTTAACTACAACCATGTTGGGAACCTCATCCATATCTTTTTCATATTAGAATACTATATTTTCTTTTTCATTGGCTTTTAATGTTATTGTTCAAAATCATTAATTAATGCTTTAGTGCACTTCTTAAAAGATAAATTTTATGAGAATATATATCTCATTCAAGGTAATGATTTTTATTTCTTACTTGTTAGATGATACTATTTTAGATAGTTTGACTTCTACAAGACTTATTGTTTTTTCAACTTTATGTTTTTCCTCTTTTCACACTATTAGCCTTGTTTTCAACAAGCTATCAAAAACTTTGAGGTATTAGAAAAAATTCTCCATGTCTGGTCAAAATCAAGATTTATGCTATTGTTATCTATTTAGACATTACTCTAAAAATGAAAAACTGGCTTGGAAAATGTGAAAAATCAATAGGAAGTTATATTTCCATCTGTCTTTAAAGGTAACTTAAATATGGGTCCTTACGTGATGGACAAGAAGTCCCTTTTTAGCTTAATATTTTAAACTTATATTTTGACCCCACAAATTTTTACTTGAGGATATGCCTTAACATAATTTAAGTAGGGTAGCCGAGTATGTGCAGGATCATGGTGTGCCAAAAAGTGGCAATCTGAAAAATCTGTAGTTCTGTAATATCTCAAAGCATTTCAAAATCTATCCCAAATTTTTTTCCACCCACCTTGATACTAAATTAAAACAATTAATATCTTTATAAGGTCTAATATATTTTTTGATACCAAACCTATATGGTCAACTTTAAAAACATCCTTAAAATGTGTTTTTGGCCTATTTTTATGTGATTTTTACTTCAAACATGTAGTTGATGACTTTCTTTTCACCAAAATTTGATGAAATGAAATGGATTTCTTAAGAATGTTCTTATCCTTCCACAAATGTAAGGTTTGTCAAATTATGAGATTAGTAAGTAATTTTTACTTATTTTCTAATGGAGTTACATATAAAGTGCTGACTAACACACTACTTGAAAAACAACTATAACTTTCAAATGGTACAACATTTTTTAAATCCAAAAGATTCATCACATTCTATGTTTCTTCTACTATAAGGAAAAAAAATAAAAAATTGAATTTTATAGAGTTTTGAATTAGTTAAGTGGTCAGACACGAGAGTTTTTTTTATTCCAAAAATACTAAAGTCAAAAATTAATCATTAATTATTTATTTAGGATAAAAATACCCAAAAATATGTGTCACAACCAAGCATGAGTCTACTACTTGTATCTAGAATATTATTAAAAAATATTATCATTTGATTTTGATTAAGGTGGTTAGAAATACGTCTACTTCTTATTTTTGTTCAAAAATTTTTGTAATATTGCATTAAACTACAAAATTTTGACCAATTAATTTTAATTTTTTTGAGATAAGTCCTAGCAGTTTAGAAACTAGATTCAATTGCTAGTGATTCTTTTCTCTCAACTTTTTGATATAAAGTTAATAACAAGTAGAAAATTTCATGTCAAGTTGACATAACCCTGATTTTGTGATTTTTTATTGCCACTTTAGGGAATAGTTTGGTTGACCATGATCTTGCACATACCCAGCCATGTTATGTGTTGGGCCCCTCATCTTTTCCTAGATGACCACTTAGATTATTTAAAATTTCATCCTATAGTCCTAATGTTTTCCTAAATTATAATGATGGTGGATAATCTCTTTTTAGGTTTTGGATATGCAAGAAAGGTGTGGTCCAAAATCAATGATTGGCATATTTTTGTATGACTAATATCTCCAAACACAATAATATGATATGTGTACATGTGACACATGGATAACTCAATGTTTCACAATGCCTCATAACTGAAAAAGGATTTGATGGTGATTGTATCTCTGTGAGACCTTATAAGTTTTACCAGAAAAAGTGAGATAGGACCATGTGTCCTTGCTAGGCTTTCACAACTCAAGAGTAGTCAAATATTTCAATGCAACATCTATAAGTTTGCATATATTTTTAATCTTCATGACTAACAAAATATCAGATCACTCCATGTGGATATGGGACTTCGGTTCAAACAACTATGGTGAGACCTGGTGAGTTAGCAATTTACTCCTTTCCTCATTGGTACATATAGCTCCAACATGCATATGCTTGGTAGGTCCTTGTGTTTTCATGAGATTTGATAATTTTTTCATGAAAATATTGTTGAAATGAAGAAGGTTGATGAACCTATCATAAAATAATCATTATTTTGTTACTGATGTCAAACTTGATACATGTTGGTTAGATAATTGATTACTTTGGTTTGAATGCTATCATTTGTTTGATTGATGAAGGGGATTTGAAAATAAAGGATAACAAGAGTACCTAGAGAAAGCTTGAGTTATTTTTGTATAAAAGGAGAACTAAGACCAAGAAAAAAATTAATGATATAGTGTATTGTTTATCTACTTAAGGCTATAATAAAAGGATACTTGAGAAAGGACTTGAAAAATTCTAGGTAAATAAAAGTGTCTTCCAAGCCTAATCGAGAAAATATTGCAAGCCAAGAAAAGTTAGTGCAGGCCGAGTAGAAAAATAGTTGAAGCCAAGTAGTAAGTTTAGTATGTGCTGAGAAAGAGAAATCTAGTTCATGCCAACTGAAACAAGTTAGTATGTGTCAAGTACCAGTAAAGGCTTGGTGGATGTTGAGCAAGCTAATGTTGGCTGAGTATCAAAAGATAGTAATTGCCGAGCAAATAAAGTGTTACTACCCAATGATAGTAAAATCTTTTAGATCAAAGATTTAATGAAACTAAGGCAACAAAATTTATTTCTTGAATTATGTAAAGCATGTGGAAGATAACTATAATGAGATGGTGCAACAAAATTCAAGATAAACCATTTTGAGATGAATTAAAAGAGAATTATAGAGAAAGTTTCTAGAAGGGAATAAAATTGAAATATGGGTAGATTTAATGAATCTAACCTAATCCTAGAATGGATGATTGTGGTTAGGTGGAAAAAGACTTAAATTATCCATAGAGGGAGATAGTAGACTAGAAGAAACTAGTGTCATGTGCAAGAACATAAAAAATACAAGAAGTCTAGGGTGTTGCTTCATATGGTGGTTGAATAGAAGAGTCTATAGTTGGCATACAAAGAAAGAAGGCTTACGGTAATGAATACTTGAAGGGTGAAAATTTTGTCATAGATAAAGAGGATGAATTCCAAGTAGAATGGAGTAGTGAATGTGAAATCTATAATCTACAAGTGAGTTGTTATTATTATTAGATTAAGTCTTTTTCTTACTCTCTTTAAATAATTATACTAGTATGGATAAATCCATTGGACTAAGGTTGACCTAACAATCATTAGTAATTCATTTAATAGGGTGAAAATCTAATGGAATGTTCTAAGTACTCTAACAAGGCTCACTACTAATAGGGTTATTAAAATCCTTTAACTAGGTCACCTATAATAGTATCCATTGTAGCCTTGAATAGGGTTGGCTCCTCATAGGGATCACTTTAGAAGACTGAAGATTGGTAGCATGTTACGGGTGGTTTTTCTTGAATCATTTTACCACATAAAATCCTTGTATCAAAATATGTGATTGACTATGTGGTATTGCATGTTTATATTTTTGCAAAGTTAATTTGAACTAGAACAACAATATGCATATATTTAAGATATTGAATGAACAATGCATGCATAAGAATAAGTTGTAGTATTGAAATTTTTTATTTGTACATTTGGACCTTATATAATTGATTCACCCCCCATTTTAGGTATTCTCAAGTATTCCATCAATCTGTATCAAAGCACCAAGTGCTTGAGAATTTTTTTGAAGGTAGTTAAAGCTAAAGCTCAAGATGTATAGAAAGGAGGCACCCAAGTTAAACATGGAAAAATTTCTTGCATGGAAAATTTTGATGAAGCTAGATCTAGGAGGTCTTGTAGATTATGCTCAGTCAACTATCACCACTAAGCATGTTGATCTTACTAGAGCCCCAACTACTGATCAAATGAAATAGAAGAAGGAACACAATTAGGAAATGTTGGAGATTCCACCTGCCCTAAGGTACTCAAAGTTTTATGACATCAAAGGATGTGATTCTACTAAGAAGAATTCAGATGCCCTATAGAAGATCTATGGAGGAAACAAGAATGTGGTGAGAGACAAAGCTAAAAGTCTGATAGGAAAATTTGGTGAAATGAGAATGCAAGAAGGTGAGACTATAGTCCATTATTCTACAAGGATCAAAGATATTGTTAGTATAATATGTGGATCTAATGAACATAGTAAAGATGAAACTATAATAAAAAAAATATTGGGAACCTTACTTCCATTATATGCTATTAGAGTCTCTTTTGTACAAGAATTCAAGTGTACTGTACTACTAGTAGTAATCTAGCCCTTTAAGGATTTATTTGTAGACTCATTGCTTTTGAACTTTCATATTTTAATAATTTGAAATCTTAGAATGTTGAATATTCTTTCAAAGCTAAACTAACACTATAGGAACCTAAAGATAAGAAAAAGAAAAATGCCAAACCTACTGCTAGTTATACTGATACAAATGATGAAGATCTTGAAGAACTAGAAGCACTGTTGGCTAGGAAATTTGACAGAGACAAAGAAAAATACTTGAGCTAAGTTAGCCATCACATGATTTAATTGTAATGAGTTTGGTCATATTGAAGCAAAATGCCCTAATAAGTCAAATAGTATGAATGAAGACAAATTCATAGGTAAAAAAGATTAGAGTAACAAAGCCTACAAGGACAAGGGAAAGAAGACTCCAATGAGGAATCTGTGGAGATCATGATGATGTAGTTATCTATGTTATAATGAAGGATGATTCTGATGAAGATGAAAAAAATACATTGATAATAGTTATGTGAAATAAATTGGCCTATGGATGATTGATTTTTCTTGTTCACATCACATGACTAGAGACAAAACTAATTTCATTACCCTTAAGTATTACAAGGGAAATAATGTTAGAATTGGTAATGATGCACCCAACCTGATAAAAGGAAAATGGATCAATAGAATTGACATAAAAGATCATGTGTGAAAATGCTTACTAAATAGAAGGAGTTAACTATAATCTATTGAGCATGTCATAATTGAATAGTTTAGGATGCAAAATAGAATTTGAGAAAAGAAAGGCTAAGATCTATGACACTAATGGAAAACTAACTAGAAGTGTAGATCAGACTAGTGGTAATCTATTTTATCTTGATATGAATGATGATTCATGTATTTTTGTACAATTTGATGATGTGTGGCTATAGCACAAAAGGTTATTTCATGTAAATTTTTACAATTTGATCAACATCAGTAAGATGAAAATAGTCAGAGGTTCGCCAAAGCTGAAGAAACCTGATATTATCATTTAAAAATAATGTCAGTTAGGCAAGATGACAAAGTCTAGTTTTAAAAGTAAGACTCATACCTCAAACTAAATTATGGAATTAGTTCATACTAATTTATGTCAAAATCTACAAAGATGACAAGTACATTATCTTATTTTCTGATAATTATTCAAGAAGGATGATAGTAATGATTTTAGAAGAAAATTTTGATACTTTTCAAATATTTAAATGGTATTTTGCAATAGTTGAAAAGGAAACTAGTAAAATCTTGTAATGTTTGAAATCTAATAGAGGTGGAGAGTTTACATCAAACAAATTTGAAAACTTCTGCAATGTGAGAGGAATCAAGAGACAAACTTGTACACCTAGGACCCCTTCATAAAAATGCGATTTCTAAAAGGAGAAACAAATCGGTAATGGATTATGTTAGAAATATGATGATTGAGAAGAATGTTACTTTAAAATGTTGGAGAGAATCTATTAGTATAGTTGTCTATACCTTGAATTTAGTACAAGTCACTAAAGGTATGAATTCCGCACCTTTTGAAATATGGTATGAATACTTACCCAATGTGAAATATTTTAAGGTATTTGGAAGAAAGTGTTACTTTTCAAATGTTTAAATGGTATTTTGCAATAGTTGAAAAGGATACTGGTAAAATATTGTAATGTTTAAGATCTAATAGAGGTGAACAGTTTACATCAAATGAATTTGAAAACATTTGCAATGCCAAAGGAATCGAGAGACAAACTTCTACACCTAGGACCCCTCCATTAAAATGGGATTTCTGAAAGGAGGAACAAATTGGTAATGGATTATGTTCAAACTATGATGATGGAAAAAAATGTTATTTTAAAATACTAGAGAGAATCTGTTAGTATAGCTATCTATACCTTGAATCGAGTAAAATTTAAGAAAGGTACAAATTAGGTACCTTTTGAATTATGGTATGAATACTTATCCAATGTGAAATATTTTACGGCATTTGGAAGAAAGTGTTACATTCTTAAGAATAATAGAAATGGTGAACTTGATGCTTAAAGTAAAGAAGATCTATTCGTAGGCTATTCTGCAAGAATTAAAGCTTATAAGTATTTAAGTACTAACATTAACAAAGTTGTGGAAAGTCCAAATGTAAAGCTTGATGAATATGTATAGAAGTGCATGAAGAGGAACCAAAGAAGGAACTTGAAAATGATAGAACCTTTATGTACTGCTATGAAGACATATATCTATTGATGTTGATAATTTTGCAAACCAAGGTGCTAGTCAACAAGAATCAATGATTGTTGAGTCACATACAATGGATGTCGATTGCACTTGGGACCCAAGTTGTAGTCATAAGCCAAGTTATGTTCTGATAGTGAGATTAGGTCACATGAATGGAACACTAAGTTACCTCATAGAAAAGTGCACGGTGAATCTGAAATTGAACTTTATGAAAAAAACCCATTAAAGAACAAAAAATAAAACCAAGGTTGTCAAAGTATGTTAGAACACATCACCCTACAAGAAAAATTATTAGAGATAAATAAGATAGAGCAATGACAAGGAATAGGTTGACATGGAATAAGGAAAGATTTATTTGCAAAGGGTATGAACGAGAAGAGTGAATTCACTATGGAGAGACATTTTTATCACTTGGCTAGATTGGAATGAGTAACAACTCTACTTGCCTACTCTACTTACAAATATTTTAAACTTTATCAAATTTATGTTAAGTAAGAATTTATGAATGGTATACTGGAAGAGGAGATTTAAGTAGAATAAATTGAAAGATTTCTTGAGCAAAACAATAAGAACATGGTGTATAGATTGCACAAAGCTTTATATGGTTTAAATGAAGCTCCTAGAGCATGGTGTGAAAGATTACATAACTATCTTGTGAATATTGGTTTTTATAAGACTAATGATAACACCAATTTGTACTTGAAGATAGAAATAACTAAAGGAATTTTACAAGATATAATATTTGTTGACAATATCATATTTGGAGGATAAAATGCATTGTGTAAGACATTTGTAAATGAAATGAAGAAAGATTTTGAGATGTCTATGTTTGGAGAAATAAAGTTCTTTGTTGGACTATAAGTATATTAGATGAAATATGGTATTTACATCACTCAATCCAAGTATGTAAAGGATATATTAAAATCATTTGGTATGGAAGATTCAAAACCTGTTAGTACTCCTATGGTGATAGGACACAAACTATCTTGAAAGGATTATGAGATCCTTGAAAGGAACAAAAGACTATGGTCTATACTACAAGAAATATGAAAAGTTTGAATTGAAATCCTATATAGATGCTAATTGGGCTAGAAACATTGATGATAGAAATAGTACAAGTGGTGGAGCATTTTTCACCTAGTTCAGCAAGAAACAAAATTGTTTTTCACAATAAAATAATCAAATATTGTATGGATCAAACAATTTCTCAAGGGAATGGAGCAAGAAATTACTAAACCTATGGTACTTTGTTGTGAATATACAAGTGCTATAAACATATCAAACATTTTTTGATGCATACAAAGACAAAGCACATTGTAGGAAAGTATCATTACTTGAGAGAGATCATTCAAGATAAAGAAGTTAGAAAGGAATATTTGAATAATAAAGAACAAACCGCTAATATATTCCAAAAGGCTTTACCTAGGGATGCACATGAATCTCTTAGAGGTAAAATATAGGTGATACCCCTATAAAAATCTACTTAAAAAGTAATAGTAGTGTACTACATGAACTGAGTTCAATGACATATCTTACAACTTGATGTAGTGAATCTTACGTTAGGATTTTCCTAAAGTAAAGAAGAAGTTGAAACATATGATTTACAATTACATGCAAGGTGATAGAGCGAGAACCTAAATTGATTATATTTGCATATATAGATGACAAGTCTTTGGCATTGTTGTCAAAGAGGGAGAACGATAGAGTATTTACTAAGAATATATTAAGGGAGATATAATAGAAGTAAGTAGATAAATTTTCAAAGAGAGACAACACCAAATGAGGGAGAAATTAGAGGAAGGTAGAAATACTGATAGAGGGATAGATTTCAGTACAAAGTATACAATTTCTTTTAGGCATTGCTGTTGGTATTGGGTTTACATGAATGCCAAAGAGGGAAATTATTAAAATGAAGAAGACTAATAAACCTATCATGGAATAATCATTATTTTTTCTCTAATGTCAAACTTGACACTTTTTGGTTGGATAATTTCTTACTTTGGTGTGAATGCTATTGTTTTTTTTATTGATGAAGAAGATTTGAAAGCAAAGGATAACAAGAGGACCTAGAGAAAAGTTGAGTTTATTTGGTGTATAAAAGGAGCACTAAGACCAAGAAAGACATTGATGATATACTATATTAGTTATCTACTTAAGACTATAATGAAAGAATATTTGAGCAAATACTTGAAGAAGGCTAAGTAAATAAATGTGTTTGCTAAGCCTGACCAAGCAAACAATTCAAGCCAAGAAAAGCTAGTGTAGGCTATGTAGAAAATTAATTGAAGCCACTTTGTAAGTTTAGTATGTGTTGAGCAAGAGAAATCTTATTGGTGTTAAGTTAAGCAAGCTAGTATGTGCTAAGAACTAGTAAGGAGTTAGTGGATGTCGAGCAAGCCAATGGTGGCCGAGCATCACAAGGCAATGTTTCTTGAGAAAATAGAGTGCTATTTCTAAGAGTCATTAAGATTTGTTGCATTAAAGATTTAATGAATCTTGTGAACTCAAAGAGGATTATAGAGAGACTTTCTAGAAGGGAATGAAATGGATTCATGGGTAGACTCAATGAGTCTAACCTAGCCCTAGAGCTAATGATTGTGGTTAAGAGATAAAAGACTTAAAGTCTCTATATAAGGAGATAGAAAGCTAGAAACAATTTTTGTCATGTGTGAGAACCTAAGAAAGACAAGAGGTCTATGGTTTTGCTTCATATGTTGATGAAATAGAAGAGTTTTCAGGTGGCATACAATGAAAGAAGGCTTAAGGTGATGAATGCTTGAAGTGTCAAAAAGATACCACACATAAAGAGGATGAATTCCAAGAAGAATGGAGGATGGATGTGAGATCTACAACCTATGATTGAGTTGTTAGTTTTATCAAATCAAGTCTCGTTGTTATTCTTTAACAATTGTGTCAATCTAGATAAATCCTTTGGACTATGGTTGAACTAACAATCATTAGTAAATCCTTTAGTAGGGTGACATTCTAATAGAATATTCTAAAGTCCTCTAACATGGCTCACTCCTAATAGGGTGATTGAAATCCTATAACCAGGTCACATTTAGCAATGCACATTGCAACCTTTAAAAATGTTGGCTTCTCGTAGGGCTCACCTTACAAGAGTTAAAATTGGTAGCATGTTACTAGTGATTTTTCCCAAATTAGTTTTTCATGTAAAATCCTTAAATTAAAATGTGTGATTAATTTTGTGGTATTGCATGTTTCTACATTTTGTTGATAAATAGATTTGTCACTATGAAGTTACTACTAAAACTAACCTTACGAATAGTGACAATCGTGCCAAAAGTTGGAGAGATTGCAACTGATCTGTACTAGATTACAACTTTGCTCTTTGTTTGAGAAGGGAAACTCCCTCATATGATGGGTATATTTTATTTTTCAACCTAAATGAATTAAAACTTGATAGATAGAGAGAAAGATATTGTGTGCCTACCCTTACTTTTTGTAGATTCATTTACAAATTTAGACTCAAACTTGGCATTTTGTCAAACAAATAACATATAATATCCATGTTTTTATGCTCCAATTTGGTTGCATTCCATCATATGATTCATGTCCCTTGACTTATTTTGGATGTTAGCATGCTTTTTTGATACCTAGATGGACAAAATGATGCTCAACATGGATTGTTAAAACCTTGAAGGTTAATACCTGCTAGACCAATGACACGTTATGGCTACGCATTCCTTCCAAGTTACACTTTTTTAAGAGGCATTATTTTCAAAGTGTGATGTCTCTTATCTTCAAGTGCATAGGCTGGAGACTGGATTTGTAGTTCATGCATCTTCTTCTATAGTTTCAAAATCTCCACATTGACTGCCATTATGCAGGCCTTTTACCAAGTAGCTCACATGCTTCACCTATGACCTTCTTTGCCCATGGGTTGGGATGTAGAGAGAAACTATTGTAGTGAATATTGCAACTTGCCTATGGCTTTCAATTCATACACCTTGGCTATATTGACCTCCTCTACTTGCAAGCTGAAAAACTTGGATGGATTACCAGTTTGATAGCCCATGCATTTTGTTTATGATCGAGTCAATCAATAAATATTTTATGAAGCAATTATTGTGCCTTCCTTTTCATGTCTAGTGAAGGTACCACAAACTCCAAACTCTCCTCACATAGTGAATTCAAATGATGGGGTTATGAGATAATGTAGGATGGAGGCTGAACCTTTATCACCTATATGATCACAATGTTCAAACTCTCATGCTCATTACCATGAAGTACATAGAAATTTCAAATCTTTAAGCGCCACATGCCATAAGTGAAATGGTGGTTTCAAGGTTGAATTGATTCATGTTGATTCACATTTTAACTCACATCCTTTATTAGCTTGGTCAAATAGGTTAATAACTATTTTTAAAACAAGTGATTTGAGTTTTAATCTTAACTATCTTTATTTGGAGAGGTTAATGGTTAAGGACTAGGAAGAAAATAGGCATTTTAGAAACTTATCTTAACATTTTAGGTGGAGAGGTTAAGATTTAAGATGAAAAATGTGTTTTAGAGCCCAAACCTTAACCTTCTAGATGAGGTTAATGGTTAATGATTTATTTGAAAACATGTATTTTGGAAACTTATCTTAAACGTTTTGATGGAGAGGTTAAGATTTTAAGATGAAACACGTGTTTTGGGATGCTTCATTAACCTTTGATAACTTAAGAATCGGGAACCAAATTTCAAAAATTTGAAGTGTTGGATGGAGCCAAAGATGAAACGGATATATCAAGATCATAAATTGATTAAAAATATAATTGATAATTGGCCCTTTCAAATCTTGAAGCTTGATCTACATTTAAACTTGTTTTGTTTCAAACTAGAGATGAAATTTTTGCAATTTGGCAGGTACAAGAACCATGGCAATAGCAAGCTCTAATTGGGGAAAAGGACTCACAAGGATGAAGCTCAAACCTAGAATAACTAGAATAGTGCATTATCCATTGGGATATAGAGTCACATGAGGAACAACTTTGAAAAGGGGGAAAATGACACCAAAAAAAAGACAATTGAAAGGAAGACTAGGCTCAACAAAGCAACACAAAAAAAAATCCTAACTAGACTATGTACAAGGTAGGTTTCCCTACCTCCAGTCACTCAAGGTATAATCATGAAAATCCATTCACTGACTAGGGAAAATAAATACTATAGCATGCTAACATGTGGTGACTTTCAGGTTCCTGTGGACTCAAGTATAAGTTTTCCATTTGAATTTCAATTTTGAGATACCTAGCATGTTTTACATTAGTTGATAAAGGAATGTATCCAAATAACCATGCCTCATCAAAAATCCTTGACTTCAGAATCAACTCTACTTCATGTTATATGACATTGATGACTTCATTTTGAAAGAGTTAAAGGATAAGGCTATCAAAATTTTTAATGCATTTATGATACTTTATTCACTTGACAATCCCTCTACTAAATATTCTAGTGATTGGTGATCATGAATTCCTAAACTTATTTCTTATAGCAGACACTTTTTATTTTCCATGGGGATGATTATGTGTGTATTCTCTATGAAATTATTCCAATATGAATGCACATCCTTGTTACATTAGATCTTCCAATGATATATTTCTTTCTCTTCTCCCATTAGATCACTCACTTGATATTCTTTATAAGAAGAAATAATCACTCTTTCCTTTATGGTCCACATGTCCTCCAATAAATGCATTAGATCAAAAGGAATGATCATCAATTGATATTGATGTGAAAGGAATACTTTTAGAAGAATATCATCATCCATGCATTCATATTCACATTTCTCAATCATATGATCATAACACATTTCTTCAAGACCAAGTACTTTTTTAGTGTGAGGTACCATCCTAATGTTTTCTTCTAATTGCTCTGAATGAGTTGATAAAGTATAACATTCATCCATTGATCCAATCACCATACCATATTCTATGATTCTAACTATCTCATGAGGAAGTATCTCATGTGATAGTGGAAAGGTTTGCAAGAATGACTCACTATTAAAAAATCTATTGTCTATGCTACCAGGACAATGGTTGAGACTAATGCTTTAATGAATTGATCAACCTTATGGGTACAAATAGTTTCTGTACTACATTTTGATAAAGTGGATTCTTCCAATGTTCTCTCTATACAAGATTTTTGTTTTATCTCAACCATATTACCAATGCCTTTGTGCACAAGGTTCCTTTTAGTATAATGGTAAGTAGTTCGTAACCCCCTTGGTTGAAAGGTTTCTACTAAATCAAGGTGATAAAAAAAAATTCTTAAACATTTCTTTCATTGTAATGTGAACTTATGTTCACTCAAATACTTCAAATTTAGGTTGCTTACATGAAAAAGAGTGTGGAACTAATGTTTCATTTCCCCTTAACTGAAACTTATCTTAAATTTCCATGTTCATTGTACTTGTCATTAAATATTCATCAATTTTTGCAAAAGCTTGGTTCATTGATTCTTCTTGATAATGATCTTCACAAAATTCGAAGGGTTCACATTCCACTTGCATGTGACCTTAAAAGGATCACTTGAACACTCATAATATTTCTCTTCAAAATGGTCTTCTACTCTTGCAATGATCATACCACTTTTTGAAAACTACTTAAGATCTTCAAAAGTAAACACTTCCATCTTAGGAGTTAATGAAGATGTCTACAATATTTCACTTGAGGTTATTTCTTCATTAGTGGTAATGATAGAAGATTACAAAAAATATTCTAAAGAATTGACTTCAGCAATAGAATTCTCATCATTAATGATTAGGGGTGAATGAATAGGAAGGTCTTCTCCACAAAGGAAGTCATTTTCTAAAGCATTGAGGCACCAAGTTAGAATAAAAGTAGTATGAAATTCACCTTGATCCAAATTTTCCTCATCTTTAATCATATGTTCTATAGTTCCTTGAGAAACATTTGATATTTCTTTTACTTTCTCATTAGGATTGAGATTATATAATATGTACTCCTAGGTTTTGAAATCTTCACACTAATGCCCTAAGACATTAGTAGATCCTTCATCTTTTATAGACTTCATTTCTTTACCATCTCCTTGATTAGACATAAAATCTCTATCTTCTTTCATGCTTCCAGATATAGATGACTCCTTTCTAACATTTGGATTGGGAGATGTTTTTTACCAAGGAAATAATTCTTGTATGGGTCTTCTTTCTCAAGTTCTTGTAGTGTTTGAAGTAAAGAAGGATGGACTTTGTTAGGGCCTAGGTGTGCATTGCAGTAGAAGTTTTTTTAAAACTCAACCTAATTAGGATCAATGGAAGTGTTATTGTGATGAACAATAAGTGCAGGCATTGGGCTACTTTTTTTACCACCATTATCCATCCTTGATTCACATGAATCAATTATCCTAGTCAAGGTCTTTCTCATAATAGCATGTGGAACTTCTTTCTGAAAATGATTTTGGCTTGTAAGAGAAAAAAATTATTATCTTTATCATCTTTCTCACCTACCTTTTGCAAGGTCTAGAGAAAAGATGAATGGATCCTTTCTAGATCTAGTTTCCATCCACCATAGAAACTCTTCAAGAAGCTACCTTGCTTAGGATAGATGAAAATCTTATTTTGCTAAGAGATAGGTGAATGCGAGACATTTCCATTATTTTTCATTGTTGCAAGACCTTATTTATCTTTATATGTTGAACCTTTTTCTAAAAAGTATTCTTGATTATGAGAAATAAAATCATAATCATTTCCATCGTCTTCTTTAATCTTTTGAAAATTTTGCAGCAAGAAGGGATGAACCATTCTAGGGTCTAGTCTCCTACCACCATAGAAATTCTTCAAGTATTCAACTTGTAGAGGCTCATTAGAAATTTATTTCTTTAGGTATGAAAACTATTCCTCATCACTGTCACTATCACTATCACTTTCCACTTTTTCTTTGTTCCAAACAATGTTTTGAATTCAAACCTCATATAGAGTTGCCAACATTCATTCTTCTAAATAGAGTCACCAACCTCCATTCTTCTAAATAGAGTCACCAGCCTTCATTCAAGGGAAGGTACCTTTATCAGGTAACTTACTGAATATCATTTACTTGACCTTGGAAGTGACCAATCTTTTGGTTGTTCCTTCTTGGAATAATAACTATTCTTTCAATGACTATGATGTCTTGACCAATAGGAGCTCTTCGCGAAAAATTCCTCGAATTCTTCTTCTTCTAAAACTTGATTTACCATATGATATTGCTAAAAACATCATCTACACTTCAAGAATAGAGTGTTAAAATCTAAAATAATATCTTTCCGGGTGTCTTGGAAACCTAGATTTGGTTGGAGAATTGGAAGCACATTCTCATGTGGTAACACCATCTTGCTTCATCATAAGTTACTAATTAATCTTTCTTATTCATATCCCCAATAGAGTCACCAAATATTTGTTGGCAAATAGATTTTTTGCTGTGAAGATACTAATGAAACTAACCGTATTTTCCCTTTGAATAGTGACAACTATGCCAATAGTTGGAGAGACTACAACCAATCAATACTAGATTACAACCTTCCTCTATGTTTGAGAGGGTTATCTCCCATGTATGATTGGTATATTTGTTTTTTCAGCATTAATGAATTAAAACATAAAAGATAGAGAGAAAGATACTGATGAAAAATGTACCACATGAATTCATAGCTTTCATGGACTAACTTAAAATGCAAATAACAACAATCAAGATATATGCTTGAGAATTACCACTAGCACAATTCTGAGCCAAAGATTTATATAAACATCTACATAATAAAACGAAAATGCTTACTACAAAGAGAATCAACATTTTTATCAATTTAGATTTTCAAAGAAGAGAACTAAAATTACATGTTCCTTTATTTTCTTACACCAAGAACCTAAGAGGAATTTTTTGTTACAAAGAAAAAATTTGTACACTTTCTAAATATTAGCTTATCACCAAAATTATAACATAAGTGTTCTCATATTCCAAAGTCCAAAAAATTGCTCACATTTTTCAAAGCTAAGTTGATTCCTTATATAGACATGGAGCTTAAGAGCTACTCCTCTATGGTTAATAACTACTTCCCAAATGCATGATTTAGGAGATATTAATTAACCTTAACAAAATTAATCAATGTGGCTTACAGGTCACACATTTTGATTAGAAAGTGAATGAATGATCTATGATGGTAGTCATTTGATCTTCTCCTCTTGAACTTAAAAGTTGAAGAAGAATCAAATTGAGCATGTCCTTTTGTTCTCAATTTTAACATTTTGCTTTATATGGTCATATCCTTACAAAATTAATTGTATCTTGATATCTCACTCTTGATTTCCATATGAACTTGATGATTTCCATGGCACACCCTACATAGGAATTTGATAAAATAGATCAACATATTCAATCACATTTCCTAATTTGCATTACAAGCATATCCAAGAGAAACCATGAAATTGCTCTTTATTTGGGAAGCACATATCCTTTCTATTTGACCAACAATCTTTCCAAGTACATGTGAACTACTTCTAATAGGTTGTTGTACGATCTAAACAACAAGGCAAGTATTCTTGGCGTGCTTTGTCTGACCTCACCAACCGAGATACGTTGCCTCTGTGGGAAATTAAAATTAAAATTTAAACTTAAACTCAATACTCACAACTTTAAACCTAAAAATCTGCTCGGCACTTAAAAAGTGCTCGGCACATAAGGTGTTGAGTGCCAGTTTTACTCGGCACTTGATGGTGCTGAGTGGCAGGTTGCTCGGCACTTGATGGTGCTGAGTGACAGGCAACAAGTGCCAAGTGAACTCGGCACAAAGAGGAGCTTGGCACTTGAAAGGTCGGCAGCAATAGATGCCGAGTATGCTTGGCTCCAAAGGAAATGCTCGGCACAATAGATGCCAAGTGAGCTCGGCTCCAACTAAAGTTTATAACTTAGAAAATTCCAATGTGAATGCATTCACCATTAAAATGAGAGAGCCAAAGCTTTAAGCTTTCAAACAAATTTCTCAAATGCAACATACAAGGGAAGATCAATTGATTCAAGTATGCTTGCTTTCTTTTTATTCAATATTTCATTAAACTATTACAAAATCTGGGAGCATTCAGCTTCAACCAGAAAACTCTAAAAATGTTAAAACTTCAAACTTTCAATAAACTTTAAACTTGCAGCTCTAATGGCTGCATACAAAGGTGCCTGGAGCAATCACTGCTTCAACAGGACAAAACCAAATAACAACAAACTCACAGAATGAACAGAGGTGTCATGTACAATTGAAGACACTGAACATACTTCCTTCTATCTCTGCAACAAGTGGATCTACTGACCACTTTCTTCTTCTTCCTTTTCTCTGCTCTGCTGAACTCTGCAACTGCTGATCTGTTTGATCCGCAAAACACTATTCATGAATGAATGAAACATTCCTTTTGTCACATTCCAGTTTCCCCCTCTTTTTTATTTCAAAAATCTCACCCACCGCATTTATGTTTTCTTTCTGTTGTACTAGTCGTCAGGTGGTAGGTGGGCATTTGGCTCTAGGGGCAAACATCAACTGCCGTATTAAATTTTCTAACAGCCTCTCATCTCTCCTCTTCCCTCCATGGCTTGGAATCTAAGTCTTCAAGCATTATCTTCAGGCAATGCGCTCATACTCCATTCATACTCACCGATAAACTGATCCAATTATCTCATTTTTCATGATAATGGTGTGAGTCTTCTATAACTGTTTTGGCTAGATGCTGGAGTTGTATTGTGAAGGCAGTTTTATATATACACTGTGTTGAGGTAAGAATTCTAGTCAACTTCAAAAGAAGATGACATGTTCCCCTCATCTCCAAGGACTCCCACAAGTTTTAGAAAACACCAATGGGCTTCCGCTATTGTGTGCCTGCTCTTACTTATCGTAGATTCATTTACAAATTGTGACTTGAACTTGGCATTTTGTCAAACAAATAACGTGCAATGTCCGTGTTTTTATGCTCCAGGTTGTGGGTATTCCATCAAATAATTCATGTTCCTTGACTTAGTTTGGAAGATAGCATGCTCTGTTGATACCTACATGGATAGAATGACGCTCGACATGGATTGTGAAAACCTTGAAGGTTAATATCTGCCAAAACAAAGGCGCGTTATGCCTACGCATTCCTTCCAAGTTACTCTTTGTTAAGAGGCATTATTTGCAGCGTATGATGTCTCTGATCTTCAGGTGCACAAGCTGGACAGTAGAGTCATGGTTCACGCTTTTTTTTCTATAGTTTGAAAATCTCCACATTGACTGCCATTGCACAGGCCTTTAACCAAACAGGTCACACACTTCGCCTATGACATTCTCTGCCCGCGGGTTGGGATGTGGAGAGAAACTGTTGCAACTGATCCCATGGCTTGACCATGGATTTCAATTCATACACATTGGCTATATTGACCTCCGCTAATTGCAGGCTAATAAACTTGGATGGATGATTGGTTTGACAGTCCACGCATTTTGTTTATGATCGGGTTAATCAATAAACATGTTGTCAAGCAATTATCGTGCTTTCTTTTTCATGTCTGATCAAGGCGCCACAAACTCCAAACTCTCCTCTTGTAGTGAATTCAAATGATGGGGTTATGAGATAATGTGGGATGGAGGCTGAAGCTTTGTCACTCGTATCATTACAATGCTCAAACTCTCATGCTCATTACCTCGAAGCACATAGAAATTTCAAATCTTTGAGTGCCACATGCCATATGTCAAGTAGTGGTTTCAAGGTTGAATTGATTTGTGATGATTCACGTTTTAACTCACATCCTTTATTAACTTGGTCAAATAGGTTAATAATTATTTTCAAAAGAAGTGATTTGAGTTTCAATCTTAACCTTTTTTATTTGGATAGGTTAATGGTTAGGGATTGGGAAGAAAATACGTGTTTTAGAAACTTGTCCGAACCTTTTAGGTGGAGAGGTCAATATTTTAAGATGAAACATGTGTTTTCGAGCCCAAATCTTAATCTTTTAGATGAGGTTAATGGTCAATTATTTATTTGAAAACATGCATTTTGGAAACTTATCTTAACCTTTTTGATGGAAAGGTTAAAATTTTAACATGGAATATAGGATTTTGGATGCTTTATTAACCTTTGATAACTTAAGACTCAGGAACCAAATTTCAAAAATTTGAAGTGCTGGATGGAGCTGGAGACAACACGGATTCATCAAGATCAAAAAGTCATTAAAAGTACAATCAATAATTGGCCCTTTCAAATATTGAAGCTTGATACATTCGAACTTGTTTTGACTCAAAATACAGATTTTTTCTTTGTAGTTTGGTGGGTACAAGAACCATGACAACACATTTCTACAAAGTTATTTTGACCTAGGACAATAATATGCATGTATTTAAGATATTGAATGATCAATGCATGCATAAGAATAAGTTGCAATACAAAAAAGTTTTATTTGTACATTTGGACTTCGGATAACTAATTCATCCCCCCTCCCCTCCCCTCTTAGTTATTCTAAAATATTCCAACAAATATGAGATGACAAGACATGTACTCAAGGTTGGGTGAACACTACATTGAAGGTACGCCATATGTCAAGATCAGATGGTCATAATATTTTTGCATCTATTACAAAGACTTTAATGAAAAAAATGAGATCTTGACACATGTCCAAGGCTTATGCAATGGATTTTCTTGGTGGGACCTAATAAATTAACATGAATTGTAGCATGATTTGACAAAAAGAGATGAAAATCTAAAAATCTCCTTGTTTTGTAATTATTATCTCAAAAATAGGAGATGTGACCACATGGCCCTTTAGTGCAAATAAAAATTGGTGTATTGGACAACCTACTAGGTGGAGAAAATAACATGCACACATTCATAATCAACAACTTTGTCTTGATCAAGTGATGAGGGAGATCAAACACTAATATGACATTTTGAATGAAGATTGATGACCCATGTGTTATCATGAGACTTCATATTTTTCTCATGAAAATATAAGATGGAGACACATGGCATCTCTTGCCAACAAGTTTGAAATTTCAAAGGGGATCTAGATAAGGCAATATCTTTTCTTCATATTGGTCAAATAGTGGGGCCTAAATGTTGATAAGTATTACCAATGAAAGTAAAGCAAAAGCGAGACTTTGTAAATTCAAAATTGTACTATTGTGGGCAAAAAGCTCTCTCATTGATGATTGAAATTATGTTTAAAAGATTATGGTTTTAAAACTACTCTAAGGGAATTTAAAAAAATCCTTTAATTCAATCATCACAATCCTTATGCATTTTTTATTCTAGCAATGATTGAGTTCATCTATAGAAAAAATATTTCAAAGAAAGATTCAAAGATAATTTTCTAGACAAAGAAACAAATAAATAACAAATCTTGACCCTTGGATTTTAGTGATTAATTCCTTAAGAGTTTTGAAATTGTTAGTAGTAAATTCAACTATTTTTTTTATTGTAAATCCCAAATTCTAGTTTTCCAAATAAGTATAGAAGCCTAGCCATTCTAGTTGTTCATATTTGTAAAGACACCACCTAAGAAGCACTCTAGTAAATTCAATTATGTGGAAAGACACTTGAAAGATGATTTCCTTGATCAATTACCTATGTCCAAAGAGAGTAGGGCTGTCCTAGAAGAATGGAGAACAATGGGAAATAGAGTGCACATAGGCTTAAGGAATAAGTACAACAATGTTCATGATTTAATGAGATTAAATTTCCACAATCCATTGTATTGTACTGATATGTTCTTGGATTTTATTTTGTTAAGATTTTTGATATGTTTCATGATGTGTATATGTCAGTTTTGGATTTGGAGGTTTTTAGAAGATGTTATGGGTAGGCCAACTCAAAGAGTCCTTTGTATAATATATGGTAGTGTGACTTTGGAAAATTGGTTGTTCCTACTATTTTCTTTGATTTAGAATTTTTATAAGAACTAGAAACAATGTATGATCTATGTAGTATGCATATAATTAGGGATCTAGTTAGAGATAATTTTGCTATAAAAAAATGTCCAGTCCATTAGAACAACCTTTGACCTCCTTCCAGTGCTAGATGTAACTAGTGATGTAGATTTTCAAATGTTCTAGGATGCCTTCAACCAAGATGGGCTAGAGGCATTGAAGAATTTTCTTACCCCTTTTTTAATAACTATAAATGGAATTAAACTCACATTTTTAGGTGTGTCATCCACTATGGGTAACCAAAACAAATATGATGACACGATGTTGAACATACATACTATCCTATATCAAGTATCAGGGTTAGATTATAAGAGAAAGTTCAATAAGGCATCAATGTGGATGTTCCTAGAAATTCAAAAATATGGTGTTGTAGTTATTTATGACTTCCCTTCGTACTTAGAAGCAATAATTAATAAAGGATTGTCAACCTTACATGGAGGATACACATTGAATTTTTAATGGTACTTATTGCTCATGCATATGGTGTGCTTTTTCACAAGAAGGATTATTTTTCTAAACACAGATATATGGATTTTTAGATGAATGATGAAATGTTGCCAATTTAGCTATGGTTTACTATCATATCTAAGCATTGGAATGATCCCAATTTTACATTGTTTGAAAATGAATTTGGATTGGCTCTTAGGAGGAAAATATTTGAGTTTGTTAAAGACTTTCCATGATTCTTCACATTTTTAAGGCTAGTAGATTGTGATACTATTCCAAAGTTAAGTCACCAATGGGGTGATGTTTAATTTTACCCTCCAATAACTATCGTAAGGATTTAAGGTGTCCTGTGGAGACCTTTTGTATTGTTCCATTAAGGATTGGATTTCTTGAAGTCATGAAACAATATGTATACAATAGCATACTAATTTTACTACAAATATTAATACCAAAACTTTTTTTGTAGACCTCAAAGTATTTCATCAATTTGCAATGTTAAGGAAAGACATAAAGACATGGTTCAATTTCTTAGGTCCTATAGGATGGATGTTAGCACCAAAAGGCTAAATGACACAAAATATTTTTTTAAAATACTAATGAGCAGCATTAAGATAAATCCAAGAGGTGAGAATGAATTTGATTTCCCATAACCATTATGAAAAATGACAACTATAGTCAATCTCAAAAAAGAAAGAATAGATATTGGCATGCTTTGAAAGATATGCTAGATGAGGTTCATGAAGTGGATCAAAATTATGATCCACTTTTAGATGCTAAAACTTGGTCTTAGAAATTGAGGATAATTCTTGGAAATTTCTAAGGAATATATGAAACCTTGAATGATAAAATCAGTTGGGAATCAAAGGTAACAATGACATTTGTACAAGATGTAGAAGGTTTAGACCTATTGTTGAAAGCATTAGCTATGATTCCCCATGCGGGAAGGGGAAAAGAAAGAAAAAAGAGAGGAGCCAAAAACTTAGGGTGATGAGACTTCCAAGAACAAAAATGGTGAGACCAATTTGAAAGTATATCAAAGGAATAATTCTATAAGAAAACTAGTAAAATGAGTAGTTTTGGGAAGGACAAGAGGATGAGGATCCAACTAGGATAAAATCATTGCCTCAATCTCCAAGACCACCTACTCCACCTTGAGCTTCTAAGAGAAACTATGATTCATTACTAGAGAAGGAGGAAATTCCAAATAGTATCAACATGTCTTCTCCTACTATAGAACAACAAGAGGAAGAGAAGATCCTCAAGGAAGAAGAGAAGGGGGAAGATTTCATATATGTGCCCAATTCTTTGTTATCAAGAGGAACTCCTCTCATGCCAAGAGAACCTATTATAAACATTACTACATTGGAAATAAAAGGATTTTTCTCTAAGGATGTGAGAAGGGAACCTTCTAGAACTTATGTCTCTAATGATGAACTTATCAAAATAGTATCTTTCAAATAAATTTTTAGGCAATATTTTTGTCTATAATGTCATCAAAAGATAAAGGAAATTAAACCACAAAGTCCTAAAGCGGACATTGATGACCTCATAAAATAAATTTAGAGATAAATAATGAATAAATTTTAAGTTATCACCCTAGAAGATGAGAAAAAATTTATGAAGGAATTAGGGGTCCTACTATTGTTGAAATTGGATGTACTAGATACAATTAGTTTTGGCATAATAATGAAAAATAGGAGATCATGATGATCTAATATTAAGAAATCAGATAGACCTACAATAGATATGTGTTGTAATGAGGACTATTTGTGTTTACCTAGATCATCTTTCTCCCCCTCTACTTCTGGGAAAGAAATTATAGATGAACATGCTTCTATGAGGGATAATATAGTTTTACAGAGACTAGAGGATGCAAAACATTAAGAATAAACTAGTTATTTAAAAGATAATGTTTTCTATGTTGATAAAGTGGTAGATAAAAAGAGAAAATATGAGGATTTATAGCAAAATTTGAGGCATATTTTTGGTGCATATGAAAATCACTCATAGTTAACTGTGAGCTTTAAAACTCAAGTGAGTTAGTTGGAATAGAGAATGGATGAACTAGAAGTAGTTAAGCCTACAAATGTAGATTAGTTATGTAGTTTAAATTAGTTAATTATTGTATGAGTTACACCAACAAGTGTCAATTTTCCAATAGAATGAATACCACCTAGAAAGAGTAAAGATGTTAGTTCCTTGATTAATGAGGTGGTGTGGTTGCAAATGAATATTGAAAATGATAAAAGTAGTTTTGAATTGAACAAGAAAGTTATTTTTTAAAATACATTAATACACCTACATTAGGAAGAAATTCTATAATGTTTATAATTTATCAAGTGTGCTCATTGCTTTATTTGCTCATCAACAAGTTTCAAGAAGATGGATTAATGGTCAAACTAACTTATCAAAAGAGGGTAAAAAAGATTGAAAAGATAAAAAAAATTGATTTTTATATAAGTGTGCATCCAAATTCTTGTTTTGATACTTTACCTATTGTTAAAATTTTCAACTTACTTTAGATCTTTTCAATTTCTCTAGAACAGATGGAGAGCAAAATGGTGGAATTAAGGGATAATTTATAGGGGCTTCAAGATATACTTGTACTACCTATTTTGAATGAACATGAAGGTATAAAATAGTTTACAAATTAGAGAGATGGGTCAATAAGAAAAATTGCATGAGTTGGCAAAACAAATTGTACGAGATATGAATATGACACATTTTAAAGAATGTGTTACAAAATTACTCAATTCTTTTGTGTTTCATAAGAATTTAAAGAAAGAAGTTCCATAAGAAATAGTTAAATATAATCCTTATAGAGAGGTGGAAAATCACATTCTTGTACACTCTTGGCTAAGTGATGATGAGTTTGCAGATTGGTTGAAGGAGTACATCCCTACTAATGAATCAAACAATTAGGATCCACCTAAACAACAATAAGATTTAAAAGACATTCTCTTCTTCATGATGAAATATGGTTTAAAAGAAATATAAAATGCTCATGTCATCCTAGAAATGTCACATGGAGCTTTGGAAAATGGCTAACTACATGTTCTTTTGGGAAAAATCAGGTTTATTTTGAAACTAGAATATTTTTGTCAAATAAATATGTGACATGTGTCCCCTCTCTTCAATGTAAAACTTGTTGCAATCCATCCCTATAACTGAATTACAAAGAATTAGAGAATGGTCCAATTTCTCTTTCACTGAATATAATATTTGCATTGTCAGTTGGTCCAATACTGTATTGTTGAGTTTTGAATTAGTCATCAATGGAGAAAACATAGAGTTACAATAGTTTGAATCCAGTTTGGGTTGTTTTGAGTGATAGATTTGATACTTTTATTGTATTATTTCAAGAAAATTAAACTCAAAATTAAGGAGTTACTAGAGTTGTATAATTTAGATCTTGTCTCTTTTCACTATGTCCTTTGATTTTCTATGGTGTAGTAACAAGGGAATTGAATCTCAAATATAGTTCATCAAGAATTATATCCCATTTATGCTTTTTTTAGATTAATAAGTTAGATCCCAATGGATAAGACACTAAAAATATTATCATTCTATGTAGATGCCAAAGCTTGTACAATAATGAATCTTTAAATCAAAAGGCATTTTATTTCAAGTTGAATTGTGAACTTGAAAGAACGTTCCCACACTTGGCTTAGAAATATTTTGTTATTAATTAGTATTTTTCTTTCATTCATTTATGTTTTCTAAGTTAGAAGGGTTTGGGGATATTAATATTCTTTGTAAGAGATTAAGAATGAGTATATGATTTTGTAAAAGATGGGATTAATCTGAGGTACACCTACCTAAACCTTGCAAAGTTCAAATAGGAGAAGATTGAGTTATCCTGTTAGTTGGTCCTATTGGTCTGTCAAAGTATATCTACCATTTATATAACTAATTCCTAGGTTTATTTGACATTCTGTAAGGTGATTAAAACCCTATCAAATCAGGCTCCAACAAACACTATATCATTTTTTGGGGTAGTAAACTCTAATAGATTTCACTCTTCTCCCATGCCTACTTAATTAACACTTATATTTGTTACCGAACTAAAATTTCATGATCAAATATTTAATTTTAATTAAATTTCAAAACACTTCATAATATAATCTAATCTAAGATAAGGGTATTTGCAGGATTATGGTGTGCCAAAAAGTGTTGATCTGAAAAATCTATAGTTATGAAATATCTCAAACCATTTCAAAATCAATTCCAACTTTTTTCCCATCTACCCTAATACTAAATGAAAAAAATTAATATCTTTATAAGGTCTACTATATCTTTTGATACCAAACCTATACGGTCAACTTTAAAAACATCCTAAATATGTGCTTTTGGCCAATTTTTATGTGATTTTTACTTCAAACATGTAGTTGATGACATTTTTTTCACCAAAATTTGACAAAATGAAATAGGTTTCTTATGAATGTTCTTATCTTTCCATAAATGTAAGGTTTGTCAAATTATGAGTTTAGTAAGTAATTATTACTTATTTTCTAGTGGAGTTACATATAAAGTGCTGACTGACACAATACTTGAAAAAAAATGATAACTTTCAAATGGTTCAACATTTTTTAAATCTAAAAGATGCATCCCATTCTATGTTTCTTCTAATATAAGGGGAAAAAATGAAAATTTGAATTTTGTAGAGTTTTGAATTAGTTAAGGTAGTTAGACACAAGAGTTTTTTTTATTCAAAAAATACTAAAGTGAAAAAATATTTATTTATTATTTATTTAGAAAAAAAACAACCAAAAATATGTGTCACATCCAAGCATAAATCTACTACTTATATGTAGAATATTATTAAAAAATATTATCATTTGATTTTGATTAAGGTGGTTAGATATACATCTACTTTGTTCGAAATTTTTGTAATATTGCATTAAAATTCAAAATTTTGACCAATCAATTTTTATCTTTTTGAGATAACTCCTAGTAGTTTATAAACTAGATTCAATTTTCTAAAGATTCTTTTCTCTGAACTTTTTGATATAAAGTTAATAACAAGTAGAAAATTGCATGTCAAGTTGACATAACCTTGATTTTCTGATTGTTTATTGCCACTTAAAAGCATAGTTTGTTTGACCATGATCCTGCACATACCCATAATGTTCTTTGTATTTAAAAATAATAATATTTTAGGAACTATATTATTGAAATAATTTTTAGATGAAAAATATTTAAGATCCTCTTACATTGAAGCATTTTAAATAATTTTTAAACCTTCTTTACTGTTTAAAAATTTAAAAAGTGACCCAAAATTCAAGGAAGAATTTGATGTGGTTGTGTCAAAAAATAAAGGACACACTCTCTTAATTATAATGAGACACAATTTTTTGAAGAAAGATCAAATTATTTCCCTTTGTGGAGATGTACATGTAAGAGTTATTACTCCTTGTTGATTGCACTTCTTGCTCATGCTAGTGATATTTGTGAGTTAAGCTTATTTTGGTCAAGGTTAATGTTTTAAGGACTAGTTTTATTTGAGACCAATAGATGCCAAATTTTATTATCAAGGGCTAGGTGTTTTTAGCTATTGATGAAAAGGCTATGTCAATTTCTCTAAGGAAGTGGTTGTGGATTTAGAGGTGAATTTTGATATTGACCATGGGAATCATGTTGAAATTGAGTCGAGTGAGATCCATGAGATTAATAAAAAAAGTGAACAATCTTGATATCATCATCACAAAGGAGGTTTACTATTTTTTGAGAAATGCATCAAGGGGCATGGTGGAAATGTGTCTATGTAGTTTTTTAACTCAAGGAATAATCAGCTTGCTACTTGGAATGGGATTTAGTTCAAAATCAATGAAGATGTTATTGCAAGGGCGAGTGGGCTCTCTTTTGAAGGTAGGAATGGTGCAAGAGAACTAGAATTTTAGATGAAGCTAACCTCAATAAATTTATTTTCCAAGGTGAAGAGTTAGTTCATTCTCATGGTAGGTTTGAACATGAATCCTTTCCACTACCATGGGCTAAGGTATGTTATGTTATCATACATTACATTATGCTCGAAGGCCATTTCCCTATATTTTATTACCACTATTTCCCTATTCTAAACCACTTTAGAAATAGGGACCTTATGTACTTTCCCTTCCTTCTTCTACATTCGATGGAGGAAAATATTGTAAAAGTCACAAAGAAGAGTTAGAAAGGTAAATCCTATGCAGTGCTTCATCACTCCTTTATATTTTTCCTTTAAAATAGACATTGGGCTCCATGTCCCCCTATAACTATAATAATTTAACTTTCTCAACCAAACCTGCAACCCTTTATTTCTACTCCTTAGATTTAGGGTGTGGGTGGCTCTGTTGGTGTAACTAAAAACCCAAGTCCTACCGCCACATACATTTTTCAACCAATTATAACGGAGAAATATGTTAGTCGATATGTTGAGCTTTATTTGGGTGGGACAAGATCCCCAAAGACAAAAAATAATGTTAAATAGGGAATACCTAAGGAGAAATAGTCTATTATACCATTAGCTTGGACTCTAGGAGCAATGAAAAAAGTAAAAAATCCATGAAGAGGAAATAAAAGGGAAGAATGGGGTAAGTATATTGAGAATGATAAGGATAACACTAATAGTGGAGGCCCTTAGATGGGGATGATTTTAATCCTATGGATAGCCAAGCTTGTCATATCCCCTCTCATATGTCCAATACTCTCAAGGAAGATACACAAGCTTAGCAAGTGGATGCTACTATAGGTGGTGACCCAGATACTATTACCTCCCCTAACTACAAAAATAAAGGTGAAGGGAGTATTTGGGAGGCAGCTTTGAGGTTATTTACTTGTTGGTAAAATCAAGATAGGAATGCAGTGGAGGAGATTATCAAGAAGATTATTAAGTGATAGGATAACTTGGACTAGAGGTTTGATGAGTTGACCAATTTTAAGGTTATGGTATGAACTCAAAGGACACCCACCTCCACCTTCTACATACTCAAAAAGATTGTATAGTTGTATCTACTAGATTTGACACCATAGTGTTCCTATAAAAGTTCTTGATAGATTACTAGCTTCATGTCCCACTAGGGAAACTAGATAAGGAGAAGAAAGAGAGAGAGCTCTCTTGGCTTTATTTTCTATGTTCTTTTTGGTAAGTGGCCTTCATGGTAGGAATTTCATTTTAGTTTATGACTGGATCCTTGCTATTTTTTATTAAGGGTTTTACAACAATAATTTTTTTACAAGGAACCTAAAATCCAAAAACCATTACAAAATAATAATAAAATTTCAACAGTTTAGACTATAATAGAAAAGAAAAAAACACCCCTAGAAAACCAACATCCCACTATAGAGCCAATAGATAACATGAACCAAAACTAGTGCTAAAACAAAACAACAATCATAAGATAAAGACACAAAAACATTGTTCTTCTCAAAATCATTCCTAGTAGCACCACTCATAGGCCCCTTATTCTTGTTGTTCTCAACTTCCTCCGTTTTAGCATTTTAGGGCTTTATAGTTGATGTTGAGTTATTCAATGGAGTTAAAAGTCTATTCCATCTTCTTATGGTCATTACTATGAATATGTATAATGTTAATTTAGAGACTATTAGTCACCCTACGAGCTATAGTTGTTTCAGAGAATGGGATTATCTAATGTGGGGGTTTTCAATATTAAGAAATGTGTAGGAGGATACTATGTTGTAAGTAATTTTTGTGGTTTTGTGAGTTTTGTTTCTAGGTTAGCCCCAAATTTGGCTACAATTTAATATTAAAAAATACCCTCTATATCATTTTTATTTCTTTATACATTTCTATTACAACATTATCTTTAAAAAATACTCTCTAAAATAAGAAATGCATAAAAAGTGGAGTCAAAGAAGAAAGAATATATAAAATTTGATATGTTGCCCATTCTCTTGTGACAATTTTGGTTATAATAAGTGGTGTATATATCATTGTGATTCGTTAGCATAAAATGGCACAATGAAAATTTTTCATAATAACATAGAGTAACATCTATTACCTATTTTCTTGACCGGAGTATGTGTACTCAATTTCTTTGAATCCAATACCATGTAGATTGTAACCCCTAAGGTGAGAGTTTGTGGAAATGTTCAAAATAATATATTTCCTTTCTCTATGTTATTATTAATGTTTTTATTAAGTTAATAAATGAAATAAGAATAAATTAATTAATGTCTATTATATGACAAGTTTGTGGTACTTTGGTATTGTAAATTTCTATACAAGTGTTATTTTGTTGGTTTTTGTAATACATACATATATATATATATATATATATATATATATATATATATATATATATATGATAAGAAGAGACAAATTTCCTTAATAAAACAAACAAATATTATTATGCTTTATCTGTTTAATTTTGTCTATTTTTAAAAATTTGTTGATTTTTTTTTTCAACTTATGTAATGTGGCTTCATCTTTATTCTGTAAATATAGATGCAATTATCTCTTTTTCAAGTAAAAGAGTTTACATAGAAAAACATATTATAGTTGACTAATGTAATTTATGAAAATTATTGAAGGATTTTAAGACATATTTAGAATTATTTTTAATATTTTCTAATCATGTGCTTCATAAAGGTAAGGAGATTTTGTGATGCAAAAGAGAATAGGTGTAGTGTTAATGATAATTCTATTTCATTTGTAACATAATTCATAATTGTAATACTAAATATAATACTAATTATTTTATATTCTCCCTCTAAAAATGTTTGATTGCAATGAATAATTATTCTCTTTAATTATGTATATTTAAATATCTATTAGTTATAAATTTTTAAGTTTTTCAAAATTATTTTAATTATTTGATATATTCTTTTACATTTTCAAATATGTAGTAAACATTACTTATTTATTAGATCTTCTTGCACCAATTCTCACTAGCAATAAAGATGTATTCTTTTGGATAGCTTATTGATATATATGTTTCCATGTTAAATTAAAAAAACAAAACATAATTAAATAAATGTATATAAAAATTAATAAAGACATGGTATTTTTGTATTCTTCATTTCTATAGAAAACTGTCTTTATTGGTTTAGATTTTTTTCCTTTTACATTATGAAAAGAGACAATTTGAACTAATACCAAACCATATATATTGCTATGTTTTTGTCTAGATAGGTTGTTCTAATTTATTTCTAATGTTTTGACGTGTGGTTACATATTTTAACCTTTGAAACTAAAACTATGTTATGATTAATAATTACATAGAATAAAGGGTAGATGGAGGAGGGAGGGGGAGAGGGAGAGGGATGAATACTGCTAGCTAACATTTTATTAAACAAGAATGGAGAAGTTTCCATATTGAAAAAAAAGGTATTTTGACAATCAATTTAAATGATACTGATAATGATCTATTGTGTGTGTGTGTGTGTGTGAGAGAGAGAGAGAGAGAGAGAGAGAGAGAGAGACAGAGAGAGAGAGAGACAGAGAGAGAGAGAGAGAGAGAGAGAGAGAGAGAGAGAGAGAGAGAGAGAGAGATGGTGTCCTTGGTGACAACAACTCTAAGCCTACTTCTCAATTTGGGAACCTCTATATTAATATCGCGATGCAAAACACACCTTACTGGAAGACTTTTCCTCTTTGGACTTTTCACTTAAAGAAGATCAAAAAGTCTTCATGCTAAAAAACCATTTCATGCTATATAAAAATTTTCACAACGAAAAAATTCATTTTCCTTTTTTTATAAAATAAATTTCTATCAAGTTTATTTGTCTTCCCATGAAAATAATCCCCCTTCTATATATAAATAGTGTACCATAATTTGTCCAAAAATTGTATAACCTTTATGATAGTAATATTTTTCCAATAACAACAATAAACCATACATTAAAAATCTACGCTTTTTTGATGAATAGACATTTAAAATAACAAACTTTAAAAATAAGGCTTATGTGGTTAAGTCATCAACCAAAAAGTAACAACATTAATTTGTCCATATCAAATCCTAAAAACCTCACATATCATGATGCTTCAGAGAATTTGAGGGAGTTTAGAAGTTCATAGGTTAAACCAACCTAACCTTCTTTTATAGATCTTCAATCATTTTATAATTATTCAATGTAAAGACCATCGAAATAAATTATGACTACCTCAAGTGGTTTTCCTATAAGTAGGATAAGTTTTTTATTTTGTTTTATTGAAGAAATCTGATAAAAAAATACAAATAAATGATTATAGTTAAGAATATATAGAGCAAACTAAAAGTTCTCAGCCAAAAAAATGGTAACTAGTCATAAGGCTTTAAAACAACTCATCTTTTAAGACAAATAATTAGCCAAAAGGCCTAAGAACTAGATGCTAACAAGCTGTCACATAAAGAAAACAACAACAATTACAAAAATTCAATCAGAATCTTAAAATAAGAAGTAGTTGAAGTTTCCTAGAGCATTTTATTTTACCTCCCTGTAGCTGCAAAAACTGATACTTGATCTCATCCAGCTGTTTTTGATATATTGCTCCATCTTTACGCTTAATCTTCAGCTGCAAACATAAATAAACTAGTTCAAACAACATGTCTAAGTAAAACACTAGAATATCTATTTCCTGATGCAAATAATGATTAGTAAGAACTGCTCAACATCTACTTTTCCATATATGTAACAAAATGCATTGCCACATAGAATTTGAAACTATATTCTCATGAGAACCAATCCCAAAGATTGCCTCCTTCCATCTCAAAGTATGATAAAATATACTAGGAAAATGTTGAAATATGGCATTTCATTTATTTCTGACTCTAGGAAAGCTCCAAAAGATATGTTTCAAATCTTCAGATTGATGACAAAATGGGCAAGAATTGGCTTTCACAGACAATAATCTTAATCTATCACTGACTGGTAATTTCTGGTGTAAAACTTTCCATGAAAAAATTTGTGCATTTTCCTCTTCAGAGAGTTCGTAAGTAGGATAAGTTGCAATAGAAGTCTTAAGGGTGAAATCCCCCAATAAATGTTTTGTTACCACAATATGGCACAAAAATCTATTTGTCAATGGGGGGTCGTGTATCACATTCTAAGTGCACCAAAAAACATATACATTGTTGTGTCACCCGATGATTATCTTTCCATTATTTTTTCTAGTCAAACTTGTAGACTTATGCCAGGTCATCTATATAATCTATTATTGTCATGTTGATGTTATATAGTTGACCTTATACCTTGGTAAGTTAAGTTGGTCATATCTACTGCAAATAGACTCTATTGTTGAATATAAATATAGTTCATAAATCAGTGCAACAAGCACTTTGACTTGGCATACATCTTTTTCTTCTATTTAATAAAATAAAAAGTGTGATTCTTTTCCTAAACCTCTAACTTGTCTATTTGGAAAGATATCATAACTTCTACATATGAACTTATTTTGAGCCTCTTCAATTTGTGCCAATACCATGTGAGGGAAATCCATGCATTTATGTCATTTTCATGAGAATATGAGTTTCTTCTCTCTCTTTTTGTCATTTAGATCTACCAAGATCATGCATATTTATTTTGTAGCTACATATTGTGGTTGCATCTTCATTTAATGTATTTTCCTTATTATATAGATGCATTAATAACTTGTTTAAAAACAAGAGTTTATATGAATAGATATGTCTTACATCTCTTAGTTTAGTAATACAATTTCTAATGATTTTTAAGTGATTGGTTTTTTTATAGGAATTTTCTTAATTTAGTTAAATCTTTTCTTAATTAGTGCTCGATGTGAAGTAATTGACAATTTTTGATACAAAAATTGTAGAGGTATATCTAGATGATGAATGAGTATTCCATGTATGTCACATTTCTCTAATTTCTATTTTTTCCTCATGTTTTTATATTAAAATGTTGTCAAAATGGGTAACATTCCCAAAAGGAACATTAAAAAAGTGATAAAATCACTATCACTAGATTGGTAGCCCACATGCCACAACCACAATCACCACACTAGCCACCCATATTGAATATCAAAATAAGAAATTGTGAGAGTTCAAAATCCTACTATCACACAACCTATAGATTATAGTAATAAAATAGTAGAAATATTAGCTACCCACATAATTATTCATAGTAAAACTAAAACCTAAACAAAATGAAACCATGTTTAAAGTTTTCAAAGTTTCCATAAAGGAAGCCACATAGGGTTTACATTCATCCAACATTAAAAATCACAAAAAACAATTTAAAGCATGGAACAAGAGCAAATCCTTATTGTTTTTTCTCCTCTAGGGGAGTTTGTTTAACCAGCAATACATAGAGCCAATTGTCAACAATGAATCTCTCATGTCTTTGGACACTGTTTGCATCCTCGTTAGCTTTACCCTCCACCTTCTCCTACTATAAGACCTCAAGGATGGTAACCACTTTGTGCATAGCTTCAACTAGAAATGTATGCCAAGGTGTTGAACCTAAGCTCCAAATCCATCATATATTTCTTTAGGTTCTCTAGCTCCACCCATAGATTCTTTAATTGAGTTCAACCTTCACAAAAGTAGTTTTATCCAAGTTGGGGGTGGAGAAATGAATCTGAACTAGAGGTGGACATAAGGGGCATACTAGGAGGAGGGGGGGACATGGTGGGCAAGGGTGTGGATTGGAGGATCCTCCTTTGGCTTCCTGAGAGAGGAATTAGTAGTTAAGGTTGAATTATCACTAGTGCCCAGGGCATCCTTGTTGGTAGTGACATCTAGCATGCCCAAACTAATTGACCAGTCTTAGTAGTTTCTTCTTCATCGTCCTCAATGTAGAGGTACCTCCTAGCTTTCTATTTTTGTCTTGCATTTTTCTTTTTTTCACCATTTCCCTTAGGTTTTGAGTTTTAATCAACCTCTTATGTACTCTCCTATTTATCTACCCTTTTTGCTTAGTAGAATTATTAGTAATCATGTGGGAGCATCTTTTCCCCCAAGTAGAATCCATAGACACCTAACCCAATTCAACAACAAGATCTAGCTTAGGGTAAATATGAAAAAATGACACCATGGAGGTGTTCTTCATTTCCAACCTTCTTGAAGAAGAGGAATCCGAGGAAACATCATGGGAATTTAGAATGTAGGTCAGCACAATTACAAGAGTATTATTGGGCCTTAGGGCTTGTATAATAATGATGTTGTGACATGGACACATGGTGCGATGAACCTTACATAAACAAAAAATAACGCCTTGGTGGAGGATGATCTAGTTTTTAAGATGGTCGTCGATTTCCTAGTGATACTCTCTTGTGAGTTTCTTAAAGAAATTCACTAAAACATAGTATCTATTAAAGTAACTTTAGCAAATTTAGTAACTTCAATAACTTCATTTAAATTCAAATGTAATAATTGAAATCTTTGGAAACTCTAGCATGAAAGCAATGATATCTAGCCTTCAAATACAACTTCTTTAATATCTATAATATATGTTGTAGGTCTACAAAACATTGTACTAAATATACATCAAATGAATAAATATGAACAAGTTTCTCATGTGATTACTCCTAAGAAACTAGGGCCAAAATTTGAAAGTCAAGCCTAGCTTTCAAGTGGTTATTATAAAATAATATTTCATTCCATGTCTTTAATTCATTATTTAATACATTCTTTGACTATCTAAGGTTGAAATTAAAACCAAACCTGTAAAAATGTGAAATAGTTAAACTGATATAAAATATTTCAATTCATAGGTTAACATTTCTTATAAAGTAATGTTGACTAAAGCTAAAACATAATAATTACCTAACAAGGGTTTGAACTTTAGTATGAATACCAAAAAAATCACCACTACACATCCATAGTATGTGATAAATCTTTATTTAAAATTGATTTCAATAATTAATAAGATGTGAAAAAATCAATTTTACTTCTTCTTTATTGGTATGCCAAAAGTACCAGCCTATATATACAGACTTAGACATATATACAGTAAACTATAGCTCTTACAACTTTATATTAAATTAAAATAAAAAATTATATATTATATAAAAATTAAATATTCTATAACTCTGTGTTTTCTTATCTATGATATAATATATAAAAGCTAGTTCATTTAACAACAGCCCTATTCGTTTTTCTTTGTATTAATTAAGGATAAACCATGAAACTGGTAGATTGTATTTTTATATAATAAAATATTGATATTTATGAGTTTCTTTTCTCTCATTCTTACCGGTGCGTGTCCTAGTCTACTTAATTTTTATAGATTGCAAAAGGATCTTCAATTATTGACATTAGTTTACAGCTTCAACGTAATTCATTCAGCTTGGATAAATCATGACATTTTTACCTCTGTCATCTATATATATGTTCACTCACCTTCAATACATAGAAAGCTGTGTATTAGTTATAACATTGAAGCGCACTGCACTGTGAAACAGAGAAATTACTTTTAATTTCTCCAAGTGAAACCTCTCAAAGAGGGAGTAATTAAGAGTTTCATGGCTGACATCCCAATGAAGAATTCTTGCAAAATTTGCATGAGCTCTGCAACTTGTAGACATCATCCGCCTGCACAGAAGAGAAAAGTGTTGACTCTATTATCTTTCTTTTTCTTCAATATTTTTGTGTTTTCTATTTCTGTTGACAAATTGATTTTCTTTATAAGCACTTTGAAATCATGTTTGAATTTATGCTTCCTCCTTTTCATTTTGCTTGTTTAGACGGATGTTTTGATTGATCTTAAAGTATGTCCTACTAAAACATTTGATGACAAAATGATTTTTGATGGAAAATGTTCAGATCCAAAATCGATTCTGAAAGAAATAGGAAGGTTATCATATTAATTCTATTACATTGCGTCAGTTTATCATTTAGCTGTTTTGTGCTTGAGTCTGTATTTTTCCATTTCTCTACTCCCACTTTCCGATCTATCATATCATTGTTAGAAAGTTCAAATAAAATCAGATTTGTAAAGTGAAATACATTTAATGTTTTCAGTCTATTGAATAATATTATAAGAATAACTATTTGTCGAGTTCTGATGAGTGAGAGTAAAAGTATCAGTAACACAAGTCAAATCTAGAAAACCATTTACAACTACAATTATGTCATGATCTTTTTGTGAGATCTCCATATAGAATATCTTGACTCTCTTTCTACTTTTTAAATGATGGTTTGGTTTAAGATTCAGAACTACTAGAGTTAATCAATAATTAGTCTATACTATTAAATGTTATCTTATATTATTAAATCTTATATGTTTCTAAAGACTATCTTCAACATTTAATACATTTTCATAGATGATGATGTAAAGTATCAAAATTTTATTTTGGCGAATGGATCTTGATCTGTTGGTGAAGTTCAAAGTTTCCTTTTAATTATATCATATTAAAAAAATCTGAAAAATTACAAAATTTTCTAATTTTTTTTATAAGTAGGGTCTTTCAAATGATACCCATCTCTATATATGTCCACTTTGTTTGCTGATGTATATCGAACTTTAAAGATTTAAAATATTTAATCTTATATATGTATGGTTCTGGTTGTGCCAATGATTTTCTTTTAACATTTTAGATCAAATGTCACATAGTCTATCATTAGGATAGATGGGACAATTCCTTGTGATTGAAGATTAAGATTTATATATGAACTATTTTCTTAATACATCAGGATGACAGATGAGGAGGTATAATATAGAATATTGGTAGAAAAAAAATCTTGTCCTTGTTCTATACATTTCATAAGAAGAATGCAAGAAATTTTTCTTCAAGAAATGTAGCATACTATTTGAATTCATAAGTCGTTTTATCTGTGTTTTCATGGGTAGAGCTTCTAAAACTTGAATGTCCTTTTTCTCTATTACAATGTCACTTGTCAGTTCAACAACTCTGGTAAAAATGTAATGGCTTTGGTGCAAACAATTCAAATAGAGTTATGTCATTTTAGTTGTAAAATTTCTATTTACAATCATTTTTGTTCTTGTTTAAAAAGATGGCTATATTAAATTTGCACAATACATAATATCACCAAATCTGGTATGTTTTTCGATTTCACTATCTTATTTTTTATTAACATTTCATAAAATATTATATAATTCGTTATCAAGGTGTTTAGTCTTCATGATTGATCATAGAGATATGCAAAGTGTGTCCCTCAATCTATCTATCTTAATCGTAGGTTACAGAATGTAATCTAAAATATTGTAGTTAATTAAAACTGTAAATCTACAAAATTTTAAAAATCCTATAGACTTTACTGATTTATTTTGTTTATTAATTTTTATTTTTTTATTATGTGCTTTCTGTTGATGATTAATAGAAAATAATAATAATAAATTGATTATGAAAGATTAGTTGAACAAATTTAGAAAAATTGTGAAACAAAAATTCACAACTCTAAAATTTTGCTCGGCACATAAAGCTGTTGAGTGTTAGTTTTGCTTGGCACCAATGGATGCCAAGTGGTAGGTAGAGGGTTCCGAGCTAGCTCAGCACAAGAGGAAGCTGAGTGAACTTGGCACAAGTGTATGCTGAGTGAACTTTGCAAAAAGGGATGCCTACCCACTACAAAGTGGTGCTCGGTAGATGTGGATGCCAAGTGAACTTGGTTCAAACTACAAATAGAACTCGATGAGAGCAACAAAGAGAGGACTTAATATAGACCAAACCGAGTGGGTTGTAAACTAGACTTAAAACATGGATTTTTCCACCATTAAAACCAAAGAGCTGAAGGATGAAGATTTCAACAATGAACTTCTCAAATGCAATAAATATATGAAGAACAATATATTTTAATATGGCTTCTCATTTTCTTTCTTTCTATTTAAATATGATAAAACTATTAAAAAATCTAGGAGCATTTGGCTTCAACCAAAAAAAACCCTAAAATCTTCAAACTGGTAAAACCTAAAACTTTAAACTTTAAACTCACAACTCTAATGGCTACATAGAACAATTCTTGGAGCAATCATTTCTTCATGGGACAAATCCAAAACAATGAACTTATAGAATAACTCCAAGGATTCGACATGTGCAACTAGAAACACAAAACTGAAACTTTCTTTTTACTTGATCTGCTGATCAACTTTTCTTCTCTACACTGCAACCTTCTATTATGCAACTTTTCAACTCCTTCTACTAATATACTCTAATCTAAATTAATGAAAACTAATTCATTCATTTTCATCTCTTTCCAAAAAAAAATTTCTTTCTCATTTTTCAATTTTGAACTCACCTACCACATTCAATATTTTTCACTATTGCTGGCCATTAGGTGGTAGGTAGGCATTTGGCTCCAGGGAAAAAAATGACTATCTACAATAAATATTTCAAAACTCCCCCTTTGTCCTAAGCCAAACCAAACAACGATCATTCTTGATCCAAATCAACTCCACCAAGACATTCTCTTAGGTGTACAAATGTTCCAATGCCTAAAGGCTTAGTAAAAATGTCTGCTAGCTGTTGCTCAGACTTGCAAAATTCTATTTTGATATTTCTATTCTCCACCAACTTTGTGATGAAGTGATATCTGATGTCTATATGCTCTCTTCTCCCATGGAAGACTAGATTCTTGGACAATGCAATTGAGGAGATGTTGTCACCATAAATTATTGTACCATTCTCTTTCATTTCATTCAAATCTATCAAGATCCTCCTTATCCAAATAGTTTGACATGCTATTGCATTTGCTTTTATGTATTCACCCTCTACTCTAGATTGAGCAACAATAAATTGCTTCTTGGATGCCTATGAAATTGCACCCAATCCCATATGGAATATGTATCCAAAAGTGTTCTTCCTATCATCTAAACTTCCAGCCCAATCACTATCCATGTAACCAACTAACTTAAAATTATTTTCTCTAGTATACAAAATCCAAAATCTCTTGGTACCATTCACATACATAAGGATCCTCTTTTCTACTTGCCAATGGGAATCCTTTGGTATTTCCATAAATCTAGAAATCAAACTTATTGCATGCATTATGTCTGGCTGAGTTGCAGTCCAATACATTAGATTTCCAACCATGCTCTTGTATAATGTTGGATTCACACTTTTATTACAATCTTCCTTGCTCAACTTCAAACCTACTACTGTTGGTGTTGGGGCTGCCTTACTATTTTGCATTTTGAAATTCTCCAAGATCTACCTTGCATATTTTTCCTGAGAGATGAAGATGCCATTATGCATTTGTTTTACTTCTATGCCTAGAAAGTACTTCAAAAGACCTAGGTTTGTCATTTCAAATTCAATCTTCGTGGCCTTTTTGAACTCACCAATTAGAAAATTATCATTTCCAATGAAGATTAAATCATCAACATATAAGACAACAATCAACACTTTATCATTTTCTGCCATGATGTATAGTATGGGCTCACCATTGCTTTTGCTAAAATCATTTTTCATCAAATATGAGTCAATCCTATTATACCATGCCCATGGAGCTTGGTTGAGCTCATATAGAGCTCTCCTCAATCTATACACTTTTTGTTCTTCACACAAACTTCATAACTAGGAGGCCACTCCACATAAATTTCTTCTTTCAATACACAATTCAAGAAGGTGGACTTCACATCCATTTGATATACCTTCCATTTGTGTTGGGTTGCAATTTCTCTAACATCACACATTGTTTCCATTCTTGCAACCAAGGCATATGTCTCATCATAATCTCTGCCATACTTTTGCTTGTACCCCTTGACCACTAAATATACCTTATGCCTATCTATTTTTTCTTCAGCATTGCACTTGGTCTTGTAAACCCATTTTTTTCCAATTATTTGTTTCTTGGGAGGAAAAGTAGTTAGCTCCCATGTCTCATTTCTTTCAATGGCATCTATTTCCTTATCCATGGCATTACACCATTTCTCTTTGTTCACAGCTTCCTCAAAATAAATTGGGTCACTATAAGAAAATAATACAAAATTTACACTCTCATCATAATCTTCCTCATACCTTTCATCTTGGTGTATCTGCCTTAGACTCTTAATCTTTCTTGGCAATAGGGAGGTGAGAGTGGGATTTGAATTTTCAATGTTGTTGTTGCTATTGTTTTTCATACTAGCTTGGGGCTATCTTTAAGTGCTAGGAGCTATTGCTCGACATGTTAGGGGTGGCTCCCCTTTCTACCTTTGTCTAGAATCTTTGTTTACTACTCCATCTTCTTGTTGATCACCAATGTCATCTTCTTTCTCTTCAATACTAGGCACTTTACTTGAAGTTCTTGAGGATTCATCTACCAAGCCATCCCATGACTAGTTTTCAAGAAATTCCACATCTCTTGAAATCATGATCTTCTTGTTGATTGGATCATATAGCCTATAGGCCTTTGATTCTAAGTTGTACCCTATGAAGATGCACTTTACAGCTTTGTCATCCAGCTTTTTCCTTTGTTCCTTAAGCACATGTGCATATGCTACACATCTAAATATTCTCAAGCGTTCAACTATCCATCTACTCCTTGAGCAAGCCTCAAGAGGTATCTTGTTACAAACTAATTTTTTAGGACACCTATTAATCAAATATAATGTTGTTGCTATAGCTTCTACCCAATATTATTTAGTTGGGAGTCCTTTTTCTTTCATTGTGTTTCTAGCCATTTCAACAATGGTCTTGTTCTTTCTCTCAGCCACTCCATTTTGTTGTGGAGTATAACTGGCTATAAGCTCTTTTCTTATGTCATTTTTTTTGCAACAATTTACAAACATATTGGAGGTATACTCCCCTCCACTATCTAATCTAAGGACCTTAATATAGTGTCCACATTCTTTTTTAGCCAGGGCTTTAACTTCAACAAATTTATCAAATGTTGTAGATTTGTTCTTCAAAAAATACACCTATTTCCTACAACTAGAATCATTTATGAATGTCATTAAATAAGTGCTCCCCCCAATAGAAATAGTTTTCATAGGGCCTACCAAATCAAAATGCACCAATTCTAATGGTGCTCTAGCACTTCTAAAATTTTTAGAATTAAAGGGAAGCCTATGTTGCTTACCCAATATGAAAACCTCACACTTGTCATATGAATCTACAATACTTGGCAAACCATCTACCATTCTTTTCCTAGACAACAAATTTAAACCAACAAAGCCAAGATGTCCATACCTAAGATGTCAAACCTTGGAGGGGTCTTCAATCACATTCCTAAGAGCTGACTGCTAATGTACTATTGCAATCTATGCTTGGGAGGTGCAACATTGACTTGAGAAGAGAAACATGTCTCTATCCTCAATGAGAACATTTGGTTCTTCCTCATTTGGACTGCTACAAGTAATCTATTACTCCCATCCTTCTCATGAATGACACACTTGTCATTTTCCATCAGCACCTTTTATCCATTTTGAGTGAGTTGTCTAACACCCATCAAATTGTGCTTCATACTAGGGGCAAAATACACATTCTATATATCCTTCTCACCTTACTTGGTGCAGACCATGATAGATCATTTTCCAACTATGGGAATGCTTCCATTATTTCCCATCTTAATTTTAGACTTAAAAGTATTATCAATGAAAGAAAATAAACTTTCATTACCACTCATGTGGTTCCTACAACTATTGTCCAAGTACCATATATTAGGGCTTCCTTCTTCACCAATGTTACACATGATGAAGGCTGTGAGATTGGTTTCATTTCCCATGTTCACATTAGCCACATTAGCATTCTACTTTGACTGATCACTCTATTTCTTCTAGAATTTACTTGCATAATGGCTGTACTTATGACAGTAGTAGCATTCAACATTACTTTTATTGGAACTGTAAATCTTCTTACCTACTCTAGAGTTGTTTTGAGAGGTGCCTGCTCCCTCTTGGTTGTTTGCTCTTCTTGAGCTTTCTGCACTAGCATTTCTTTGACCATTCCTTCCATGACCTCTACTTCTTGAGCCTCTATTGGACTCATTTCTTCCTCTCCCCCTACCTCTTGAATTTTCTTGAGCCTTGAAAGACTACTCTTGGGAAGTCGTTGCTAATCTGTTTATCCAGTGCTCATGGGTTTGAAGAGTTCCTATTAACTCATCCATGATCAATGTGGTGAGGTCCTTTGATACATCTATGGTCATCACAATGTTGTTATATTTCTAAGGTAAACTCATTAATATCTTCTCTACTATTCTCTACCCATCATAATCTTCTCCATTTGATTTGAGTTGGTTTATCAAAGTGGAGATTCGTGAGCTGAACTTTGTAATAGGTTCATTGTCCCTGATCTGAAGGTTCTCAAACTCTCTTCTAATCATATGTAGCTTTACTACTCTAGCCTTATTAGTTCCCTTGAATTTCATCTCAAGGATTTCTTGTACTTCCTTTACATAATTTGTTGCTGCAATCTTGGGAAAAACTATCTCTATCATTGTTGCCTCAGTCAAACTTAATGGCTTAGCATCCTTTCTCCTTAACCCCTTTAGCTGAGTCTTTTGATTATTGGTAAGGGGAGCATACTAATTTTTTTCTGTAACATCATTGAACCCATTAATCACAAACTCCCACAAATCATTTGCAACCATTATAGTTTTTGTTTTCTTTGTGCATGTATTGTAATTTTGTCCATTAAAGGATGGTGACTCCCACCATATGTTTCCTATATCTACTACCATGTCAACTATCCTAGAAAAAAAAATACCCTAACTCACTATTGATGAGGGGCCTCAAAGCTCTAATACAATGTGAAAAAAATCACAACCCTAAAATTTTGATCAGCACATGAAGGTGCCGAGTGTCAACTTTTCTTGACACCTATGGATGTTGAGTGATAGGTAGAGGGTGTCAACTTAGCTCAACACAAGAGGAAGTTGAATGAACTTGACACACAAGGGCAGCTCAAGACAAGTGTATGCTAACTGAACTCGACAACAAGGGATGTTGAGTGAACTTGGTAACCACTACAAAGTGGTGCTCGATAGAAGTGGATGCCAAGTGAACTCAGTTCAAACTATAAATAGAACTCGATGAGAGCAACGGGGGGAGAAATTAATATAGATCAAATCGAGTGGGCTGTAATCTAGACTTACAACTTGGGTTTTTCCTCCATTAAAACCAAAGAGTTGAAGGATGAAGATTACAACAATGAACTTGTCAAATGAAATAAATAGAAGAAGAACAATAGATTTTATTATGCCTTCTTGTTTCCTTGCTTTCTATTTAAATATGATGAAACTATTACAAAATCTAGGAGCATTTAGCTTTAGCCAAAAAAAAACTTAAAATCTTCAAATTGGAAAAACCTAAAACTTTAAACTTTAAACTCATAGCTCTAATGGTTGCATACAACAATGCCTGGAGAATTGATTGCTTCACAAGACAAATCCAAAATAATGATCTTATAGAATAAACAAAAGGATCCAACATGTGTAACTGCAAACACAAAACTGAAACTTCCTTCTATCTTCTAACTTGATTTGTTGATCAACTTTTCTTTTCTGGACTACAACCTTCTGTTGTTCAACTCTTCAACTCCTTCTATTGATCTCCTTTGATCTAAACAAATGAAAACTGATTCATTCCTTTTTGTCTCTTTCCAAAAATCAGTTTCCCTCTCATTTTTCAATTTTGAACTCACCTACCACTTTCAATGTTTTTGACTATTGTTGGCTATCAGGTCATAGGTTGGTGTTTGGCTCCACGGGCAAAAAACAACTATCTACAATAAATATTTCAACAAAAATAATAGATCTAATTGAATTTTCTAAATATCTTCTCACCAAATTGTACTAAAAATGTGTTCTTTGTGTACTTTGTTTAGTTGTTGGTGCACTCAGACATCGATCAAACTGGGCCTAAGCGAAAGGAGAAGATGAATGATGAAGTACATCACATGGGAATTGTTCCTATAGACACAGAAGGTATGAAATAGTAATTCACAGCTCTCAACATGTTTAATAATAATTTTACAGTACCATTTACTCTTCTAAAAAAACTTTAGTTCTTCACATCATGTAAAAAGAATAGTTTATAGTACCATTTACTTTTCTAAGAGAAATATAGTTCTTAACATCTTGGACAAAAAACCTTATGTACAATGTCTTCCACCTTTTAGAATGAGCTAAAACTCTTAGAGAAAATGTTTGAATTTTCTAATAATATTTCTTGAAATTGTACAATACTAATAAAATTTTCATAAATGTCCCTACGTACACTATACTTATAACTTTTACTTGAAGTTTTACAATACTAATAGTATTTTCATAAATGTCTATAACTTATATCTTTTACTTGTAGATTCCTTGCTATAAAATATTGTGAACACATTATCATATACTAATTCATAGTTGTTTTCATGTTTAATAATGATTTTACAAAGCCATTTACTCTTTTAAAACACTCCATAATATGGGTTTAAAGCATTAGGGTAATGAAAAAAATTAGTTTTTGGTATTATGGACAAAAATATACTACGAACAATGTATTCCTCCTTTAAATTTTTTGAATTATCTAAAAATATCTCTTGAAGTTGTACAATATCAATAGTATTTTCATAAATGCCCCCACATAGACTATAATATTTATATATAGTTTTACTTGTTTAAAAATATTTTGAGCATATTATCATTAGAAAAGAAGACAAAGAAAAAGATCTTGAAGATATTTACTCATTGAAGATAATACATATTGTAGTACTATAATTTATGAGAACATTCCAGAACAAAATGAAACAAAGATTCAAAATTGAACTAGCAATTTTTTATAGATTTTATGATGACATATATTTTATGGTAGATACAAACCTAACTTATGTTGAAGCAATAGAACCAAGGGAAACATTTATTGAACCCTTAGTTTATGAATTGAGTGATGATGTAGCTATTGGTTACATTGATCTATTGTTGAACTCTACAAAGAACAAAGCCTCATTCAAATTTGCAACATATGAAGAGATAACTTAGTCATCTTACTAGAAATCCTTAAGAAAACATCTCATAAGAAGGTTGAGAGTATGATGAAGAAAGCATTGGTTGAGGCTAGTATGATAGAAAGATAATCACAAGAAGTTAGACAAATAATCTCTAGACTGAAAAAAATGGTGAAAACAGTGTAATTTTTGTGCCACCTCTATCAGTTGGTCAAGCATATGGTGTATCCATTGTAGCAACTCCTGTAGACCAAATCATCCCATATGCTGCTATATTAGTCAAGAAATCTAGTGAACCCAAAAGGAGGTCTGAAAGGCTAGTAGAAGTTGAGAGTCACAAGTCAAAAAGAGTCAAGAAACAAGCCTCTAGACCTACGAAAAGGAAGAAAAAATTGTTGAAATTTGAAGATTCCAGTCAAGAATAAGAAGAGTAACAAGAAGTCAAGCAACCTAAAAAGATTATTTCTTCTGAATAGCTAACACGTAAAACAAGGCAACCTTAGAAATTGAAGATAGAAAAGATTAACACAACTATTTTCAATGAGGGGAACTTTATGAAAATGGATTTTTTTATGATTTATACAATGATATTGAGAGAGAGAAAATTGATATATCTCTACTGTGAGATATACGATTCTTAACAATTTGTAACTTGAAGACATTAAAGGCATTGTGAATTACAAAGTCTATCATAGACTTATAGCAAAGAAGGCACAAGTTTTTGAAGAAGATATGGAACTTTAGAAATCCATGATAAGAACTATGTGCAAAACTAATGATGAAAAAGAAATCAAGAAATTGATGAACAAACTAGCACCTTACTTACAAAGTAAGATGAGGGCATTTGTATTGATGGGGGGTGGGAAGAATGTCATAAGAAGTAAAACAATTGCAACCATCAACAAGATCATTATTGAGTTAAAACCAACACCTATCACTACAGTGAAAGCATTGGAAGTGTTAGTATGTGGTGATACAATGCAAATTGATCAAACAAATGTTACTTTTAAATTTTGATTAGCCTAAGTCATATTCCAAAAACATTCAAAATTAGTTAAAATTGATTGAAGAGGAGAAAAGGCAGTTATAAGAGGAAAAGAAAAAGGTTGAAGAAGCCAAGATGAAATTTCTTGAGGAGGAAAAGAATCATAAAGAAAAAAAGAAGAGGAGAGAGGATGACAAAGAGAAGAACCTAGAAGAAGAAAAGAAAGAAAAGGAAAGGAAGGAGAAAGAGGAGAAGGAACAAGAGAGAAAAACAAGGTAGACAATAGAGAAGAAACAAAAGGAAGATGAGACTAAAACATCTAGCTCATCCACTCCATTATCTCTTTCCAACGTTACAAGTGATGATGATGATCAATCTAACTTGATCTCATCTTTGACCAAGTTGATTGAGAAGAACAACAAAGTCAAGTCTAAAAGAGCATTAATGGAGGTGACTGATAGATTGCATAGCACTCTAGTAGCAAAACATATAGAATTAGACCCCTAACAAAGAGCCAAAGTAGTAGTAAAATCTTTTAATGATGAATTTATAGATTTGTTAAGTGTTGTAGAGTCTAAGGCTCAAAATTCTCATGATTCTAATAATTTTAGCATTGTTTGTCAAAACATAAAGAATGATTTGCCGAATCTTGATACTTGTATCAAGCAACTCCAAAGATGTCAACAAGATGGTAAGGTACTATACATCAAAAGTACTTTATCTCACAAGTTGACTAAAGATCTAGATAATAAGATCAAAGGGAAGTTGAGTGAGCTAGAATCTCTAACATGTCAATTACAGCAACCCTCTAGCAGAGTTGATGACTTTGAAGGATAAGTTGTTAGGGTTCACACTGACATCAAGAAACTACAACTTGAAAAAGAGAAAATTTTGACAAGATTATCAAATTTAAGAGAATCTAAAGCTCTAAATCTATCAAACATTGAGAGACAATTGGAAGAATATTTTAAACCAAAGGACACTTATTCCCATTTCATATATTCTAACCTTAATGTTGTTGAGATTGCATTATATTTCTTATGTGCAATTCTCACTACTGTTGAAGCAACCAAGGATACATGTGAGAAAGATATGGATAGTATAAAGGAAAATATTTATGATTGTATGAAGATGATATCAGCTTGAGGCAGCTAGACAAAAAATTTAATAAAGTTTTGACAATTTTTTACAACAATTAAATAGAACTTTTTGACAATTATTTTGGACATTCCAACATTTTTCATTAATGTCGAAGGGGGAGAAGTTGTATGAGAAAATTGTAAGTTATGCATTTTTTAGTCATATCAAAAGTGGGAGCATTTATAATAAATGAATATTGAGCATTTGTAATAGATGGTAAGTGTAGTAAGGTTGTAAGTTTTGGTAAAGTTTTGATACATAATCAATTTTCACTACTTCCTTTCCATCAATGCCAAAGAGGGAGATTGTTGACAATTTACTATATGTAGATATGTAAATGTTGTCATTAATGGAAATAGATGATGTACATTCTTGTTGAAAACCTTATAAATAAAAACACTTAGATTTTTGGTGCTTAGAAAATTGTCTAAGAATGAAAATGGTTTCCAGTGATGTATTGTTTTGTAAGCAACTTGTTGCTAACATCATACTATGAATAGCAAGTTTACATGGAGGAAGAATGAAGTGAGTTGAACATGTGGTTAATGTTGCTTGTAGGAATACTAACTTTGACACTTGTTATTCAAGTTCTAGTAAATGTAGTTTGGTGTTTATTAGACAAGAACAAAGAATGGTATTTGAAGTATAACTTTTTAATATGATGATATTTTTGAGAGAAAGGCTATATGGAAATAGTATACATGTTGATGATGATGTGTATAACCATACACATCAATATGAATAATAGAGAAAAGAGATAGGTAAGATTTACCAATATAACTATGTAAAAAACTATGGAATGAAAGGTAAATGAATTATTTTATTTTCCAAATAATTAATTGACCAATTAGGGATGACATCCTAGATGTTTAATCTAATTTGGAAAGTTCACTTTGGTCCTAGCTGACCTAACAACAATTTGGTAAAAGACATGGTATTTATGCAAAGACAACTTGCAAACTTATTCGAAAGCTATGTATAAAATTTATGGATGCAAAATTTTGTATCATATGCAAAACATGAGTTTTGGATAACCTAATTTTGTGATCTGAGATTGAGCTGAGGTCAGAGATCAACTGGAAAGAAGTTACAACATCTATACTTCTCTATTCGATGAACTTAAAGGATAAATTACTTGTTTGGGTAGTGAGCTCTTCCAATGATTGAAAGTGCATGTTGTACTGCAACTCTTAATAGGGTTGGAATCTCCTAACAATGATTTGAAGTCTGCTAATAGAAATTCTTATGTACAAAATGTGTTTATAGAGTCCTAACAGGTTCCATCCTCTAACTAACTAACTAACTAACTAACTATATATATATATATATATATATACATATATATATATACATATATACATATATATATATATATATGTATATATATATATGTATATATATATATATATATATATATATACATACATATGTATATATATATATGTATACATATGTATGTATATATATATATATATACATACATATGTATATATATATATGTATACATATGTATGTATATATATATATATATACACATATCTATATATGTATATATACACATATGTATATATGTATACATACATATATATATATATATATACATATGTATGTATGTATATATATATATGTATATATATATATACATATATATATATACATATACATATATATATACATATATATATACATATATATATATACATATATATATATACATACATATGTATGTATATATATATATATATATATATATATATATATATATATATATATATATATATATATATATATATATATATATATATATATATATATATATATATATATATATATATATCGGTATTATTGACATAGCAATCAAGTTTTTTATTAGTCAGATACACTTATTCAAATTTTGTATGGCTACCAAGCTCTTTGAACAATCTACAATTTTTTCCATGTAATTTAGTAGCCACCGAGCTCTACAATTGCTACCAAGTTTTCTAGACTAATTTTAGCAGCTACCAAGCATTCCAATTGTTACCAAGTCTATTTAGTTAGTGTAAAGCCATATAGTTCAAACTGGGTAGATTCAGTCTAGCAGTTCAAGCCGAGCATTTTAGTGGTTACTGAGCATTACAATTTCTATCGAGTTCTCAGTTCATGTAATGCAAATCTAGTGTAAACTGAGCCTATGTGTTTATTGAGTGATTTAGTTTACGACAGGTTACATAGTATGGACTGAGCTCCTATGTCTACAAAGTGTATGATGATGCAGAATAATGACAGTGGGCACTGAGTATCAGAACTTCACCAAGTTAGTCTTCAAAACTTGAGTGTCTTCCTTTGGGCTGACTTTGTGATATATGTGTTAACTTGTATGATGGCTGACTTTGTAACTATGTAATTTGGATTGGTATATATATGTAATGTATTATATCACATCCATATGTAAGATAATGAGCATGAAAAATGCAAATCCGAATAGTTGAAGCTAAGTAGTAGATAAAGAATGAATTGTGAAGGCCATATCAAAAGAAGAGTAGGAGAGACATATTCATCATAGAAAGGTGATCAATACAATCAAGAAGTCTCTATTAGCAATCCAATTGTAAGTTAGAGATCTATTGTTTCATCCTAACAGGTGAATCAGTCAAAATCCTTTCACAAGGTAGACTTAACAGTCTTTCTTAAATCTCTTAATAGAGCGCATACTTCATTGTGTGTTTGTAAAACCTCTAACAAGGTGGACCTAGAAGTCCTAATTGCTCCTAACATGGTAGATCATTAGAAGTGATCAATGTAAGCCTTAACAGGCCAACTTTATGTTGTAGTATTCAAGTTTTGTGGGTATCATCCCCACCCAATATGGACTGAGCTTCTATTTCTACCAAGTGCATGATAATGCCGAATAATGATAGTGGGCATTGAGTATTAGAACTTCACGAAGTTAGTCTTCAACACCAAAGTGTCTTCATTTGGGCCAACTTTGTGATATATGTGTTAACCTATATAATGGCCCTAACTTTGTAACTATGTAATTTGGATTGGTATATATATGTAATGTATTGTATCACATCCATATGTAAGATAATGAGCATGTAAAATACAAATCTGAATAGTTGAAGCTAACTAGCAGATAAAGAATTAATTGTGAAGGCCATATCAAAAGAGGAGCAATAGAGAAATATTCATCATAGAAAGGTGATTAGTACAATCAAGAAGTCTCTATCAGCAATCTAGTTGTAAGTCAAAGATCTATTATTCCATCCTAATAGGTGAATAAGTCAAAGTCCTTTCACAAGGTAGACTTAACAGTCTTTCTTAAATCTCTTAATAGAGTGCATAATTCATTGCGTATTTGTAAAACCTCTAACAAGGTGGACCAAGTAGTCCTAATTGTTCCTAACATGGTAGATCATCATAAGTGATCAATGTAAGCCTTAACAAGCCAACTTTATGCTATAGTATTCAAGTTTTGTGGGTATCATCCCCACTGCAATTTTACTTTCTATGTGGAAGGTTTCTAGGTCACCAAATCACTGTGTTCAAGTGTTATGAATGCTATATGTTTCTAGTTTTTCATGCATGCAATTAGATCAAATATGATGAACTAAATAGCAATTGGATTACTACAATTAATATCTATAATTGATAAAGTTTGTTTTGGTTACTAATTCACCCCTCCCCTCTTAGTAACCTAGCATAGTGTTTAATATTTTCAACAATTGGTATCATAGCTTTGTGGTTTTCAAGAAAAAGTTTGACACTTTGAGCATAGATCAAGGATAATGGAGATATTGAAACTTGACAAATCCATTGAGAATGAAAAGATGAATCAAGAAATGGCCATTTCCCAACTCAAGAAAGCAAAGGAGCAACTTTCCCAATCCCTAAAAGGAAGAAAGGAACTTGTAAATCAAATGAGTGACCATCTCTACATTGAAGAAAGAATTGAGGACCTTTTCCCTTCAAGCAATTTAGATGAAGCAAATGATGCAATCAAAGAACTCCTAGAGAAGAATGGTTCCCTACAAGAAGAAATAAGAAAGCTAAAAAGAAAACAAGAAATTTAGTTAGTAATGTTGTGTGAAATCTTGGAATAGAGGAAAAGAATAAAAGAAGAAATGGATGGAAGGAACCATGAGATCTAGAACCAATCCCTTCAGCATGTAGATTTTATGGATCAAATCCCCAATACAAATGAGGAAATCATGAGCTAAAGACAGATCAATGAAATATTAAGGAATGATCTAAATTTAGAAAGACAAATCGATGAAAGAATAAAAAATGAGTTGAGATCTAAAAAGAAAATCAATGAAAGATTGAGAAATGACCTAAACACTGAAAAGAAAATCAATGAAAGAATAATGAAATCTCAAGTAGATATGGTTCAACTGAATGAGCAAAATCTCTTTAGGCAAAATGGAAAAGTAGGAATTGGATACAAAGAAGAAGGTGAATCCTTTGAACAAGGTGCTCAAAGGAATAAAAGACCTACTTGCAATCACTATGGTAAGTTAGGTCATACATCAAACAAATGTTGGAGTAATGGTAAAGAAAAATTTAATGGAAAATTCTACAATTGCAGTCAGCATGGTCACATGGTGAATGAATGCAAAGAGAAACAAAAATTTGAAGGCAAGTCACAAGTGCAAGAAACAAGGTCACAAGGCATCAGAATGTAGAACTAAGTCATTCAATCTAGCAAAGAAAATTGTGAAAGCAATATTTTCCTGGGACTACAAAAGTTGGTGTAGATGTCATTACTATGGAGAATTTGGACACATTGGCATGAATTGTGTTAAACAACACACGAGGAGTAGAGATACCACCATAAGATGTTTCGCTTGTACCAAACTTGGTCATCTAGCCAAAAATTGTATGAGTATAGGTAAAATTAAATATGAAAAGAAGGAAAAAGTAGATAAAGTTTGAAAGTAGATGAGGTAGCAATGGATTCCTAAATTTTCCAAGGATGCTAGTTCAAGTAATCATGGTCATGTCACTCAAGAAGTGGGTGATTCCACCATTATCAACTAGGTTTCCAAAGGAGAAGTAAAACTGAATTATCAATATCACATTTAAATAGTTCCAATCGATAAGGTGACAAAGATCAAAATCTGTATGCAAGATACAAAGGGATCACCAAGTTACCTTCTCTACCAAGTAAGGTCGGGTCATGGACTCTACTGAGCAAGGTTGTGAGTAACAAGACACACATGGTTACCAAGTCACAAAGCCTTCACTGAGTAATCAATAGAATAGTGGATGGCAGCCTGTCAAGGATGATGTTAACTTAGCTACCTTCGTATCAAGCATTAATAACAAAGCTTTAACAAAAGACATGAAATCAAATTCATTTATCACTGTGAAATCTAATTGCTATTGTGAAGAAGTTATTTAAAGTGTCTTCTAGAATTTTGAGTTCTTCAAAAGTAAGTACTTCAATTTTGGATACTTTAGTTATGACTTCTTCAGTTTTGGATTGAACAAGCATTCCTGTTAGTATTCCATCAATTAGTACTATATCAATTTTCACTACAATTTCTTGTATATCAACTATTGTGTCCATTCCAGACATTAAAGCATTAAGTACAAGGATAGTTGAACCTAAGGCCCAATCGAAATTCAAAATTTTTGAGTAAAGGAAAGGACATAGAGGACAACATAAACTTAGATGAGGAAATAGAAATCCCTAAATGGGATATTCATAATCTTTTAGTAGATCAAATGCATGAGTTTGGTGAAGTTCTCCAGAAAATGGAAAAGCAATAAAAATTAAGAGAAGAAAGAGATAGAGAGTATAAGGTTATAGATGATGCTAAAAATATTTTGTTTGAGGCTATAGGAATTGAGGTTGATACTTCTCAACCTACATTGTTTCAATTAGCCGAAGTAGTCCAAAAGTTCAATGAGGACACTTGTGGACAAGACAAGCTAATTGAGAAAGCTAAAAATACATTTGATATTAAAGTGTTGGGGCACATTTCTCAGCAAGTTGCTATTCATCAAGTTGAGCTTTCATCAATTTTGATCAATCTTGAGACCACCTATACTAATATGATGTCACTTTTTGGGAAGTTTGTGGTGTTTTCGAGTTCACAAAGGAAATATAAGGCAAACTATAAAAAATTGATGAGGATCTAAAAGCCACTGCTTAGAAGTTGCAACTTGACCATTGTTCAAGCTCTGTGCATCACATGAAGATCAGATTTTTGTCAGACATGCAGGAAGAGTTGTTAAGAGAAGAAGCAAGGATCCGGTCAACATTGATTTATATTAAAAATATGATCCTTCCTATCATGGATACAATGTAGAAACATATTTTTTACACAAAAGCCTTGATCCATGATAACAACTTCTCTATTGCAGGTCACATGATAGAACTCTCTGTAGAAGTACAAATTGCTCTACATAAATGCAAGATTTTGCAAGAAAATTGGGATAAAACCTTGGCACTTATTATTAAGGTAAATTCTAATTTTTTATCTCATTAAGGTGTCTCCATGTAGATAAGTTCTGAATAAATCTTTGGCATTATTGTCAATAAGGGGGAGATTATTGTTGAGACACATGGTATGCTATATATGGAGAGAAACATAGTATGGGGGTGAAACATGCTATGAGGAGAATGTATATAATAGATGATGTATAGTATACCTTACAAAGATAAATTTTGGCTAATAAGTGTTTTGTTACTAATGCCAAAGGGGGAGATTGTTGACATATTAGTGAAGTTTGTTATTAGTGGCACACACTTATTCAATTTTTTTATGGCTACCAAGATCATTAAACAATCTATAGTGTTTTTCATGTAATTTAGTAGCCACTGAGCTCTACAATTGGTACCAAGTTTTCTTGACTAATTCTAGTAGCAACCGAGAATTTTAGTGGTTACCAAGTGTATTTAGTTAGTGTGAAGCACATTAATTCAAACTAAGTAGATTCAATCTAGTAGTTCAACTTGAGCATTTCAGTGATTACTAAGCATTGAAGTTTCTACCAAGTTTGAAGTTCATGTAATGTGAAGCTAGTGTAAACTGAGCCTATGTGTTGATTGAGTGATTCAGTTTATGCCAAGTTATATAGTATCTACTGAGTCACCAGTGTAGACCAAGTTTGAGACTACTTTGAAGTGATCAGTATAGACCAAGCTTCTATGTCTATTGAGTGTGCTGATGATGCCAAGTAATGACAGTGGGCACCAAGTATCAAAACTTCATCAAGTTAGTCTTCAAAACCCCAGTGTCTTCATTTGGGCTAACTTTGTGATATGTGTTAACCTATATGATGGGTGACTTTGTAACTATGTAATTTGGATTGGTATATATATGTAATGTATTGTATGAAATCCATACGTAAGATAATGAGTGTGTAAAATGAAAATGTGAATAGTTGAAGCTAAGCAACAGATAAAGAATGAATTGTGAAGGCCATATCAAAAAGAGGAGCAGCAGAGACATATTCATCATAGAAAGGTTATCAATACAATCAAGGAATCTCTATCAGCAATCTAGTTGAAAGTTAGAGATCTAATGTTTCATCCTAATAGGTGAACCAGTCAAAATCCTTTCACAAGGTAGACTTAACAGTCTTTCTTAAATCTCTTAATAGAGTGCATAATTCATTGTGTGTTTGTAAAACCTCTAAGAAGGCGGACCTAGTAGTCCTAATTACTTCAAACATGATAGATCATCAAAAGTGATCAATGTAAGCCTTAACAAGTCAACTTTATGCTCTAGTATTGAAGTTTTGTGGGTATCATCCCTACCCCAGTTTTACATTCTATTTGGAAGGTTTCTAGGTCACCAAATCATTGTGTTCAAGTGTTATCAATGTTTTATGTTTCTAGTTTGTGATGCATGCAATTAGATCAGATATGATGAACTAAATGGTAATTGGATTGCTGCAATGAAGATCTATGATTGATAAAAAGAAAAATTGGTTACTGATTCACCCCTCCCCTCTTAGTAACCTAGCATAGTCTTGAATATTTCCAAAAAGTATATCTTTGTGGACATCATTCCCGTTGGGGTTTTCCCTTGGACAAGGTTTCACTATTTAAAAAAAATGGTGTGATGAGTTCTCTTTGTGCATGGTTACTCTTACTATTCAACATTACTTTTTTACTTTCTTAGTCATGGTTCAATGTAATAAATAGCATCAAGTTGGTAATAAAAGTTTGTAGAATATTGATTCACCCCCCCCCCCCCTCAGTATTCCCTATTTCCAACAAATATTTATTATTAATTAATGATATTTTATTCTATGGCTAAATAAATTTATTTGGTTGATACAACTAGTTTATTCCTATCAACAAAAAATCTCTAAGGGAGAGGCTCTTTAGTCACATAAAGATCCTAGAAGGATCAAAAACCCAAAATTTCGTGAAACTTGCCACTATAAAATTATTAAGAGTGGAGAGCCTCTACAATCTCATTTTACATCATTGGAACATGTGAAACTTTTGAAAATGGGAAACCCATGAAACTCAAGGAAGATTGAAACTTTTTGATGATTAGAAAACTACTTTTAGTTTCACTCAACAATTAACTAGCATATTTAGAACTATTTTTTCCCGTGCAAAAGGTTTAGAAATGATAACAACTTCATGTAACTTGGTTTCATTTCACATTTCAACTTGTACCCCTACATTTGTGCTTACAATTGAAGCTTTTAGTATTTTTTTTTATTGAAATATTTAGATATTGTTCAATAGGGAGATGTTCAACAAAATTTTCTTTCTTTATGGGTGTATAGATTTCGGTAAATGTTGACATCATCAAACTCAGAAATTATTAAAAAAAATTCTCTATTAGCACTCTATGCAATAGAGGGCTTTGGTTGGAGAGATTTTAGATTAAATAAAAATATTAAGATAATTTAAGTATTTCTTTTGTGCAATGTTTCCCAAGAATGGATATTCTCCTTGTCCCAACTCATTTTGCAATCCTTCATAGATCTGCCAAGTGTTGTTTAGATTCTTGATTTTACCTTTAATTAATTTTTTTCTTTATTCCTATTAGCCTAGAGAGAATTTTTTTGGTCTATAAAACATCTAATTGTTTTTATCTTTTAAAATAAATTAAGTTAGATAGAAAGTTTCATTTTTTATTTAGAAACTAATAAAACAAAAACACTACCGACAAGTGAATCTTGGGTGGTCTCTAGAGTATGAAATGGAATGAAAATATTTTGTATTTTCATTTAACTTACTAAATAGAAAAATTATTATTTAACTAGCTAAATTGATATTATATTGTATATTATATATATAGAAAGTTGAGATATAGCAAGGCTTTAATTTTAAATATGAGATATTTTACTAAAGTAAATTAAAGCCTTAATATCAATAGGGTTTGTATATATATATTACATGCAATATAATATAAATATTGCTAGTAGCATCAAGAGTGCTAAATTCTAAGAATTAAATTACATAACTTAAAATTTAATTGAAATACTTCACTAATAAAATTCTTACCATTATTTTGAACAATATTTGGTTTAGTTTTAAAGTATGTTTAGGGTTTGTCCATGAGCAAATTTTTGGTTAAATTTTTTTTAGTATTAAGGTTAGGGTTAATTTTAATTAGAGATTTGGATTTAATTTGATTTAGGGTTAATATTCTTTTGAAAATGAGGTTGATGGTTATCATTTGGTTATCAATGATGTAAACATGGTTGTAATTAGTGACAAAATCCTCATTCAAAACTTTTTTGGTTCATTGGTGAATTGATGATTCCAAATCAATTTCTTTCTACCAATTGAGGTGTAATAGCTCAGGTGATTGTAAATTAGTTGGTTTCACTTATAACTTGTGCTTCCAATCTTAGACACTAATGTTAGTTTAGAATTGAATATTCTATCATTTCATGCCTTAGTGATTATCTGAATTCTCCTGCTGATATTATGGAGCTTATGTTTTGGATCAATACTTTGTTAAGCATTTGGATGAATATGGTTTAGTCATGAATTTTTTATATATCTAAAATTATTTCAAGATGAATAAATAACAATTAGAATGCAAATAATAAAATGTATTTATATTTATAATGAAAGTGTGAACTAATCAAACAAGTTGATTGGGGAGGTGCATATGGTTCTTAACTAAACTTTTTGGAAACCAAGTACTATAATCTATTTTCATTTTATTTATCATTATTTTGGTAGTGATGCTTTTTTTTGATAGAAAGACTTTATGTATTTCAAGTGTGGCTAGTTAAATAGATATCCTATGAACAATACCTTTTGTTCATGACGCTAGCCTTTCTATAGTAATTCACCCAATAAAACATTAACAATAATTAAACTATAAAATACACTAACCTATTATTTATACTAAACTTGAAAGAATGTTCCCGCACTTGGCTTAGAAATGATTGGATATGAATTAGTAATTTTCTTTCATTCATTTTTTCTCTAAGTTAGAACGGTTTGGGTATATTAATATTCTTTGTAAGAGATTAAGAATGAGTATATTATTGTGTAAAAGATGGGATTAATCTTAGGTACACTTGCCTAAACCTTGCAAAGTTCAAATAGGAGAAGACTGAGTTATTTTGTCTGTTAGTCCTATTGGTCTATTAGAGTATATCCACCATTTCTATAACTAATCCGTAGGTCTATTCCACATTCAATAAGGTGATTAAAAGCTTGTCAAATCAAAATCCAACAAACACTATATCATTTTTTGTGGTAGTAAACTCTAATAGATTTCACTCCTCTCCTATGCCTACTTAATCAACACTTATATTTTTTACCAAACTACAATTTCATGATCAAATCATTAATTTTAATTAAATTTCAAAAAAAATCATCAAACAATTTAATACAAGATAATGCTATTTGTATTTTTCAAAAATAATAATTTAGGAACTATATTATTGAAATAATTTGTAGATGATTTTATTTAAGATCCTCTTACATTGAATCACTTTAAGTAACTTTTTAACCTTCTTTATTTTTTAAAAAGTGGCCCAATATTCAAGGAAGAATTTGATGTGGTTGTGTCAAAAGATAAATGACACACTCTCTTAGTTATAATGAGACATAAATTTTTGAAGAAAGATCAAATTATTTCCCTTTGTGGAGGTGTACATGTAAGAGTTATTACTCCTTGTTGATTGTGCTCCTCGCTCGTGGTAGTGATATTTGTGAGTTAAGCTTATTTTGGTCAAGTTTTAATGTTTTAAGGACTAGTTTTATTTGTGACCAAAAAAAGCCAAATTTTCTTATCAAGGGTTAGGAGTTTTTGGCTAGTGACGACAAGGTTATGTCAGTTGCTCTGAGGAAGTGGTTATGGATTTAGAGGTGAGTTTTGATACTAACCATGGGAATCGTATTGAAATTTAGTTGAGTGAGATCCATGAGATTATTAAAAAATAGTGAACCATCTTGGTATTATCATCATGAAGGAGTTTATTGTTGTTTGACAAATGCATCGAGGGGCATGGCGAAAATGTGTTTATGTAGTTTTTTAACTCAAGAAATGATCAACTTGCTACTTTGAATGGGATTTAGTTCAAAATCAATGAAGATGTTATTGCAAGGGTGAGTGGGATCTCTTTTGAAGGTAGGAAATGGTGCAAGAGGACTAGAATTTTAGATGAAGCTAACCTCCATAAATTTATTTGCTAAGCTAAAGAGTCAAATCATTCTTTTGGTGGGTTTGAACATGAATTCTTTCCATTGCCATGGGCTGAGGTATGTAAATGTTATCATGCATTACATTATGCTCAAAGGTCATTTCACTATATTTTATTACCACCATTTCCCTATTTTGAACCACTTTAGAAATAGGGATCTTATGTCCTTTCTCTTTCTTCTTTTGTATTCAATGGAGGACAATATTCAAAAAGTCACAAAGAAAAGATAGAAAGGTAAATCTTGTGTGGTGCTTCATCAATCCTTTATGTTTTTACTTTAAAATATACATAGGGCTATATTTCCCCCTATAAATATAGGTATTCAACTTTCTCAACCAAACATGCAATCTTCTATTTCTACTCCTTAGATTGAGGGTGAGGGTGGCTCTACTGCTATAACTAAACACCCAAGTCCCAACTCCACCTATATTCTTTAATGAATTATAATGGAGAAATTAATTAGTTGATATGCTAAGGTTTATTTGGATGAGATAAGATCCCCAAAGCCAACAAAGAATGTTAAATAGGGAAAAATTAAGGAGAAATATTGTTGTACCATTAGCTTGGACTTTGGGAGTAGTGGAAAAAGTAAAAAATCTATGAAGAGGAAATAAAAATGAAGAATGGGGTAAGTATATTGAGAATGATAAAGATGAAATTAAAATTGGGGGCCCTTAGATGGGGATGATTTTATTCCTATGGATAGCCAAGTCACTTATATCCACTCTCATATGTCTAACACTCTCAAGGGAAATACACAAACTTAGCAAGTGAATGCTATTTGAGGTGGTGACCTTGATACTATTACCTCCCCTAGGTACAAAAATAAAGGTGAAGGGAGTATTTGGGAGGCAACTTTGAGGTTATTTTCTTGTTGGTAAACTAAGGATAGGAATGCTCTGGAGGAGATTGTCAAGAATATTATGAAGCGATAGGATAAACTGGACTAGAGGTTTGATGAGGTGACTAATTTTAAGGTTAAGGTGTGCACTTAGAGGCCACCCACCTACACCTTCTACATACTCAAAAAGATGGCATGGGTGTCTCTACTAGAGTTGACACCATGGCATTCCTATAAAAGTTCTTCGTAGATTACTGGCTTCATGTGTTGCTAGGGAAACTAGATAAGGAGAAGAAAGAGACATAGCTCTCTTGGTTTCATTTTCTATTTTCTTTTTGTAAGTGGTCTTCATGGTAGGAATTTCATTTTAGTTTATGACTAGACCCTTGATATTTTTTATTAAGGGTAAAATTATATTTTATATAAGGGATCTGAAACCCAACAAACATTACAAAAAAATAATAAAATTTCAAGAGTTTAGAATATAATAGAAAAGGAAAAGAACACCCTTGGACAACCAACTTCCCACTATAGAACCAATAGATAAGATGGACCAAAACTACTGCTAAAACAAAGCAACAATCATAAGATAGAGACACAAAAACATCATTCTTCTCAAAATCATTCCTTGTAGCACCACTCATAGGCCCCTCATTCTGACTATTCTCAAATTCATGCATTTTAGGGTTCTATAGTTGATGTTGAGTTGTTCAATGGAGTTAAAAGTCCATTCCATTTGCTTATGGTCATTACTATGATTATGTATAATGTTAATTTAGAGACTATTACTCACTCTATGAGTTATAGTTGTTTTAGAACATGGGATTATCTAATGTGAGGGTATTCAATATTAAGAAATGTGTAGGATGATACTATGTTGTAAGTAACTTTTGTTGTTTTGTCAGTTTTGTTTCTACGTCAATCCCAATTTTGGCTACAATTTAATATATAAAAAAACATTCTAAAACATTTTTATTTCTTTATACATTTCTATTACAACATTATCTTAAAAAATAATCTCTCTTAAATAAGAAATGCATAAAAAGTGGAGTCAAAGAAGAAAGAATATACAAAAGTTGATATGTTACCCATTCTCTTGTGACAATTTTGGTTATAATACTTGTGGTGTATACATCATTGTGTTTTATTAGCATTAAATGGTACAATGAAATTTTTTCATAATAACATAGGGCCCATTTGGCAACGAGAATACAAGTGGAATAGGCATATGTAAATTCTTAAAATTTTGAATTCTTCATTTGGATGCACCAAATTGGAATTAGAATACGAAATAAAATAGGAATACATATTCCAATTTTGGCCCAGAAATGAGGTTTTGCATTTCCACCCAAATATGTGGAATTGGAATATGTATTCCTATTCTAGTTTTATTTATTTTAGAAAACACAAATTTTTGGGTCTGGGAATTTGCTATCAAATTCTGGCTGAACCAAACAGAGAATAGCAATATGTAACCTCATTTTCTATTCCAAAATAAGTATTCTAGAATAGCTCTTTCTATTCCCCCGAAGCCAAACGGACCCATGGAGCAACATGTAATAACTATTTTCTTAACTAGAGTATGGGTACTCAATTTTTTTGAATCTAGTACCATATAGATTGTAACGCCTAAGGTGAGAGTTTGTGGAAATATTCAAAATAATATCTTCTTTTTCACTTTAATATTATTAATATTTCATTAAGATATTATTCTTCTTTTTTCATTGTGGGGATCTCTCTCTAATTCATTCATGGTCGAACTTTACTTTACCGAGAGAAGAAAAATTGTAATTGTGAAGGCGTGTTATGTTTGGAAACTATGAGTATTGTTCAATTTAAAATGGTACTAAGATATTTTACAAACCAATTTCAAAATTAAGAAAAATAGTCGTAATTACACAAATATAGCATACTAAGCATCATTATAGTATTTATCGGTTATTCTAATTAAATCATGTTTCGTAATGGTAGACCAACCCAATTGTATTATTTTTTATCCTTAAATTTTATTTTTTATTATTGTAAGTCTAGTTTGAATCCTCAAATTGTCTTTGTAAATGCATAAGTTTTGTAAAGATGTTTTAAGATTAACTTTATGATTTGATACTCAAATTATTTTTTATTTTTATTTTCAAATTTTAGTAAATCTAGAGTATTTCTTTGACATTCGTACATTAATTATTATCATGTGTTAGTTCAAGTAAATTTGTATTGACAGTGTCAAACTTGTGCACCAATTTTTATTGATTATAAAATTAAATAGTTTGATTTCAATAAAAAAAAAGTACAAATAAATGAAATAAAAATAAATTAATTAATGTCTATTAAATGACAAGTTTGTGGTAGTTTGTTATTCTAAATTTTATAAAAGTGTTATTCTATTGATTTTTGTTATATATATATATATATATATATATATATATATATATATATATATATATATATATATGACAAATTACATTAACAAAACAACCATTATTATGATTTATCTCTTTATTTTTTTCTATTTTTAAAAATTTGTTAATTTTTTTTCAACTTGTGTAATGTGGTTTCAGCTTTATTTCTATTCCCTAAATATAGATGCAATTATCCCTTTTTCAAGTACAAGAGTTTACATAGAAAAGCATATTATAGTTGACTAATGTAGTTTATGAAAATTATTGAAGGATTTTAAGACACTTTTAAAATTATTTTCAATTGTGCACTTCATAAAAGTAAGGAAATTTTGTGATGCAAAAGAAAAGTGGTGTAGTGTTAAAATGATAACCCTATTTCATCTGTAACATAAATCATAATTGTAATACTAAATATAATACTAATTATTTTATATTCTCCCTCGAAAAATGTTTCATTGTTTTAAGTCTATTTTGAATTCTAAAACAATCATTATAGACAAATTACGATTGCAAAGACTAATTATTCCCTTTAATTGTATATATTTAAATATATGTAAGTTATAAATTTTTAAGTTTTTGAAAATTATTTTAATTATTTGATATATTCTTTTACTTTTTTAAATATCTAGTAAAAATTAGTTATTTATTCAATGTTCTTGCACCAATTCTCACTAACAATAAAATGTATTCTTTTGGATAGCTTACAAATGTATATGTTTCCAAGTTAAATTAACAAAATAAAATATAATGAAATAAATGTTTATAAAATTGATAAAGACATGGTATTTTTGTATTCTTCATTTCTACAAAATACTCTCTTTAGTGGTTTAGATTTTTTTCCTTTTACATCATGACAAGAGACAAATTGAACTAATACCAAAATATATATATAGCTATGCTTTTGTCTATATAGGTTGTGCTGATTTATTTCTAATGTTGTGATGTGTAGTTACATACTTTAAACTTTGAAAATGAAACAATGTTATGATTTATAATTACATAGAATAAAGGGTAGATGGAGGGAGGGGGAGAGGGAGGGGGAGGAATTACTACTACCTAACATTTTATTAAACAAAATTGGAGAAGAAGTATTTTTGGCAATCAATTTGAATTATACTGATAATGATCTATTTTTTGGAGGGAGGGAGGGAGGGGGGGAGGGAGGGGGAGAGAGAGAGAGAGAGAGATGGTGTCCTACAACTCTAAGCCTACTTCTCAATTTCGGGACCTCTATATTAATATCGCAATGTAAAACACACCTTATTACAACACCCAAGCTACAACCTTCTTTGAAGACTCTTTCTCTTTGGACTTTTCACTTGAAGATGATTAAAACCTTCACGCTAAAAAATCATTTCATGTTATAAAAAAACATTTCACAACAGAGAAAAATCCTTTTCCATTTTTTATGAAATAAAATTCTACCAAATTTATTTGTCCTCCCATGAAAATAATCTCCCTTCTATATAAAAAATAATTTAACATAATTTGTCCAAAAATTGTATAACCTTTATGATAATAATATTTCTCCACTAACAACAATAAACTATGCATTACAAATCCACCCTTTTAAGTATTTCTCCATGTAATTTTCAAAATAAAATAACATACTTTAAAAATAAGGGTTATGTGCTTAAGTCATCAACCAAAAAAGTAACAATAATTTGTCTATATTAGATCCTGAAAATCTCATGTATCATGATGCTTGGGAGAATTTGAGGGAGTTTATAAGGTGATAGGTTAAACCAACCTAACCTTCTTTTATAAATCATCAATCATTTTATAATTATTCAATGTAGAGACCATTGAAATAAATTATGTCTACCTCAAGTGGTTTTGTTGTAAGTAGGATAAGTCGCATTAGGAAGTGTTAAGGTTCGAATCCCCCAATCAACGTTTTGTTAAAAATAATAAAATCATCCACAATGTGGCACCAAAATCTATTTATCAATAAGTGGTCGTGTATCACATACTAAGTGCACCAAAAATATATACATTGTTGTGTCACCCGATGATTATCTTTCCATTATTTTTTCTGGTAAATCTTGTAGACTCATGCTAGATCATCTATATAATCTATTAATGTAATGTTGATGTTATATAGTTGACCATTTACCTTGGTAAGTTAATTTGGTCATATCTACTACATATAGACTCTATTGTTGAATCCAAATATAGTTCATAAATTAGTGCAATAAGCACTTTGAATTGGAATAAATCTTTTTCTTGTATTTAATAAAATAAAAGTTTGAACCTTTTCCTAACCCTCTAACTTGTTAGTCCCTACCTATGCTATAGGCAAGGAACTATTGTTTTCGATGAGGGTCACAATTTAAAACAAAAATCAAATTTAGTAAATCTCTAAAGTCTAAAAATCATTTTATTTTTAATTTTTTTCAATCATTAAATCCTATTCTCTGATTGGCTGTCACAATTTTGCAAGGGGTAAAAATAATTTTGTGATACATAAAATTATGAAATTAAATCTCCAGAATGTTCTAGCTTCCAAACATCCAACTTCATTCTATGTGACAGTGTCTTCTAAACTCTTGCCTCTTTCCATTTCCAGGGAAGAAATTGACCCCCCTAAACTTACAACCATGCAACACCTAGATGAACTAGTGGCCAGTGGCTTCCAATCCAAGCACTAGATCTCTAATTTGGTCACTCTAACTCTTTGCCATGCTAAATCTAAAGGAAGGTTTGAAGCCATGGAGCAGGATTAAACTCGAGAGCCATAAAACTTACAAAACCCAATCTCCACAACTATACAAAGATTTCATAGTAAAATGGAAGGAGATTTAAGACGTGGTAGTTGGCCATTGGCTAAATAGCCAAATATTTGCATCAGCTATTTAGATAGTGGCCTTACCTCCGTCAACTCCATCAATTCACTATTTACTTCTTATAGTCTTGTTCACTCCATTTTGTCAAGGGCAAGATGCTTGTGTGGGCCCTTATAGTTTTGTTAAATAAATTTAAGTTCTTGTTTCTTTCAATTTTTTATATTGCTTGATTGTGTATGGAGAGCATTGGCTAAATAATAATAATAAATACATTAATTACAATACTCTATATAATAAGAATTTCTTTTGTGCTACAATAAGAGATTGGTATTAATATAAGTAGTTAAAAAAAGAAATGTAACTTTAAATGAAGATATTGAATAATACCCTAACTAAATGTCAAAAAACTCTTATAGATTTTTAAAACAAAATTTAGAATAATTTTATTAAAAGAAATATATTTATAATATAAAAATATTAACTTTGATATGAATTTTAATATATTTTTAATAATAAATGAATGTTGCAATCTATTAAACAAATCAAATATTTTGTTTGTTTTATATAAATTTAGAATTTGATTTTTGTTTAGTTTGTTTGATTCTTATTGTTTTAATTAAAAATTATTGCAAATCATATTTAAATTTTATAATTACATAAATATCCTATCAAAAAAAATAACAATAAACATGTTGTATATATATATATATATATTGTATTTTAAATTGATCAAAAAATAATATATTATTATTAATATATTCAAATAAAAGGATCATTCTTTAAAATAAAAATATAAATGTAAGATTCAACAAAATATAGATTTAATTTTAAAAATGAGATAAAATAATTTTAGATAAAGAATCTTCATATTATAAAAAGTAGTAAACATCACATAGGACCATAAGCATGTATTATTATTGAAATATAATTCATAATAACTCACCTTCGTAATCGTTTGATACAATGAAAAAACTTCCATAGCTAACTAACTAATCTTGTACATTACAATTTGATACATTAAAATAAATCTAGGTTTACAAAGATAGACTTAATTTACTATATATAAAAATTAAAATTAAAATTTTAACCAAAAATAAATTTATATTGTAAAATAGATTGTAATATTTCTTTATATATATATTTCAAATTTCAATATTTATTTTTTGGGGTAAAATTAAATATTTCTTTCAATATTCAATAAAATTATTTTAAACAAACAAACACTTTATATTGAAATTCATTACATTTTAGAAACAATACCATATGAATTGTTAAAATTAGTAATTTTAATATAGAATCTAAAAATGTTATTATAAAACTTGAACAAAGCCATTGGTAGGACCTTCCAAAATGTTACTATAAATTTTGAAAAAAAACCATTGGCAACAAACCTTATATTTATTAGAGTTCAAAGCTACCATTTAGGCACAGATGGAGAGTAAAGTGGATAGAAAAAATACTCCTAAAGAAAATTTGTGAGGGCCCAACACTCTGACTTTAATTGACAAAATATAAATGTACTTGCATGGGATAGACTATCAAAAGTACATGCATTCTGTTTGAATTAGAGAATTGATGTAGTAACAGAGGTAACCCACTAGCTAAATAACTGGTGCAAATATTCAACTATTTAGATAGTGCCTGGCAGTTTCAGAGTGGTAAAAAATCTTACGCATTCCTTCTAGATAAAATTTCATATAAATTAATGTAATTGTTCAAATTGTCTTGCTTATAGTGTAAATATCTAATGATAGATTCACTTACGCCATATGTCTTAACCTTACTCATCTAAATTTTAGATTTGTATTATATTGCATTGTTCTTTATGACACAACATATTGATGCCCAGTAAGCATACAACAAATTGATGTTGATTTTTTTTACATAATCTAATCTGAGAAATTGTTATCTTATCCACTAAGAATTTAAGTGTCAATATGAATTATCTCAAAAAAAGAGAGAAATGGGAAAGGATCTTATATAAAACAAATAGAGGAGGAGAACAAGTTTAATAAGGAACCACAACATATAAATAAGTCATCTACTAGCATGTTCAAAAGACATATAATCTTGATCTTGGGCCTCCACATCAATTTTTTATGAGAAAATGTTTAATTGATGTAGATATTCTAACTTTCACCTATCAAACAAACAATGGGATTGGATAAGAAATGAACGGACCATAAATTCTAAGAAAATATTATTTTGGGTATGTTCCCCATAGTAGTTAAATAAGTAGTACAATAAGCTTTATGGATGTCAAATAAGGAGGTCACAAAGGAAGACAATAAGCTTTATATATAGGAATTTATTGTGCTTTATAATAAGAATTCAGTATAGGTTCTTATTGAATTAATTTGTGACTTTTGATTTTTAGAGATCTGTATATATCCATATAGGAAAAGAAATCATAAATTGAATAACATGGTAGAATATAAATGGGAAATTTAAAAAAAGTAATGATGGAATTTTTTAATAATAAGTAAAAAATATATATTTGAAAAACAAAAATTTGCTATAAACAATTGGATTCTCAATATGATACAGACACAATAGAAAATAAAATTAATTTAAAATCAAATCAAATAATACATTACTTAATTATTTTAGAATAGGATATATATATATATATATATATATATATATATATATATATATATATTCAAAAGAAATAACATCTTCCCCTTGCTAATAATGTCCACATTATAAATATAAAATTAACTTATTTATTTAGTTTTAAAATTTATCAAAATTATGGATTATTTTTGAAAATTTTATAAGCAAATTATTTAACATAAATTTTTTATTTTGATCTAGAAATGGCTAAAGCCTTTGATTATATTAATTAAATTAAATTAAATACAAAGGAGTGTCTCATTCAAACTAGCATTGGTAGGATAGAATGGAGAAGAAAACCTCGAGTCTTGCCTAGGACCTAAGTCCTTTATTATTACATAATAAAATAGGCATACCCTAGTTCAAAATTCAAAATATATTACGAAATAGAGGACATCAATCAAGTTTTGTAATATAGAAGCTTTATAGAGGTTCTCTTGGATCAAGAATTCATCAAAAGTGGACTAGTTAGAATAGATCAAAGATAGAATTTGTAGAGATCTGAGCTTTATAGTAACTAACCTTGCAATCCCATAAGAAGGTTAGCTTCTCTTTGAGCTCTATAGGAATCTCTAAATTATCTATAGAAGGAAGTCCATCCCATGAGTCCCCATAGAATAAGGCTTCATCTCCTTTACTAGTGTCCCATGTGAGATATTTACTAATTAGAGGTGTACATCTAGCAATAAAAATCCAGCTCTCTGATCCTTTGGGGAGAGTCTTCATCCTAAAAATAGACAAGGGGTCCAAAACATTGAGATACTTACAATATTTAATTTTTTCCTATTTGCTACTACTTTCCATGAAGAGATGCCATATTAATTTGGCCCCAAATGCTTAATTTTGCCAAAGTAAGTTTTTAATGCCTCGACCTCCAGATTTCGTAAGGTTTATAATTGTTGTCCCATCTTATGATGCAAGATTATTGGAGTCCTCACTATTATTCTAGAGGATGCTTCTAAGAATAGTTTCCAACTTCTGGTTGATATTCTTAGGTAGTTGGAGACAGGAAAGAGGATAACTAGGGATGGTAGATAGGACAGATTAAATTTTGGTAATTTTGCCAGCCTTTGTGAGCCATTTATCCTTAAACCCACCTATCTTAGACTCTAATTTGTCCAAAGTGTTTTGCCATTCCTTGCTGATTTGCTTGCTTTTTCTAGATCAATTCCCAAATACTTGCAAGGGAATTCATTCTTCTTGAAGCCCATGATGTGATAGATTTGGTTTTCTACTTTAGGACTAGTGTTGATGAAGAAAATTTCTGATTTTCCTACATTTACTTTTTGACCCGAACCTGCCATATATATTTGAAGGATAGACATGATGTACATAGCCTTTTTTGGAGTGCTTTCACTAGGTAGAATAATATCATCTACAAATTGTTGATGAGTAATATTATGGATATCATCTGTTATAGTTATTCCCTTAATATCCTCTTTTTTATGAGCATTGGTGATTTCTCTCCTAGAGGTTTCTACCATAATGATAGATAGGAATGGAGAGAGGGGGTCTCCTTGTATGATCCCTCTTGAGGTTTCAAAGAAACCCTCTCATGAGTCATTTACAAGGAGGGAGAATTTAGTGGTTAAGATGCATTAACAGATGAGATTCATCCACTTGTGGGAAAGACCAAAAGCTTTAAGGGTTTTACAAGGAAATCTCCAATCCACCATGTCATATGCCTTTTGGATGTCTAACTTCATAAACATGCTTGCCCTTTCTTTCTTGTGAGCTGAGTGGAATGTTTCTTGTATAATAAGAATACCATCTAGGATCAACCTACTTGGAACAAACATGGTTTGTTCTTTAGAAATAATTTTTAGAAGAAATTTTTTAAGTCAATTTGCTAAAATTTTAGCTAAAATTTTATATATTGTATTACATAAGGCAATAGGTCTGTAATCCCCTAGATATTTTGGGCCCCCCTTCTTGGGAATCAGAGTAGGAAAGGTGTGATTGATTTCAGACAGCAGCAACCTACCATTTCTAGAAGCTTCAATAGCTTTCTAGAGGTCTTCACCCAAGATACCCTAGCATTTCTGATAGAAGAATGTCTAGAAACCATCAGGACCTGGTGATTTATCAGGATTCATGTCAAGTGCTACTGATATAACTTCTTCCAAGGTGATGGGTTTGTTTAAAAGTTTATTATCCTTAGAAGATAATGCTTTACGAATGCCTTCCAGAATATTTGATTGGGCTATTTTGTTGGAGTAGTCATAATTATTTAATATATTCAGTACATGTTCTTATTGAATTAATTTGTGACTTTTAATTTTTACAGATTTGTATATATTCATATAGGAAAAGAAATCATAAATTGAATAACATGGTAGAATATAAATGGAAAATTAAAAAAAAATAATGATGAAATTTTTTAATAATAAGTAAAAAAATATATTTGATTTTTTTTTTCTTGCTATAAACAATTGGATTCTCAATATGATATAGACACAATAGAAAATAAAATAAATTTAAAATCAAATCAAATAATACATTAATTAATTGTTTTAGAATAGAATGTCTATGTGTGTGTGTGTGTGTGTGTGTGTTGCGTGTGTGTCTGTACATATATATACATATACACACACACACACACACACACACATATATATATATATATATATGTATGTATGTATGTATGTATGTATGTATGTATGCATGTATGTATGTATGTATGTATGTATATTATATATACATGTATATATATGTATGTATATTATATATACATGTATATATATGTATATATAATATACATATGTATATATACATATATGTATACATATGTATACATATATATTTATATACATACATACATACATATGTATATGTGTATATATATATATATATATGTATGTATGTATGTATGTATGTATGTATGTATGTATGTTATAGATACATGTATATATACATATATGTATAAATATATCTATATATACATGTATCTATAATATATATATATATATATATATATATCTATATATACATGTATCTATAATATATATATATATATATGTATGTATGTATGTATGTATGTATGTATGTATGTATGTATATACATATGTGTGTGTGTGTGTATGTGTATATATATATATTAATATATATATATGTGTGTGTGTGTGTATATATATATATATGTATATATATATGTATATATGTATACATATACATATGTATATATATGTATACATATACATATGTATATACATGTATACATATATTTATACATATATGTATATATACATGTATCTATAATATATATATATATATATACACATGTATCTATAATATATATATATATATATATATATATATATATATGTATGTATGTATGTATGTATGTATGTATGTATATACATATGTGTGTGTGTGTGTGTGTGTGTATATATATATTAATATATATATATATATGTGTGTGTGTATATATATGTATATATATATATGTATACATATATGTATATATGTATACATATACATATGTATATATATGTATACATATACATATGTATATATATGTATACATATATTTATACATATATGTATATATACATACATATATAGATACATACATACATACATACACATACATACATACATACATACATGTACGCATGTATGTATGCATGTATGTATTCAAAATAAATAACATCTTCCCCATACTAATAATATTTGCATTATAAATATAAAAGAAACTTATTTATTTAGTTTTCAAATTTATCAAAATTATGGATTATTTGTAAAAATTTTATAACTAAATAATTTAACATAAATATTTCCTTACTAAAGTAAAAATTATATTTTAATTTCAATCTTTGTAAATGCATTTTATGTAAAATAACTTTCTAACAACTCAGTTTCACTCATCAATGAAAGCCTCTTTTTACGACTAATGTTCATTAGTGTGTGTTCTTAATAAGTTGTCTTGTTCTCTTTATTGCTCATTCCTATCACTGTGTCTTAACTACACAACCAACCTTCTGTTTCATACAAAGGCAGGGACTCTAGCTTCTAGAGTTGTCTATTTGGAAAGATATTTGATTATGCATAAGTTCTACATATTAACTTATTTTGAACTTGTTCCATTTGTGGCAATATGATGTCAAGGAACTCCATGCATTGATGTCATTTTAATAAGAATAGGATTATGTTTTTTTCTTTTCTTTTTTGTCATTTAGATCTAAAAAGATCGCGCATATTTATTTTGTACATACATATTGTGGTTGCATCTTCATTTAATTTATTTTTGTTATAATATAGATGCATCAATGCCTTGTTTAAACACAAGATTTTATATGAATAGATATGTCTTGCATCTCTTAGTTTAGTAATACAATTTCTAATAATTTTTAAGTGATTGGTTTTTTTATAGGATTTTTTTAAATTTAGTTTTATCTTTTCTTAATGAGTGCTCCATGTGAAGGAATTGACAATTTGTGATGCAAAAATTGTAGAGGTATATCTAGATGATGAATGACTATTCCATGTAGGTCATATTTCTCTAATTTCAATTTTATAGTCATGTTTTTAATATTAAAAAGTTGTCAAAATGGGTAACATTCCCAAAAGGAACATTAAAAATGTTATAAAATCACTATAACTAGATTGGTAGCACACACACCGCAACCACAGTTACCACACTAGCCACTAATATTCAATATCAAAATAAGAAATTATGAGAGTTCAAAATCTTACAATCAAACAACCTATAGATTGTAGTAATAAAAAAGTAAAAATCATAGCTACCTACATAATTATTTGTAGTAAAACTAAAACTTTAACAAAATGAAACCATGTTTAAAGTTTGCAAAGTTTCCATAAAGGAAGACACATAGGGTTTGCACTTATCCAACATTAAATATCACAAAAAAAATTTAAAGTATGGAATTAGAGAAAATCCTCATTGTTTCTTCTCCTCTAGGGGAGTTTGTTTAACCAGCAATACATAGAGCCAATTGTCAGCAATGAACCTCCAATGTCTTTGGACACTATTTGCATCCTCATTAGCTTTATCATCCACCTTCTCCTACTATAAGACCTCAAGGGTGGTAGCTGCTTCCTATGTAGCTTCAACTGGAAAAGTATGCCAAGGTGTTCAAGCTAAGGTGCAAATCCATCATATCTTTCTTTAGGTTCTCTAGCTCCACCCATAGATTCTTTAATTGGGTTCAACTTGCACAAAAGTGGTTTTATCCAAGTTAGGGTTGGAGAGGTGGGCCTGAACTGGAGGTGGACATAAGGGGCATACTAGGAGGAGGGGGTGACATGGGGGGCAAGGGTGTTGATTGGAGGATCCTCCTTCAACTTCTTGAGAGGGGAAGTAGTAGTTAAGGGTAAATTATCACTAGTGCCTAGCGCATACTTGTTGGTAGTGAGGTCTAGCATGCGTAGACTACTTGAGCTATCTTAGTAGTTTCTTCTTCCTTGTCCTCAATGTAGAGGTACCTCCTAGCTTTCTATTTTTTTCTTGCATTTTTCTTTTCCTCACCACTTCCCTTAGATTTGGAGTTTGAATCAACCTCTTCTGGACTCTCCTATTTATCTTCCATTTTTCCTTATTGGAATTATTAGTAATCATTTGCAAGCATCTCCTCCCCCAAGTAGAATCCATAGACACCTAACCCAACTCAACAACAAGATCTATCTTAGGGTAAGTATGAGAAAATGACACCATGGAGGTGTCCTTCATTTCCAACCTTCTTGAAGAAGGGGAATCCTAAGAAACAACATGGGAATTCAAAATGTAGGTAAGCACAACTACAAGAGTATAGTTGGGCCTTAGGGCTTGTATAAGAACGATGTTGCGACATGGACACGTGGTGTGGTGAAACTTACATAAACAAAAAATAAGGCCTTGGTGGAGGATGGTCTAGTTTTTAACATGGTCCTTGACTTCCTAGTGATACTTTATTGTGAGGAATCGTGGGTTTTTTGAAAGAAATTCAATAAAACATAGTGTCTATTAAAGTAACTTTAGTAATTTAGTAACTTCAATGACTTCATTTAAATTCAAATGCAATAATTCAAATTTTTGGAAACTCTAGCATGAATACAATGATATCTAACCTTTAAATACAACTTCTTTAACATCTATAATATATGTTGTAGGTCTACAAAACATTGTACTAAATATACATCAAATGAGAGTGAATAAATATGAACAATTTTCTCATGTGATTACTCTTAAGAAACTAGGGCTTAAATTTGAAAGTCAAGCCTACCTTTCAAGTGGTTATTATAAATTAATATTTCATTCCATGTCTTTAATTCAATATTTAATACATTCTTTGACCATCTAAGATTGAAATTAAAACCATAATTATAAAAATGTGAAATTATTAAACTGATATAAAATATTTCAATTTATAGGTTAACATTTATTAAAATGTAATGTTGACTAAAGTTGAAACATAATAATGACCTAACAAGGGTTTGACCCTTATTGTGCACACAAAAAAAAATCACCACTTCACATTCAAGAGTATCTTCCTTTAAAATTGATTTGAATAATTAATAAGAAGTGAAAAATTCAATTTGTTAAAAAATAAATTAAAAATTTCACTTCTTCTTTATTGGTGTGCCAATAGTACTAGCTTATACTTACACACTTGGACACATATATAGGAAACTATAGCTCTTACAACTTTAAATTTAATTAAAATAAAAAACTATATATTATATAAAAATTAAATATTCTATAACTTTGTATTTTCTTATCCATGATATGATATAATATATGTCTAGTTCACTTAACAACAGCCCTATTTGTTTTTCTTTGTATTAATTACTTGGATAAACTATGAAACCTGTAGATTGTATTTTTATATAATAAAATATTGATATTTATGAGTTTCTTTTGTCTCATTTGTGCTAGATAACAAAAGGATCTTCAATTATTGACAGTAGTTTGCAGCTTCCACGTAATTCATTCAACTTGGATAAACCACGACATTTTTACCTGTGTCATCTATATATAGAAAGCTGTGTATTAGCTATAACATTGAAGCGCACTGCACTGTGAAACAGAGAAATTTCTTTTAATTTCTCCAACGGAAAGCTCTCAAAGAGAGAGTAATTAAGAGTTTCATGGCTGACATCCCAATGAAGAATTCTTGCAAAATTTGCATGAGCTCTGCAACTTGTAGACATCATCCGCCTGCACAGAAGAAAAAAGTGTTGACTCTATTATCTTACTTTTTTTTGAATTTTTTTCTGTTTTCTATTTCTGTTGACAAAATGTTTTTCTTTATAAGCACTTTGAAATCATGTTGGAATTTACGTTTCTTCATTTTCATTTTGCTTGTTTAGACGGATGTTTTGATTGATTGTAAAGTATATCCTACTGATTTTTCAATGAAAGGTTCAGATTTAAATTCGTGAATTTATTGAACAGAAGGAATCTTGTGCATGTGGATTGGCATTTGGCTCTGGTTATTCAGTAGATCACTCAGTTATGCAATTATCTGGATTCTGTGTCTTTTATGCATATCTCTCGGGAGTGGAACGGTGGAGCTGATTGTTTGGCTAAATGGGCTTGTGAGCATGGACAGACTTGGAACATTATTGATCATAGGATTCTTCCCCTTAATTTATCTCATATACTGGTTCAACTTGTGGACTAAGATAAAGCTTTGTAGTTCTCTTTGTTTCTTGTGTTGTTCTGCTCTTTTTGATATTCAATAAAAGTTTTACCCTTCTTTTAATTTTAGATTTAAATTTGATTCTGATAGAAATAAGAAGGTTATCATATTAATTTTATTACATTGAGTCAGTTTATCATTTAGCTGTTTTGTGCTTGAGTTTGTGTATTTTTCCATTTCTTTACTCTCACCTTTCCGATCTATCATCGCATTGTTAGAAAGTTCAAATAAAATCAGAGTTGTAAAGTGAAATCCATTAAATGTTTTCAGTCTATTGAACAAAACTGTAAGAATAGCTGTTTGTTTCTGTGATGATGAGTGTGGGTAAAAATATCGGTTCTCTGATGATGTGTGAGTCAAAATATCCGTAACACAAGTTAAATCTAGAAAACCTTTTACAACTAGAATTATGCCACGATCTTTTTGTGAGATCTCCATATAGAATATCTTGTCTCTCTTTCTTGTCTTTAAATGATGGTTTTGTTTAAGCTTCAGAACTACTAGAGTTAATCAACCATGAGTCTATACTATTAAATCTTACACGTTTTTAAAGAATATTTTCAAAGTTTAATACATTCTGATAGATGATGATGTAAAGTATCAAGATCTTATTCCGGTCAATAGATCTTAATCTGTTGGTGAAGTTGAAAGATTCCTTTTAATTCTATTATATATTAAAATTTTTAAAAATTACATTTTTTTATAAATAGATTCTTTCAAATGATACCCATCTCTATATACGTCCACTTTGTTTGCTGATGTATATCAAACTTTAAAGATTTAAAATATTTAATAGTATATATGTCTGGATCTGGTTGTGCCAATGATTTTCTCTGTTACAATGTCACTACTTGTAGGTTCAACGACACTTGTAAAAATATAATGGCCTTGGTGCAAACAATTCAAACAGAGTTACGGCATTTTAGTTGTAAAATTTCTGTTTACAATCATTTTTGTTCTCCTTTAGAAAGATGGCTATATTAAATTTCAACAGTTCACAATATCACGAAATCTGGTATGTTTTTGGATTTCACTATCTTATTTCTTATTAAAATTTCATAAAATATTCTTTAATTCGTCATCAAGGTTTTTTAAGTCTTCATGATTGATCATAGAGATATGCCAAGTGTGTCCCTCCATCAGTCTATCTTAATCATAGGTCATAAAACACAATCTGAAATATTTTAGTTATTTAAAACTGCAAATCTACAGATTTTAGATATCCTATAGGCTTTACTGATTTTTTTTAATATATAATTTCTGATGATGATTAATAGAAAATAATAAAAAATATTGATTATGGAAGATCAGTTGATCAAGTCTAGAAAAATAACAGATCTCATTAAATTTCTAAATATTTTTTCACCAAATTGTACTAAACACGTTCTTTGCGTGCTTTGTTCAGTTGTGGGTGCACTCAGACATGGGTCAAACTGGGGAAAAGCCAAAGGAGAAGATGAATGAAGAAGTGCATCACATGGGAATTATTCCTGCAGAGACAGAAGGTATGATATAGTAATTCACAGCTCTTGAGATGTTTAAGAATAATTTTACAGTATCATTTACTCTTCTTACTTTACATTATGGACTCAAAAAAAATTTAGGGACGACGATGTTCCACCTTTTTAGAACGACTTAAAATTCTTAGAGAAAATTAATGTCATTTGATTTCCACAATCCATTAGTAATACATCAAAGATTTTCTGGAACTTGATTGTGTCAAAATTTTTAAGCATCAACATTTTGGATCACAGACAGTGATCCATCATCAGGATGAGGAGTGTGATCCATCATAAGGACAAGGAGTGCACTCCTCATCCTGATGATGGATCACTATGTGTGATCCAAAACATTGATGCTTAAAATTTTTAACACAATCAAGTTCCAGAAAATCTTTGAGGTACTCTTAGAGAAAATGTTTGAATTCTTTAAAAATATCTCTTGAAGTTGTACAATACAAATAGTATTTTAATAAATGCCTATAACTTATAACTTTTACTCGCAGATATCTTGTTTTAAAATATTGTGAACATATTATCATATACTAATCTATAGTTCCTGTCATGTTTAAGAATGATTTTACAGAGCCATTTACTCTTCTAAAACACTTCATAATATGGGTTTAAAACATTAGGATAGAGAAAAAAATTAATTTTTGACATTATGGACAAAAATATACTACGACCAATGTCTTCCTCCTTTAAACTTTTGAATTCTCTAAAAATATCTCTTGAAGTTGTGCAGTATCAATAATATTTTCATAAATGCTCCCAGCTAGACTATAACTCTTACTTGTAGATTTACTCGTTTAAAAAGATTATGAACATATTATCATTCGAAAACAAGATAGAGAAAATGATCTTGTATCATTAGAAGACAAGACAGAGAATCAGATCTTGTAGATATTTACTCACTAAAGACAATACATATTGCAGTACTAGAATTTATTGAACCCCCTGTCTACAACTGTGAAAGGCAATGTGATAAAGTTGTGGTAAAGTTAACATCTTGTTGATATTTATACGTGTCTTTTCTGAAAGACCTAGTGTTATTGTGGGAGTAAAACAGAAAAGGTACAAAAGCATGGAGTGGCTGAAGAAGTAAAGCAGTACGTAAGTGAGAAACGTGGAGGCCATTCTCAAGAGCATTCTTTTCCCTGCTCTTCAGCGTGCTATGGTGGACCACATGAGTATTATGACCCTCTCAAGCAGAGAAAGGAACCTCTAAATAAGGTAATTTCTTAGCTTTTACTTTTAAATTATTAAAGCATTCTAAATAAGGTAATCTTTTAGCTTTTCCTTTTAAAATATTAAAGCATTAAAATACGTATAATTAATGTTCTCTTGGATAAATAAAAAGTTTACTTAATGTCTAATGGAATACAAAGATTAATAATTATGAATTATTATTCATAATGGATTGTATCAATCTTGGAAAATGAAATTAAATGAACAGTATTGTTAAAAAATTATACGTTGTATTGACAAGACTTATATTTTATTTTTAGAGTTCATTTAAGTAGTGAGATCTAGTGTCTTTGAATTTTATAACAAGAAAAAATATATATTTGTTTCATTTTCTTATTTTTAATTTAAAACATGTGTTTTGAAATTATGAATGTTTGGAACACATTGCATGATTCAGATTGAACAGGGAAAAGAGAAACATGTAGACTGTAGATCTAGCTTTTGGAAAGAAGAAGGGGATAGATTGGTAGCAAATAAAATCTTTATTTATTTTATTTCATTGTTTTTAATTAAATTATGTACATATTTTATATCTACCTTTAGATCACACTACATGATCCATGATAAGTTGAAGTGGAAAGTAAAAAAGAGGTGACTCGTACAATTATATTACCTAAATAAATTTTTTTGGACTAATAATAGTTTAGTTTATTGGTGTGCCACTTCATCACATTAAAAGAAAAGAAAAGGAATTTCTAGATATCTGGCTCCTCTATAAAACAGAGATTTGGCCATAGTTAATCATTTAAATTCTCATTTGTACACTAACTTGATTTAGTTATGTTTTTTAGCTTATCATTGATCTTTGGTTCACATTTCATCCACTGCAATGCCAAATTAAGATTTCTAGTAAATAATAGAACAATAGATTTATATAGAACAAAAGTTTTAATTATTAAGTCTAACTATGTATTAATTAACTTATATTTTTATCAATCATGTTTAAATCATACTACAGAACTCATCAGATTAAAGATTAAAAGCTGTGATAGATTGCAACTATATATGAACGAAATTTTAATTCTCCATTCTATTGTGGGTCTTTTATGTATTTAACAAACTTGTTTTTATGATGAAATTCAAGTTTTATTTTCCTTTTATAGTATCATTAAAGAAACACAATTATATATATTAAAAACACATGTTCATTAATAAATTGCAAAAATATTATATCTCTAATCTTGGTATCTTAATTTAAAACTGTGTCACAGAATAAGACGGAAGAGAAAGCGGAATCATCAAATCCTGAATTAGCAACACGAGGTGATTGGTGGAAGGGTATGCTAAAGTTTAACACAAATATCAAAATCCTATTTGAACAAATATCTCTGCCCAGGAATCACTTTACAAGAGCTAATGTTGTAAATTAATATAAGCATTTGATTTTTATAGGTTCTCTCCACTACTAAAAAGCTAATGCAAAATGTTAATTCCAGCTTCTTCATAATCGTCAGGTACGGATGCCTAAACAATTATCAAGATGCATGGATTATTTTGTTGGCAATGATGTTAGAATGTGAAATTAGACTGAATCAAAGTTGCTGCGTTGTTTCTCAGGCAATACGTACAATGGTAAAGCTGGAATAAGCAAATGGATGGATATGACGTTAAATATTATATCTCTAAGTTTAGCTCTCTCGAGCATAGCAGGAAACTATTTAAAGCCTGGAGTTTCCTTAAATAATTTAAGTAGAATTTCAGACTAAATCTAATATCCTATTTTTGATAAATACTTTTCTTTTAAATTTCATGCTATCTTAGCTCTTTTCTACAAAAATTTTGGACTAAAAAATAGTGTGATTAGTATTGGTATTTTAAAAAAAGTCTAAGTGGATACCATAATTATATTAATAAATTGATTCGAAGACTCATCCATGGAAGAATCAAGAAGAAACCCCATAATCATTGTTATATATGTGGATGATATTTAAAATGAATGATTGCATCTAATTTTCCGACCACAAAATTATTGAGAGCTATACATGAGGGGCACTTTGTCCCTAAGCTATACCCGAACAAAATATTCAAGAGTAGTCGAAATACCAAATACATAATTTGTCAATACAACATTGGTTTGACATCGAGAACAGTGAAAAATACTTGATGACAGAGAAGTTGACACAAGGGCCACTAGAAGCACCCCCGCTGACCACGCTAGCAATCAACTAGCAATCTAATGAATGCTTTAGTTGTCCATACAATTACCTAGTCCATTTACATCCTATACAATCAGCTCATGAAGTTTAGTATCCTACCTAGTAACTTCTTCAGAGGAAAATGTTGTCACTTCATGACCATCACAACCTTTATTGGCATGGTGTTCTGCTACCACACTACCTTCGCGGAGAGTATGAGATATGTATATTTCTTGAAATCAATCAAGGAGAAGCGAGACTTGCTGAAGAATGTATGTGAGCTGCCAATTATGTGTTTACCTATTAATGCAAGCATTGATTATTACCAATGAATCACTTTCTATTTGAACACATTGAAATCCTCTTACTCTTGCAAGAGGCAAACTAGCCAATAAACTCTAAGCCTCAGCCATATTGTTTTATACCTCAGGGAAGTGGGCAATATTTCAATGCCAAAAAAGAGCCTAGTGGTCTCAAATGCACACACTCTCCCCCGACATCCCTTGGTTACTTCTTGAAGAGCCATCAAAATTTATTTCAACAATCCCTTGAATAGGAGGAATCCAATGAACTAAATGATGGTCTTGAGTTTTTGAAGAAAGTGATTGGTGACACCAACCAATTGGAATATGAATATGCTTCCATTCCCATGTAACAACATTTTCCCAACATGTCATACAAAGATTACATTTAAGCTTTGAATAACTAGCATTTATCACCTTAGAGATTGACTTTTCTAAATTTGGGAGAACCACTTGAATTGGGGTGATTACTTTGTGAAAAATTCTTTTGTTGTGCTCCCATCAAATAACTCAAACAACCAAATCTAGAATACATACCCATAGAGCAAAGAAGAGGGAATTTGAGAATAATGTTGGTCATGACTAAAACAGGTCTCATAATTTGTTTGCTAGAGGTGTAGAGTATTGCAATTTTCCCATTTCAAACAAATGTCTAGCATTGTTGGCCAAAAGAGTAGTTTAAAAAAAGATGATCCACATTTTCCTTTTCATGATCACACATAGTACATTAGAAAGGATATGCAATCTTTTATTTATTTAGTCGGTCACTAGTTAATGCCCTATTTTCTAAAGTTAACCATGCAAAGCATCCAACTTTGGGTAGTGTGAGGTGACTCCAACAAATAGTAAAAGCATGAGAGGAATGATTATTAATTTCGTATTGTTGAATAAGATTATATCCATCATTGATATTGAAGTTACCCTCTTTGGTGGACCGCCAAATCATCTTGTCTTCCAAAGTTGACAAATACTAGACCACTTTTTCCGAGAGAATCATTTCTAGATGCTTACATTCCATAAGTGGAAGGGGCAATTCTATTGGATCTTTCAATATCAGTTTTCTTGAGAACATACATAATGCTAACATGAAATTTGTTGAGTTCCCCATACATTTTCTGAAGCTAAAACAATATCATCAATTCCTTCAAGGTTGGCAAGGGGAGGTTCCCTATTCCATGAGTCATGCCAGGATTTGACTTGTGAGCCACTATTGACTTCCCAAGAGATGTAATTAGTTACTAACTCTCTTGAAGACATCATGAAATCCCATATTGCTAACCCTTTTGGATGATAAAAAAATGGTAAGGATTCTAATTGAATTTTCATTATCTAGATATTTATGTTGTATAATTTGATACCAGACATTGTGTAGATTAGTATCCATTTTCCATACTAGTTGACCTCCAAAAGATTTATTTTATTTTTTCAAGTCATCAATCCCTGCACCACCTATTTGTTTTTCTTGTGCCATGTTATCAATTTACACGAGTGGATTTTTTTTATACCCATTCATATTTCATGCCCATAAGAGTTCTCTCAAGATTAGCATTAGTATTACCATTATGCGCATGCTGAGAATAATGGGATATGTTAGGGTTTATACTATTGTCACCAAAATATTCCAATGCATCAAGTAGACAAATGAATGAGAATATGTTTAATGGTGGAAAGTCTTGTTTTGAAAGGACTCTAGTATTAGATATGTTTTTGTCGATATGAGTGGAATGAGAATGTGTTTAGTGGTGGAAAGTCTTGTTTTGAAAGGACTTTGGTATTGGATATGTTTTTGTTGATATGATTGGTAATTTTTTATTATGTTTCTAATTAACTAGGTAGGGAGAGGGTACTGATTTGGAATAAAGAGTGGCATATATAATTAGAGTGTAGCAAAAATAAAAATAGAAGAACTTGTCAAAATGTCTAAAGATCAATCATGCTATTCTCTAGGCTAAAAAGCTAGATACAATTAAAAGACATTTCCTATGGGCTAGAGATTAAGATAAACTTGCTTATATATACTAATATATATAATATGACTATATTAATCCTAAGGTGTTTTTGTTTGGGTTAGGATTACATGAAAATAGGTGCCTCGAGAAGGATCTCTCTCTCTCTCTCTCTCTCTCTCTCTCTCTCTCTCTCTCTCTCTAAGATAGTAGCAGCCATGACAAATGATGGAAGACATTCTTGAATAGATTTTGATGACAATAAACCTCTCTTAAATTTTCATTACTTCATAGAAACCTTATATAAAGGTAGTTTTTTAGTTGCATAACTTGAGCACATGATTGATAAACATCAAAATTTAGTATAATGTTAGTAATTTATATAATTTTATATTTTTCACTCTTTGATCATATGTTCTATAGTTAGGGTTAAGAATAGGGTAATGGATAGGATACATGTAGACATAGCATCAAGAATATCATTAGGTTTATAGTTAGACTTTGGTTTAGCAATAGGGCTAGAGTTAGGATCAATGTTGGAATGAGAAATCAGCCTAATGTATTTATTATGATAATACTTGGATTTATATTTAGGGTTAGGGTTTGGCTTAGGGTTTGAATTAGAGTTATAGTTAGAAGTAACATTAAAAATATGGTTAGGGTTATTGTTAAACTTAGGTTTAGGGATGGGGTACTTGGTTAGGATTAGGGTTAGAGTGAGACATATTATCAGGTACTTGTTATGATGATAGATAGGGTTAGGGTTTGGGTTAGAATTACAATTAGAGTAACACCTTTATTTCTAGTAACTCAACAAATATAGTTATGATAACAGTCAAAGTTACCACAAGGTAAATGTTAGGCTCATGATTAGGGTTTAGATTCAATTTAGAAGATATTTAAAAATTATAATTGGGAAAAGTCTTACATCTAGTAGTTGGGTTATGTAGTGGTTTAGAGCTAAACATATGATTAAGAGTAGGGCTAGCATTAGGGTTATGGTCAAACATAGGATAACTAAAGGATTAGGCAAGGATTAGGGTTAGGACCATGATTAGTCATAAGAATTAGGGTTAGACTCATAGCTACTATTAGGGACACACTTATGATGTGGTAAGTGATAGAATTATAATCAGGTTTGCAGTTAGGAGTAGAGTTAGGGTTAGGATTTTAGATTTGATTTATAGTTATAGTTGGGTACCTTATAATAGTTTCATAGATTCTTGTGATTATGGGTAAGGTTAAGGATAAGAGTACAACTATGGTTAATGGTAGAAGGAAGGTTACAAAAAGGCTTATACATAGGGCTAGGGTTAGGTTTAGAGTACTATAAACATCTCTCAAGGTTCAAACCTCAAGCTCTCTTTCACACAAACATCCCTTTATACTCCCTCTAGATATTACCTCAATCACAGTCTCTCCCTTTCAATTCTACCTCATCCCACCATCTCATTGACATAGGGTGTTTATAGTTAGACTATGACTATTATTATGGTTAGATTTGATTTTGACATCATGGTTATAAGTATAGTTACAATTTGAGTTTAGGTTAAGACATTTATGTTATAATAAGATGCATAACTATGTTTCATTTCATAGTCACCCTCTCTCTCACTCTTTCCCCTCCCTTATCTCACCACCATATCTCTCTTTGTTTTAGAAACATAATATGAGAATCTATCTCTCTCTGCCCCCCTCCCTATCCCCCTCTCCCTCTATCTCCTCCCCTATCGCTTCTCTAATTATGCCTTGTAATTACCCTCTCTCACTTTCTCCCCTTATTTTTCCTATTATCTCTCTCTGTGGATATGCTACCTATATCTCCCTCTAACCACCCCTTCTCACTCTTGATTCCCCTATCTCACCATTATATCCCTCTCTCTACCCAAGAATCAAAGATTTCTCTAATGAAAGAATCTTTAGATAATAATTTTTTTACATGTCCCTCTATCTTCCCTCCATTAAAAATACTATATGAGTTTATTTACAATTAGACCATGCCTACTATTATGGTTATATTAGATTTTAACATCACGATTAAAATTGTAGTTAGGATTTGAGTTTAGCTAGAGACATTTCTATTAAAATAAGATGCATAACTATGTTTCCTTTCATACATGTTTTTTTATAGTTATATATATATATATATATATATATATATATATATATATATATATATATATATATATATATATATATATATATATATATATATATATATATATATATATATATATATATATATATTAAAATTCATTTTTGTTTAAAAAAAATGAAGACATTTTCCTAGATTTTATTATTATATTATACAATCATATACATTGAAAAAGAATTCAAAACAAAATAGTTGTATAATAGCTTTTATTTTAGTTTTATATAATATTATTAAATCATATACAATAGGCATAATAATAATAGCCATAGTCTAATTGTAAAAATACTCATATAATGTTTTTGATGGAGGGAAGATAGAGGGGCACCTAGTTAAAGGAGGGAGGGGAGAGATAGGGAGTAATATCTATTTTTATAATAAAATGAATAGATTTTATTATTAAAAGAGAATTCGAAAGAAAACAATTGTATAATAGCTTTTATTTTTGTGCTAATTGAGAAATGAAAATAGTAACCTATACAAATAGTAATCATTTAAAAGTAAAACATTGAAGATGTAAACAACAATATTTGATCTTATTATTATTTATTTAGGTATCTTATATCTCATGAATGAAATTAGAGGTTTTTTGAACAATCTTATTTTATTTAAATAAGCTATAAATTGATTTAAAAATTAAAAAAATAGTTTTTATTTATTTATTGAAAAATAAGTATATAAAATCATTAAAATAGGTTTGAACTTATGTATATTTTAGTAAGTTTCTTAATCAATTTTGATTTATTTAAACATAAAAATTATTAAATTTTATTAAAGATAAAAAAAAAATGCAATAATGAATTTTTTAATATATTAATATGTTAATGTGTTGACTATCTTAAGGAGGTCTTAGACATACCCTATCCTGATAGTTTTCTCCTAGTCAGCCAAGGGATTCAGTCAGAGCTTTTTTTGTTTGTGTGTGTGTGTGTGTGTGTGTGTACACAAACACACAAAAAAAAACAAAAAACAAAAAAAGCTCTGACTAAATCCCTTGGCTGACTAGGAGAAAACTACCAGGATAGGGTAGGTATGTCTGAGACCTCCTTAAGATAGACAACACATTAACATATTACACACACACACACACACACACACACACACACACACACACACACATTATTATTATTGTTATTTTCTTGGGGGGGGGGGGGGGGGGGGGGTTGTGTTCTAATTAGGAAATTATGTGCCAAGTGAATGGTTAATAGAACTCATGCAATGACATCATACTATCTTTAATTACATTTCTCTCAAAAATGTTAGGATAAACCACAGACAGAAATAAAAACTACATGCAAATATAACCAATAACAAAAAATAATAGAACACACAGAAATGAACACAAGGCACCAATATTTAACGTGGTTCACCCAATCCCTAGGCTATGTCCACCAAACATCAAGTCCGATCTTATTACAATCCAGTGATTACAACCTGAATACAATCCGTAATCCCTTACAGCTCAATACCGCTGCAAGAACCAATTTCGTATCACAACATTATGAAAAATACCCAACCCTAAGCCCTTTTATACAAGTATTAAACCGCTTTAGGGTTATAACATGTCGGCCATATGTCGGCTACCATGTCGGCTACTGCCCAAAACAAAATTTTCCCCACTATTTATGAAGTATGTACAGCACTTTCCTAATCAGTCACCACAATCTAACAATCTCCCACTTGGGGACTGATCAAGCTCCACACTAAACAACAATCTCCCACTTAGAGACTGATCTTGTAGCAATACCACTACCACATGGGGCTCCCACTGGATCAAACCATCCTGGACTCTACTGTTCTTTTATTCATGTTCAGTCTAAAAGACCAACCGAAGCTGAAGAGGAGTTCAGCTTCTCCCTTGTTACAACCTTTGTCAACATATCTGCTAGATTTTCATTGGTATGTATCTTCTCCAGCTTTAACTATCCATCCTCCAAAACAGACCGAATGAAATGGTACCGCAACTGTATGTGTTTGGTCTTAGAATGCAGAGCTGAATTCTTAGCAAGATGAATGGCACTCTGACTATCTGTGAACAAATAATTATCCTTCTGAGGATGTCCCAATTCTTCCAAGAAGAACTAAAGCCATATCATCTCTTTGGCTACCTCTATAGCAGCAACATACTCTACCTCTGTAGTGGAGAGAGCATTAATCTTCTGTAACCTAGAAATCCAGCTCACGACTGCCCCACCAACAGTAAAGACATAACCTGTAGTACTCTGCCTAGTATCAATATCCCTAGCCAAATCTGAGTCAACATAGCCCTGTAAATCAGTAGTAGAGCCGACAAAATGTAAACACTTATTGGATGTTCCTCTCAAATATCTGAGAATCCACTTGACAACATTCCAATGCTCAAATCCTGGATGACTCATATACCTGCTAACGACTCCCACTGCATGTGCAATATCTGGCCTAGTGCATACCATAGCATACATCAAACTTCCTATAGCTGAAGAATAGGGTACCTTGGACATCTTATCGTCCTCTTCCTGTGTCTTGGGACACATCTCCTTAGTCAATTTCAAATGACCAGGTAAAGGTGTGCTAATAGCTTTAGCATTCTCCATAGAGAAACGTTGCAACACCTTCTCAACATAATCAGCTTGAGATAGCGTCAATGTTCTGTTCTTCCTATCTCTGCAAATCTTCATACCAAGGATTTGTTTTGCTGCCCCCAAATCCTTCATAGCAAATGCATGTGCTAATTGGCGTTTCAGCCCCTTAATATGATCCATGTTAGACCCAGCGACAAGCATATCATCAACATATAAACATAAAATAATGTAGCTATCATCAGCCAACCTCTTAAAATAAACACAGTAATCTGAATGACACCTATTATATCCATGCTCATGCATAAAACTATCAAATTTCAGATACCATTGCCAAGGTGCTTACTTCAAGCCATATAAACTTTTTTTCAATTTGCACACTAAGTTCTCCTTACCTTTGACCTCAAAACCCTGTGGCTGAGCCATATATATTTCTTCATCCAAATCACCATGAAGAAAGGTTGTTTTAACATCCATCTGCTCTAAATGCAAATCTTCAGTAGCCACAAGACTTAAAACAGTATGAATAGAAGTCATTTTAAAAACAGGAGAAAATATCTCATCAAAATAATTTCCCTTTTTCTGTGCAAATCCTTTTACAACTAACTTGGCCTTAAATCTTTTCTTACCTCCTTCCTCTTCTTTCAACCTGTAAACCCATTTATTCTGTAAAGCCTTTTTACCTGCAGGCAACTTGCACAAATCCCATGTCTTATTTTTCAGCAAAGAGTCCATTTCATCTTTCATTGCAGACTCCCACTGAATCTTAGTATCCACCTGCACAGCTTCATCATAACTTTCAGGTTCACCAGCATCAGTAAGTAAAATAGAGGGAGAAAACCTTTGTGGAGGTCTAATTTGCCTTGTTGACCGTCTAACATTCACTAGTGTGTGTGGTATTTGTTGTTGCACATCATGAGGAATGGCTGGAACATTAGCTTTTGGAGTATCATCCAGCACTACATAATCATCTTCTTTCTTCTCATGTTGCTGCAACAGATCTTTGTACAACACTTTCTCATTGAATATGACATCCCGACTTCTAATAATTTTAAGATTTTCAAAATCCCAAAGCCTATAACCAAATTCATTAATGCCATATCCAACAAAGACACATTTCTTTGATTTAGCTTCTAGCTTGGTTCTATTTTTAGAGTCTATATGAGCAAAAGCTTCACAACCGAAGGTCTTGAGAAAAGAATAACTCACCTTCTTACCAGTCCATGCTTCCTCTGGAATACCATATCCCAAAGGAGTAGAGGGACCTCTATTAATCAAATATACTACAGTATTGACAACCTCCGCCCACATGTCTAAGGGCAACCTAGCATGCAACCTCATGCTCCTTGCGTGCTCCATTATAGTCCTGTTCATGCGTTCAACCACTCCATTTTCCTGTGGAGTCCTTGGAACAGTTTTTTTTTTCTACGAATACCATTAGTGGAGCAACAATCTTCAAATTCATGACTGCAATACTCACCACCATTATCAGATCTGAGACATTTTAATTTCTTACTAGTCTCATTTTCAACCAAGCATTTCCATTTCTTAAAAGTTTGAAATACATTAGATTTCTGTCTAAGGAAATAAACCCATACTTTTCTAGTTGTGTCATCAATAAATGTAACATAATAATCAGATCCACCAAGGGAAGATACCTAGGCTAGTCCCCATACATCTATATGCACAAGCTCTAATTTCTCCTTTTTGTTTTCCTTCCCTGTCTTTAGAAAACTCACTCTCTTTTGATTTCCATACACACAACTTTCATAGAAATCCATATTCACACATTTTAGACCTGGTAAAACTTTCCTTGAATGAAGTACTTTCATACCTTTCTCACTCATGTGCCCAAGTCTATTGTGCCACAACGCTGTATCAGAATCTACAACAGCTATTTGTTCTCCCCGCTCAACTACAATAATTGTTCCTGAATATTCATTTTTTTCTAAAACAATCAAAGTAGAAGGAACAATATGACCTATACAAAGATATAAGGTGCCTACTTTCACACCTTTTGCTACTACAAGGGAACCTTTTGAAACCTTCCAATTTTTATCATTAAAAGTAACTACACAACCTTCATCACCGAGTTGCCTTGCTGAAATTAAATTTCTAGTTAGTTTTGGAACATGTCTTACCTCATGTAGTAGCCAATGATTCCCATTCTGCAACTTAATCTTATCCCAAATAAACAAGCCCAAAATCCCCTTGGACATAATCAATGAAATAACCTCAAATAAACAAGCCCAAAATCCCCTTGGACATAATCAATGAAATAACCTCTATGAGGTGTAGCATGAAATGAAGCACTAGAATCTAAACCTCATGAATCATCAACACTCTCTAAAGACAGAAGCAAAGCATCCTCTTTGGATTTGTTACTTACCACATTTGCCTCCTTGTCTCCATTTGATTTATCTCCTTCATTTTTCTTTCGATTCCAGCAATCTTTCTTTTTGTGCCCTGGTTTCCCACAGTACCAGCAATCATTTGGTCCTCTCAATTGAGACCTCCTCCCCTTTGACTTTCCTCTTGATTTCCCACGATTTCTAGAGTTACTTCCTCTTTCAGTCGTTCTGCCCCTGCTTTGTGCATTTAAAGCACTTCCTGATGTAGATCCACCTGAGAATTTTCTACGAGTTTCCTCACTTAAAATAACACCGATCACATCATCATATTTTAGGGTACTAGATCCAGGAATAGAATTACTCACTGCCATTGCCAAGCCATTCCAGCTTTCAGGCAAAGAACACAAAATCAAGAGAGCCCTAATTTCTTCATCAAAATTGATACCCACAGAAGATAATTGACTAGTAATAGTATTAAACTCATTTAAATGATATGCAACAGATCCACCTTCTGCCATTTTCATATTAAATAAACGCTTCATGAGAAATACCTTATTTGAAGTCGAGGGCTTTTCATACAGTGTCGCTAGGGTTTTCATCAAATCTTCTATCGTCTTTACTTTTGTAATATTAAATGCCACCAATGGTGCCAAGCATAACCGAATGCTTTTGAGTGCCTTTCTATCCAAAAGATCCCATTCAGCCTCTGACATAGTTCCCTAATTCTTGGCTTTTCCTTCCAACAGCTTCCATAAATCCTTCTGACATAAATAGTCTTCCATTTGCATCTTCCATAACTGGAAGTTCTGCGCATTAAACCTGTCAACCCTCAACTTACCCTCATCTGCCATCGCTCCCACTCAACTATGAGACTCCTAGTTAACTGTGAGACTTTCCTGTAGAGGATAATTGAAAGACAACCTTGCTCTGATACCACTTATTAGGATAAACCACGGACAGAAATAAAAAATACATGCAAATATAACTAATAACAAAAAATAATAGAACACATAGAAATGAACACAAGGCACCAAGATTTAACGTGGTTCACCCAATCCCTGGGCTACGTCCACCAAATAGCAAGTCTGATCTTATTACAATCCAGTGATTACAACCTGATTACAATCCGTAATCCCTTACATCTCAATACCGCCGCAAGAACCAATTTTGTATCACAACATTATGAAAAATACCCAACCCTAAGCCCTTTTATACAAGTATTAAACCGCTTTAGGGTTATAACATGTCGGCCATATGTCGGCCATAATATGTCGGCTACTGCCGAAAAAAAAAATTTCCCCACTATTTATGAAGTATGCACAGTACTTTCCTGATTAGTCACCACAATCTAACAAAAAAAACCTATTTCTTGTGGGTAGAGGTCTAAGAAGTTCACTAATTATTAGTTCAATAATAACATAACTCTTCAAGATTTGAAAATACTAAAAGTAGGCAAGGATTCTAATATTGGAAGGGTCATAATTAAAGACATGTTTGTAAATGTGTACACTAATTCTTGCTACAAACTTGGGGACCATATCATATTTCCTTGAAATGTTATAGAGAGAGAGAGAGAGAGAGAGAGAGAGAGAGAGAGAGAGAGAGAGAGAGAGAGAGAGAGAGGAAAAAAGACAAAATGACATTAATTTTATCCCCATTAGGAATATTGTTGGGAATGGGAAGAGGCTACCTAGGGGAAAAGGATTACATATCATCAAGGGTGGGAAGCTTAATAAACAATTATTAAAACAAAAGAAAATGGACAAGAAATGAAGGTGTGAGCATAACCATTAACAAAAGGAATAGGAAGTGGTTTTCCCTTTTTCTTAATGAAATGTTTTTTATTAAGAAGGTAGGGAGGCGGCTATGAACCCAATAAGAAACAATAAGCACCAAAATATTAGTACAAAGAAGGGACATTACAACCTAATGCACCACCTTCTAGCAAAATAATTTAAAACCACCACTTTTCATAGTATGAGAGCTACTAAAAAATAACAACACTAAACAAATTATCAAGATAATCTATCATATTACTAGTGATATTAGAATAAAAAAATTTCTTAATAAAAACCTTATTAGTTTGACCAAAATATTAGAGTGTTTAATGAAATATTTAACCTAATTAAATGATAATTTAAAATATAACCTAATAGCCTTAGGGTTAACAAAAAAAGAAGAAGAAGTCACATTAGGCATGCTTAATACCCTCACAATCAGTATCGAGGCATTGGAGGTCTTCATTCTTGTCTTTGGGGTCTCTAGTGTCATTCTTTTCCTCTATCATATCATCTTTTTTTTTCATCTACCTTATTCAATTTACTTGTTCTTGTGATAGTAACAAAAACACCCTTTTGCATTAGTTCCCACTAGATTTTTATTTTTTTTTGAAATACTAGCACCAAATTTAATGTTGGTAATAAACTCTAGAATGGTGCATTATATGGCCAAAATTTAGGTCTAAATCTTTGAATATAACTTTTTAATTTATTTTCCATTTCATATAACAAAACCTCCATAGAGTTAGGGGCGTTCAAGTGATAATCTCCTTTGCTTTTTCATTGTGCTTATCCTTGTTGAGGATTGGATCATAAAACCCTAGGTCCACTTCAATATACACAAATTGTGTTTCCTCCATATTATTTTTTGTGTCCTCAAAATCCTCACCTTTATAACCCTCATCCTCAATGTTGTAATCATCTAGGTTCTCTAGGGAGAACTCTTGGTTGATTTCACAAATGACTTCTTCTTCCATGTCTTCTAGGTCACCCTCTTTGTTGCCTTCCCAGTTTAGTATTTTCCCCTATTTGGTTCTTAATCAAAGCGACCTTCTTTGAGCTAGATCTATAGCTCCTTACTGTAACCATAAGTTGTAGGAATTCTTTAGATTAACTAAGAGAGGGGGTGAATCAGTTATCCAAGGTCTAGATGTACAAATAAAACGTTTCAATGCTTAGTAGACCCATATCCATAAAACCTTATTATGGATGCATCCACTAGATCATACAAATCTTACGCTCTGTAGGTTACTATCCTAGGTCAAAACAACTTAGTAGAAATGTAAATTTCAAACATAACATATTCAATAACAAATTTGACATAACAATTTTATGTGGAAACCCAATTTGGGAAAAATACCAATAACATGCTACTAATTATCACTCTTCTGAAGTGATGCCTCATAAAAGGCTAACCCTCTTAAAGATTATAATAGACAATGTAAAATGTGACATGGTTAGAAAATTTCAATAACCCTACTAAGAGTAAGCCTTGTTAGAGGACATTAGACCATTCACTTGGAATGTTACCCAGCTATAGGATTTACAAATGACTGTTACGTCAACCTTAATCCTGAGGATTTACCCTAGACTGATAGAATGATTAGAAAGTAACATTAAGGTTTGATCTAATAAAAAAGTACAACTCACTTGTATATTATAGATCTCTATTTTAATTCTCCATTCTGCTTGGCTTTCACACACTTGAACTCTAATAGCTTGTTCACCTTTCAAGCATTCATACTCTTCAAACTTCTTTCTTTGCATGCCAATTGCAGTCTCTTATATTTGGTCATTTAATGAAGCAATACCCTAGACTCCTTGTCTCCCTTGGGTTCTCACACATGACAACCTTTTCTTTTGACTCTCTCTATAAATAGAGATTTAAATTATTTTGCTTACTAACCAAAATCATTCATTTTAAGGTTAGGTTGTGTAGTGCCTGCCCCTAGGTCGCATTTTTGTCAAACTCTTGTAGAACTAGTTTTATGTTGTTGATTATTAGTAACATTGTTTTGAGATTATCACATATTGTTTGAGATTCAGTCGATATATGATGAGATTACTTGAACTTTACATTTCATGTATGCATGATGATTATTACAGTCTTTGCAATTATTGATGATGATTAGTTAGATAGTTTACTATCACATGTGTTTTCTTATGGATACTTACCCCATACTTGCATGTGTATGGTGTGCGTGTTTGTTTTCTTGTTGTATGGCATTTCTGATGTGGTTAAGGAAGGGATTCGTAGTCACCTGCTAGTTGGGATCTACACGATGCACCACTTCCTATCATTAATTGTTTAGTTTAGTATATATTGTGCTTGTACATGCATATTTTTTATGCAGGTTGTAGGTACCAAGTATTGACTTCCTTGAATTGCCAGGATGAGCGTACCCTATTGCATTATCTCAATGGTAAGAGAGGGGAGATAAATTCTCAAGTCCAAATCCCAACCCTTTAAGCCATTTGTCCTAATTGGAAATTAGGACAAGTATCTAAGTTGAGTACCCTTCGAATACGTTGGATGACGTAATTCATGATATTAACCCTTGGTTTGATTTTGTATGTATTTTGGCTATGATGGGTTTTTGTATTTTACCTTGTGAGTCTTTGGTGTATTTTCTATTAATTAAGCCTAATTAAAATATTTAATTAATGGTTTAATTAAATGAAAAATTAATATGATATTTTAATATTTGTTTTATTTAATTAATTAGGAAATTAATTAAATAAAATAATTAAATTTGAATATAAAAGTTATAATTTTAAAGTTGGAATGTGATAATATTTATTTAAGTTAATAAATATTTTAGCAATTAATTTTTAAAAATGAATTTATAAGTGGAAAAGATATTAAAATTATTAAAAGATTCTAGATTTGCATGTGATAAAATATAAATATATTAAGATAAAAAAAAGTGGATTTATTAAAGTAAATGCATGAGATTTAAAAAAAAAAAAATTAAATTGAAAAGAGTAAAGTGTATATTAAATTAATTATTGTGCATTATTTTAATATTTGTTCACATAGGAGTTTACGAATTCTCGGAAGTTGTCATGTAGACAACACAGAAGTTTGCACTCTAAGTATGCACATGTTGTCTACACTTAAGAGTTAGCGTATTATTTGAGCACATGGTGTCTACAACATTCTAGAGACCTCATCATCTTTATCTTCTTATCATGGAAGTTATGTGCTTAGTTCTCATGCTTATCTCCTAGTTCTTTCTAGACACATTCTAGGTGCATCTTAGAGGCCTTTAACTAGAGGCTCTCCTAGTGTGTATGGACAAGCTAAAAAATGCAATCGAGAAGCTCATATGTTTCTACATGCTCATATGCTTCTACAAGCACTTCTAGTCACTTGGGGGTTTCGGTTGGTTTGATTCTTGGAGGAATGGCAAATGTTGGAGAAGGAAGGGATTTTTCTACAAACTTCTGAGGCATAGAAAATTAGCATCAGTGTCCAGGTGCACTCATGATTTTCACATATTCTATTTGCACTCTTTCTCTTCCTGTCTTCATCATGTCTGTTATATGCGTCTGAATATACTCCATGAATGAATCTTCAATCTTGAAATTAGAATCTAGATATGTATGTTAATTGGTTGAGAAGAAAACAATAGAAAACTCTAGTTTCCAAATAAGAAAGAAATTAGATCTAAATCGGGTTTGGGTTGTAATTGTAATAGAATCGAAGATTTGATTAGAAAAGGGTTTGTATTTTAACAAAGACTTCTAAGTTAAATTTTATAATCAAACCTATTAGAAGAATTAATGAGTTAATTACCTTTTCAGAAAAAATTTTAATTTGTCTAAATGGAAAGCCCTTCTTGTATAAAATTAGATATATATGTTCTCTTTTTATATATACATATGAAATTTGCATATACATATATATATACATATGTATATATGTATATATATATATATATGTACATATATATATATACACACACATATATATAAATGTATGTATGTGTGTGTGTGTGTATATATGTACATATATATATATGTACATATATATATATATATATGTACATATATATATATGTACATATATATATATATATATGTACATATATATATATATATATATATGTACATATATATATATGTACATATATATGTACATATATATATATATATGTACATATATATATATGTACATATATATATATATATATGTACATATATATGTACATATATATATATCTATATATGTACATATATATATATGTACATATATATATATATATATGTACATATATATATATGTACATATATATATATATATGTACATATATATGTACATATATATATATATATATATATATATATGTACATATATATATACATATATACATATCTACGTATATACATATGTTTATTCAAGAAAATGTGATAGTGGAAATATATAATAAAATTTTGAATTGCATGAAAATGTTTAATGAAAAAAATTTTTATTTAAAAACATCATTGCTTTTGAAGAAGCGTTTATTATAAAACGTTTTATAAATTATGGAGGGAGGGCGGGAGTTTACAACCCACTCCCCCATTTTTATTCATAGCTGGTGGTGGTCTTTTGCACAATCGTACCTGGGTAAAAGCACAAACCTGTGTCACCTTTTATAAAGAAACGTGATATCAAAATGCGACAGTTCAACATTAGTGACAAAAAAAATGGTATTTGTGTTTAAAATATGAAGGTGATGTAAACTAATGAAATATGTAGAATTGGATGAACTGTATGCCTATAATTTTTATAATTTTTTTGAGTAAGAATTTATTCATTTTATTTTATTTTGAAGTCCCTTTTTTAACTATAAAAAATATAGGGTGTAGTTCCCGTCAAACAAGTATATGCAAATCATATTTTTTTGCTCTGATTTAAAAATATCTTATAGATGACATGTATAGCTAGTGCACAAAAAAAGAAATAATTATTTTTGATGTATATTTTCTTTGTTATAAGTACTCAAGTTCGACCTTATCAAAATCCAACAGTTTTTTCCTCCTGTCAAAACTTTCCTATCAAATCTATACGTTCTTGAAAAAAAAATACATATTAATGAAGAGGATTCTCTCCTCTAGAGATAAATTTAATTTTTAAATTTTTTTGTAATGATTTACTATTTTTTTTCTTTTTTTGAGGGAGCATCCTCTGAAATGTTGAAATATCGACTTATAATACTTTGATATTATAACATATTATAACTAATCAAAATACTCAAAAAATTATATAATAATGATATTGAATCTGAGATCTATAAAAGGGTATTTTTAGTTTTTGAAAAAAATTGAGTTTTGATAGAGAAATGAAATTTGACCAAAATAGGTTTTGGTATCACAAACGGTGACACAGATCTATGCTTTTACCCACCTATGACTGCGGTCGTAGGGCTTACTGCGGCCACAGCCCGACCGCACGACACTGTCATATATGTTGGAGGCAGCGACTTTTAAGCCTGCACCCATATTTTAAATCGTAGGGGATAGTACACTTGTTGCATCATTTATAATATGATAAATATGCATTTTAGTATTTCGATTCGCAATTTTATAAAGTTATATATACATACATATATATACATATATATATATATATATATATATATATGTATATGTATATGTATATATATATGTATATGTATATATATATATATATGTATGTATATATATATGTACGTGTATATATATACACGTACATATATATATATACATACATATATATATATACGTACATATATATATATACGTACATATATATATATATATATGTACGTATATATATATGTACGTATATATATATATGTACGTGTATATATATACACGTACATATATATATACATACATATATATATATATATATATACATATACATATATATATACATATATATATACATACATATATATATATACATATGTATATGTATAGATATATATGTATAGATATATATGTGTATAAATACATATACATATATATCTATACATATACATATATATCTATACATATATATGTGTATATATACATATACATATATATCTATACATATACATATATATATCTATACATATACATATATATCTATACATATACATATATATCTATACATATACATATATATCTATACATATACATATATATATATATATATATATATATATATATATATATATATATATATATATATATATATATCTATATATTCATCAATTGATTTTAATATTTGTTATTTTATAAATGTTATTTTCATGTTGATAATTGCTAAATATGAATTATTAAATGGTTAATTATTTTTTAAGAAATAGAGATATTAATGTTTATTTGATATTCATTGAATGATTGAATGAAAGATGAATCTGATTCAAATATTGATCATTATAATTAAATAATAAAATTATTAATGAGTTTATTATTTATTAATAATTGTTAAGGTTAACAATTATTAATGAATGATAAGTATAGTTAGTTTTATATAACTATTAATTGATTCAATTAAATTCATATTGAGATTAGTTAATAATTGAAGCATAGTAATAAGTTATAGATCAATTTTAATATTTTGAATTTAGTTGAGATCGAATTGGGGGGGGAATATAATGGAAATGAATTCATGTTATCATGAATGAAATTGTGAGTAATGAAGTTGGCAATTATTATATTTAGAATCATCAAAGATTATTTTAGACAAATGATTGTCTTTGAGGTGCTTAAAGGAAATTATAAATTATTTATTTGATTATTTATAAGTCTTATCCTAATGACTCGTATAATGGGGAATGTTTCTTAAGGAAGTTATATTCAATTACTAGTGACATTGTTGTTAGCAAAATAATGGAGAATGTGCCATCGTAGATTTATTTTAATATAACTTGTTATTAGTTATTAAATTATTATCAATTCAAATGTTAATGAAATGGAATATAGTTGATTAAATGGGGTTTAATTGAATGATTACTGATAATATGAATTTGATAAGGAAATATTAGTATTCATTGAAAAGAGTGACGAATTTGGTTATTATAGATTTATTAATAATATTTCCAATATAAGTTGTTATTAAATATTAACAAATCATTATTAATACTAGAAAATTGGATTATGGTTGACCTTTAACTTACAAATTATGGCTAGTTATTAATTGAGTCGTTGTTTTGGATATGTAATTATTAATTAAACTAATTAATTAGAGTTAATTAAATTTAATTAATAATTAAGTTACAAAATAAAGTTTTTAACTGATATGCTAATATTGATTCTTCTAGCAAAGTTGTAAATTATCTACATCAAAGATGATAAGTCTTATTTTAATGACTTGACTAATGACTTTAGGCATTTTAATAGTTATTAGTGACGATTTAATTATTACAACGATTAAATTAAGAGACTTAAGATTTAGTAATATTTAATTGAGTTTTAAATTAAGTACCATTAGAATGATGAAGAGTCATGGATTATGTACCTATATTAATTAATTTAATGATTTAATTAGGATTGATTAATAAAGCATGCCATTTAAAGTAAGTTTTAAGACCAGTCAATTTTGGTTATGTTATTATTAAGGAAGAGTTATTCAATTAGTAACATTGATCCTAGTAAAATAAAGAAATTAATTTAATTAAGGGTCAAAGAAGATTAGTTTAATGAGTAACTATTTATACTTCAATTATCCTTAGAATGTAATTTTAAATAATGGAAGGATAATGTTATCAAGGGAACAAACGGGTTGACTTGTAGGTCAAATGATTAATCTTATACACTTGAAATGTACTTGCAAACAAAAACTGAAACCTCCATACTCAATTCAACTATGCAATTTTAGCAAATCAAAACATGTGTTTACATTGTGTTTTCTCTATGCTTCTTGTTTTGGGTTTTGGGTTGACTAGTGTTGACCAGTTATAAGACGTCTATGAGAGGCTTTAGGGTTATGATTGTGATGTCATTATGATGTCTTTTGATCTCGATCTTTATAAACCCAACCATGGTAATGTGATGGTATGCTCTATGAGATGTTTGTATTTACTAATTGTTATTGCTCATCAGTCTTCTTGAGTGAAGCTGAGTTATATGTATCTGAGACACTTGACCTAATCATTTTTGAGTCATTGATTAGTTATCCTTGGATTACTTTCCAGTCACCATGATGGGACTGAAATGTTTATTTATTTCTTGATGATGTCATGTTGTGACATGTTTTGACTCAACCATTTTGGAGTCTTCGATCAAGATGATTCTGAGATATATTTTGGTTATTGAAAACCAATGGATACTCTTGATTATCAGTGATACCTTCAGTTGCCAATAGAGAACTGTTGTGGTCATGATTATTAATGTATGCTTTTCAATTGCTCATGGAGATTTGATGCTTTTATTGTGGATATTTGATGTTCTTATTGTGGATTACCTTTTGGTATTTCTTTCCAGTTGCTTGTACAGGACTATGGTGATTTTATGATTCCATGAGCTTAGGGTAGGTTATCTACTTGTAGTGTCGGGAAGTGGCTTGCAATGGGGGCCAGGGCCCTAAGTGGCTACCAGGGTAACTCATTGTAAGTTTTATTAATAAGTAAAAACATTTACACTAAATGAGGATTAAATGAACCTAATAAGATAATTTTTTTGTTCTCACCCATGCCTTGAGTGCTACTACAGACTAGGATGGGAGTAGAGAGAATCCTTGGTTTCAACCTTGCATTCTGTAGTATGCCTCATTTGCATGAGAGGATACTAGTGGCCGCATAGGGATCACTAGGGGTCCAGGGTCTATTGAGAGACTACCAGGGTAACTCTAGGGTGATCCGTGTGATGACACTTTCCCACTTACATAGTAGGTTTCCTACGTGTCTTTGTCTGCATCTGGGATTAGATGTCAATTTTGTGATTGGAACCTTTGAGTTAGTATACTTTTAGGATTCTTGGACTCAGAGAGTTATTGTGTTATGTGATTTGATAACCTGTTTGGGACTTGAGATTATCTCCTTAGCAAGGTGGGAGTTTACCATTTATGTTCCACGTGGTCAGGTGGTAGTGTATTTCCACTCTTATCATTTGAGATCCATCTGAGACACTGTGGCTGATGCATTATTTGTTGGCTTCTATCTTCATGGACTATGATGGTGGACATGTATCCTCACATTGATGATTTGCATATGTTAGATGATGTTATCTTATGCTTTACTTTGCATGTTAGGTTACTTTCTACATATGATGTAGTATGATTTAGGAGTGGCATTCCTCCTTTGTTAATACCGATGATCTCTTTCGTGATTTCGAATGTTACGCATGGAGGGATGGCTAGGGCCCACAATGGCCTAATGATTCTATTTACGGTTGGGAGGAACTGTGCACTTAGTTAGTTATGTTTGTGATATATGGTTATCTTTTATGATGGATGTTATATCTTTATGATAATGATGTATCATGTATTATTTATGGTTTCATTTATGTTATTGCATCATGGATTAGAGTTAGTATGATGATGTAGTTTATTTACATGGATGTATATTCTTTTAAGTCTTTCATACCCTAAGACGTGTATAGTGAATGATTGAGCTAAAGTAAAATGTAATTACTAAAAGGACACTTTTTTATTGTTTAAGAATGTTGGATGTATCATTGTTATTTCATAAGGATGTGATGTTAGATGTATAGATGATTTAGATGTGATTCAATGTTAAGGGATCCTTAAGGAATATAACCTATTATGTATGCTTACAATTTATTGTATGTTATTACTTCCGCTACTATGTGTTTGAAGTGAATGGTTTATCTTTCATGTAAAAAAATTTTTTTTTGGCTAACTTAGGAAAATTTTAGGTTAATTCTTTTGGATCCTTTGGCGGGGTGTTACAGGTGGGATTAGGTAGGATACAATGAATTTTCCAACTTTTCCATTTGGTTCCTCTAGAAAACTCTTCTTCAATATTCCTTGAATTGACCACAAAAAAAATTTACATTGAATTTTGTACCACTAGCTCATCATAGTTGTCCTATGCATGCTTCACACAATTTAAAAAAATAAAATAGTCCGTTCAAATTTCCGAAATCTATGATTTAATATGAATATTGAACCTCGAAATCAATATGTTATTGCTCAACTTCTATATTGTTCTTCAACTTGGTCAAAATTAGTTTACTCGGTGAACACTAAAGTTTACTAATGCTCAACATCAACTAAACTTTACTCGACATATAGTGATAATCACTTGGCTTGCACTAAATTTCATCTTTGCTCGACACCACTTTATTTTCACTCAAATTTTTGCTTTCATTAAATTCTTGACAGGGCTCGATAGACACATTTCATACTTGAATTTCTTCCAATCTAAAATTGAGTAATCTTTTAATTCATACATTAAGTATATAAGAAATACACTATAGTATCAATGTCTTACTTGGTCTTAGTACTTCTTTTTCATACCAAATAACTCAACCGTTATCTAGGTGCTATTGTTATCTCCTCTTTTCAAATCCTCTTCATTAATCAAATAAATGATAGCTTTCAAGCCAAAAAATAATTGTCTCACCAGTAGGCAGCAGGTTTGATATTATTAACAAAATAGTGATTGTTCCATTATAGATTCTTCACTTCAAAATAATCTTATATCAACAATCTCCCTCTTTCTCATTGATGAAAAACCAATACCAAAAACAATAACAAAAAGAAAGTAAATCTTTGAAATTTCTCCCTCTATGAGTGTAGTATATGTCCTTCCTATGTGTAGTATATGTCCTTCCTCTATGTAGGGTAATGTAATCTTTATCAAGTTCCTTCACTATTTACTAAATCTTCTCCCTCTTACTAGGCAAATGTATTTCATTTATATCACCCTCAATAGGTCATTTCTCCCTTACTACGCTATTTCTCCCTCTTTAAAAACAATGCCAAAGACTTTTCATCTTTGTATGTAGATATAATCAATTTCATATTCTCCCTCTATCACCCATAATGTGACTATAGATAATCTAATTCAATTGCTTCATTACTTTAGGAAGCTCCTAAAGTAATATCCACTACATGAATTTGTAAGATAGAACATTTATCTCCATTGATGCATGAAACTACTCATGCTTTTTAAGTAGCTTTGGATAGAGATATTGCCCATATTTTACCTCTTAGATACACATGAGCATCCTTAGGTAAAGATTTTGTGAAGATATCAACTATCTTCTCTTTTGTATTTACATATTCCATCCTTGCGTCTTTGTCTTGAATTAACTCTCTCAAGTAATGATACTTTATTCCAATGTTCTTAGTCTTTGTGTGCATCACAAAGTTCTTTGATATACTTACATCACTTGAATTATCACAGTAAAGTACTACTGGTTTAGTGATTTCCTTCTTCATACCTTTGAGTGGCTATTTGATCCATACAATGTTTGTACAATTTACTATAGTGGCTACATATTTAGCTTCAATAGTAAATTGAGATATGCAATTTTTTTTCTTGTTGGTCTAGGTGACCAACATCTTTCCTAAGAAAAATGCTCCTCCACTTGTTCTCTTTTTCTCATCAATATTTCAAGCCCAATCAAAATAAGTGTAGGCTCTCAACTCAAATTTTTTATTATTCTTGTAGTATAGACCATAGTCTTCTATTCATTTCAGATATCCCATTATTCTCTTAACACCCATCAAATGATTCTCCTTAGGATTAGCAGAGAATATTTCAACAATCCCAATAGATAATAGATAATGCAATTCCAAGTCTACTATGTACTACATATTGCAATTTTCAAATCATAGACTTGTACAATGTTTGATTCACATCAACTAAATCATCATTCTTTGACAACTTATGTTCTATAACCATACGTGTGCTAACTAGTTTGGAATCTTCCAATCCAAAAGTTTTCAATATCTCCTTCAAATACTTAGTTTGAGTGATTTATATGCCACATTTCATCTGATATACTTGAAAACCATCAAAGAAATTGATCTCTCCAAACACAAACATATCAAATTATTTCTTCATTTTATTCACAAATGCCTTGCATAATCCATCTTGACCTCCAAATATGATATCATCAACAAAAAATTTAGCTCATAAAATACCTTTGTATCCTTCTATCTTCAACTATAGATTTTTGCTATCATTAGTCTACTCAAATATGATCTTCACAAGATAATTGTGAAGCCTTTCATATGATGCTCTTGGGGCTTGCTTTAAACCATATAAACATTTGTGTAGTCTACACACCATGTTATTGTTGTTAGCATCAATAAATCCTTCTGGTTGTTCTATATAAACCTCTTCTTCTAATATGCCATTAAAAATGTTAACTTGACATCCATTTGATAAACTTTGAAACCTTTGTATGCAGAGTAAGAAAGTAGAGTTCTTATTTCTTCCAATCTTGGAACAAGGGAAAATGTTTTAGATAGTCTATACCTTCTTCTTGAACATACCCCTTGTGAAATAATCTTTACTTATTCCTTCTAACTTCCCATTTTTATCTAACTTGTTTTTGTACACCCACTTGGTCCCTATCACGTTGTTGTCCTTTGGTTGAGGAACTAGAGTCCATATCTTGTTCTTCTTGTTGGTGTAAATTAGTACTTTACTATTTACACTTACTTAAGTTTACTTAGGTTAATGCATTAGTTAATTACTTTGCATTATTTTATTATTTTTATTATGAGACACTTAGGAGTTTGTGCAACCTTGTGATTTGTCATGTTGACAACACAGGAGTATGCACGTTTATTTGAGCACATGGTGTCTACAACACTATTTTGCATGTTCCACTATTCTAGGCTTATCCTCTCATCACCGCACTTACTTCCATGCTTAATGAAGAATAATCCATATCTGGTGGACATGTGCTTGGTTGTGTGACACTTCATGCTGCTAACTTCTATGCATTCTAGAAGTTCTCCTGTAGCCTTTATAATCAGGCACTCCTAGTGTGTTGAAATCACATTCTAAACAGAGCAATGTATTCGGACATACTCTAATTAATTGATCATATCCTTCTTTGGTCTACTGTGTGCTTGTGTTTCAGTTCTTAGTTCTTGGGTGAATTTTTTCCTTAAGAAAATTCTTACACTTCTCAATATGTTCAATCTCTTCTTTCATGGCTTTACTCTAGTCCTCATTTTCTAAGGCATATTTCATTGTCTTAAGCTCATGCATGCTCAATAAACATGCTTCACTTCTCGCCCTATTCCTTTTCATTGGTATGACATCTCTATCTCCAATAATTTAGTTTAGCAGGGTCATATCTTTTGAGATACTTTGACAATCTTGGTTCTCTACTTTTCTTACTAGGTTTGTCAACTTCTCAATTACTATGTACTTCTCCATCTAGTAATTCAACATCTATTTCACGTGCACTAATATCATAATCAAAATTTTCCTTAGCTTTTGTCTACAACTTGGTTCTTGAATGTAGCTCAGTTCTTGAATGAAACTAGACATTCATTGTTTGTGCCTTGATAATCATTGAAATTGATGTTGATTGACAACTTTATTTATAACATCTTCATCAATAACCATCCCTTCATAAAATTATACAAAATATTTATGTTTCTTTGGTTTGATCAGAAGTTCAACTTAATGTACCTTTGTATATTCACCAACCATCACATTTTCACTTTCAATAACTTTTCTACTATTAGTATTTAAACAATTATAAGCTTTAATTCTTATGGAATAACCAAGGAATAGACTTTCTTCACTTTTAGCATCTAATTTATGATTTCTAGAATCCTTAAGAATGTAGTACTTTCTTCCAAATACCTTAAAATATTTTAAATTGGGTGAGCATCCATGCCATAATTCAAAAGGTGTTGAATGAGTATCTTTCTTAATTTGCACATGGCTCAAGGTATAGACATTTGTACTTACAACCACTCTCCATTATTTCAAAGAATCATTCTTCTCCATCATGAGTGTCTTAGCACAATCAATTACAAATATGTTCCTCCTTCCAACAATTCCATTTTGTGGAGGGGTCTTAGGTGTACATATCTATATTTTGATTCCTCTATCATTATAGAACATCTCAAACTCATTTGATTTAAATTCTTTACCTCTTTTAGATCTCACACATTTTAGGATTTTGTCTATTTTCTTTTCAACTCTAGCTAAGTACCATTTAAATATTTGGAAAGCATTAGATTTCTATTTTAGAAACATAACTATCATCATTATAGAATAATAATCAACATATAGGATAATGTACTTATCACCCTTGTAGCATTGCACATTAATTGGTCCACACAAGTCAGTATGAACAATTTCTATAATTTCTTTAGATGTGTTAGTCTTACTTTTAAAAGTAGATTTTATCATCTTGCCTAATTGAGATTGTTTGCAAATTAAATTGTCAATTTTCTTCAATTAAGGAAAAATTATGACTCTTTTGATGTTACTAATACTACCCAAGTTATCAAAGTTAACATGACATAACCTCTTGTGCCACAACCACACATCATCAAATTATACAACAAGAAAAGTAACATCGTTCATATCATGATAAAATAGATTACGTCTAGTTTGATCACCTTTCTCATCAATATGATAGATCTTAGCTATCTTGTTCTCAAACTCAACTTTGTAGCCTGAACTATTCAAATGTGACACACTCAACAAATTATAGTTAATTCCTTCAATATGATAACTAGTGTCACACATGGTCTCTTCTATAATTTTGATAGATCATTTTCCTCTTATCAGAAATGGTGCATCATTACATTATCTTACACTATTTCCATCATAATAATTCAAGGTAATGAACATACTTTTATCTCGATTCATGTGTTGTGGACACCAACTATCAATGATCCATCTATCAATCTTGTCCACATAAGATGCCAATGTAGTTGCCTTACCCTCATTAGATTCATCCTTCATTGCAACATACACCACTTCATCATCTTGATCATTAGATCCATCTCTAGTTTTTTATTCTATAATGTAGCAAGACTTCTTCCTTTTGTCATTGTACTATTTCTTGTCCTCATCTCTTTTACTTTTGTATTTTTCTCTACTTCTATTGTTCTTCTTCTTTTGACATCTACAAACAAAATGACCAACCTCATTGCAATTAAAACGCATGATAGATAATGTTGGTGTTTTGAATCAACACGGTTCCTGTAGACACATAAAAATCCTTTAGAAAATAAAATATTTTTATTTTTTGAAAAAAGTCCCTGATGACATCATCATTTATTAATCAATTAATTATTTAATTTATTTATTTATTTTTATGCCATTGAATCCCTTTATCTTAATTAAAAATATTTAATTAAGGAATCCCTCCCAAAACTGTTTAAATCTTATTTAAACATTATTTCCTTATTTATTAATTATTTAATTAATAAATTGACCAAAAAACCCAAAATAAATAAATAAAATATGTTTTACCCAAAGCTTGGCCAATTTCCTTAAGACCACTAACCTCTTCCAAAATCTTCTAATCCTTCTTTAATTTTGATTAAAGGCTAATCCCATCATTTCCTACCCCTAATCCCAACTCAAAATATTTAATTAAGATTAAATATTAATCCTCATGTTTATTAAAAAAGTTTTAATAAATATCTCCTCAACCCAAACCGTTGAAATAAATAAAACTTTATTTATTTCCTAAAAATCTAATTTATCTTCATCCTAAGAAGTTCTAGACTCTTCTAGAAATTCTTCATCCTCATCCTAGGAATGTAGTGCCTGCCCCTAAGTTGCATTTCAGTCTTCATTGCCAAACTCTTTTAGGCCAGTTTTATACTTGATGTTTAGTAGCATTACTTTCAGATTATTAGCTGTTGTTTTACACTCAATTTATTATATGATGAGATGACTTGGTACTCTATATTTCATACATGTATGATGATTATTCAATGTTTTCAATTATCAATGATGATTAGTTATATGGTTTATTATCACACGTGCTTTCTGATGGATACTTACCCCATACTGCATGTGTATGGTGTGCGTGTTTGTTTTCTTTATGTATGGTGTTTCTGATGTGGTTAAGGAAGGGAGTCGTAGTCACCTGCTAGTCGAGATCTACACGATGCACCACTTCCTGCCATTGTCTGTTTAGCTTAGAATATTGTGTCTGTACATGCGTGAATTTTATGCAGGTTGCAGGTACCGGGTATCGACTTCCCTGAATTGCCAAGATGAGCGTACCCTATCACATTATCTCAATGGTAAGAGAGGGGAGATAAACTCTTAAGTCCAAATCCTAAACCCTTTAGCCAATTGTCCTAATTGATAATTAGGACAAGTATCTGAGTTAAGTACCCTCCGAATGCATCAAATGATGTTATTTCATGATTATAACCCTTTTTGTTTGATTTAGTATGTGTTCTTCTATGATGGGTTTTCATATGTTGCTTTATGAGTCCTTGATGTATTTTCTATTAATTAAGTTTAATTAAAATGATTAATTAATGATTTAATTTAACAGAAAATTATTATGATATTTTAATATTTAATTATATTTAATTAATTGAGAAATTAATTAAATAAAAAGAATTAAATTTGGAGATAAAAGCTTTAAGTCTAAATTTAGAATGTGATAATATTTAGTTAATTTAATAATAATATATTTAGAGTTCATTTTTAAATAAATGCTAAATATTATTATTATTTGAGTTAATAAATATTTTTATCAATTTAGTTTCTAAAATAATTTAAAAAGTGAAAATATAATTATTTAATAAAAGATTCTAGTTCGCATGACTTATGCATAAGATTAAATAAAAGAAATTTATTAAAAGATAAAATAAGTGAAAATAATAATGTTACTTTAATTTCATAAAGTGCACATGGGATTAAAAGTAATAAAGATTAAAAATAGAATTCAAGTAGAATATTAAATAAATTTATTTAATAAATCAACTTAATGTGCATGAAAGATGAATGCAAAATAAAATAAAAGATAAGAAAGGTTAATTGGAGTTAACTCAGTTGTGCAAAGAGTCTTCTCGGGTGAACGCACAATTAAGTGCCCCGGTTTGAGGAGAAAATTTGCTTATCACAAACGTTGGGGGTTCATTCTTAAAAAGGGGGGGTATTGGAGAGAACATGGGGAGAGACGGATTTGGACGCGGATTTTGGAGGCGAATCTTCTCACAATTCTTGGGTGTTTGTGTGTTAGCATCAGATTCAGGTAGGGTCTTGTGTTTTGATCATTGCTTGAATTATGCAATTTGATATTTCTGTCTACTTCATGATTGTAAGAACTTGTCTTCTCAAATTTCATTGTATGAATGTGTCAATTCTTCATCTGGACCTTTTTGCTATTCGATTTCATCTGTAAATCTAGATTGGAGAACCATTTTAGAAAACCTCGTTCGTAGGTTAAAAAGGGAATTTGGGATCAAATTGGGAATTTAAATTTGGCAGGAGATTGAATCTTTGGAAATGAAAATTGTAGTTGAAAATTCGAATGGTTAATATTATTTTCTTTACCAGATTATATTTGTGAATGTTTATATAAAAAAAAAATTTAAAATTTAGAATTAATTAATTATAAAATATATGTAATAATAAAAACATATATTATTGAACTTAAATGAGAAGGGCTGTCTTTTAATAAACATTAATTATTTTATATATATTGTTAAATTAATCTAATTTAAAATAAACTTAATTTATACATTTCTTAAAAAAAAACAAGTTAGAGTTTTTAATAATAAATAAAAAATAAAAAAATTAATTAAATATTTTGGGTGGGGCCGGGCCACCACTTCCCACGCCCCACACGCTCTCCCACGACTGCCGCAGCAGGTGGTACTGCTGCCTGTGGCAGCAGTAACACCTGCGGCCGTAGGTGGACAACAGGGTGGTAGGCCTTTAAAAATGCCATTGTTTTATTTAAAAAAAAATATTACGATTTAAAATTTTATAAATCGTTTTAAAAAAAAAAGGTTTTAAATAGATTTACTTTATTTAATATTGTTATTAGATAATTTAAAATTATTAAATTTTAAATTATATTGAAATTTTATTATTATTTATTAATAATTTTATAAATAAATAAATTATTAATAAATATAATATGATTCTTTATGTATCATTAATTAATCTTAGTTATAGTTTGACTTAATTAAGATTAATTAAATCGAATATTTGTGTAAGCAAGTTTAATATTATAACATCGATTTTAATGGAAGCACAGATTATTATAATCAACAAGGATTATTAATAATTTAATTATTACCTTAGATTGTTTTAGGACTTTGACTTAAAATCAATTAAGGGTAATTAGGTGTTTCATTTGGAGTTAGGAACGGGTTAATTTGTAAAGGTGAACTATGGGTTCTATCTATTTAAAATATATGTTCAACTGAAAATGGAAACTTCACATTTACTCAATAGTATATTATCAATAAAATTGAACTATAAAACTTTTTATTTGAAAATAAAAACTGAAAACTGAAACCTTATTGTTTAACTCAACTGTATATTTCAAATCAAAACCAATTGTGAGACTATGATGTTTTCTATATATTGTTTATGTTTGAGTGTTATGGGGTTGGTTTAGCGTTGACCAGTTTAGGTTGTTACCAGAGGCTCGGGGTGGTGAATGTGATGTCATGATGATTTGGTCTCGATCTTTCTTAACCCGACCATGGTAATGTGATGAAGTGCTCTATGACATGATTGTATTTACTGTTTTTATTGCTTTCCAGTTTCCTTGTGTGAAGCTGAGAGTTATGTATTTAAGATATCTAACTTAACCATTTTCGAGTCTCGATTAGTTATATTTGATAACCATTTTTGAGTCTTGATCAGTTACACTTGGATTGCTTTCGGTCGCTTGAGAGGACTAAAGTGGTGGTTATGTTCTTGATGATGTCATGTTTTGACTTGACCATTTTGGAGTCTTCGATCAGTATTGTAATTTACTATTGGGATACTTTCTAGTTGCTCATTGGAGAACCATTGGATTTTGTGATTTATCATTGATGCCTTCAGTTGCTGATAGAGAACTGTCGTGGTCATATGATTCTTATTTGGTGCTTATCTGTTGCTCATGAAGAACTGATGTAGTTTTGTGGCTTATCTTTTATGATGTCTTTTCAGTTGCTTGTATAGGACTTAGGAGGTTTTATTATGATTCTTTGATTTATGATTTCATGAGCCTAGGGTAGGTTATCTATGTGTAGAGTCGGGAAGTGGCTTGCAATGGGGATCGGGGCCCTACGAGGCTGCCTGGAGTAACCCATTGTAAGTTGTTTTAATAAGTGAAAACATTTACACTAAATAAGGGAAAATGAACCTAATAAGATAATTGTATGTTCTCTCCCATGCCTTGAGTGCTAGTACAGACTAGGATGGGGTAGAGAGAATTCTTGGTTACGACCTTGCATTCCATGGTATGCCTCGTCAGTATGAGAGGATACTAATGGCCGCAGGGATCAGTAGGGACCCGAGATTCCTAAGGGATTTCTCGGGTAACTTCTACGTGACTTTTGCGATGACACTTTCCCACTTGTATATTAGGTTTCCTATGTGTCTTTGGGGTGCCTCTGGGTCTAGATGTCTATCTATGTTGGAACCCTTGAGTTAGTATACTTTTAGGATTTCCCAGACTTAGAGAGTACTTGTGTTTTGTGTTTTGATATCTTGTTTGGGACTTGAGACTATCTCCTCAGCGCAGTGGGAGTGGACCATTTAGGTTCCATGTGGTCGGGCGGTAGTGCTTTTACTCTTACCATTGAGACCCATTCCATGGTCACCGTGGCTGGAGATTTCGTGATTGGCATTTACCTTCACTATGTTCTTGGATTATTATGATAGATGGTTAGATTTTATGATAGATGTTTTATCATTATGGATGTATGGATGTATCATGTATGGTGAATAGTTTCATATATTTTTACTGTACCTTGTATCATGGATTTGAGGATGTTGTATCTTGATCTTTACATATGTATATTCTTTTAAACCTTTCATACCCTGTGACTTGTACAGTGGATGATGGAGCATTCTGAATTAATTTTCCAAGGAGCATTCAGAACAAATGTATATTATGGACATTGGAGTTTCTGATTATTCTTTCTTATCTATGTATTAGTTGTTAGACTTAGAATTTAATTAAATTTAAACGTGACTCAACGTCTTGGGATCTTTAAGAAATGTGACTTACAATGTATGTTGTCAATGATTACATGTTATTGCTTCCGCTACTATGTGTTTGATGTGTACGTTATACTTCTTGTTTAAAAAAAAAATGTTTAGCAAACTTAGTAAAACTTTAGGTTAATTCTTTTGGATCCCTTGGCGGGGCGTTACAAGGAAGTTCTAGACTATTCTAGAAAGTCTTTATCCTCATCCAAAGTCTAGACTCTTCTAGAAGATGTCTTTAAACCTAATCCTAATCCCCTCCTAACCTTGTCACATTCCCTAAACATGGGTTAAAACTTACTAACCCAAGCCAAAGTTAACAAATATCTCCTCCTTCACCCACCCTCATTAAATGCCATCCACTTGCCTATCCCTAAGCTAATCCTAAACCATCCTAATCCATCCTCTAGTCATTTGCACAAGCTTAAACAAGCTTAAAACCTTCCTAATCAAGCCCAAGTCAAAATTCCTCTCATCTCCCTCAAAATATCGCAACCATAAAACTTTATGAAGCCCACTAGGCCATAAATGACTCTTCCAAAGCCCTTTCATTGCTCTTACAAGCCATTATGAGGGTCTTTATGAAGATTTTATCCCTTGAGCCTCCTTTGTTGACTCATCCTTCCCCTTTCCTCCATCCTCTCACCTTGTGAAATGTGTCACTCCCTGATTGGCTATAAGGAAGCACAATCCATGTGCTCTCCTCTCATGCAATCTGAGCCCTCCATGAGCTTTTCCCCATCCTTGCATCTTAGCCCTCAATCCCTCAAGCCTCTTACCTATAAATTGGATCCTTCCCCTTTGCAAAACAACACAATCCATGAAGTAAAGTCATACTACCATTGTAAGAAGCCATTTTACATCAAAACTATACACTCACACCCAAATTCCAACTCCATTTGAAGCCCTTTTTGAAGCATAAAGCTTGAGCATACATCCTATCTATTTAGATAAAGCTACTCAACAAGAGAGCTTCTCATTGAAGAGAGCCCATTAATGGCTCATATTCTCAATTGAGAGCTCATCTTAGTCTATCTTGAAGTTTATGAATTTTTTTTAGTTTGTAGAAGCTTTATTTAAATTTGGTTTCTATTAGCATACTAACATTGCTCATATATAGTTCCAAATTACCTCGATGAGAACAAGATATATCTAGGGGCAACTACTTCCCATTTTCAACATACCTTTTCAGATAGTGGGCCAACTATAAGGCTAGACCCTTCTTCTACTTCAAGCTCTGCAAAACCTAGGCAGGTGTACCTCATATTTACTTATATGGTACTAGTGTTGAAACATACACTTGAATCTTGATAAAGAAGATAAAAACTCTTAATCGTCTACCACTTATGCATAGATCTCAGAAATCAAATAGCTAATAGCTTGACCTAAGAAATTGATAAGCTAAGTGAGGGCATCCTTTTTAGTTCTTCAACATGAAAGGGAAAACATTTGATTAATTGTGTTGATTTCAACAAAACTCCAAATATGTAGTAGTAACAACAAGTTGATCCTACATCTGATCAGTGCCTTATCTATTGGGAAATTCCACAAATTAAACATATACATCTATGATACCAGTGACATATTTCATATAGCTAGATATCATATCTATCTTATCACTTTGTGAATAAGACATCAGTGTTCATAAAGACCTCATTCTTATGAAGTATCCTTCTCAAATAACCAACAACCCTGTCAAAAACATTAAGCATTTACTTGGCCCTTTGTTCGAATAACAAAACATATCAAACATACAACATTAAATGGATGCAAATGGGTCTTAGTTCTTTGTCCTTAAACCACATAAGGTTGAAGATTAAAGAGATAGGAAACAAGAATTAGAATGAAACTAAGAGATTCGTACTCATTTGTATTCATTTCTTTGAAACTATACATTCCGATGCATGAGATTAAAACATAGAAATGCCTAACAGATCAAAACTAGCTATATTATCTTAATGACTACTATTCATACAAGAGGAAATATGCTAAAGAATGTGGTGTCACAATGATGAGAAAACATCAAGACTGGAACCTTGGTTTCAGAAATCTGAGAACACTCAAGATTGGAACACACATGGTATCACAGCGGTGAGTAATTTTTCCTCCCAAAACTAGAACCCACCGCTACAATAGATAAGAAAGAGAAATATAAAGAGGAGGAATAGAATCTTAGATTTGATCTGCAACCACCATGGGTCTGGTTGAATCTCCATCCTTTACTATTGTAAAACATTTGTCCTCTTTCTATCCCTGAAATCTAATTTAGTTTTCATCATTACTCTATAATAAACTTGGAAATATCTTTGATGAATGATGAAAACTCTTGTGCTACCAAAATATCTAGAATTCATCATGGAATATTGATTAAAAAAATTGATTTAACTGACATGAAGGTGACCAAACTCACCCATAACTACATTTTTACTACCTTTTATGCACATTCAACTCATTACCCTACTAGAAATTAGTTTTGAACTTCAATAACTGAATGCAGTTGTAAATTGATAATCTAGGACAAAACCTCATGTAATAAAAACAAATGGCTTCCTATATGAAAAAAACTCCAAAAATGGATAGTTCATCTTCTCTTGGTTCCGATGATATATAATATCACTATATTTTCCCTTTAGAAACACCCATAACCTTAATTTAAAAAAGAGGCTCTTGCTATGGCTCTATGACTAAATATCTTTCAAGCAAAAATCATAACTTTTTTAAAGTCAAAATTTTAAAATAAAACTTTTAAAAGATTTAAAATTACTCTTAACCTGAACTTTTAGGAAAATAATAAAATATTGAATTTCTACATTTTCCTTATATTTTCCAGTTGGATCAATCAGCTTTGACTTTCGTTCCATGTGTCACTATCTTATTTGTCAACCTCAACACTGTCACCTACCATTGGGCACAATGTGGCAGTCTCTAATTTGTCCACCAATTACTACCATGTGGAAATCTCTAATTAGTTCTTAGACTGCCTCGTGATTGCTTTGTCAACGTGCTAACTAGACTACCACATCACTTCTAACCAAGGCCTACTGCCATGTGGCAATGAGGCACTTCCTCGCTTTGCTTAACTTTTGCATATCTCCAAAATCCAGGGAAGCACTAGCTGTTGGATCTCACCATGTGGCAAAATTTAGTGTGCTCATCTTAGACTTGCCACATCATTGCTATCTCAAAATCTATGCTAGGTTTCACAATCCGATTCACTCATTTGATGCCATGTGTCTCCTTGTAATTGGTTCTCATGTCTACTCATCGTCGAACATCATTAGGGCACTTGTTCAAAATTATTGCATAGTTGCCTCCAGCTAGCTGGGGTCCACCACAAGCTTCATACCTTTCCAAAAGGCAACATCTTCAAGACACTATGTGTATTGTGCAGGGTAAACTTTAAGAAAGCTACCTCCAAAAAAGGATATAAAAATTTGGCAAAAATTTCATTATTGTTAAAAAAAAAAATTATTTCTATTGGCAAATCTCTCAATTTTTTATTCTAAATATGATTAATATTGACGATTATTTTCAAATCATAATTTTTTTTGTATAAAATATTGGTGAATCTCAATAACAATAGTAAGTTCATTAATCATCATGGAATATTACAAATCAAAATTGAACCTTTTTTTACCTTGTGGAATATTATGAGGATTGTTACATATACTTTAAATCAATAGTAAAAACTAAATATTGTTGGTATATCACTAAAATAACTAATAATTATGATAATTATTGGTTAGCTCAATTTAATTTCTCTAATAATATGTTATATTTAGGTGACTCAAATCTAATCATGTAACGAATATTGTGGCATATATTAGATTTTAAATTTTTCAATAAAATAAGTTATTAAACAATTTTAAATATTCTAGAACTAAATTTTATAAAACTATGGTGATTTAGGTTGTATCAAATCTTAAATTATTAGCCAAATTACTTACCAAAAAATTCTAAAATTAGCCAATTTATGAATATTAGCCACTAAAAAATACCTTGGTATTGTGCATTGGGGCATTTAAAGACAAAAATTGCCCCTACACGGGCGATATGGGATTAAAAAACTTCTTGGTTTTTTTTATGAATTCCTCCATGGTGCAGTTTTATATGCCACTTGGTAACATCTTATGGAAGTCAAGTGACCAAGATGACCATCCCCAAGAAGATGTTATTATTTTTTCACCAAATAAGAGCTTCAAACCCTAGCAAAGGGTTACAAAGGTGTCAAAAAAGCCATATTCATTTAGAGGCCTTAATGAATTTGCTAGGCTCACTGATGAGCTTTCTACCAAACAAGAATCCTATGCAAGCAAGAGTGGAATGAAAACTTTCATCTTGTGCGGACTGAGCTGTTCAAGCTTCTTGCTACTTCCAAGGAAGTTTCCTTTCCTACGCATTTGAATGGATCAAATCTTTTGTAGTGATTTACTTCCATGGCTATCTTAATGCTTAGCACCAAATTTTCTTGTACTCTCCTCTTCAATGTGTGATCAATGGATGGGTTCACTATTGTGTGGATGTCTTGTTGTTTCATCCAAATTTAGCTACATTTTCTTTGAAAATCTTCTCCTTGTGGTTGTAGTGTCATCAATGTGTGTTTTGCAGCCTTAATCTCTACTTCCTTCTTAGTGCTTGCCAGCGCTTCTCTTCCTTAAATCATTAATATATATCTTTAAAAACTTCAATAGTTGCATCCTTTTGATCATAAAATATTAATGTACTATCCCCATCATTCCTTTTCATAACTAATATTCTTTATAATCGGGTATGCCTTTTGGAGGAAAGAAAATGATCTCGTAATTGGTCTTTTGTCATAATATCTATAGGTTCCTGTAATCTTCCTGTGGTTCTCCTCCTCAACTCCAAAAAAATACTCACACAAGCCCCTCACCACTTCTTAGACCATCTTCTTCTAAATGTTCATGATGCTTGCTCTAATGGCAAGGATCAAGGCATAACATCATGGCTATTTAGTTGTAGATCTTGATAACCCTATTGCTAAATCTCTTTCAGACCATTTTTGTAGAAGAAGACTTCCTCTAGTACTCTTATTTAATGCTGTGATTTTTCACTGTTCAGAGAATTCTAATAAAATCTAACACTAAAGCCAATGATTATAAACACCATTTCTTGAAATCTTTTAGAAGAATGGCCTCTCTTGATAGATGTCACAATGAATATGTTGTTCGTATAAGACCTTTATTTGAGAATGAACTTGAAAATTCATAGTGAATAGTAGGTTCCAACAATTGATTGTAAGAGAGAATCTCCTGTTCTTCTTCTTCAAAAATAAAACTTCTTTTTTGTCTTGCTCATCACCTTCCTTAGTATGAGGCTATCCAGTCATTTTGTGATTAAGGATCAGAGGTAAGTCAAAATGAACTTGCTAGTTCAAACTAATGAAGAGGAACCTTCATTAATTGATCACTATATTTAGAATCATATATGGCTATCAAACCTTAGATAAATGACATATGTATGCTAGGTTACCAAATCAAAACATTTACATATTTCACAATCTTCTATTAGTCTGACAAGATTAGTAGGGCCCCAAAGTGGGTCCGGCTAAAAATGTTTTTGTTTTCAAACACTTGATCCTTTAAATTGACCCATTCACCATCTAGTACTGATTTGAAACAAATTTGACCATTGTTAATAAATTTAAAACTCATTTTACCTGTTTCTTGCAAACTGCCAATTTCATGTCAAAGGGCCCTTCGACTGTCTTTAAAAACTGACAAAAACACTTCACTGAATTCTATAATCAAACATACTAATTATCTATTCTTCATTCTTACACCATGATAGATCTAGTCTCATGATGAATTCTCAATCAAAAGATCTTGATTATCAAAGTTGCCCTCTTAGAATTGCCTGCATGAAAACATGTTAGAAAGCTATAAATCACATTTGGATTTGGCTTCAAAAACAAGTGAAACTAACACTTGGGAGAATGAAAGTTGGGAAATTGGTTCACTGTCATGGGGACAATATAAATTTTTGATTAGGACTCATGAAAAATAACAAGATGCATTTGACGAGCTATCAAAGTGGGCTACTTAGATTTGTAGGACTGTAGACACTGGCAGAAAAGCATTTTTACAAACAGAATGGAGCTGGGAAAGTGTGTAGATAGATTCATAAAGATTTTAAAATTGGTATACTTAAAGTATTTTCAAATTAGAACATAATAGTACAATCCTCTTGATATCACCTATCAAAAATTCAGATTTATCACATCCCGAATAGGGGTACCAACAAATTTGCATTTATTGACACTAGTAAAAAAGTTACAATTTGCATTTGGAATTTGAAAACTGATCAAAAAGATTCATCATAAGCTCAAAATTGAAACATAGAAAGTATCTGACCTCTAGAATTCAATTAAAAAGGAATTTTAGCATTTTAGTCAACTAGGTCAAAGTTATAACGAGTCAAACAGGGCCTCCTAGAATTTTGATCAATTCACATTAGCATGATAACAATAAATAACCAACTTTGAGAGATTCAAAACCTAGTCAAACAGATTTGAAATGACTTGAAATCTAAAACATAGGTTCTTTGGTATGGCCACTAAATACTCCCAAAGTAGCGAGTCATCAAACATTACTAGGTGCATGATATTCAATTGCAAACAAGGCCTCCTCTCGCTATTTGACACTAGCAAAAATGCAAATTTGGACATTGCTCCAAATGAAACTTCATAGGATGACTTGGAATGGAAAATTTTTTTCATCAGATGAGTGAATATACTAAATTAAAGGTATTAGAAACATTAAACACCTCTTAGGCCTCAAATGGATAGTTGAGTACACATGCATTAAAAATCACTTATAGGGCTTGATTTTTAGGATGGTACTCAAAATTAGGGCTTCAATTTTGAGTCCCAATAGTGGTTCTGTCTAGCGATGCATGTCCCTTGTTGGCATGGAAATGATTTAGATCTCTAGAAGAAGCATACCACACACTTGATAGCAAAAACTTCTCTCAAACAACTTTACTGAAAATAGGGAAACTACTACTACTATGTACAAAGGGGTAGCCCGAAGCCACCAAAACTTACTTAAACTTCTTGCCTCTATCAAATACCTAATTTTCATTTTCAGTTTGCTGAGATAAGCTGCAAATTTCACTTTCATTTTTTTTCCATGTTCAGCAACACCTTGACTTAGCTCATGAGGCAAAACAAAATAACTGCCATCATTCTCATAGTGCATATAAAAATCAAAGACTATTTCATCATCATGCTCACTATGAGAAAAAATAATAGCATGCTCATGATTATACAAACTGAATTGAGAATAAAAATCAAAAAATGATTCATACATGCTATCAATCAGAAACACAAAAGCTTCATATTGTACACCATTCACCAAGTTGTGTGTACCAAAAACTTGCAACTCACCTTGTGCCTCTGACTGTAAAGATTACAATGGATCTAAGTAAACTTCATGTATCATGTCATTACATTACAAATCAAATCTGAAACTCACTAAAAAATTATCATCATAGTCATCAAGCAAAGGTTCAACAAACATATGAAAAGAATCCTCATTAAAATTCTCATCGGTAGGAAGTTTACTGGCATCAATATTCTCATCAAAGAAATTGTTAGAGACACTTTTGAATTCATTAAAGTTATTATCATAAGACTCACCAACCTATAGAGAAGATTTAATTTTAGATTCATGTGCACTTTTGTCAATACTTACTTCACTACATGAATCATCAAACTTCATCTCATGTAACTACAAATTACTATCATATGCTCCATCTAGATCGTATAAGAAATCAACTGATCTCTCAACATTATCAATAACATAAATCATAGGGGTCTATTTATTAAATGTTAAATCATAATCAAGAGATACCAATAGCCTCTCATTATCATCGGTATAACATATATCTAATTTAACATCACTTATGATAGTAGTAAATATGTCTCTACTAGTTTTCACTTCTTCAAATAAATCCTCATACTTATGCTAAATTCCTCAAAAGAATAACAATGCTGATATGTATGAGAAAAACCGTAGGTTACACATCATACCTTACATCATCCTTAAGAGATGCATGCAATAAAAAAGGCAAAGTTAAATCATACATTGATGAATACCTTTTAAACTTGTGTAACAAGGCTAAAACCTCACCAATGTTCAATAGATACCTTTCCCAAATTTCTTCATCTTGATTGCAATCATATTCTAAATAATCTAAAGAACTTATAACAACAGCACCATTAGTCATATAATCTAAAAAATCAATAGTACTCTCACAATATGTATCCCCTTCCCTTCATTATAGGAAGATATTTTAGGACTGTTGTCATATGTTTTTTCATTCACAAGCATACTATCATAGGACACATCACTTTCACTATGACTATCACCATTCTCAATTTCAACAATATTGTATCCATTCATTTCTAAATAGCATTCAAATTCTCTAAATACTCTTCCAAAATATTGGATCTTTACAAATCTTGCCTTCATTGTCCAATGTACTAAATTAGGCATGAAAAATAATAAAAACACAAAAGCCCACGATGATTCATTGGGTCTTTCTGAAATGGAAAGCTCTAAGATTTCCAACTTGAATTTCATGTAAAGCTAGATTGTATCTAAATTAGCTACACTTCCCACATTCCTTCAGATAGAAGAAATAACTTGACTATGAATCTTTCCATACAATATGAAAAAAATTTCATGTACATCTTCATATCTTGACAAAAAATTATTAGATCTACAATCTGAATCTATTTTGAAAAAAAATATTTCTACCTCTTTCTTTCAGTGCTAAAAATTACTGAATAGAGGCAACCATTTTAATACTTGACTTCCAAGAAAGAGAAACCTGAAAACAAAAATACCTCAAGTGCTGATGCTAAACTTTGATCTGCTATTCTGGCATAGGTGCAAGATTGAAATTCCTTAACACCACTAATCATAACTTTGTTGAGTTGCCACCTCTTTGCAAGAGGAATAAACAAATCACTACTGTGATTTACTTTTTTACACTTCAGTTTATTATAACAGAATATTGCAACAATGCTTCAAAACTTATTAAGAATTTAAACCTCCTTTTCAAGAGACTATCAAAAGCTTTAGATCTACCCATACAACTAAAAATCTTTCAAAATTTTGCAATAAAATCAACTAGGAACAAACTGGTATAGAGATTGAGAGTTGCCACTCAAACTTTATGAGAAATAAAACATAATTTGTCACTTGACAAATCTGAACTAGACCTTCATATGTAGGAGAAATGTAGACCATCAAACCACACTTGTAGATTTACAAACTTAGAAAAGGGAACACAAACTTATGTTCCTTCTTGACTCTAATTTTACAAAAAAAATTTGAAAACAAAATCTAGTTGAATTGATTGAAGATGAACACTCTTAATGACACAATTTACACTCAACCTCAAAGCTATTGCTGAAAATGGATAAAACCTTACTAGGGTGCATGATTTGGAGTAAGAAACTAGAAATATTATCAAAGAACTTATTGCTACAACTTTTTTATTCCTTCTTCCAATGTATTGAATCTTCCTTTTTCAAATTGTCAAGGTTTTTATACCATTTAGATTCAACATAGTCCCTAGTAGAGTCACCATTTTGTTGGCTTTTTGAAACAACATGGTTCCAAATTACCCTAATGAGAACAAGATATATCTAGGGGTAGCTACTTCCCATTTTTAACATACCTTTTTAGACATTAGGCTAACTATAAGGCTAGATCCTTCTTCTACTTCAAGCTCTACAAAACCTTGGTGAGTGTACCTTAGATTCACTTATACGGTACCAGTGTTGAAACATACACTTGAATCTTGATAAAAGAAGATAAAACCCTTAATATTTTAATACTTATGCATAGATCTCAGACATGGAATAGCTTATAGTATGACCTAAGAAATTGATAACCTAAGTGAGGGCATCCTTTTCAATTCTTCAACATGAAAGGGAAAACATTTGATTAATGATGTTGATTTCAGCAAAACCCCAAATATGCAGCAGTAAGAACAAGTTGATCCTATAGTTGATCAATGCCATATCAATTGGAAAATTCCACAAATTAAACACATACATTTGTGATACCAGTGGCATATTTCATACTTTGAGATATCATATATATCTTATCACTTTGTGAATCAAACATCAGTGTTCATAAAGACCTCATTCTTATGAAGTATCCTTCTCAAATAATCAGAAACCCTATCAAACACATCAACCATTTACTTGGTCATTTGTTCCAACAACAAAACATATTAGACATACAACTTTAAAGGGATGCAAATGGGTCTTAGTTCTTTGTCCTTAAATAACATAAGATTGTAGATTCAAGAGATAGGAAATGAGAATCAGAATGAAACTAAGACATTCCTACTCATTTGTATTCATTTCTTTGAAACAATGCCTAACAGATTAGAACTAGCTATATTATCTTAATGACTATTGTTCATATAAGAGAAAATATGCTGAGAAATGTGGTGTCATAATGATGAGAACACATCAAGAGTGGAACCCTAGTTTCAAACATCTAAGAACATTCAAGATTGGCACACATGGTATCACAACAATGAGTAATTTTTTCTCCCAAAACAGGAACCAACCCCTATAATGGATGAGAAAGAGAAAGATATAGAGGAGGAATGGAATCCCAAAGTTGATAAATGATTGAAAAGGTCACTTGAGTAAGAAAATGTTGAAAGAAGACTGTGTGTTTTCAATCATTGATTTTTCATTGATGTCAAACCTGCTACATGTTGGTAAGGAAATTGCTTATATGTTTCAAGCACTGTCACATTATTGATTGATGAAGAGGATTTGATGAACAAGATGTAACAAAAGTACCTAGAGGAAGGGTTGAGTTATGATTATGTATTGAAGTGAAAGAATTAGTTAAGATAGTGGTAACATACTGTATTGATGATCTACTTGAGGTTACAAAGTGATTGGCTACACTTATAAAGTTTAGAAGAAAAAGGTTGGACAAAGACCATTTTCTAAGCTTGACCAAGTTGATAAAAGGTGCCAAGAAAAGTTAGTACAAGCAAAGAAAAAGTTAGTTTGAGTTGAGTTAAATCAATTTCTAGTGCATGTTGAGCAAAATAATAGGTGTCGAGCAAGTTAGTAGATGCTAAGTGATTTTTAGTTGATGTCAAGCACTAGTAAAATCTAGTTGATGTTGAGTGATTCTACAGCAGAATCCATGTAACATAGTATGTGTCGAGCATTAGTAAATTTATAATGCCAAGCTGTTGCATTATGATAAAGATCAAAGATTCACCAAATAAAACTTGACAACTTTGTTTTTGTGGAACTTGTAAATCAAGAAGAAGATAAGATTGATGAGCTGGAGGCACATAATCTTATATAAACCATTTTGAAGGTGAATTAAAATGGACTCTACGAGAAGTTTCTAGACAAGACAGGATATAGGGTAGATACATTGTTGTTGGAATTATGATATATTTGTCATTAGTTACAACACTTATTTGATTCTGAATGCTTACCGAGCTCATCACTCAGTCTACAGTTTATAACGAGCATTCCCTTGGAAACTGAGCATATGGGCAGTTCAGCAGTATCTACCAAGTTCTCAGTGTTTACTGAGTGATCAAGGTAAACAAAGAAACTTAGTGTTTACCGAGAAATCATAGTAAACGAAGAAACTTAGTGTTTACCTAGTGATCAAGGTAAATGAAGAAACTTAGTGTTTACCGAGTGATCAAGGTAAACGAAGAAATTAGTGTTTACCGAGTGATCAAGGTAAATGAGGAACTTAGTACTTACCGAGTAAACAAGGTGAATGAAGGAATCAGTGTTTACCAAGTGAAGAAGGTGATCAATGGATTTTGTTTTTACCAAGTGACACAATATTCATCGAGTCACCAATGGTTACCAAGTTCCAAGCTACTTACAATGGTCAATATGAACCGTACCTCTACTCTTATCGAGTGCATGAAAATGTAGTGTATTGTAGTGGATGCTGAGTATTAGAAGGTCATCGAGTCAGTTTTAGGAACCTGAGTTTTGTACCATCTAGTCGACTGAATAATGTTTTGTTCACTTGTGTTTGGCCGACCTTGTTAAGTAAATATTGGAATGGTATATATGTGATGTATTATATCATTTGTACACATATATAGAAAATTGGATGGGATTTTGTATTGCAATATTTTTGAGAAGAGAGAAAGTGAATCAACAGCAGAACAAAGGAATATAGCAAGGTCAACATTGGTGCAGAAAAGTTATATCTATCACATCAGGTGATCAGAGCATAAAGGATCTTATCACCAATCATTTGTAACTAGATCCACTGCTTCATTCTAATAGGTGAATCAGTTTGTAAATCCTTTAACAGGGTAGACTTAGCAGTCTTTTGTAAATCTCCTAACAGAGTGCATACTTCATTGTATGTTTGTAAATCCTCTAACAAGGTAGATCTAGCAATCATACTTGCTCCTAACAGGGAAGATCATCAGAAGTGATGATTGTAAGGCTTAACAGGCCAACTTTATACCGCAGTATTAAAGTTTTGTGGGTATCATCCCCACCCCAGTTTTAATTTCTAATTGGAAGGTTTCTGGGTTACCAAATCAGTGTGTTCATGTGTTATAAATGTTTATCTTTTCATGCATACAATAGATTAGATGGATGAATGGTGAATATGTTATTATGCAAAATTAATTTAAAGTTTTAAAGTTACTGATTCACCCCTCCCCTCTCAGTAACCTTTTTAGTCTTGATTATTTCCAACAATTGGTATCAGAGCCTTGTGGTTCTCAGGATAAAGTTTGATAGCTTGAGCAAAGATCAAGGACAACGGAGATATTCAAACTTGACAAATCTATTAAGAATGAAAAACTAGATCTGGAAATGGCCATAGCTCAACTCAAAGAAGCAAAGGAGCATCTTTCTCAATCTCTAAAAAGAAGGAAGGAACTTGCAAGACAAATGAATGATCATCAATATATTGAAGAAAAGATTGAAGACCTTTTACCATCAAATAGTTCAAATGAAGCTAATGAAGCAATCAAGGAACTCCTAGCAAAGAATGGTTCTCTGCAGGAAGAAGTAAGAAAGCTCAAAAGAGAACAAGAAATTCAATCCATTAGGCTATGTGAAGTTTTGGAACCGAGAAACAAGGCTAATGAAAACTTACAGGTAAGAAATAATCAATCCCTTCAGCATGAAGATCTTGTAGGTCAACTATTGAATGCAAATGAAGAAATTATGAATCTAAGATCTGAGAATGAAAGTTTGAGAAATGATTTAATCATTGAAAGACAAATCAATGCAAGCTTACAAAGTGATTTGAGATCTTAAAGACAAATCAATGAAAGTTTGGAAAATGACTTAAATGTTGAAAAGGAAGTCAATGAAAGGATGATAAAATCTCAAGCAAATATGGATCAATTGAATTAGCAAAATGAGCAGAATCTTCATAGACAAAAAGGTAAAGCTGGTCTTGGATACAAGGAAGAAGGTGAAACCTCCAAACAAGGTGCTCAAAGGAATCAAAGACCCACTTGCAATCACTGTGGCAAGATAGGACATACATCAAACAAATGTTGGAGCAATGGTAAATGCTACAACTGCAATCAGCATGGTCAAAAAGCAAATGAATGCAAAGAGAAACCAAAATTTGAAGGCAAATGTCACAAATGCAAGAAAAAAGGTCACAAGGCATCTGAGTGCAGATCTAAATCATTCAATCTAGTAGAACAAATTGTCAATGCATTATTTGGTTGGGAATACAATAGTTGGTGTAGATGTCATTATTGTGGAGAATATGGACATATTGGAATTAACTGTGCAAGGCATCACCTAAGGAAGAAAGATACTACTATAAGATGTTATACATGTACCAAACTTGGTAATATATCCAAGAATTACATGAACATAGGAAGAATTGAAGATGAAAAGAAAGCTAGAGATGACAACATTCAAAAACAGATGATACAATAGTGGATTCCTAAATCTACCGAGCTAGAAAGTTCAAATAATGGCAATGTTACTCAAGAAGTGGGTGACTTCACAATTTCTAATTAGACTCATCAAGGAATATTAGGGATTGCATCTTCGAGCAACATCCTAAGTAGTTCTAGAATGAAAGAGTGCAAATGGCAAGTTAGTATATTAGATACAAGACATAGTTCACTGTGGTGCATCTACTGAGCAAGGTCGGTTTTACACTTAATCGAGCTAGGTCGGCAATATGAAAAGTTTTGTTTGTTCATCGAGTTGTAAGGTTTATCGAGTAAGTCAGTGATTATCTAACATACCCTAGGTCATCTCATCTACCTTTGTACCTGAGCATTAATGGTAGATTTTTCATCAAAAAGGCAGAATTTGATCTCATTTTTCACTACGAATTTAGAATATGCAGAGTGAAGAGATCTCCAAGAGCACAAAAGTGAGTTCAAGTGATTTGAAGTAATTTTCCAGTAAAGAATTTGTTTTACGAAATCATTCACTCACCAAGCAGCAATGGCATCCGCAAGCACCAGCAGCAGCAAGGCAAAGAGTGGCTCTAAAATGCTTGCGAAGGGAGTGGAATGGAAAGCACCTAGCTTCAAGCTCGTTCCCGCCATAGCTCAATCGCTCCACCCACACAGAGCCTAATCGTAGATTCCACCAAAGATCTACTTATAAATGACATTCGTACTCATTTCAAATGCACTGTTCAAGAGATAGGGACACTAGATATGGATAATGCCCTAGCTGAGTTATGTGTGGATGGAACCCTCAAACCCGAGCACAAGCATCTGGAAACCAAAGGTTTGACCCATATCCCACACTTGCCAATGAACATTCAAATGAAATGGATAAGATACATTTTAAGTTGTGTTCATAATGGTTAGTTGTGGTTAGAGCAACCTATCCTAATAACGAAGAAGATGATTCATAAGATCACGGGTTTACCTATGTTGAGAAAATCCAAAACCACTAAAACCCTAAGTTGGGATGAACTTCAGAAGTTAACCCTAGCTGAATGGGATGGTAGAGGATTGAAACTTAACAATGTATCCGATGTAGAGCTAATATTTGGAATTCATTTAATTGCATATAAGATGTATAGTTCCAGCAGATTGAATAGTGTGCCCTGTGAGGCTATGGGCTTAGCCTATAAGATTGTGAAGAAGAATATGGAGTTTGATCTAGCAGATTTGCTATTGAAACAACTAAAGAAGAACATGGATAGTATAAGGACCTCAAAAAACAACTCTTGTAAATTTGGTTCTTTGTTAGTTTGTTTATTTTTCTATGTACAAAAGTGTTTCCCTTCTAAAGGTACAGTTGTATGGAGAAAAGATATTCCAGTTTTGTATCAGATAAATGAGTTTATTGCATAAATGGGTATAGATTTTAATAAGGTAATGGATAACTATTTTGAAGACTTCAAAGAGAGGATGAATAAAAGATTTAGAATTCCTCCCAAGCTTTTTGAAGATTATAAGGATGATGTATGCTTCATGGTTGACTGTGATAAGTTATACATTCAGGCAGTCAGACCCCAAGTTGCATGGGTGAAACCTCTTCCCTATGAGGTAAATATTGATGAAGCTAGAGATATTATAGAAGCTCTAGTAAATGAGCCAGTAGACCCAAGGCAACAAATTTTTGGAACCCATGATGAAGCTAAGGCCAAAATTGAGCTTGAAATCAAGCTACCACAGGCCATAAGAAAGGGAAAGAGGAAAATAGCCAAATTGAAAACTTCAAGTGGTCCTCTTATGCTCATTGAGGGAAAAAGGTGAAGAAGAAGGAGGAGAAGAAGAAGGAGAAGAAGAATCTGTAGAAGAACAGCCAAAGAAGAAAGGTAAGGTAATCATTACCAAACCTAAGAAAAAGCCTACTACAATATTTACCAGAAGAACTAGAAAAGGTAAGCAAGAACCTATACTAGTCAGGCCTAGATCCACATTCAAGCAAAGGCTCAAACAATTGGAAGAAGGAGATGGCATCACAAATTTCAAGGCATTGAAATTTGAAACTAGAACAGATGCTGAGAAAATGCAGATTGAGGAACTGGTACGCAATCAGATGGGTAAATGGAAATACTCTCCAGACCAGATTGCCCCTCAAATCTCAAAAGAACAACTACAGAGATTGCAACCAAGATGGGAGTCAACCACCCAAACGGTAAAAGATATTTATGATCAATCCCTAAAGAATCTTTGACCAAGTCTCACTGGAGTAGAAGTAAAAACTGAAATGAAAAGCCATGAAGGTAAAATGATGATCAGATTCCACACATGTTTGATTTTGATTAAAGACATTGAACATGTAAATGATGCTACAAACATGTGGAAAAACATCTATCATCTACATAAGCCTAGTGAAGATTTAGTAGAAATCAAAGATGATGATAGCAACAATGATGATGAGTTTGAGAGCACTCCATCCATCACAGTCTCACTAGGAGAGTTGCATGCACTGATGGAAGATAAAGAGGAAGAAGACAAGGAGGAAGAAGCTAAAGAGGAAGATAAGGGGGAAGATGATCCAGTGAAAATTGCAGTAGTAGTGATTGCATCCCTTCCTCACTCTCCACCTAAAACTGTGACATCATCAAGGTTGGAGTCAGCTTCAGCAGGTTTGATAACATCTACATCAGATTTATCATCTGGACCTGCCACATCTTAGCTCTAGGTATCAACAATGGAAGTGTCTACCACTTCATCTACCAAGCTGCATCCCTCTTCTTTAGCTACCAAGCTATCCTCCTCAGCTCCATCATCATCATTTGGTATAGTAGTAAGTTCCACAATTTTGTCAATTCCAATTTGTTCTACAATTTTGTTAGTATTATCTACATCTACTTCAGACCCAATTAGTTCAGATACTACATTACCGAGTGTATCACCATTTTTGGCAAGTACTCTAGTTTTCGATCCGGTATATACTCCTATTGGCACTCAACCCTCAAGCATCCTAGTTTTCACTGCTAGTCCTTCCATCTCCACTATTTTGTCTATTCCTAAGATCAAACCAGTCATCACAGAAGTTAAACAAAACCAACCATTAAGACTTATGATCACTGGCAAGGAAATTCCTGAAGATATTGACTTAGACACAGAGATAGTAATTTTGAAGATTGACTATGAAAATGCTACCATTGAAGAAATGAGGTATGCTAGTCAACTAATTGAGATGAAGGCTACATAGAAGCAGTTAAGGTCTAAAAGGGATAAGGAATATAGAATAATTGAGAATGCCCAAAATATAATTACTGAGGCTATAGGTATTGATGTTGATACTTCTCAACACATTTTGATACAATTAGAAGAGGCAGTCAATAAATTCAATGAGGATACCTCCGGTCTAGAAAAGTTGATGGAGAAGGAAGACAAGAAGTTTGATAATAAGGTGCTTGAGCACATTGCTCAGCATATAGCAATAAAATAGGTTGAATTAACCATAGTTTTGGCCAACATTGAAAATTCTTCTAATAATGTAACATCTCTTTTTGCTAAGCTTTGTGATGTTACCGAGTATACTAAGGAGATAAGAGAGAAATTGAATAAGATAGATGAGGATCTAAAGGCAAGTGCACAAAACCTGAAGCTTGACCATAGTTCAAGCTCATCTCATCACCTCAGGATCAAATTTTTGTTAGAGAAGTAAGCAGAATTGTTGAGAGAAGAGGCAAGGATCCGATCTACATTGTTAGATATTCAGAATATGATCCTTCCCATCATGGAAACAATGTAGAAGCACATTGCACATTCAAAAACATTGATCCATGACAACAATTTCTCTGTTACAGAACATGTGATTGAACTCTTTATAGAAGTTTAAGTAGCTCTATCCACATGCAATATCCTACAAAAGAATTGGGATAAAATTCTGCAACTCATTCTCCAGGTACATTCTGAGTTTATCTCACATTTTGGTGTTTCTATGTAAATACATTATTTTATTCTTTGGCATTATTGTCAAAAAGGGGGAGAAAGAGATACTCAGGAAGAAATATTGGTGAGATAAATGTACAAAAGGGACAAAGAGATACTGTGAATAAAAGTCATATAACTCATGTAAATACCTTGTGTATATTGTATGGGGGAGTTATATGTAAAGAAGCCATGTATATTCAGCAGAATCAGTTGTCAGTATGTCAGATGTTGTATATAATTTTGGCTCATAAGTGTTTTTGTCACTAATGCCAAAGGGGGAGATTGTTGGAATTATGATATATTTTTAATTAGTTACAACACTTATTCGATTATGAATGCTTACCAAGCTCATCACTCAGTCTACAGTTTATAACGAGCATTCCCTTGGAAACCAAGCATATGGGTAGTTCAGTAGTATCTACCAAGTTCTCAGTGTTTACCGAGTGATCAAGGTAAATGAAGAAACTTAGTGTTTACCGAGTGATCAAGGTAAATGAAGAAACTTAGTGTTTACCAAGTGATCAAGGTAAATGAAGAAACTTAGTATTTATCGAGTGATCAAGGTAAATGAAGAACTTAGTGTTTACCGAGTGATCAAGGTAAATGAAGAACTTAGTATTTATCGAGTAAACAAGGTAAATGGAGGAATCAGTGTTTACCAAGTGAAGAAAGTTATCAATGGATTCAGTTTTTATCGAGTGACACAATATTCATCGAGTCACCAATGGTTACTGAGTTCCAAGCTACTTACAATGGTCAGTATGAACAGTGCCTCTACTCTTACTGAGTGCATGACGATGCAGTGTATTGTAGTGGAAGCCGAGTATCAGAAGGTCATTGAGTCAATTTTAGGAAATCAAACTTTTTACCATCTGACCGACTCAGTAATGTTTTGTTCACTTGTGTTTGGCTGACCTTGTTAAGTAAATATTGGAATGGTATATATGTGATGTATTATATCATTTGTACACATATATAGAAAATTGGATTGGATTTTGTATTGCAATATTTTTGAGAAGAGAGAAAGCAAATCAGCAGCAGAATAGAGGAATACAAAAAGGTCAACATTGGTACAGAAAAGTTATATCTATCACATCAGGTGATCAGAGCATAAAGGATCTTATCATTAATCAGTTGTAACCAGATCCACTACTTCATTCTAACAGGTGAATCAGTTTGTAAATCCTTTAACAGTGTAGACTTAGCAGTCTTTTGTAAATCTCCTAACAGAGTGCATACTTCATTGTATGTTTGTAAATCCTCTAACAAGGTGGATCTAGCAATCCTACTTGCTCCTAACAGGGCAGATCATTAGAAGTGATGATTGTAAGCCTTAACAGGCCAACTTTATACTGCAATATTAAAATTTTGCGGGCATCATCCCCACCCCAGTTTTACTTTCTAATTGAAAGGTTTTTGGGTTACCAAATCAGTGTGTTCATATGTTATAAATGTTTATCTTTTCATGCATACAGTAGATTAGATGGATGAATGGTGAATATGTTATTATGCAGAATTAATTTAAAGTTTTAGAGTTACTGATTCACCCCTCCCCTCTCAGTAACCTTGTTAGTCTTGATTATTTCCAACAATTGTATCCTACCTAATCCATTGAAAACCCTAATTTTCATGATGGATAATGAGTGGAAAAAAGATTTCTAATTCTTTATATATAGGGATTTCTAATCATGAAGAAAGGTTGGTTGGAGGTCAGAGAGTTCTTGGAAGTGAAAATCTAACAAGAAGGAAGAGGGTTTGGTTCATCAAGTGACCCAAGAGAAGAAGTTTGCAATGGTGAGCTAAGCAAGAAGTCTAGAAGAGGCTGAATGCTTGAAAAGTGAACCAGCTATTAGAGTTGAAAAGATTGGAAGAAAAGTAGAGTTGAGGATTCAATAATGATCTATACTATACAAGAAATGTTGTAAGTTGTATCAAATGAAAACTCCCCTATTAGTTTCTAACAATTGTATCAAATTAGGGAAAATACTTTAGAGAAAGCTTGACTTAATAGTCATTGGAAAATCCTTGAACAGGGTGGCATTCCAAGTGAATGGCCTAAATTTCTCTAACAAGGCTCACTTTTAACAGGGTGATTAAAATCCCTTAACAAGATCACATTTAATAGTGTGTGTTGTAACCTTTAATAGGGCATCACTTCAGAAGAGTGAAAATGGAGTAGCATGTTACTGGTGGTTTTTTCCAACTTGGGTTTCCTCGTTAAATCATTGTGTGAAATGTGTTTATGGATATGATGTGTTTTATGCTTTATAATTCTACATGTTAATGTTATAGTAACATATCAGTTTTGGTTAACACACAATGAAAAAATGCATGGTTAAGGATGTCATATGGGTTCACTGAATTGTAAAAAGTTCTATTTTCTACATTTGGACCTTGAATAACTGATTCACCCCCACCCCCTCTCGATTATTCTAAAAGAATTTCAATAATTGATATCAAAGTGCAATTTCTTAAGAGAATTAGTTTTAAGGTACCAAAAGCATAAAGATCAGGATGTCAAAAAGAGAGGTACCCAAGCTAAACATAGATAAATTTTCTACATGGAAAAGTTTGATGAAGATACACCTTGGAGGACTTGGAGATTATGCAGAAACTTGGATTACAGTGGAACATGTTGATCCACTAGGAGCCCTAACTACTGAAGACTTCAAGAAAAAGAAAACCACAATCACGTGATGTTGGAGATTGCCTCTACCCTAAGATATGTTGAGTTTGATTATATCAAAGACCTTAAAAGTGAAAATAAAATGTGGGATTCCCTAGTCACCATCTATGGAGGAGACAAAAATGTTCAAAGAGCCAAGTCAAAGAGCCTCAGAGGTAAGTCTGATGGCATAAGAATGGAAGAAGGTGAAAATATTTCTCAATATGTTGCTAGAATAAAAGAAGTTATTAGTGCAATAAAAGGTGCAATTGGTAAAATAGATGATGATACTGTGCTAAGTAAAGTCTTGAGAATATTTTTGCCTATGTATGCCATTCGAGTGTCTGCAATCCAAGAGTTAAGATGTATGCTAGGAAATGATCTAACCCTTGAAGGTTTGGTAGTAAGACTCACTGCCTTTGAGTTATCTAATTTTGATAACTATAGACCGTAAAGTATTGAATCGTCTTTCAAAGAAAAATTGTTACTGAAGGATTCTAAGGAGGTAAAGCCAAAGAAGAAGAAAAGAAAGATAAAGTATGCATCCATTGGTACCAGTACAAATGAGGAAGAAATTGAACAATTGGAAGCATTGCTAGCTAGAATATTTGATAAAGGAAAAGGTAAATTTAAAGGTACGCTTCCTATCATTTGTTTTAATTGTAATGAAGTTGACCATATTGTAGCAAGATGTACACAAAAGAAGAACTTCAGAGAAGGGGACAAGCATAAAAATAGAAGAGAAGAAGATGGAAGAGACTATAGAGACAAAGGCAAAAAGTCATGCTACATTGCTGATGAATAGAACTCTGATGAAAATGATGATAAAGCGGTATATGTTGCAATGAAGGATGAATTAGATGAGGATGAAGATAGTACACCAATGACTTGTATTAACAAGAATGACAAATAGATCATTGATAGTGGATGCTTGCATCACATGACTAGAGACAAAAGTAAGTTCATTACCTTAACTTGTTATGATGGAAATAGTGTAAGATTTAGTAATGATGCACCATGTTCAATAAAAAGGAAACGGGTCTATAAACCTTATAGAAAAGATCTCATGTGACAATGCTTACTATGTTGAAAGATTGAATTATAACTTGTTAAGTGTGTCACAATTGAATAATTTGGGATGCAAAGTTGAGTTTGAAAACAAATCAGCTAAGATATATGATACAAATGGAAATCTAATTGGAAAAGGTGATCAAACTAGGAGTAATTTGTTCTATTTGGATATAGAATATGTTACTTGTCTTATTGAAAAATTTGATGATGTATGGCTTTGGCACAAGAGATTATGTCATGTTAACTTTGATAATGTAATTAGTATTAGCAACATGAAAGGAGTTAGAGGTTTTCCTACATTGAAGAAACCATAAAATGTAATGTGCAAACAATTTCAATTAGGCAAGATGACAAAGTCAAGCTTTAAAAGTAAAGCTTATACCTCTATAGAAATACTTGAAATTGTTCATACTAACTTGTGTGGGCCAATTGAGGTGCAAAGCTACAAAGGAGATAGGTATACTATGCTACTTGTTGATGATTACTCTAGAATGATGACAGTCATGTTTCTAAAACAAAAATCAACTACCTTTTCAAATGTTTAAATGGTACTTGGCAAGAGTTGAGAAAGAAATAGGTAAGAGCTTGAAATGTTTGAGATCAGATAGAGGAGGTGAATTCACTTCACATGAGTTTGAGATTTTTTTCAATGGCAAAGGAATCAAGAGACATACATCAGCACCAAGGACCCTTCCACAAAATGGAATTTTTGAAAGAAGAAATAGGTCAATAATCAACTGTGCCAGAACACTTATGATGGAGAAAAATGTTGCTCTAAAATATTGGAGAGAAGCTATAAGTACTAAACTATACACTTTGAACCATGCGCAAGTAAATAAAGGTACTCACTCAATACCTTTTAAAATATGGTATGGTCATCCACCTAATGTGAAATATTTTAAGGTATTTGGAAGAAAATGCTACATTCTTAAAGATTTTAGGAGTGGAAAGTTTGATGCAAAGAGAGAAGAAGGTATATTCCTTGCTTACTCCACAAGAAGTAAATCTCACAAGTGTTTAATTACTAACACTAAAAAATTGTGGAAAGTGAAAATGTGAATTTTGATGAGTTTACAGAAGCATATGAGGCTCAAACTACAAGTTAATCAAAAGACTACAAGACAATTGCATACTATTATGAAGAAATTCCTACTGAAGAAGATGCTACAAATCATGGAGCAAGTGAACAACAAGTACCAACAATTGTTGAGTCACAGCTTGTGAATATCAAGTTGCATTCAAATGCCAAGTTGAAGAATAAGGAAAACACACAATCTAACTCTGAGATCAGCACACATGAAAGATATGCTAAAATACTTGACAAAGATACAAGGCTAATGAAAAGAAATAGGTTGAGAGTAAAGCATGTTTGATAAGCATGAAGGAACCTAAGATAGTGAGAGATGCATTAGAAAATGATGATTGGTACAAGGATATAGAAGAGGAAATTCAGTAGATAGAAAAGAACAAGACTTGGAGCCTAGTTCCTAGACTAGAAGACAAGAATGTGATTGGCACAAAATGGGTTTTTATGAACAAGCTAGATGAGAATGGTGAAGTGACAAGAAAAAAAGCAAGACTAGTCTACAAAGGGTATGCACAAGAAGAAGGAATTGACTATGGTGAACCATTTTTCCTTGTTGCAAGAATGGAAAGAGTAAGATTCTATTTTACTTATGCTGCATACAAAGGTTTCAAAGTTTACCAGATGGATGTTAAGTCTACATTTTTTAATGACATATTAGAAGAAGAGGTCTACATAGAATAGCTAGAAGGATTTGTCAATAAAAATAATAAAAACATAGTATGTAAACTACGCAAAACCCTATATGGATTGAAACAAGCACCAAGAGCATGGTATGAGAGACTTCATACTTATCTTGTTCAGATTGAATTTGAAAGGATAGATGATAACAACAATTTATTCATGAGGATAGATGAAGAAAAAGGTATTCTATTATCTAAAAATTTTTTTGATGACATAAAATTTGGAGGACAAGATGCTTTATGTAAAGATTTTGTAAATCAGATAAAGCAAGAGTTTGAAATGTCAATGTTTGGTGAGATCAAATTCTTTATGGGATTGCAAGTCTATCAAATGAAATGTGGTGTATATATCACTCAGTCAAAATATGTCAAGGAGATATTGAAGACATTTAGACCTGAGGATTCAAAACCAGTAAGTACACCTATGGTAATAACACTCAAGCTATCAGAGAATGATGAATCAACTAAGGTCAAACAAACATAATACAAATCCATAAATGCTAAATTGCAATATGTAGTATATAATAGACCTGATATTGCATTACCTATAGGGATAGTTGCTACATTCTCTACAAATCCTAGAGAGAATCACTTGGTGGAAATAAAAAGAATAATGAGACACTTGAAAGGAACAAAAGTGTATGGCTTATACTATAAGAAGAAAAAAAATTTTGAACTGAAAGCCTACACTAATGCTGATTGGGCTGAAAATATTGATGATAGAAAGAGCACTAGTGGAGGAACATTTTTCTTAAGTAGAAGACTTGTTACATGGACACGAAAAAAGAAAAGTTGTACTTCCCAATCCACTACTAAACAAGAATATGCTACTGCTGCTATCAATTGCACAAACATTGTATGGATCAAATAGCTAGTAAAGGGAATGAAGGAAGAGATCACTAAACCAATGAAACTTTATTGTGATAATACATGAGCTATAACTATATCAAAGAATCATGTAACACACACAAAGACAAAGGAAATTGCAATAAATTATCATTATGTAAGGGAATTGTTTCAAGACAAAGAGGTGAAGATGGAATATATTAACACAAAGGAAAATAAATGCATATAAACATTAAGCAATCATAAGAAACAAATATGCATCACCACGTAACACTTGAAATTTTGGTAAACCAGAAACCCTCCATAAATAAGAAGGTAAAATTGGGGTGGGGATGATACCCACAAAATCACTGCAGTAGTAATGTTTGACCACTATAGATGGTCTACCCTGTTAAAGGCCTGCCTTGTTAAAGGCTTTACACTGTATCAATAGTGACTTGGTTAAAGGATTTGTAAACACTTTACATGAAGTGTTACCCTGTCAAAGGATTTAATCACCTATTTAAAGGATCTACAAGATAGCTGTTAAGCTAACCTATCATCATAGGATTTCCTTTCTAATACAATTGCTAGAGAGTATTAGGTATGATAAACCTGATAGCTTACAATCCTTGATTGCTGAATATAGGCACTTGATCTACTTTCTTCTGATCTTGATCCTTTGTGATCTGATACTCATTTGTGTCACCTACTTTGTTCTTGATATTTAATTGTTGATATCTTCCTCTAAGTCTTACTACTCTTCACTCAGAACTCCACTTGTGATTTCATTATCTCCTTCATCCATCTATATATTTAAAATGAGATTTTGTCTTCCTTATAAAGACATTCAAAGACTTAGGGTTAGGTATGGATCTATGATCCATATTGAATCTCTATTTTTCACCCATTCCTTGCACATTTACTATTGGTTGCATGCCTTCTCCATTTTTCTTATTGGCTGCATGTAGATTGCATAGGAAATACAAAAGATATGATCTTATCATTTTAATCCTTTGAGATTAATCATATGTTAGCCATGAAAATGATTTACATCTGAGTTTGTGAAGTTACAAACTCATATGTTGATTCTGTGTTACTCAGCACTTGCTGATTCCAGATGCTCGGCACATGTAATAAATTGTCTTACTCGGCTCCTATTGCATTCCTATATTGCTTAGCATCCTTTATGATTCGGCACCCTTTATAACTCGGCACCTAAATATTGCTCAATACTTGGATCATGGTCAGCACCTAAAGTTATTCGGCACTTGATTCTCACTCGGCACCTAATCTTCACTCGGCACCTGAAGGCTGCTCGGCAACTGAAGATCACTTGGCACCTATTGGTTTTTCTTACTCAGCACATATTGTGGCTCGACATACATAGTGATCTTGGCTCCAATGTAGAATGTGATTAAGTGTGTTGGCACTCAAGTGTCAAAAACCATTTTGAGGCTAACAATCTCCCCGTTTGACATGAGTGACAAAAACACTTAACTGACCTTATGAGTACATTTACTAATTTTCTTGATGTACATACAGAGGTTTTAAAATCTTAGTCAAAATTTTGTAATTTACAATATATGTACCTCAAAATTATTGTAACTCCCCCTGAGTTGATTGTGCCATTATCTGTGCTATCTTGGTAACCAAAATTTGGTTCTGTATATCACGCTCCACCTTTTTATCTTATATCCCCCATTCTCTCATCTCCCTCATTCTTGTCTCCCCCTTTATCTTATCTCCCCCTTTTTGACACTTATGTCAAAGGGTTTTAAGGGTTAAGCCCATATTTTGCCAAAAATGTGTTGTTTATCTCCATAATCATCTTGAGAGATGCATCCCAATTATGCAAAGCAATCTCCAATGATTTATGTTGGATGGCAGTCTCAGCAGCAAGTTGAATAAGTCCTTCTGAAGTAGAAATATTAGGATCTTTCTTGAGAACAGTTTCAGCATAGACTTGTTCTTTATGGAGAATCTCCAAATGTGGGGTAATGGAGGATTGAAGCTATAATAATTTTTCCTTGATGGTGGCTTCTTCTACTATTAATACAACTATCTCTTTCTGAGTGGGAAGCATTTGAGCAAAATGCTTCTCACTTTGAGCTGGATCTTTTGGTAGCTGCATGCTAGAAATATTCAAATTTCTCTCTAGGCTCATTATCTTTTGGCTAGTCTCTTGTGTGAAGTATGAAAAATCACACAACTTTTGGTACAATGAGAATATATTCTCAAGTACCTTTTTCACTTTTTCTATGACCTTTGCCAATTCAATATGTGAAAGTGCTATTTCACTAGATATCTTCTCATTAATTTTTCCTTGAAATTTTCTTTTTGACCATTCCATAAGTTTTGCATTTGTTTCATGGTCTGCATTTGTCACTTGGTCAACAATGTCTATCAATTGTTCCATTATATGCTTGGATTCATCTGGTGACTGAATACTGAAGGCGTCCATAAAGATGTATTTAATCTCATGCAGTGTTTGTTTTTGTATATACTCCTTCCTAGGTATCTCTTGCCTTTTTCTTATATTTAAGGCTTCCTGCACTTCATTGATTTGATCAATGCTTATTATTTTTGAGTCATAACTTGGTATGACTATTTCCTGATCTAGTTCAGGGTCTCCATAGTGAAGTACCCTTGCAATTTTTGTAGAACTAGATCCTGGTGAAGAAATTTGCAGTGGTTGTTGTGAAGGAGTCCCCAAAGTAGGAAAATTTACCAATGTTTGTATTGCCTCCTGCTCTTTAGGGTTTTCCTCTATTTTCTCTGTTCTGTTCCTTTGTCTCCTTCTGCACTCGGATTTTGTATTGTTGTGTCAACTATGCCTGATGAAACAACTGTTGGCATTTGAAGTTGACCACTAGTAGATGTAGAAATGATGGAAGGTGGTTCTTATGGTTTCACCTTATCCCTAATTGTATTTTCTACTAGTTTTTGTAATTCATCCACACTAACCAATACTAGATTTGTAAATAATATTGCTTGTTGTGTGGATTGGTCAAGGATTCTTTTGAGATCCTCTACAGTTAATGGATTGATGTTCTGAACAGAAGTGTCAGTAACATCTTGTACTGTTATAGTTTCTGCAAGTTTGATCGGTACATGAGGAGGGCTCAAGGGTGGAAATTGTCTGTCTTGCACACTCTGATCTTGTTGCTGCTCTTGGTCAGCTATTGCCATTTCATTTTTCTTTTGTGTCTCCTCCTCTGTTTCTTTCTTTTCTACTTCCTTCTTCTCTTCTTCTTTCTTTTCTTCTTCTTGTTTCTTTTCTTCTTCTTATTTCTTTTCTTCGTCCTTCCTTTCCTCTCTGCCTTGCTCTACTACTATCTTCTCGTCTCTCCTTGTTCTTCTCTCTTTTGGTGGAGCAGTAGCTTCTTCCTTGTATTCTTCTTCAAGAAAATATTCAATCTTTTTGTACAAGTTCTTCCATGACTTTGTTGTTCTCTGTACAATTTCTTCCATTTTGTTTTGGAGAATGAAAAATGCCCTATACCTAGGTGTAAACCTAGTATTATGCCTTTTGACTACTTTCTCTATTTTCTCTTTGGTCAAATTAGGTAGTATGCTTACTAGGGTTGATTCTCTCATTTCCTTCTCCATTTTCAAACAAAAATGCCATCTGTCTTCTACAATTTTCGACAGTTCATCTGGTAATTGTCCATCTAGTTCAAGAGGAGTATACTTGAACTGTGCCATCATTCCATAAACTGATTCTTCTATTCTATTATGTTCCTCTTTAGTGAAATTATTGAAATCAACTTTATTTATGTTGCTTAAATCTCCATTTCCAATCTTTTTACATAATGTATCAACTGAAAAATGGCTTACCTTTTCAGATTCATCTTCTTCATCAGTATCAGGTTGAGCCACATATTTTATTCTTTTCCTTGGCTCTTCATGTGTCTTCTTGATTGGTTTCTTCTTTGTAGCTTCCTCTTTAGCTTTTTGTGTGGAGGCCCTCGTTGTAGCTCTAGTTGTTGGCTTTTAGGGTGATGGCATGGCAGTTTTCTTGGGTTTGGATTGAGCTGGAGGCTATTCTATTGCCTTTCTTTTCTTTGGCTCGACTAGGATTGGTGCATCCTTGGCTTCTTCTTCCTCAACACCCTCCTCCTTTTCTTCACCTAAGCCTTGAGTTAATCCCATTTGGCCTTGCTCCTATTCATCCTCATCATCATCATTGTCATCATCTTCTTCTTCTTTTGCTTCAGCCTATATTCCTTCACCAAATTTCTTCTTGATTTTCTTCGTCAATTTATCTTTCTTATTTAATGTGGAGGTGGTCTTTAATTCCATATTTATCTTTGACCTTACCACATCATAAGTGCCAAAGTGTGGATCACTCTTATTTATCTCTTCGGCCAATAATGCAATTATGGTTGTAGATACTTCATCTATGTTAATCTCATAGCCAAATGGCCTTAACCATCTCACCCTTAGAGTTGCTACTTGGATATAGGTGAAGTCAATGTCAAATAATAAGCATATATCATTAATATGTTTTTCCACTAAGGAAACTAGTAGTCTCACCCTTTGCTTCATGGATTTCTTAAAATCCTCAAAATAGCTAGTCATTAAGGTATCAAAATTGTCTCCCATTTGTTCTATATATTCATTAATTTGGGATATGATAGTTTTATCACTTCTCCATGTAACTTTTCCAAAAGAGGGAAATTCATTATGAACATAAAAGAATACACAAACCAGGACTACTCCAAATTTGCATTGTGCACCCTTTGTCCTTCTTATGGCGGCTAGGTTTTCATTAATCTGTTGTAGCTACAGTTCTGCAAGATCATAAGTATGATCCTTTTCTACCAGTTTGTAGCCTACATATACTGCAATACATGGCACACTATTGAGTCTACAAGATTGATAGAACTTATGTGCAATAACTCTAACAACAAACTCAACTAGAGGATCCTGAATAGTGTGAGTTGTCATTCCTCTTTTGTTCCATTGAGCACCTATTTTCTTTTCAATAACCTCATTCGATTCACTTCTCATGGTCTTGAATCGATCTAGGGTAGGATATCCAGTTACCTTATGAATGATTCCTTTTGTGATTTTGATAGGGAAATCTTCTAACCATAGACTACCATCATGAATTTTGCTCAACACAAGTCTGATCCACTTTGTTTTAAACACAGTAGGAAAACTCAAAACTCATGTTAAACCCTTCTTCATATTTCAAGACTCCATCGACATAGAGCTTCAAAAAGGCTTCTCTTATTTCCATGTCCTGTATGGCTCCTATCTTGCAATTATAGCATTTTCTTACATCCTGAACGATAACAACATTTGAAGGTATGCAAGAAAGGGCTCCGACGAGATCGTTTTTGTATGCAACCTTAGGGATAGGGAAAAAATTAGGCTTCTTAACCTCATTAGATACTAATTGGACTTCAAATGACTCTTTTTCCTTGGTTGTCTTAGAACTTGAAGCCATTTATGCAAACTAGGGTTTCCTTTTTACAAAAATATGAAACTTCGTAGCTTGGCACAAATGAAAATACCTCAAGATCGATGAAAATGCATTATAAGAGGTTGCAATCTTCTTGGAATGTTGGATTTTCTGGTATGATGTCACTCTGCTCTCTTTCCCTGTTTTACTTCTTGATTGTGATGAGGAAAAATGATTGAAATCGCAATAATATACCCTATTTTCATTGCATTAAATGCTCAACTGCAAACTTGACATCTGAAGAATTTTAACATTACTCGGCTTGCACTACATTTCCACTTCACCCAGCTTCCATAGGAGTTACTCAACTCAGCATTAGCTATCAACTCGGTCACTATTAGGAACTCGACATGTATTGGAGTTTTACTCGGCATCCAAAGACAGCTCGGCATCATCATTTAAAAAATTTTGTCTGGGCATCTTGTTTCATGTTGATTTATATTTTGCATTGTTTTTTCATGGTTTAGGGCTGATGTATGATACTTCCCTATATGTATCAACCCTATAGACTTATCTTGAGATTTAATTGGATGAGAAATGATCACTTGACCTCATGGGTGAAGTGACCCTTTCATAGGATGTACTTGATTCATCCTTTTTCTGCCATGTCTTCTTCATGTTTGTTCTTATGTATTCCACATCAATCTTTTCCTTGCCCTTGTTTGATTCAATTTTGGTGCTTTTGACCTTGTAGGATAGTTTTTGCTAATGTGACCAAATTTTCAAGCAACTAAAACATGTGGTTTGGCTTAGCCACCTGCTATAATTCCCTCTGAAATGTGTTCTTATGCAATTCTGGGGTATATGTCCATATTCCTGACAATAATGACAGCTATAGCTGGTGTTGTAGTTCCAATGGTACTGATTTTCATTTCATTTTGTTTTTGTTGGTTGATTTGATGTCCACATAGGCTTTGATCTACATTCAAATGCTCTGTGTCCATACTTCTTACAATTATGACAATGTCCATCAAATCTTTGTGTTCTTGTAACTCTGCAGTGTTGTGTGATTTGTCCTTGCATGTTGCACTTGTGATAGTAACTCTTGTTTTTGGGTGTGTTTGTCTGATTGATTCTTCTACTCCTGTAAACATTAGTAGTATACCCCTTTTTATTACAGTAATGAAAAATGGGTTTAGAGTCCTTACCTTTGTCACCTTTTTGCTCAACACTCTTTGATGATTCTCCAATTTTAGTGCTGTTGTATCCAAGTCCTGATGTATCATGGGCTGATCTTGAAAATTTCATCAACTGTTCAAAGTACTTGATGGCTTCACTTGATTTGTTGAGATTCTCTGCTACCTCTTTTTCTCTATTTAATTCATTCTGCAATTGATCATTCTGCATCCTTAAAGTAGAGATCTCAATATCTTTCATATTAAGTTCATAATGAAGGTTCATCACTTGAGCAAGTGTATCCATCTGCATGTTAGAGATCCTTGATAATTCAGTACATTTTTCTTCAAGTCTGTTTGCAAGATTCCTTTTGTCATCTTACATCATAACTTTGTCCTCAACTGCTCTTTTCTTTTGCTTAGTGATTTCACATAACATTATGGCTTGTGATTCATGTTCCATCTTGAGAGATCTTATCTCATTTGCTTGAGCTTTGTTTTTCTCCATCAGTTTTGCTATTGCTGCATCAAACTCTTCAGTGTATCCTTTGGCAAACACTTGTGTCGTATCAATCTCCTTGTAGTGTGTATCATTTTCAGCTATGGCTATCTCCTTTCTTCTTTTTAAAGATTTTCTTAATTCTACTCTAGCTTCCTCTACTTTTTGTAGAGTGAGATGCACATCTATCACCTAGTTCTCAATGATCTTTCCAAGTTTGAAAACTTGCATCTTTAGATCTTTTCCTCCAAGCTATTAGGCTCCTTTTTGAGAGAAAGTGACTCTGATACCAATTGTTGGAATATCTTATTGGAAATAATGCTTTTGAGAGGTTGAGGGCAAGGGGGGGGGGGGGGAATCAGAAGTACTAGCCTTTGATCTATTTTTCAATCCTTAGTAATATATCTTTGAAATGAACATACATGCATATAAACATTAAGCAATCATAAGAAAAAAATATGCATCACCACATAACACTTGAGATTTTGTTAACCCAGAAACCCTCTAGGAATAAGAAGGTAAAACTGGGGTGGGGACGATACCCACAAAATCACTATAGTAATAATGTTTGACCACTTTTGATGGTGTGCGCTGTTAAAGGCTTTACACTGTATGAATAGTGACTTGGTTAAAGGATTTGTGAACACTTTACATGAAGTGTTACCCTGTCAAAGGATTTAATCACCTATTTAAAGGATCTACAAGATAGCTGTTAAGCTAACCTATCATCATAGGATTTCCTTTCTAATACAATTGCTAGAGAGTATTAGGTATGATAAAACTAATAGCTTACAATCCTTGATTGCTGAATATAGGCACTTGATCTTCTTTCTTCTAATCTTAATCCTCTATGATCTGATACTCATTTGTGTCACCTACTTTTTTCTTGATATTTAATTTCTAATCTCTTCCTCTAAGTCTTACTACTCTTCACTCAGAGCTCCACTTGTCATTTTGTTATCTCATTCATCCATCTATATATTTAAAATGAGATTTTGTCTTCCTTATAAAGACATTCAAAGACTTAGGGTTAGGTATGGATCTATGATCCATATTGAATCTCTATTTTTTGCTCATTCCTTGCACATTTACTATTGGTTGCATGCTTTCTCCATTTTTCTTATTGGCTGCATGTAGATTGCATAGGAAATACAAAAGATTTGATCTTATCATTTTAATTCTTCGAGATTCATCATATGTTGGCCATGAAAATGATTTACATCTGAGTTTGTGAAGTTACAAACTCATATGCTGATTCTAGATGCTCGACACATGTAATAAACTAGCTTACTCGGCTCCTGTTACATTCCTATATTGCTTGGCATCCTTTATGACTCAACGCCCTTTATGAATCGGCACCCTTTATAACTTGGCACCTAAATATTGCTCAGTACTTGGATCATGGTTGGCACCTAAAGCCATTCGGCACTTGATTCTCACTTGGCACCTAATCTTCACTCAACACTTGTTGGTTTTTCTTACTCGGCACATATTGTGGCTTGGCATACATAGTGATCTCGGCTCCAATGTAGAAAGTGATTAATTGTGTTAGCACTCAAGTGTCAAAAACCATTTTGAGGCTAATAATTGATGCAGTGGACCTTACCTTAGGAAGTTTCCTAAAGTAATCACAAGAGATGGAATTTCAAATTAGTCACAAACAAGGTAACAAAAAGAGCAAAGTGAAGAGTCTGCAAAAGCTTATATATACATATACAAAAGATGCCAAGTGTTGAGTATATTTTTTGGGCATTGTTGTCAAAGAGGGAGAATGTATAGTAAATTGATCAAATGCTTATTAAGTAAGAGGGAGATGATCAAAGAAAATAATCTAGGGAGAAAGTACAGTGCACAAGAGGAGTAAAGAAGAGTTTATCATTAGAAGATCAAAAGACTAAAAGTAGTAAAGAGGGAGAAAGAAGAAAGAAAAAAAGGAAGATATTCTAATATTCTACTGATCCATGATAGAAGAGAATCAGATAAGAAGGATATTTTCTAACCTAGGAAGGAGTTGCTAATAGAGAGAGAAGTGTTATTCAAAAGATTTCTTTTTGGTATTGCCTTATTGTTTAACCTAGTTAGTTTGATAGAACAAGATTTTCATCATTTGTTTGATTGGTTGATCAATTTGGTTTTCCATCAATGCCAAATAGGGAGATTGTTGATATATGATTGAAAAGATCACTCGAGTAAGAAAATGTTGAAAGAAGACTATGTGTTTTCAATCATTGATTTGTCACTAATGTCAAACCTACTACATGTCGGTAAGAAAATTGCTTATATGTTTCAACCACCATCACTTAGTTGATTGATCAAAGAGGATTTGATCAACAAGATGTAACAAAAGTACCTAGAGGAAACGATGAGTTATGCTTATGTATTGAAGTGCAAGAATCAGTTAAGATAGTGATAACATAATGTATTGATGATCTAATTGAGGTTACACAATTATTTTCTACACTTAGAAAGTTTAGAAGAAAAAGGTCGGACAAAGATCATTTTCTAAGCTTCACCCATTTGATAGAAGGTGCTAAGCAAAAATTTTATTGGAGCCAAGTGAAAGCAATTTCTAGTGGATGCCAAGAAAACTAATAGGTGCTAGGAAAGTTAGTAGATGTCGAGTGATTTTTAGTTGATGTTGAGCACTAGTAAAATCCAGTTGATGCCAAGTGGTTTTATAGTAGAAGCTGAGTGACATAGTATGTGCTGAGCATTAGTAAATTGATAATGCTGAGCTCTTGCATTATGATAAAGATCAAAGATTTTCCAAATAAAAGTCGACAAGTTTTTTTTCTTGGAACTTGTAAATCAGGAGGAAGATAAGATTGATGAGCTAGAGGCACAAAACCTTATGTAAACCATTTTGAAGGTGAATTCAAATGGATATTAGGAGAAGTTTCTAAAAAAGACAAGATATGGGGTAGATACATTATATCCTACCTAATCTGTCAAAAAAAATAATTTTTGAGATGGATAATGAGTGGAAAAAAGAGTTCTAATTCTCTATATGTCGGGATGTCTAGTCATGAAGAAACGCTGGTTGGAGGTCAAAGAGTTTTTGGAAGTGAAAATTTGATAAGAAGAAGGAAGAGGGTTTACTTCATCAAGTGACCCAAGAGAAGAAGTTTGCAATGGTGAGCTAAGTAAGAATGCTAGAAGAGTATGAATTCTTGAAGGGTTATCAAGTTGTCAAAGCTACAAAGATTGGAAGCTAAATAGAGTTGAGGACTAAATAGTGATTTCTAATCTGCAAGAAAGTTTGTAAGTTGTATCAGATCAAAACTCAACTATTACTTTCTAACAATTATATCAAATTAGGGTAAATCCTTTGGAAAAAGATTGACTTAAAAATCAGTGGAAAATCCTATAATATGGTAGCATTCCAAGTGAATGGCCTAAATTCCTCTAACAAGGCTCACTTTTAATAGGGTGATTGAAATCCCTTAATAGGGTCACATTTAACAGTGTGTGTTGTAACGTTTAATAGGGTTGTCTTTTAATAGGGCATCACTTTAGAAAAGTGAAAAAGGAGTAGCATGTTACTAGTTGTTTTTCCCAAATTGGGTTTCCACGTTAAATCAATGTATCAAGTGTGCTTATGGATATGTTGTGTTTTATTCTTTATACTTCTGCATGTTAATGTTATAGTAACATATCAATTTTGGTTAACACACAATGAATGCATGCATTGTTAAGGATGTCATATGGGTTCACTGAATTGTAAAAAAAATTATTTTTGTACATTTGGACCTTGAATAACTGATTCAACCCCTCCCCCTCTCAGTTATTCCAAAAGAATTCCAACATCCTGGATCTGATTTTGCAATTGCCATGTGTCCACTTGAATCTCCATCCTTTGCTATTGTAAAACATCTATCCTCTTTCTACCCCTAAAATCTAATTTAGTTTTCATCAATAATCTATAAAAAACTTGGAAATATATCTGATGAATGATGAAAACCATTGTGCCACCAAAATATCTCAAATGCATCATGGAATGCTCATAAAAAAACTGATTTAACTAACTTGAAGGTGACCAAACTTGCCCATAATTGTATTTTTACTACCTTTTATGCATATTCAACTCATTACTCTACTAGAAATTAGTTTTGAACTTTGATACCTAAATGCAATTGCAAATTGAGTATCTAGGACAAAACCTCAGGTAACCAAAACTAATGGCTTCCTCTAAGAAAATGAACTCTAGAAATGGAAAGTTTGTCTTGTAGTTTTGACAATATATAATATCACTATATTTACCCATCAAAAACATCCAGAACCTTATTTTCAAAAACAAGCTCCTACTATGGCTCTATGACTGAATCACTTTCAAGCACAAATCATAACTTTTCTAAAGTAAAAACTTTAGAATAAAACTTGTAAAATATTTTAAATCACTCTCACTATGAACTTTTAGGAAAATAATAAAATATTGAATTTCTGCATTTTCCTTATATTTTCCACCTAGGCTAACTAGCTTTGACTTTTGTGCCACGTTTTGCTATCTTATTTTTCAACCTTGGCATTGTCATTAACACTGGGTACCATGTGGAACCCTCTAATTTGTCTACTAGCTACTACTACATAGTAATCTCTAATTGTTTCTTAGACTGGCCTATCACTTGTTTGTCACCACACTGACCGAACTACCATGTTACCTTTGACCCAAACCCATTGCCACATGGAAATCAAGCACCTCCCCACTTTACTTATTTTTTGTGCATCTCCAAAATGCAAGGAAGTGCCACCCGTTGCATCTCGCCATGTGGAAAAATTTGGTGCACTTATCTCTGACTTGCCATCTCATTGCTATCTAAAAATCCATGCCAGGTGTCACAATTTGATTTGCACACTTGATGCCATGTGTCTCCTTGCAATTGGTTCTCAAGTCCATTCAAAACATCAAGGCACTGGATCAAAATTTTTGCATGGTCACCTCCAACTAGCTGGGGTCCACCACAAGCTTCATACCTTTCCATATGGTAGTGTCTTCAAGACACTATGTGTGTTGTGCACTAGAGCATTTAAAGACCAAAAACCACCCGTACATGGGTAATATAAGATTAAAAGAATTATTATATTTTTTTATGAATTCCTCCATGGTGCATGTTTATACACCACTTGGTAATATCTTATGGATGTTGGGTGACAATTATGACCATCCCCAAGAAGAAGTTATTACTATTTCACGAATAAAAATCTCCAAACCTTGGAAAAGGGTTAGAAAGGCGTCAAACAATCCACATTTATTTAGAGGCCTTAATGAATTCACTAGGTTCACTAATGAGCTTTCTACCGAAGGAGAATCTTATGCAAGCAAGAATGGAATGAAGACTTTCATCTTGTGTGGACTGAGCTTTTCAAGCTTCTTGCTACTACCAGGGAAGTTCTCCTTCCTATGGAATCTAGTGGATCAGATCTCCTACACTGAGTTACTTTGATGGCTATCTTAATGATTACCACCAACTTTTTTTGTACTCTCCTCTCTAATGAATGATAAATTAATGGGTTCACTATGGGGTGGATGTCTTTTTTTTCCATCGACATTCTGCTACTTTTTCTTTGAAAATCTTCTCCTTGTGGTTGAATATTCATCAATGCATTTTTTGCAATCTTAATCTTTGCTTCATTCTTAGTGCTTGCTAGTGCTTCTCTTCCTTATTCAATGATATCAATCATCAATATATACCTTGAAAATCTTCAACGGTAGCATTCTTTTGATTGGAAAAGATGGATGTACTATCCCCATCATTCCTTTTTATAACTAATATTCTTTATAATCACGTATGCCTTTTGGGAAATAGAAAATGATCCCATAATTGGTCTTTTCTCATAATATCTATAGGTTCCTTTAATCTTCCCATTATTCTCCTCCTCAACTCAAACAACATACCCACACAAGCCCCTCACCACTTCTTAGACTATCTTCTTCTAAATGTTCATGATTCTTGATGTGATGGTAGGGATTGAGGCATAACATCATGGCTATTTGGTTGTAGATCTTGATAACACTATTGCTAAGTATCTCTCATCCCATTTTCATAGAAGAATACTTCCCCTAGCACTCATCTTTAATGCTATGATTTTTCACTATTCAAAGGATTCTAATAAAATCTAATGTTGAAGCCTATGATTCCAAAAACCATTTCTTGTAGCCTTTTAGAAGAATGCCCTTTCTTGACAAATTTCACAATGATTATTTTGTTCCTATAAGAACTTTATTTGAGAATGAATTTGACAATTCATAGTAAATAGAAGGTTCCATTAATTAACTATAAAACAGAGTCTCCAGTTCTTGTTCCTAAAAAAAAAAAAAAATTCCTTTTTGTCCTACTCATCACCTTCCTTAGTATGAGGCTATCAAGTCATTTTGTGATTAAGGATCAGAGGTAAGTCAAAATGAACTTGCTAGTTCAAAGTAATGAAGAGGAACCTTCATTCACTGATCACTATATGTGCAATCATATATTGTTATCAAATCTTAGGGCAATGGCATATGTATGCAAGGTTACCAAATCAAAACATCTACATATTTCACAATCCCCTATTAGTCTAATGGCATTAGTCGGGCCCCAATGTAGGTTTAGCTAAATAAATTTTTATTTTCAAACACTTGATCTTTTAAACTAACCCATTCACCATCTAGCATTGATTTGGAACAAATTCAACCATTGGCAATAAGTTTAAAACTCATTTTACCTCTTTCTTGTTGACTACTAATTTCATGTCAAAGGGCCCTTTGACTAGCTTTAAAAACTAATAAAAATACCTGATTGAGTTTTGTAATTAAACCTGTTGATTCTCTACTTTTCATTCTTGCACCATGCCAGATCTCATCTCATTATGAATTCTCAATGAAAAGATATCAATTGTCAAAGTTTCCATCTGAGAACTACCTACAAGAAAACATGTTAGAAAACTACAAATCACATTTGAATTTGGCTTCAAAACTAGGTCAAACTGACACTTGGGAGAACAAAAATTAGGGAATTAGTTTACTGTCATGGGGATGCTATAAATCTTGGATTGGGACTCATGATGAATGAGAAGACACATCTAATACAGTTAAAGTGGGCTACTTAGATTTCCAAGACTAGAAACACTGGTAGAAAAGCAATTTTGCAAATGGAATGGAGTTGGGAAAGTTTGTAGATATATTCATGAAGATTTTAAAATTGGCACACTTAAAGTATTTTTAGAGTTGAACATAATGGTATAATGCACTTGATCTCAACTATCATGGATTCAGAGTTATGATGTCTCGAACAAGGGTATAGACAAATCTACATTTATTGACACCAGTAAAAAATTACAAATTTAATTTGGAATCACATTTGAAAACTGATCAAACAAATTCATCATAAGCTCCAAATTGAAATGTAGCAAGTCTCTAACCCATAAAATGCAATGCAAAATGAATTTTAGCATTTTAGTCGACTAGGTCAAGTTATAACGAGTCAAACCAAATTTTGAACAATTTGCATTAGCATTATAATAATAAATGATTCAAATTGATTCAAAATGACTTGAGTCATGCAAAAATACGAGGTGTGAGTTATTCAATTGCAAACAAAGCATCCTATCACTATTTGACACTTAGGCAAAAATGCAGATTTGGATATTGCTCAAAACAAAACCTCATAGATTGACTTAGAATGGAAATTTTTTTCACGAAACAAGTGAATATACTGAATGCAAGGTGTTAGAAACATTAAAGACCTCTTAGGCCTCAAATGGATAGCTAGGTGCATATGCATTAAAAAGTGCTTATAGGGGTTGATTTTTTAGGATGGTACTCAAAATCATGGCTTCAATTTTGAGTCCCAATAGGTAACTTATTTTTGAATTTTCCTTTTCCTCTATGAAATCTCCTTGATAGTAGTGCTTCAAGTTCTATATATTCTTCATTTTTGTCACTGTCACTAGATACATAACTTACCTTTTATCTTCTTCTCTTTAGGTTCCTTTAATGAAAGTTTATGTTTGAAAGTATATTCAACATTCTAATATTTGAAGCTATTAAAATTAAGGAGTTCAAAGGAAATGAGGCTACCTACCAGACCTTGAAGAGTTATATTAGAACATAGTATATGCATCTTAATTCTTGTATGTCAAAAACTCTAATACCATAGATAGGTAGTGGTGTTCTTAATACTTTTCTTAATAAAATATCATCATCTATCCTACCAATAGCTCCTTTTAGAGTATTAAACACATCTTTTGTTTTAGAGAAATATTGAGGAACATTCTCACCTTCTTTCATCCTCATATCATCGAACTTACCTTTGAGACTTTCATATTTTCCTCTCAAAACATTGGCATCTCCTCCATAAATAGTATGAAGAGCATCCCACATCTACTTTTCACTATCACAACCCTTGATGTCATCAAACTCAACATAAATTAGGGAAAAGGAAATCTCCAACATTTCTTGGTTGTGTTCTTTCTTCTATTTTAAGTCATCAACAATTAGGGCTCTAGTAGGATTGACATGCTCAGTGATGATGGTAGATTGTGCATGGTCTCTAAGACCTCCTAGGTGTAGCTTCATCAAAATTTTCCACATAGGGAAGTTCTCCTTGTTAAGCTTGGCTACATCTCTTTTTGACATCTTGATCTTTTGCTTCTAGTACCTTCAAACTAGTCCTCTTAAGCACTATGTCACTCTAATACTAATATTTGGAATTCTTTATAATAACTAAGAGGGAGGGTGAATCAATTATCCAAGGTCCAAGTGTACAAACAAAACTTTTCAATGCTTAGTAGACCCATACCCATAAAACCTGATTATGTATGCATCCATTAGATCATACAAATCTTATACTTTGTGGGTTACTATCCTAGGTCCAAACAACTTTGCAAAAATGTAATAATAAAACATAATAGATTCAATAACACATTTGACATTAGGATTTTATGTGGAAACCTAATTTGGGAAAGCCCACCAGTAACATGCTACTAATTCTCACTCTTCTAAAGTGATGCCATGTGAAAGGCCAACCCTATTAAAGGTTACAATACACACTATTAAATGTGACCTAGTTAGAGGATTTCAATCACCCTGTTAGGAGTGAGCCTTGTTAGAGGAGTTTAGACCATTCCATTGGAAGGTCAACCAGTTAAAGTATTTACAAATGATTGTTAGGTCAACCTTAATATAAAGGATTTACCCTAGGCTAATACAATGATTAGAAAGTAATAGTAAGGCTTGATCTGATAAAAAATTACAAGTCACTTGCAAAATAAAAATCTTCATTTTAGTCCTCCATTCTATTTGGCTTTCACACTCTTTATCATTGATATCTTTTAGACCCTTCAACCATTCATACTCTTAATCCTTATTTCTTTTCATGCTGATTACAGTATCTTATGTTCAATCACTGATTGAAGCAATACCCTAGAGTCCTTGTCTCCTTTAGGTTCTTGAACATGAAAATATTTAGTTCTAACCAACTTTATCTAAAAATAGAGATTTAAGATCTCTTTCCACTTAAGCACAATCATCTATTTTAGGGTAAAGTAGGACTAGGTAGGATACAATGAATCTACCAACTTTTCCATTTGGTTCCTCTCAAAAATTCTTCTTCAATCTTCCTTGAATTCACAAAAAAATGGTCTACCTTGAATTTTATGTCACTAGGTCATCATAAATATCTTGCATAGGCTTCACACAATTCAAGAAAATAAAATAGTCAGCATAGATTGGTCAAATCTATGATTTAATATGAATACTATCACTCAACATCAATATTTTGTCTCTCTACTTCTATATTGTTCTTCCACTCGGTGAACACTAAAGTTTACTAATGCTCAACATCAAATAAATGTTATGTGACATATATTGAAAATCACTCAACTTGCACCGACTTTCATCTTTTCTCAACACCATTTGTTTTTCACTTGGCTTCCACTAGTTTCTACTTGACTTGCACTGATTTCTTGACAAGGCTAAACAAACACATTTCATACTTGATCTTCTTCCAATCTTAACTTTAGTAATCTTTCATTTTAGAATTTAATTAGATAAGTAATACACTATAGTATCAATGTCTTTCTTGGTCTTAGTGCTTCATTTTCATACAAAATAACTCAAACTTTCTCTATGTGCTATTGTTATCTCCTCTTTTCAAACCCTCTTCGTCAATCAACTAAATGATAGCTTCCAAACTAGAAAGAAATTGTCTCACCAGTATCTAATAGGTTTGACATAATTGATAAAATAATGATTCTTCCATTATAGTTTATTCACTTCAAAATAATCTTTTATCAACATAGGTTTGTTACCCCTGTCACGTGATGCTTTTTCTTCCTCAAAATTTTTTTTCATGACAATTATCTCATTTTATAGCCTTTTATTTTTGGGAATACTAGAATAACGATGTTGAATTAGAAGAACATTTATTCCTTTTAGTATGCTACACATCAAAAAAAAATTCCTCAAAGGATAGAATTTTCTCTTTCATTGTAGGAGGGTTCTTGGTTTTTTTTCCTTCGTGAGGACTTTAGGGTTATCATCGAAGAGGGGAAGCATATCCCAATTCATATATTATCAAACAGGAGTTGGTACTATCTTTAACCCTATTAGAGTAAGTATTTCATCTATCTAAATAATTGAAATCAGAAGAAACATTATTGTACAAGGCATAGATGAGACCTCGGTGAAGGGGTAGATTTTCCTCTTTAGAAAAACTATAGTTAAAGGATGACTACAGAAAAAAGGGCATGTAAATTTTGTCACCATGTCCCAAGAAATTTAGAAGGGAAAGAAAATAGCCATTTCAAGTCATAAAATAGCCTTATAAGGAAGAATATTTTAATAACTAGAGATGAATAAATACAAAATGGAAAGGAACAAAAAAGCGGACTTGATAGCCACTGGGTTTTCCTTGTCATTAAACATTTTTTTTTCTAAACTTGTAATCTCCAATGCTCTTTATTTCAATATATGTCCCATTACACTTTAAAGTAGTTGAATCCTTAATAAGGTCCATAGGAACAACAAGTTTGATACTCACAATGGTAACATGGCCCTTATGTTGGGAGTTAGAAAAATTGGTAGAAAATAGACTATTAAAATCTTTGAAGGCCAAAATGTAGCTATTCAAGTATATTATTTGAAATAGTGACATATTTCCAAATTTTGTATGAGTTCCCTATACTCCTTGAGTTCAACCATTTTAGTGGGTCTACCAATATCTCTCATAGAGTCCAAATCCTACTTATCCATGAATTTTAATATCCCTTTCACAATTTTTATTTCCTTGACACTTTTAGCCTACATATTAACACTTAACATATCAAGGGAAATATTGGTACACTTTGTCAAAAATCTCCAATTTCTAGAATTAATTGATTCATAGAGATAAAAATGAGATTTAATAATTACATTATAAATTATTAAAGTAACTAACCTTCCTAATTTACTTCTTTCATGCCAATTTGGAAGACTCCTCGTACCACTAGCCTAAATACAATGCACTTTGAATAACATTTTATATGTGAAGCAATAAATATCTTTACTTTGGCCTAGTCAATAAATACTCCATTCCCTAGTTGCTAATATTTATCAATATACTATCATTACTAAGAACTTATAGCATAAAAAGGATTATACTTCAAAAACATGGGGAAAGTCCCATTTTGTTCCCCAAGTTATTGGGATTACCAAATTTAGTTTTTGTTGATATCCAACTACCTAAATCATTTTTTACATGGAAGAAGAAAATATAAAAAAATTTCTAGGTCTAGAGAGGAAACTAATCATATGAGTAACTTTCTCTCTTTTGATAAAATGAATTCTTCTCATTTCCCTGAATCTCTCCCAAGGGGCTATAAGATTAATCCATGAATATTTTCCATAATTCCATTCTAAATAGTCTTCAACCCTATTCCAAATAGTATATTTAAGCTACTCTTGAAGATGAGAAATGAAGAGAAAATTCATTAATGAGTCTTCTTAATTCTAATTTTTTCACAAGAAGAGGGTCTAATTGTTGGGCTACAATTGGAACAATTGTTATATTGTCATTGAAGTCAAGCTTTACTAGTAAGACATTTTCTAATAGTGTAGAGAGCCATAGCAATTGATTGACAAGTAGGATTTGAAAAGAGATGTTTAATGATGAACTAGTAAACTAGTTGAGTAAAGAGGAGTAGGCTTCATGGAACTAAAAAGAGCTCTTGATTAGTTGCTAATTGACAAAATAAGGTGTTAAATGAACAAGATAGATGAGTTGAAGGGTAGAAGAAATGAATGATTGAAGTCAAGAAGTTAAGTAAAATGTGAGTTTGATTGAGTGACATGTTACTTGGTCAGAAAAGAAGTTAAGAATTAGCCAGAAAAAGATTAAGGAAATTAAGTATTAGCCATGTATTGTTAATGGACAAGAAAAATGTAGGAAAGTGAAGTAATGAATGAGCATAGTATTAGCCAAGAGAGCCAGTGTAAGACAAGGAAGACATATATATAGTGATCGAGCTACCTAGTGATGACTGATCTGAAGAGCATACTGATGATCAAGTGTCAAGAAACTAATAGTTTCTAAAAGAATCAAGATTTGAGCATGACACAATTGAACTTAAGGAAGAGTCAAAATATGTTAAAGGTAAGGAATGATGAGCTTGAATATTTAATACATGAGTGGAGTTTGCAAAGCAATCTAAGAGAATGATTTAATGAGAAGTTTCTAGAATCTTCAAGGAAAGAAGGAGTAAATGATTAATAGATTCAATGAATCTGATCAAACTGTAAGATCTACGATTATGTTTATACGAAAAATGATCAACCTTTTTTATTTAAGGAGGAATAGGAGATGTTTTACAATGGTTATTGTGTGGTAAATTTTTTAAGAACATGTGTAGAAACAAGTTGTAGAAAAAAGTGAGAAGTTAGTGGGAGGTAGATTTCTTGAGGTGTTCCCAAGCAGATCAGAGATGGAGAATGTCATGAGGTTTTCTCAATGAACCAGGAATGAGATGAATGGAGATCTGAACATGCAAGTGAATTGTATTTTATTATATCAACCTAGTTGTTAACTTTTAACCATCACGGAATTAACATCCTTTAATCAAGGTTGACCCAATAGTCATATTGTAAATCCTTTAATCAAGGTGACATTATGATGGGATATTTTAAAGACTTCTAATAAGGTCACTCCTAAAAGAGTGATTAAATATTTTAATAGGGAACATATTATAATATCTTTTGTAACATTTAATATTGTTGTCTCTTAACCAATCTCATTTTGGAAGAGTGAAAAATCCATAGCATGTTACTTGGTGGTTTATTCAAAATTGGGTTTCCACATTAAATCCTAGTGTCATACTTCTCTGAATGTTGTTTTCATGTCTTGTGCTATTTAGTGTTATATGTTTCTACAATTTGGCTAACACTTAAATATAGATCTAAGTAATGAAATGAATAGGTTGAATTGGTTATGATTTTCTATATTCTAAATATATTTATGAGTTTGATTATGTTGTTTGAAGTTGTTAAAAGTTGAATTGGTACATTTGAACCCAAGGATAGCTAATTCACCCACCGCTTAGTTATTCCAAGTATTCTAACAATGGGAATTGGACCTTTGGTGTTTACAAGGAAATTTTATAAACATTTAAGATAGAGATAAAGATGTACAAGAGAGAGGTGACCAAGATGAATAAAGAGAAGTTGTCAGCATGACAACAATTGATAATATTGTATCTATCTAGACATAGAGACTCTACACTATACTACTTGGATAATGAATATATTGATGTAGTGTTCATATCTCTAAGTATTATTTTTCTATTAGTGTTAAAAACTTATTCATTTAGAAGGAAAAGTAAGAGGGTCACCACTATGAACAAGCTAGTCTATATAGGGGTAAGTACAAGAAGTTGGGTCTCACTTTTGGGCAAAAAGTGGAAGTTTTTTTCCTATTTTTGAAACTTTTTGTCAATTCATGTCAAAATTTGAGGCATTTAGAAATTGAATATAAAAAGCCTTCAAAAATAAAAATTTTAGTATTTGGAATCTTGTTTTTGAATATGTAATTTATTTGTGTACCAATATGATAGATTTTGTTTTTGGTATAGATCTTTAAAAACCACTTTTTCAAAATGATTGTTTTAGGACCATACAACACTGATGTAGGAACACCATAATTTGACACAAATGAATCAATTTTTGTAAATCTTTTTAAAAGGAGTTAACTAATACACCTTAGATTCATGAAAATATTTTTCCTTAATTTTTTATTGAATAGTTTTTTCATTATTAATTATTAATTGGCTATAAAGGTAAATTTTAAAACTTCTCATGTACGGACACCATAATTTGATCAAAATTTCAATTTTTTCAAATTTTTTTTTTTTTAAACCTCAAAAGACTAGTATGTAGATTGATGATATATAAATTAATTTAAGAAAAATTATAAAATAAAAAAGTTATTAAATTTTTAGTGAACTTCACTACTTTATATTTAGGTACCACCTTTCATTAAAAAATAATGCAAAAATAGTAAATAAAATCATAGCACTATAAAATTTATATTTTTGAAATTAGGACAATGAGAGTTCTAATGAATTTCTGTTTCATAAAAAAAATTGATCGGGAAGACCCTCTAAAAATTATGGCAAGGCATGAATTTGTCAGTTCAATGCCTTAGCCAAATCTTGAGAGGTCAAGGCATAGCCTTGGTCTCACCAAGCATATCCCAAACCAAAATCCGAGGTGGGAGAAAAAAATCATGCCCAATGTTGTAAGAAATGGGAAAATGTCAAATTGGCATACAAAATCCCCACAAAAAAATAAAATTAATTTTTAAAAAATGGGTACCCATTTCTAAAAAATACAAATTATTTATGTTTTCAAAAATGGGTACCCATTTTTTGAAAATAAAAAATGGGTACCCAATTTTTTTAAAAATGGGTGTCCATTCTTTAAATCTAGGATCGGGTGCTAGAGCCTAAAATGGGTACCCATTTCTAAAGGAGTACAATCTCAATTTGTAGACTTCCATGGAATTGAGACCCAACTCCTTGCATCCACCCATAGGCCAAGTCATGTACACAAGTATATATGTACTAAGCTCCATAGGAGCTATGTAAGTGTATGGTCATTGAGTATTTTTTGTACCTGTTGAGCTCAACATCAACCAAGCAATTTCAAAACATAAAAGTGTAGAATTACATAGTACTTGTTGAGCACAATACAAATAGAGCAACAACAATGCTGAGAATAAAAAGTATAGTAAAGGTTGAGAAATGCAAAGTATACATAAAAGTTAGGAATGATACATAGTTTAAGGTAAATAATTTTCAATCCAAATTGGAGGGTACATTTAATATATGTAGAGGTTGTTATTGAGAGTTATAGATGTTAATGACATGGATCATAGATCCCTATGTTTTGTGATCTACAATTCAGAGTAAGAGGCTAATTATGGAAGCATCTAGAAGAGATTTTATGAAACTCTTTAAATAAAGACTATCTTAACCTATATTGTGTGGTGATGAGATGAGAGGAGAAGAGAGTGTATTGGAACAAGGAGTAAAATGCAAATAATGAATTGAAAGATCAAGATCAGATGAAAAGTCGGTGGATGTGTTTTGTTATCTCTTAGAAGAGAAAGTGACCTATTTCAAGCACTAAGAGGGAAGAATTTTTTTATCAGGTTAGAAGAGAGGATCAACTTGTAAGGAAAAGACTTGAAATAAACTTACATAGCATACTAAGAGTTAGGTACTGAAATGGTTATAACCAACTTGAATCAAGGTAAATCTTTTTAAAAAGTGGTCTTAAAAGATCTTTGTAAACATCCTAATAGAGTTCTTGTATTATTCTAAGGGTTAAATACTCTAACAAGATGAGACCTATCTATCTCAAATGCTTCTAAAAGGGTATACCCCTTACAGGGTAGGTCATATTTTATGATCAAAGATTGTATCCAGCAACTTTATTATTGCACTAGTGAAGATTTATGAGTGTTATCCCCACCCTAGTTTTACCTTCACCTTAGAGGGTTTCTAGGTAAAAAATATTGTGTTATATGTTTATTTTCATGCATGTGATAGATTAGATTTATATTTTACAACAATTTTATTATTACAAGTTTTACATGCACAGGTTAACTAGTGGATGTGTGAATCAATTTTTGAAAAGTGAAAGTGCTTAAGATTTTGATTCACCCCTCCCCCCTTTTTATATCTTGTTATCATTTTTATACTTCCATCAATCAACAAATGGCATTAGAGAATTGGTTCTCTAAGAGAAGCTTAATCACTTGGAGATTAGATCTTCAAGATGGATGCTTTTAAACTTGAAAAGGTTATTGAAAATCAAACGATTGAATCAAACTCATACTACAAAAACTTGAGAAAGAAAGAATTTTTTTTGAAGGAATCCTTAAAGAGAAGAAAATAATTGGCTATTGAGGATAAACATTTTCCTCTGAAGAAGTTGAGATTGAAGGCCTATTTGAATCAATCAATCCAAATGAAAAAGAATCTATAGATCTACTTGAAAAGATAAATATTCATGAATAAAGAAATAAGAGTACTAAAAACATAACATCAAATCCAATAAGTAAGATTATCTGAAGTGACTAAATAAAAAAAGAAAGTCAAAGAAGACAAGACTATCGCTTAAGAAGAAAAATGGGTAATGACCACTGGAGATGAAGTGAAATGTCCCTTTACTGATTTTTTATGATATTTCCAGCCTCAAATCAGAACTTTAAAATCAAACAACCAATATTACAAAGATCTGCCAATTTCCCGATAAAACCCAAATCGGGTATGTCCAAATTAGTGCCAAAAACTTCACAACTTCACAAATTATTAATAAATCTGAAAATGGAAATTTTCACAGAACTTTCAGCAGCATAATAGCCTACAAAATGAAATTTCCAGATTTGTATAGCCTTTACACAACAGCTCACAAATGTAGGGCAAAACTATGCTCAATCGGGCTCCCGAAATTAACACAAAAAAGCCTGAAAACACCACAAAACACTCATAAAATATCTCAGAAGTTTAATCACGACCCAATACATATATTCAGCCCTATTTTAACATCATAAATTCTGAAATACAGCAGCAAACCAAACTAATATGAAACACTCAACTGAAAACCCAAACTCAAACCAAAAACAACCCCGAAAACACCCAAATCGGCACTATTCAGCACAAAGGCAAACTCTGTATGAGCATGCACATGGAATGGCTTCAAACTCCAATCCTTAGCCTTCCTAGAAACCTGAAAAATCCCTTTTTTGGGTCTCCTTCTCCACAGGTTTGGCAGCCTCTAAAGAACAACAAGAAAATTAGCAAGAATCAAGATGTAGAATGAGCCCAAAATGCCTCCAAACCCCTTTTAAAGAGGGCATAACCCTAACTCACATCCAAGAGGGGTTAATAAAATATAATTTAATAATAATTTTTATTTATTAGTCCATTGGTTTCCAAAGATTAACCCATTTTTCTGAAATTTCACCTTTTTGGAGCCTGCCTGCCTTAACAAAGTTTTTTTTTTTTTTTTTAAATTATTTGAATAGGGGACATGACAAGTCCTCCCCTCCCAAATATTGCTTGTCCTCAAGCAATGAAGGTTGGAATTCTCAAGAATATGTTCTCCTTCCCAAGTTGCATCCTCTAGTGGTAATCCTTTCCATTTGACCAAATGCTCTATGATGCTCCTATTTCTCAACCTTTTCTCTCTTGTATCCAAAATCTCTTCTGGTATCAAAACTAATTTCCCTTCATCATCAAGAGGTGGTAATTCTGTAGATACTATGGTTTTCTGGCCTAGAACCTTTTTTAAGCAAGATACATGAAAAATATTATGTATTTTGCTGTTTGGTGGGAACTCCAATTCATAAGCTACCTCTCCTACCTTCTTGATGATTTTATAAGGCCCATAGAACCTTGGCTTGAGTTTCTCTACCCCACTTCTCTTTAAGGTGCTTTGCTTATATGGCTGCAACCTAACAAATACCAAATCTCCCACCTCAAAAGATCTTTCAATCCTTTTCCTGTCAGCATATATCTTTTGTTGGTTTTGTGCATGTTGTAGATTATCCTTGAGGGACCTTATTATGTCTTGGCTTTGCTTGATGAAATCACTTGCTGCGGGTACTCTGCTATCGGAAAGTATTAGATCAACAAAGGAAAGGGCATCATAACCATAAAGAGCATGAAAAGGAGGCATATCAATAGAAATGTGATGAGATGTATTGTAACAATACTCCCCTAGGTGTAACCATTTCACCCAAGCATGTTGTTGATTTGAAACATAGTTCCTCAAATATCCTTCTATCCATTTATTAACTATCTCTGTTTGTCCATCTGTTTGAGGGTGATAGCTAGTACTGGGAGTGAGTTCAGTTCCTACTAAATGAAAGAGCTCCTTCCAAAAAGAGCTGAGGAATCTACTGTCCCGGTCACTAACAATGTTTCTAGGCAAACCATGTAATCTAAAAATTTTCTTGAAGAACAATTCAGCCACTTGTGATGCCTTGAAATCAGATGTTATAGGAAAGAAATGTGCATACTTAGTTAGTCTATCTACCACCACATATATGCAATCCTTACCTTGAACCTTGGGCAACCCAGTGATGAAATCTATGGAAATACTTTCCCATTTTTGTTCGGGAATAGGAAGTGGCTGCAACAACCCTGCAGGAAAATTTTGCTCACTCTTGCTTTGTTGGCATACCATACATTCCTTAATGTGTTTAAGGACATCCTCCTTCATACCCTTCCATGAAAACCGCTCTTGAATTTTCCTGTATGTCTTGAAGTATCCCTGGTGACCAGCCAAAGGTGTGTCATGAAAGGCCCTCAATATCCTCTCCTTAGTTTTTGACCCTGGCACTAAGAAGATCCTGTTCTTGTAATAAATCAATTCATCAACAACCTTGTACCTGTTATCATCCACTAACTTATCCAAAATCTTGGTGGAAAATGAATCTTTAGCATACTCTAAAATTATGGAGACTTTCCAATCAGCAGAGATAGATGATACGGAACAAAAAGTGGGCTTTCTTGAGAGAGCATCAGCAACCACATTATTCTTTCCTTTCATGTATTCAATATCAAAATCATAAGCTTGCAATTTGCTTACCCATTTTTGTTGATGATCATTCAAATCCCTTTGGTTCAAGAAGAACCTGAGGCTATTATGGTTTGTCTTTACAATGAATCTCTCACATACCAAATATTGTCTAAACTTATGAAGTGCATGCATGATTGCCAACATTTCCTTATCATAGATAGAGTACCCTTTCTCTGATTGATTTAACTTTTGACTCTCAAATTCTATTGGATGTCCCCTTTGAGTTAGGACAGCCCCTATACCTTCTCCCGAAGCATCACATTCAACAACAAAAGGTAAAGAGAAATCTAGAATTGCAAGCACAGGGCATGAACTCATTACCTCCTTAAGCTTATCAAATGTTTTTTGTGCCTCTTCTGTCCAAAAAAAAGCTCCTTTCTTTGTCAAATCAGTCAAGGGGGCAGCAAGCTAAGAAAATCCCTTGGCAAATCTCCTATAGTAGCTACACAACCCGAAGAAACCTCTCAACTGTGTAAGATTAGTGGGTGGAGGCCAATCCAAAATTGCCTGGATTTTTTGTTGATCAACTTGTACTCCTTTAGAGCTTATAATATGTCCCAAATATAGGATCTCTGTCAAACCAAACTCACATTTAGATAGCTTAGCATAGAAGGATTGCTGCTCCAAGATTCCCAAAACAGTGTCTATGTGCTTTAGATGCTCTTCCCATGTTTTACTGTATATTAAGATATCATCAAAAAATACCAAAACAAATTTTCGAAGATGCTGACTGAATACCTTATTCATACAAGATTGGAATGTTGCAGGTGCATTAGTGAGTCCAAATGGCATAACAAGAAATTCAAAGTGCCCATAGTGACATTTGAAAGCAGTCTTTTCCACATCTTCACTCCTCATTCAGATTTGATGGTAGCCTGATCTTAAGTCAATTTTTGAGAAGTATACAGCACCATGTAACTCATCAATGAGTTCATCTATGCATGGTATGGGATACCTATTTTTTATGTTCTTCTTGTTTAGAGCCCTGTAGTCTATACACATTCTCATTGTACCATCCTTTTTCTTGACAAGTACCACAGATGATGCAAATGGACTAGAGCTAGGCCTTATGAATCCCATGTCCAGGAGTTCTTTAATAGTTTTTTCAATTTCTTCCTTATAACCTCTTGGATGGAAATATGGGGTTGTTATAACTGGTTTGGCACCCTGTTCTAACTCTATAACATGCTCAAAACTTCTATCTGGTGGTAATCTTGGAGGCAAATCATTGAAAACTATACTATGCTTATCAAGAATATTTTGAATTTCAATATGGAAATTACCTTGATTCTTTGGAGAGCTTGTTGGTTGGATTATGACTCCTGCTGCCCATGTTACTTGTCCTCTTCAAAAAGTCCTCTCCATCCTCTTTGCAGAGACCACCTTAGGTGCTCCATTCGATAACCCTCTCAATATGACTTCTTTCCCATTGGAATGAAATTTAAACTCCATAGTTTGATGGTTCATGTAATAGCCTCCGATAGAGTGCAACCATTGAACACCCAATACAAGATCTGTCTCCCCAATACCAACCACATAGAAGTCATCACATAACTCATAATCTCCTAAGGTCATCTTGAGTTATTTCACCACCCATGTGCAAGGCATAGTGAATCCATCAGCTATAGTAACATTGAATCCCTCAAAATCTTCTGCTTTAAGCCCTCTTTTCATGACAAATCCCTCATCAATAAAATTGTGAGTTGCCCCACTATCAAGAAGAACAGTCAACCTTTTCCCTGCTAGTACCCCTCGAATTCGAAAGGGATGGTATCTTGGGACTCTTGATAATGCTTCTAAAGTGCCATCCTTGCTGATTTCTTTTACTTTCTTTTCTTCTACCTCCTCCTTAGTATCATGAAATTCCTCATGCTCCTCTGAATCAGATTCTAAAGCAACTTCAATATAGTGTACTTGACCTTTCCCCAAACATCCGTGTCCTGGAACCCATGGTTCTCTACAAGTAAAACAAAGCTTTTTCCTTCGTAATTCACTCCTAGTATCTTCATCTACCTTCTTTTTTGCCACATTTGTCACATCTTTTGGTGGTAATGTTGGGAAAGTCTTTTTTTGAAAGTTTCCCTTATGTTGCCAAAGATTTGGGGGTTTTTGATTAGTGATTGATTTCATAGGCATGTGAGTTTCAAGTTGCAAGCTTCTTTTGATAGCTTCCTGTAAGGTTGAGGGTGAGAAAGCCTTAACCAAACCCTTTACAGAATCTTCTAAACCATCAAGAAAAAGATAAACGATCCTCTTTTCACTCATATCAGGTTCCATAACAGCCACTTTTTGAAATTCTTCTATATACTCATTAACTAATTTGGTTTGCTTCAACTTTGACAATTCTTTAAAGTACTCTTCATCATCCTTGAGGTCAAATCTATCTATCACCCTTTGACAGAAATCTTCAAATGTTGTTACCTGATCGTAACCTTGAGTAGTCATTCCATGATACCACCAATCATAGGCTGCATCTTCCAAGTGTAGACTTGCAAATTGAATAGCATCACTCTCTTTCATGGGGTTAAGTGTGAAGAAAGTTTGTAATTTTTGTAGCCATGCTCTAGCTGAAATTTTATTTGTTCCATCAAAAGTAGGTGCTGTAAACTTGCTTATTTTATGTTTGAGCTCTCTTCCACTTGTGTCATGCTCCCTCCTGTTCTCTTTCTTGGGCATCAAAGCGTTCATCATATCCACATATTCTCTAAAAGGAACTGAACTACGAAAGTCATCATCTAAGCCATTGTAAGTAGCTCTTAATGTAATCAAATTATCTGTAACCTCTTCCACTAGATTAATGGCTGGATTTGGTACTGGTGGCTCATCTGCAGGCAAGAAAATAGATTTGGTTGATTTAGATGGTGTGTATCTCCCATTTCTCGGCTCCTTTGAAGTGCTCCCTTTTTCATTAATAGATGCAATTCCTTGTAATTTTTCTGTCAATATTCACAAAGCCTCTCTAGTTTCCGCCAAACCATCCACTGTTTGCTTCTAAGTATTTTGGATGTCTTGGAAGAATTTATTTGCCATCTCATCTGGATCAGCCATACTTTTTCTTCCTTGGATTTTGTACTTTTTCTTTCAACTAGGGGTTTGATCAAAATTTCTTTATTCTTTTCTCACTGCAAATATCTTTTTTCTCTTTCACTTAGTTGCATGCAATCATAAAATATGACATGCAAGATCTGGGTAGTTGTTAAAACTGACATGCAACTTCTACAAACCCTCAGGCTGGCAAGATCACGGCTCTGATACCACTGAAATGTCCCTTTACTTATTTTTTATCATATTTCTAGCCTCAAATCAGAACTTTAAAATCAAACAACCAATATTACAAAGATCTGCCAATTTCCCGATAAAACCCAAATCGGGTATGTCCAAATTAGTGCCAAAAACTTCACAACTTCACAAATTATTAATAAATCTGAAAATGGACATTTTTACAGAAATTTCAGCAGCATAATAGCCTACAAAATGAAATTTCCAGATTTGTATAGCCTTTACACAACAACTCACAAATGTAGGGCAAAACTATGCTCAATTGGGCTCCCGAAATTAACACAAAAAATGCTTGAAAACACCACAAAACACTCATAAACTATCTCAGAAGTTTAATCATGACCCAATACATATATTCAGCCCTATTTTAACATCATAAAGTCTGAAATACAGCAGTAAACCAAACTGATATGAAACACTCAACTGAAAACCCAAACTCAAACCAAAAACAACCCCAAAAACACCCAAATCGGCACTATTTAGCACAAAGGCAAACTTTGTATGAGCATGCACATGGAATGGCTTCAAACTCCCATCCTTAGCCTTCTTGGAAACCTAAAAACTCCCATTGTTGGGTCTCCTTCTCCACAGGTTTGGCAGCCTTCGAAGAACAACAAGAAAATTAGCAAGAATCAAGATGTAGAATGAGCCCAAAATGCCTCCAAACCCCTTTTAAAGAGGGCATAACCCTAACTCACATCCAAGAGGGGTTAATAAAATATAATTTAATAATAATTTTTATTTATTAGTCCATTGGTTTCCAAAGATTAACCCCTTTTTCTGAAATTTCACCTTTTTGGAGCCTGCCTGCCTTAACAAAGTTTATTTTTTATTTTTTAATTATTTGAATAGGGGACATGACATGAAGAAAGGATATCAGATGTGCAGAAGGTCACAAACACACAACTAGATATTATGAATCAACTAATGCTTACAAATTAGGAATTGAATAATAAAGATGTGGAAATTGAAAATCTCAAATCATAGAAGGACATACTAAATAATGAATTGAAAATTGATAAAGAGTCTATGGAGAGATTCAATAAACCAAAAAAAGTAATGAAATACTTTGAAGAACTTATGAAGTCATCTAGGAGCACTGATGGCTCAGAAAATTCATACACTAAGAAAGGATAATCATCTAGGAATGGAGAGCTTAGGAATGCAAAGTCAAAAGACAAACCTACATTCTATCACTATGGAGAACTTGGTCATACTGCAAGCCTTTTTTGAAGAAAATATGGTATGGAAAATCCTAAACCTAATTTTATTGGTTACTAATTTTACTACAAGAAACAAAGAGATCAAATACATGAGTGTAGGTCAAGAATGAGGAATGCATCTACTACACTTAGATTTGTAGGATATTGCTATAATTGTAAGAAGTATGGGCATATAGCATATGAATACAGATCAAAGACAAAACCTTACTGGAAAAATTAGAGGAAAAATCATGTACCTAATAATGCATTTTCCAAATGTCACAAGTTGTGACTTATAAGGAAGAATTGCAAGACTAAAGTACATTTAGAAAATCAAACAAGAGACAAAGGAAAAGGAAAAGTAGACATTGAGAAAATAATGTTTAGGGAATGAATCAAAAATAGAAAAAGAAAGAAGAAGAGGGAAATAGTTGAGCAAATGGAGTTGAGGTCACTCAGTCTAATAGAGAAGGTGATCATGTCATCTTAAACTAAAAAGGAAAGGTATGTATGGAACTGTTTATCCAATTAATATACAATACATTGGGTCCTTATATGAAAGTTCCTATTTTTATATATGAAGATGCATAAGAACATATTCATGAGGGATTGTCAAAATTTAGTAAAATTTTCTATGTTGACTGAGAATTGCAATATGGACCAATCACTTCAAAAATTAAATGATAGATATTGAGTTAAATGGTAGAGACCAAGTGAAATGGTAGAAACAAAGTGATACAAAAGAGACTAAGTCATAAAGTAAATACCTAGTTCAAAGGTGCCAATATCAACCAAGATAACTGGCTTCCACCTACTTGAGTACACAACATTAAATGAGAACCTAAATCAATAAAAATAAGATATATATATATATATATATATATATATATATATATATATATATATATATATATATATATATATATATATATATATATATATATATATATATATATATATATATATATATATATATATATATATATTGAAGATATTATCTCAAACCTTGCATAGAAATTTCAAGAGCATAGATAGATTTGGTGATTTAAGTGATTAGCAAAAGATTTCAAAAGTGATTTGGATGAGAAGCATGAACAAGTGAAGATCTAAATTGTGTCAAGTAATTCAAAAGATAAAGAAGAGACTTCAAACCCTAACAAAGGATATGGAAGCTTAATCTACCATAGGAATGAGCTAAGAGGTTAGTAAAATCTAACTGGTAAGGTGTGATGCTTTTGCTCCATCAAAGTTTCATACTATTGCAGAAATTGCAATGAAAGGAGATTCAATGGATGTATTGTCCTCCACATAATTGAAAGTCATTACACAGTATGATGTTAGGAGCTTTTACATGTGTAAGATCAAAGAAGTAGGAGACTATGAGATATGAGAAGAATATGAGAAGTTATGTAATCTGGGAATCTTGGAGGATGAATTTAAAGTTGTTGAAAGGAAAGGATTAACTCATACCCTAGAATTTCTAAGAAATTTCAAGATTGAATGGATTAAATTTATTTTAAGAAGAATCCATGGTATGAAGTATTGGTTAAAGAATAGACCTATGGAGATCATGAAGAAAATGATTCACAAAGTTATCAATTAACAAACCCTAGGTAAGAAGGAAACCATGTCATGCCTAAGTTGAGACAAAATTAGGGAAAACATAGGTGCTGAGTGGAATGGATGAAGTCTTTCCATTAAAATTTTTTTTAATCTACTAATTGAATATGTTGTGAGGGTTATAACTCACAAATTTTACTAGTCAAGTAGATTGTATAGTGTGCCATGTATGACATTGGATGAAGCATGGAAGATAGTGATGAAAGATCATGAATATAATCTTGCTGAGCTACAAAGACTAAAACTAATAGAGAATCTATCATCTATCAAAAAAGAAAATAATTCAATGTGTAAGTTTAGATCCCTTGTTGTAAGTATTCTCTTTTCTATCTAGAAATATTTTCTTAATACTGGTGATATTGTTTGGGAACAGAACAAACTAGTGACTAGATAGATAAAAGAATGCATTACTCAATTAGGAGAAATTTTTTAGAATGTTATGGATGCTCACTTTGAGGAATTCAAGAAAAGAATTAAGATGAGAATGAGAATACCTAAGGAATTGGTGATAAGGTACTATAAAAACATATGTTTTCTTGTAGATAAAAATAATACATTTGTGCAAGCAGTAAAGTACAGAAAGGCTTGGGTACAAAGTTTTGATTATGAAATTGATAGTGGTTTAGAGAGTGCAAATAGTGTTGCACTATTGAAAGAATAAATAGACATTGAGGCTGAATATTTTGGAAGATATGACAAAGATAAGGGTATAATAACTATAAATATCAAGATAGCTTCTAAGGAGAAGAAAAGAAAAATAAGGAGCTATTGCAGATAACACAATGTCTTCAAGAGGACAAATAAAAAGAGAGTGGTGATGAGGAAGAGGAAGAAGAAGAAAGTAACAAGTGTAAATACCTAGTTGTTTTGACTCTAATGCATAAGAAAGCTCAAGGAACTAAGAAGTTGGTGGATGATACCCATTTTTCCTCCACCACCATCTAAGCCAAGAACCAGGGCTGATGCTAGTGCCAAGAAGATTTCAAAACAATGAGTATTAGATAATACTAATCCAAGTGAACCTAAACCTAAGAGAAGGAGATTGGTTAGAGGACCACCGATAAGGAAAAAATGTTCTATTCAAGTGGCATCTATAGATCTAAGAAGATCTATAGGATTATCCAACTTTAGATTTCTAGAATATGATACACTAAATAATAATGATAGAACCAAAGTTGATGAGGCTAGCTCCTAGTGAAATTGAGTAGAAGATACGTAGGGAATTATATGAGATATAAGAAAGAAGATGGTAGAAGAAAGGAAAAGAAGAGAAAAAGGCAAGGATTGGAAGCTTAGTCATAGTCATGTTTGATCTATCCCTAGATCAAAAAGAAACATTTTTGGAAAAGTATAGGAATAGATTTGTTCCTAAGTGTCATGCCCAAACTACGAGGGCAAAAACACACAAATTTGTTCTTTCATTAACTCAGTTAATTATTTTAACAATCAAATTTATAATTTAAAAGTTTTATCACATTGGAAATTTTATATACTTGTATACAATAGCTTTAAATTATTCGAATAACTTTAGATATTAGATCATTAATTAAACAAATTATTAATTATTCTACTAAAATAAAATACATGGGACTAACTATCTTTAATTAAATCAATTAATATTTACATCTAATGCTAACTATCTTTAAACTAAGTTAATTTAATAAAACAATTTACTAAAACCAATTAACAAGATACTATTTAATACTAACATCTCTAAAATCTAAAACTTAACTTAAATCCAAACAAAATTTAACTTAAATTAAATACTAAATTCAATTTTACATATATCTGAATTGAAACTAATTAATATTCCAAAATTAATTAGTATTCTACACTAATACTAACTCAAGATTTTAATAAATTCTAAAGAAGAAATTTCATTAATCTTATCAATAAGTCTAAAAATTTAACTTAGCTAATTTATATATTTAAAATAAAACTAAGTTAAAGGACATAATAATTACTTAAAATTAAAACTAACTATAACAAAATTGAACTACAACTAATTATACTACATGACTTATATTTAGACGAAAACATATTTCTTAACTTTCATAAACAATTAGACTAACTAAATAATTTAAGAACTTAATTTAAAATATACAAACTTACTCTAACTCAACAAGTTAAATCAAAGCCTATATTAACAATTATTAACATAACTAAATTAATACTATGGCATTTAATCCTTCTTATCTAAAAACTAATCTTGAATTAAAGAAACTTTAAATGATACAAACAAATGATAACCAATGAAAATAAGAATAACATATAATTTAATAAAAAAAAATTTAACTAACCTAAACTACACACTAACAATACTATTAACAAAATAAAAATACAAAATATAAAAAAAACTAACTAAACTTATAATAACTTTAACACTGACATTTAACACTAACTTATTTAAAACATACTAAACTACAATTTAAAAAATTAAATATTAAACTAACCTAACATCTAACTAACCCCTAACACCTAACTCCAACATTCCTACACTAACCCTTCACCCCCCTACACTCTACTCTAATACTATCTTTTCCCCTACACCCTCCTCTTCCTAAGCTACTCCTAGCCTTGCGCACTGTCCCACACAGCTGACCTGCATCAGACCTATCCCTCAAGGAAAAGAAGCGCAAGTTTTAAAATAAAAACAAAACATGCCCAAGCTCTAAGTCCTCCATAAAGGAAAAAGGGGTGAGCGCTTAAAGAGGAATGGGGTGATGGGATGGGGGACAGATGACGTCTCCCTCCCATCAGTAACCCTCTTGTCACAAAAAAATTTCTACCATGCATTCCCCAATACATGCATCCAATGTGGATAGTAGGTGGAAGAAAAGCAAGATTGAATTACTTGCTAACTTTGTTTTAAACAAAAAACTTTTAATACTTCCCCTCTATGCTGAGTGCCCATTTAAAGAATGAAGATGGGGATGGGACATGGGGGCAGGGTGATGTCACCCCCCCATGTTCATTTTGTTGACTTACAAACACTTTTTATAAAACCTATTAAAATATTCATTCCAAATCTGACGTGCAAGGGGGAATTTAAGCCTAAAAGTTTATTAGGTAAGAATTAGATATTTAGGATATTTTGAAAAAAGTTACTAGTCTATTTTAGAATTGTACATTTATTTTTAAATTGATTAATCTATATTTATATTTTTCAAACAAAATATAAAAGGAATCTTTATAAGATTCTCTATTGTAATGAGGGGAATTAAATTGCCTCCCCATACAAAAACCAGAGAGTATTTAATCTCTTGTAATACATTTTTTTTTTCATATTTTTCTAAGTATAGAATTACAAGGCAAAGTTTTTTTTTTTGGTCTATAATTTTGAATAGAATTAAAACATAGATTTAGCCATTGTGGCACAATAATGCAAGATTGATTAATATCTAATAATCATAAAAACTAAATCTACATGCATGATCATAAATTTTCATTTTCAACATATATGAAAACTTGATATTTTGTCAAATTGAACATCATCATTATTTCCATCCTATTTTTGATGTGCATCCATCTAAATTAAAATTACGATTGAATCACATGATAAACTATTATACTCAATCACCATTTTATTGGCAAACCTGATTCAAAGGCTCAGCCGGGAAAGAACTAGGAAGAAAACTCAGTGTCATTGCCATTACAACAAGGTTTTGAGATACAAATGACATAGGATTTCAATCTTGAATTACAAAACTTAAATTAAATTTCTTTCATGACCCTCATCAAGGGTTCCATATCAATTTCTGCAACACATTTCTAAGAACTATGGAGGGAACAGAATCTGATCGGGTGACAACCAAGCATAACCAAGAGACAATCAAACATGCATGTTCATACATGGTTTACACAATAGGATTCACAATGAATCAAAACTAGGGAAAGGTAGATTTTTCCAATAGAAGATTTCAGACACAACACCAAACTAGGTGCCCAATCGGGGCTATAAATCAAGAACTTTTGTCCTTCCATTCTTACATGCCAAAACTCATACATGGTTTGTGCTAATAGGTAGGGGCCCATAACACCCTACCCTCTCTCCCTCTTCTCATCCTGAGAAGAGACTCTACACTGTTGGAGTCCAACTAAAATGCCCTTTCTCGAAATTGGCCACTTTTTCCCTCTCCAAGGGTGAGTAATGCCAAAACACCCATGCAAGAACATCTCAAAAATTCAACAAAAACATGAAAGAAAATCATCCAAAATAACATGGTTTTCAAATCTTCCCAACATACCCACAATCATACACACATTCAAATAACAACAAGGTAGCATAAACATGAAACAAAAATGAAAATCTATACAAGAGAGATGAGAATTCCTACCTTCACAAAGAGGTAATGGCAATGAACAAGTTTGAGTAGAGCTTTTCCTTTCCTTGCTTCAATCATCCAAGACTCCTCTCTAAATGTAGAGATTGGATAACCACCTCAACTAATCCAAGAAGGGCCTCTAAATAAGCCTCAAACTCAACCACCAAAGGGATCAATAACTTCTCCCACCCACCTACAAATCTAGAAACTCATAACTCAACCCATACTATGGTTAACCACTAAGTGGAGGTGAGGTAAGACAACTCATGGTAGCCATAGTCAATTTTCGCACAAAAGCAAAAAGAGACTTTTTGAGTGGCCTCAAAAGTCAAAAAAGGGGCTTAGGGGTTGGAAAAGACCCCTAACTCATACCCATACCCCTTGGGCATAAAATTTTCATGCTTTAAAGCCTTAAGAATAGGTTTAGAGCAAAAAAAAAGCTAGGAAATAATTAGGACCAACTAATAACTCTAAGATGCATATTAAGCACAAATTCAAATTAAGGGTGACTAAACTTGATTAAGAACCAAATTAGCAAAAGATACTAACTTAATCTAACTTAGGTCCAAAGGTTACACAACTAACCCTATCTAGCACGCTGAAGAGCATAAAAAAATTACGAGTGTCAAGCGACACTAAAAGAACACAGTTATGAACATTTACATTCACTAATCACAGGAAAAAAATACATACATACATCTCACAAATAAAATACTTGAATTACAAACAACAAGGTTTCCAAAATTAGCACATAGAGATCAATTTTGTTCCTCCGTTGGTTTTCTCGGCTAAAATATTTGTACACTCATTGCACACATTAGTACTCCCATAAAATCACATGTACATATATACATACGTATCAGAAATTCACATAAATTGAAACATACATCGATCAGGGTTTCTTTCATCCTACTTAATTCTTAACCATTTAAAATCTCTTAAATCAAAGTATCAATCCTACATTTACTGATTTCATCAACATACATATACATAAAACATTAAATGACAAACATCAAATATCTAAAAATAACATCACACAACATAAAATAATATAATATGTTCAAGTATCTAATAATGTCTCAACATCTCAAGTTGTGGGTATCAAAATAATAGAGTAACAACTAAGTCTACGAAGGGTCTGGGCGAGGCCTCACACTAAGTATAGAATTTTTTTGATTTTATAGAATAAAATGAAAGTTGTGGCATAGTAGAATGAATTTCTTTGGAAAAGCATTTTTGTGTTATCAACCAAGGGAGCAAAGATAGAGAAAGACACTAAAACTATGACCATCAAAGATGATTACAATAGTGGAGAAAATTCAAGTGTGTCGAGTTCTCAATGCATCATGTCACCGATACATGAAATCACCCCTGATACTCTAAAGGTTGAGCAATCAAGGCTCATAGATACAAAGGCAAAAAATGAGGTAAAGAAAATAAGTGTAGATAGTCAAACTATATTAGGATCTTACATTTAGGAAAACAAATAGATGAGTAGAGTTGAACCAAGTGAGAATATTGTTTTCTTGAGCACCAATGCAACAGCATTACTAAGTGGTGAAACACTCTCACCAACTCCCAAACCAACACCAAGTAACAACACTCCTTTGCTGAGTAGAAGAGGAATACATATAAAGGACACTTCACTAGATATTGAAGTTAGTCTAGATGAAATAATTAAGATGCCACAAATAGACTTGAGAAATGTCACCTTGGAATAAAAAATTTTGTTACGAGATATTTTTGCAAAAAGTAAATGGCAAGAAGAGTTAAGGAGAGAGCATAAAAAGGAGCAAGTACTTTATGATGTGAAAAAATATTTGTTGATACTTTTATATTCAAAATTTTGATGAAGAAGCTCCAATTATTACCCAACTTGTACATATTGTGCAAAAAGTAAATATTGGTAATATGGACTCAAATAAGAAATTGATGGATTGTTTAGCTAGAATATTTTAGAAGAAGGTTGTGGATAAAGTTTCTAGAACACTTGTCAAGTAGAACATTCAATTGCAAGAGCATGTGAAAGTTATGACATGATATAGACAAAAAGTACATCATTTCTACAAAATATTGTTAGATGTGCCAAGATTCACAATTGACATTCATGCATAAATACACTAGCCTGAAGCTGAGATTAAGAGATCCAAAAATATTATTTCACAGTCAGTAGGGTCTAGCATTGATCATTACAATAAGTCATTTAATGCTCAAGGCACATTAGCTGAGCTTTAGACAACTGACAATAAAATGAGATCTAAATTGATCTCTATTCAATAAATGTTAATACCTCACTTGGAGGTCATGCAAAGGGAGATACAATCATTCTAGGATCTTATCGAAGAAGATCACAATATTTTTGTGGTTGATAGCTTAATTGCTTTAGTTGCAAGATTAGAGTTACAAAATTACATTTTGGAGGAAATAAGAACCACATGAGATCATGCATTATCCATGATCATCCAGGTTCATAAGACATCCATTAATAAATTCTTCGTCTAAAAATTGGTTTTGACAATTGAGTGTCAACACACTTAATGAATTTACTAAGTTCATGTCGAACTAGTAACATATGTCAAGTATAATAGATACCAATTTGCAATGAGTGTTGAGTCAATCATGTGCCAAGTAAATAATAAGTGTCAAGAAAATGGATAGAGCCAAGAAAGTTTCAAGTTCTAAGTGAATAGTTAGTGCCCAGTAAGTTCAAGTGCAAATCCAAACATAATTATAGTATGTGTTGAGCACCAGTATCAACAAGTGCTGAGTAAAAAAAAATTGACCTAGTTGTTTTTGATTGCACAAATAACTATGTAAACCATTTTTGAGTTGACATAAGGATAGATCTTGAAGCTTTGAAAATAAGATCAAACCTATTCGATTCCCTATGCGATCAACATACAACCAATTAGAAAAATGGAAGGAATTGAGTGGGAAAGTTGGATGAATCTCAATTGTAGATTCATACCTAACCCTAAGCCACCAAAATATTTTTAAAGAGAGACAAAGCCCCATAATTTAAGTATGAATAAAAGAGAGCATTAGAGAATGCATACATTTAAGGTGACATAGAAGAATGATAGAATTGTAGAATTAGTTAGCAGAACAAAGGATCAAGGTTACAACAATTTCATATAGATCAAAAAGGATTGAGATGAACTGAATTGAGATCTAAAATCAAAAATATCAGATTGTAAGTTCATTAGATCATAACATTCTACTATAATTTCTAAAAAGTATATCAATAGAATGAAATCCTTTGTATTAAGGTTGATTTAATAGTCATAGAGAAATCCTTTAACAAGGTGACATTCCAAGTGAGTGTTCTAAAGTTCTTTAGCCAGACACAATTTTAATAGGGTGTTAGAATCCTTTAATAGGGTAGGCCTTTCATAGTGCAAATCATGAGAATGGTCAAATCATGTAACCTTAATAGGTGAACTTTATTGCTACTGTAGTGAAAAATTGTGGATGTCATCCCCACCCCAATTTTACCTTCTCATTGGAGGGTTTCTAGGTAATCATATCTAGTGTCAAGTGTTTATATGGATGCATTTACTTTACATGTTATTTAAATATTTTTATACATGCATTTTTTAAAGTTAAAAGTTTTATTGGTTAGAGATTAGTACTTCTAATTCTTCCCCCCTCTTAGAAGTATACATTTCCCATTTGTATTTCCAAAAATTGGTACATCAGATCTAAGTTCTCATTAGGAAAAGCCTTATAGCTTGGAGAAAAGATATTGAGATGGAATTTTACAAGTTGGGAAAGACTATTGAGAATTAGGATATTGAGATACATCTCTTACTACAACAATTGGATGAAGCCATAAATACCTTGAGAAGTTCACTAAAGAGAAAGAAAGAAATTGCCATAGCAGAAAATAACACTCAATATAAAGACATTCACAACACAAAGTTATTTGCAATTGTAACTCTTGTGAATTTGATTTAGCAATTGTAGATCTCATGGATAAAAATAGAGCACAAGCCAAGGAGATCATAAATCTCAACTTGGAGCAAGAATCACAAGCAATATTGTTATGCGAGGTGACTAAACAAAAGAAGAAAGCTATAGAAGATAAGACCATGATTGAAGAAGAAAAGAGAATTTTGTCAAAAAGATTGGAAAAAAATCAACAGAGTTGTCTAGGATCTCAAACATGCAGCTAGACACCTTAAGCCCAATGATGAATGCCCATCATGAGTTGAATGTCAAGGATATTGAGATAACTGCATTGAAGTTACTGAATGAGCAACTATGGAATGACATAAAAAGAGAGAAGGAGTTTGTTGAAAGTTTCAACAAGCCAAATGAAAATGTCAAGTAAATTGAGCAATTACTAAAATCCCCTTGATCCAGTAAAGACACATCAGGATTGGGCTACAGAAGCATTAAAGAAGGAGAATCATCTAGTGCTGCTAAAGAAAGAAACAATAAAGGTAAGAATTCTAAACCTACTAGTCATCATTGTGGAAAGAAAGGAAATACAACTAATGTTTGTAGGAGCAAGAATGGTAGTTAGAATGTGAAGCCAAAGAACATGACATATTGTTACAAGTGCAACAAACAAGGTCATCAGGCACATGAATGTAGAACAAGGACCATGCATGCACCAAGATTTGAAGGATATTGCTACAATTGCCAGAAGTTTGGACACAAAGCCTTTGAATGTAGATCCAAGTTCACACGGTCATCAAACAAGAGAAGAAGCCATGAAAGTTCCTATAATTGGGATTACAATACAAGACACATCTATAATTATTGTCAAGAGTATGGATGCATCCCTAAGAATTTCATAAGAACACATTTTAGAGGTACTACAATAGATGGTTGATTCAAACTACATGCTTTAGTTGTTTGAAGACTAGTCATATCAGCAAGCACTGCCTAACAAGGAGAAAGGCACCTAACTCAGAGTTGAATAAAGGAAAAGGCAAGGTAGATGTTGAGCACATTAGAGGAGAGATGAACAAGACATGGAAGAAGAAAGATGGATGTATCACATGAAATAAATGGATCACTTCACCTAAAAGGTCAAGTAATCACACCTCATCAAACTAAGAAAAAGGAGATATGTGGGACTAATTTTTAATTGCCTCATCATACATTAGTTGCAAGATAAGTTAGTATTGAAAAGGATAAATTAGCATGAATAAAGATGCAAGTCAACAAGGAAAAACCCAAGGTAAAATATTTAAGTTTTCATTTTATTATCGAGTGTGAAAAGTTCTCTTCAATTGCCAAGTAAGTTTCAGTGTGTTTCGAGTTGTTAGCCAAAGCTAGTTGCAACCAAGCCAGTCATGGTTTCCAAGTGAAATAAATTTCTATTGAAGCCGAGTAAGGGTAATTCTAATGGATGCTAAGTAAACTAGAAATTGCATAGAAGCCAAGTTTACAATTGTACATGCACCATGCATTAAATGCAAAGTTTTCAAAGGGTATAATGTAGAATTTTTCCCTTTTTTGTCATTATGAACATAGAACAAGATTGAGTAGAGGAAATAAGCAATTGGTGAGTAGAAATTGAAAGTTTTACATAGATTCCAATAGAGATCAAGCATTGTCTCATTGATTTGAAAGGTAATATTTACATATCGAGTTACACAGTTATGCAGTTTAATATCTTTTGAAACCCTAGCTTGAAAAATAGCCTCTAGTTCTAGAAATCCCAAGGATAAGGAACCTTTTGAAGTTAATTTTGTTAGTAATGAGGTCAAGAAACCAAATTTTAGGCCTATTCCAAAAGTTGCATTTAAGAATGACCCAACAAGGGCATTGTCAATCATTCCACCTAAGGTCATAATGGTTAAGTAAATAAGAAAATGTTATAAGGTTGGAGGGATAAGAGACATGGAAGTTCACTAAGAACATGAAAAATTGTGTGAAAATGGAGGGTTAAAGGAATAATTTCATATCATTGTGAGGAAGGGTTGAACCTATGCCCTATATTTCTCCACCATCTTTAAGAATAAATGGATACAAATTATTTTGAGTAGAATCCTTGATGGATGTCTATGGCTAGAAGGAGGGCCTATCAAACTATCAAAAAGGAATTCCAACCCTAGAATGGCCCAAAACCCTAAGGAGTGATTCCAAATAAGAAATTGAAAAGAATACAGAGGAAAAGTGGAATAAGAGGGGAATGACTATTAATACCATCAAAGATTCACTTCTAAAATTTGTAGTGAGGGTAATATCTCACAAATTCTATCAGTCAAGTTGACTAACAGTGTACCATGCATTGTATTTGATGTAGGGTACACAATTGTGAAGAAAGATCGCACTTATGATCTAGCCAAGCTACACTTGCATCAAATTAATGAAAATTTAGGAGAAATAAGGAGATCAAAAGGAGCTCAATGCAAATTTGGTTCAATTTTGATATGTATATTTTTCTATGTTCAGAATGAGTTTCCTTCTTTTGGTAAGATAGGATAGAAGACTAATAGGTCTATAGGTGTACAAATAAATGAGTACATAGAGCAAATGAAACACAATTTTGATTCTATAATGACTAGTTATTTTGAGGATTTCAAGAAAACCATGAAACAAAGACTGAGAATGCCAGTTTTCCTGGTAGAGAAATGCTATAATGACATACATTTCTTGGTAGATGTTGATTACACATTTAACCAGGTTGCAGTACCTAGAGTTAGATGGCTAAGGCCTTTGGGGTATGCAATCAATATAGATGAAGCATCATCAACCATCACTGCATTATTTCCAAAAGAAATTGATAAGTTATCAAAGATCTTTGGAAACTATGATGTTGTGAAATCCAAGGTAGAAATGGAGTTAAAAATTGCCTCAACTCTAAAGAAGAAAGATAAATTGGTAAAGTACCTAAAAGCCAAATTTGGTGAGGGAGCTAAAGGTGATAATGAAGAAGTTGATGATGAAGAAGAAGAAGAACAAGAAGAGGGACAAGAACCTCTTGTCTTAACACAAGGAATGAGTGAAGATGAAGAAGAAGGTGTTGAGGACGAACAAGCCAAGGAAGCACCAGTAGTACAAGAGCCAAAAAAAAGAAAGGCTCAAAAATAACCTACAACTCAGCCCAAAGGAAAGAAAATTGCTAAACCAAGCCCTACTAAGCCTATTGCTCTAGCCACAAGAGCAATGACAAGGGCCACCACTTAGAAGGATAAGGAGCAAACAAAAGAAAAGAAGAATTCCATAGAGCAACTAGGTATAGTGCAAGAGAAAATAAGGAGGAAATATTTTGTGCAACTAGAATTTGATGAACAGAAGACCAAGTCAGATGATAATAGCCAGTTCAGAGTGGTAAGTAATGCACCCAAGTCTTATCTTGAAAACATTTGTGATAGTATTAAGGATAATGCAGACTTGACTAGTTTGAAAACCATTTAATCTATTAAATTAAATATAGAGTATTAGAATAAGATTAAGGAATTAGTGTATGCTATGATGAAAAAATTCAAGAATACTCCACTTGAATTCGACACAACTATGCCTAAGGATTTATATTCCATTGTTGAAAATAAATGGCATTATTGCCTAAACATGGAGAAAGAAATAAGAGAGTCCACATTGGCACAAGTGATGCCAGATCTGTCAAAAGGACAAATAGAAAAGGCAAAAAAAAACATGGTAGCAAATTTGCACTTGAGTATAGAGTCTTCAACATTCTTCAAATAAAATTGAAGATGTTGTTAAGAAGTCCACTCAAATGTGGAAATTGATAGATGGGTTAACCACTGTTAAGGAAGGAGAGGAGGATCCCTTTGATGGAAGAAATTATGGAGGAGAGGAAGAGAATGATAAAGAAGGAGAAGTTGAGAAAGAAAAGGAAGGAAACACAATGTAGGAGGCACCACAAAAGGGAGAAGAAATGGCAACTGCTGAGGAGCAACAAATAGATCAAACTGTTCAAGACACACAATTACCACCATTAAGCCCTCCACATGACGCCCATACACCTACATATACAATCAAAGTAAAGGATGTTCTTAATAGCTTATTTTAGAACATCAACCCACTCATTGTAGAGGATCTAAATAAGATCCTTGACCAATCAATGTTACAAGCAAAGTTGTGTGATAATCCAATATTGGTCAATGTAGATGAGTTGTAGAAGATAGTAGTTGACCTAACTAGGGATAATATGAAAACACAAGAACCACCTTCTGTCATCCCTATAGCTACTAGTGGATAACCTCAAGAGAAAGCATCAAAGCATACATTAGCTAAGGTTGATACCATGGTTAAAGTTGTTTTAATTGAACAAAAAACTCAAACTATCGAGGAGTCAACAAAGCAACAAACAAGACAGATGTAAGTATCTGTTCCTACTACACAAACCTAAGGTGTAGTACAAATTATTGTAATTGACCAAGGAAGAATAGAGGAAGAGAAGGATATTCCAAAGGAAAAGGAGTAGGAAGAAATTCAAACAATGGTTAATCTACCAACTATTGGAACTGCTACAAAATTTCTTCAGAAGTTGAGCACTGAAGTAATACCACTTCAAATTTAAGCACCAAGCTCAAGCTCCACAAACATTTCAAGGGTACTTCACTATGGAGACCTAACATTAGATGGAGAAATTTTCATACCAAAGTATTATTATGTAGTGATGAACATTGAATAGATCAATGAAATGTAGGAGGCATTGGAAAGAAAGGAAAAAAAAGAAATACTCAGAAAGGACTATAAGAAAAGGCAAGAATTAAATGAAATAAAATACATATTTCTAGATGCATTCAACTTGTAAACACCTAATGAAGCCAAGCCAATATTGGAATAATTGTCTAAAATTGTTGAATAGGTGAAAAATGAAGACCAAGAGACTAATGCAAAACTCATGGAATGGTCTGAGAAGAAGTTTCAAGGTAAGGTAAATGAGAAAATATCTAGTGGAATAGCACTATTACAAGTTGAATTGGCTACAAAAATAGAAAAAGTGAAGAAGGTACTTGAGAATATATTCTCACTATACACTAAATTATCTGACCCCACACTCTTCACACAAGAAATGAGCCAAAGGATCATGAGTCTAGAGAATAATTTGAAAGTATCTAGTATCTAATTATCAAAAAACCTAGCTCAAAATGAGAAGCACTTTCATTCCATGCTTCACACACAAAAGGAGCTAGCTATATTGACAACAGAACAAGCTAATACAAGAGCCAAGTTAGTTCAAATTCAATCTGCCCTAACCCCTCACATGGAAATCTTACAAAAAGAACTACCCTATCTTGAGATAGTACTCAAGAAAGATCCTAATGTTTTAACATTAGATGGCTTAGTTCACCTTGTAGTAGAGACATCAATCCAAATCAAATCATTAGATGTTGCAATAGATAACTAGGATGCAGTTCTCAAGATTGAAATGGAAGTTAATAAGAACTTCTTGGATAAATACACACTTAGTGTATAAATCCTTTGACATTAGTGTAAAAAAAGGGGGAGAAAATTTTTAAGGGGGAGTAAATAGTAGGACACAATAGGGCATATTAGAAAACATAAAATAAAGAGTATCAAAATGAAGAAAAAGAGTTACTACAGAGGCAAATATACTCAGAGAGATTTTGGATATAGAAAAGACACATTAACTTAGGGGGAGTTGTAAAATTTTGAGGTATATAGTTCTTTACAAAATTTTGAACAATTTTGTAGTTTTGTATATATGCCAAAAAAAATGTATATTATACTCGAGGAAGTTAGATTCATCATGTATAGTTAAGTGTTTTTGCCACTCATGTCAAAGGGGGAGATTATTTGTCTCAAAATTGGTTTTGACATTTGAGTGTGAACACACTTAAGAAATTTACTAAGTTCATGCTGAGCTAGTAACATATGCCAAGTATAATAGATATCGAGTTGCAATGAGTGTCGAGTAAATAGTAAGTGCAAAGCAAATAGATAGAACTAAGAAAGTTTCAAGTGTTGAGTGAACAATTAGTGCCAAGCAAGTTCAAGTGCTGAGCCAAAAAAAATTATAGTATTCAACAAGTGCAAAGTAATACATAATTGACATAGCTGTTTGTGATGGCACAAACAACTATGTAAACCATTTTTGAGCTGACGTAAGGATAGATATTGAAGCTTTGAAGATGATATTGAATCTATTTGATTCCCTATGTGATCAACATGCAACCAATCAACAAAATTGAAGGAATTGAGTGGGAAGTTGGATGAATCTCAATCATAGATTCATACCTAACCCTAAGCCACCGAAGTCATTTTAAAGAGAGGCGAATCCCAATAATTTAAGTATGAATAAAAGAGAGCATTAGAGAATGCATATGAGAAGGTGACGATAGTAGTGAAAGGAGTGAATTGATTTGCATAAATTCAAGGTGACTTAGAAGGAGGAAAAAATTGCATAATTAGTTAGCAAAATAGAGGATCAAGGTTACAAAAATTTCATATTAGATCAGAGAGGATTGAGATGAATTAAATTGAGATATGAAATCAAAAATATCAGATTGTAAGTGTATCAAATAAAAACATTCTATTGTACTTTCTAAGAACTATATTAATAGAATGAAATCTGTTGTATTAAGGTTGATTTAACAATCATAGAGAAATCCTTTAATAGGGTGACATTCTAGGTGATTGTTCTAAAGTCCTTTAGCCAGACACACTTTTAATAGGGTGTTAAAAGCCTTTAATAGGGTAGGATATAACAATCCTTTGTAAGACTTTAATAGGACAGGCCTTTCATAGGGCAGATCATGAAAATGGTCAAATCATGTAACCATAACAAGTGAACTTTATTGCTATAGTAGTGAAGAATTGTGGGTGTCATCATCACCCCAATTTTAACTTCTCATTGGAGGGTTTCTAGGTAATCATATATGGTGTCAAGTGTTCATGTGGATGCATTTACAATACATGTTATTTCAATATGTTTATGCATGCATTGGCTTAAAGCTAAAAGTTTTATTGGTTAGGGATTAGTACTTCTGATTGAACCACAACCACACCCCCCCTCCCCAATAGAAGTATACACTTCCCATTTGTATTTCCAACAATAAATATGTTATTCTTCCACCCATTCAACCTCAATAACCATAACATAAGTTTTCAAAACCACAAGGGAAATATATTTGTTAAAGGAGTAAATTATTTTGTTGTCATATTGAATCAGGAACCAATTAAACATCGACCATGTAATTTGATCTAATTTTATGCATGAAAGACTAAAAGAAATAAAATATTCATAATACTTGACACACCATTTGGTAACCTAGAAACCTACAATTGATCACTTGTAATGATCTTCCCTATTAGAAGCAATAAGGACTGTTGGGTCCACCTTGTGAAAGGATATTTGGAATGAGACTATTATTTCTACCTTGTTAAAGGACTTGATGATGCACTTGGTAGGATAAATTAGTCGCTAATCTCTAACCTATAGGGTATGTGCAGGATCATGGTGTACCAAACTATGGCCTTAAGTGGCAGTGAAAAATCAACAAATTAGGGTTATGTCAACTTGATACATAATTTTAAAGTGGTTTTGGACTTTATATCAAAAATTTGTAAGAAAATAATCTATAGGAAATTGAATATAGTTTCTAAACTACAAGGCCTTATCTAGAGAAAAAATTATTTCATTGGTAAAAAGTTTGGATTTTAATGCAGTACTACAAAAATTTCAAGGCGAAAATAAAAAGTAAATGTATATCTGACTACCTTAATCATAATCAAATGATAATATTTTTAAATATAATTTTCAATATAAAAAGTAGACTCATGGCTAGATGTGATGCATATTTTTGGCAATTTTTAGTCCAAATAAATAATTAATTTTGAATTTTCTACTATACTATTTTCAGAATTAAAAAACTCCCGTGTCTGACCACCTTACCTAGTTCAAAAAAAATCAAAATTAATTTTTTTTTTCATTTTTCTTATACTAGTCGAAGCATAGAATGTGACGCATCTTTTGGATTTCACAAATCTTATATAGTTTGAAAGTTATAGCTATTTTTCAACCAGTATGTTAATCATCACTTTGTAGCTAACTCAATTAGAAAATAAGTAATAATTACTTACTGAACTCGTAATTTGACAAAACTTACATTTATGAAAAGCTAAGAACATTCTTAAGAAACCCTTTTCATTACATCAAATTTAGGTTTAAAAAAAGTCATCAGCTACATGCTTGAAGTAAAAAACACATAAGAACATGCCAAAAACACATTTTCGAGATGTTTTAAAGATGACCATATAAGGTTGGTATTCAAAAACATAGTAGGAATTATAAAGTGATTAATTATTTTCATTTAGTATCAGGATGGGTGGGTAAAAGGTGGGAATAGATTTTGAAATTCTGAGGCATTTCAGAACTACATATTTTTCAGATCGCCACTTTTTGGCACATCATGATCCTGCACATACCCTACAACTTAGTTTGCTAAGTGAGATTCCTCTGAATAACAATGATCACCTTATTGTGATAGATAAGTATCTACTTTTTCTTATACTTCTTGTAGCCTTCTTCAATTCACACTCATCTACTTATTTTTCTTATTGACATTGATATAGGGATATAATACAATGTATTACATATATATCAATCCAATTCATTACCTTCTAGAGGCATCTACAGTACCAAATTCAAAAAATCTTCAAAAAGTTAGCTCACTATTGTAACTCAAGTTCTAAAGACCACTCAAGTGATGTTATAATGCTTGAAAACACTTGCTAACTCTCAAAAAACTCTAGCACTTGGTTGATGTAGATACTCGGTACATACTCATCACTTGGAGTAATTGAAAATCAGTTAGTATAGGATGACTCAATGAATATTATAGAACTTAGTAGACTTGGTTAACACTACATGACTCAATCAACACTAGCTTCATTTAATTCATTAAAACTACAATCTCAGTAGACATTAAAAAGCTTGGTTAATACTATAATTTATCTTAGATGCTTGGTAGACATTATGAAACTTGACATGAAATCCAATTTGTCTTATTGGCTTGGTAGAAATTGAAACACTTGGCTTACACTACTAGCAGTATGATAAGCTTGGTAGAAATTGTAGAGCTCAATATCAATGTAGGAAAATGACTAATTGTTGAAGTACTAATAAACAAATGATTTTACCATAAGGTCAATAATCTTCCCCTTTGGCATTACTAAAAAAACACTTATCATACCAAAATATTGAATACAAGTCAAAATGCCCTTAATCATTATGTTTGGGTTTGTAACTCAGTTTTGACTGTTACATATTGCTTCTTGTTAACCTTTGGCTCTATATTTTATTTTTCAAAATTGTTTTTGTAAACATATTTCCTACTTTGTATATACATATTTCATATTTTGAAATGTCTTCCCCCTTTGTATATACAATTCTCCTTGCATATGATATGCATTTACATTCCCCCTTTTTTTACAAAAATGCCAAAAAAATAAAGTAGTAGGTAACACCAAAATATGACAAGAAATCATTGTGTACCTTTAAATTATGGAGATAGTATTGTCCCAATTCTCTTTCAAAAATTTTGATGCGTGTAAGACTATCTACATTTCTAGTTAAAGCTCCATCATATGATTTGTTGGCATTATGATACATTTTTGTCATTAGTTACAACACTTATTGGATTCTGAATGCTTACCGAGCTCTCACCAGACATTCCTTTGTAAGCCAAGCTTTACCTAGTTCTCAGTGTTTATCGAGTGATCGAGGTGAACAAAGAAGTCAGTGTTTACTGAGTGATCGAGGTGAACAAAGCAGCCAGTGTTTATCGAGTGTTCGAGGTAAAGAAAGGAATCAATTTTGACTGAGTGAAGATGTACTTAGTATTGACCGAGAACTTTGTGATAACTGAGCTCCTGAGGTTATCAAGGAAATTAATTTTAATGAGCTCAAACGGTTATCAAGGAAACTAACTATCACCGAGTCACAAGGTTCTATCGAGTGTTTCCTTTGATCACCGAGCTACAGTTCAGATAGAAGTGTTCACCGAGTGACATCTCTTCTACCGAGTCTCTAGTGGTTACCGAGTTCAGAACTACTCGAAGTGTTTAGTATGGACCATGCCTTCACTTCTACCGAGTGCATGATGATTCCGAGTAACGCAGTGGACACCGAGTATCAGAAGGACACCGAGTTAGTTCAGTGAATTCGAGTTTTTACCTTGGGCCGACTTTGTATAGAGATTTGCACTTGTTGTTTTGGCCGACCTTGCATGTATTGTTTATTTGGATGGTATATATATACAATGTATTGTATCATTCAAATATAATGGTAATAGTAATGGTAATGAATGAAAATGCGAAAGTGTGAAAGAAATACATGCGTGCGAAAGTATGTGTGCTGAGTTGTGAAGGTATTCAGCAAGGTCAAGTTTTGGAGCAGAAAAGTTTTATCTATCACATCAAGGTGAATCAGAGCATAGCAGATCTTATCAGCAATCAGTTGTAATCAGATCCACTGTTTCATTCTAATAGGTGAATCAGTTTTTGTAAATCCTTTAACAAGGTAGACTTAACAATCTTTTGTAAATCTCCTAACAGAGTGCATACTTTATTTTATGTTTGTAAATCCTCTAACAAGGTGGATCTAGCAATCCTTTGTGCTCTTAACAGGGCAGATCACCAGAAGTGGTCATTGTAAGCCTTAACCGGCCAACTTCATACTGCAGTAACAAAGCTTTGTGGGTTTCATCCCCACCTCAATTTTACTTTCTATTTGGAAGGTTTCTGGGTCACCAAATCTATGTGTTCAAGTGTTGCAAATGATTTTGTTTCATGCTTATAGTAGGTTACTTGGATGAATGGTGAATATATCAGTATGCAATTTTATTGTTTGAAATTTTAAAGTTACTAATTCAGCCCTCCCCTCTCAGTAACTTGTCATATCTTGAATATTTCCAACAATTGGTATCAGAGCAATAAGGTTCTCAAGATAAAAGTTTCATAGCTTGAGCAAAGATCAAGGACAATGGAGATATTCAGACTTGATAAAACTATTGAGAATGAAAAGCTAGATCTGAAAATGGCCATGGCTCAACTCAATGAAGCAAAAGAGCATCTTTCACAATCCTTGAAAAGAAGAAAAGACCTTGCAAGGCAAATAAATGACCATCAATATGTTGAAGAAAAGATTGAAGATCTCTCACCATCAAGTAGTTTAGATTAAGCTGACAAAGCAATCAAAGAACTTTTAGAAAAGAATGGATCTCTGCAGGAAGAAGTAAGAAAGCTCAAAAGGGAACAAGAAATCCAATCCATCAGGCTATGTGAAATCTTGGAGCAAAGGAACAAGGCAGTTGAAGACTTAGAGGTAAGGAATAATCAATCCTCTTAGCTTGAAAATCTTGTAACTCAATTATCTAATGCAAATGAAGAAATTATGAATCTAAGATCTGAGAATGAGAATTTGAGAAATGACTTAATTACTGAAAGGCAAATCAATGCAAGCTTACAAAGTGATCTAATCTCTGAAAAACAAGTCAATGAGAGAATGGTAAAATCTCAAAAGGACATGGATCAATTGAATCTACAAAATGAAGAAAACTTTCATAAACAAAATGGTAAAGCAGGCCTTGGATACAAGGAAGAAGGTGAATCCTCCAAACAGGGTACTCAAAAGAATCAAAGACCTACTTGCAGCCACTGTGGTAAGTTAGGTCATACATCTAACAGATGTTGGAGCAATGGAAAAGGCAAATTTAATGGAAAGTGCTACAATTGCAATTAGCATGGACACAAAGCCAATGAATGCAAAGAGAAACCAAAATTTGAAGGTAAATGTCACAAATGCCAAAAGCAAGGTCATAAGGCATCACAATGCAAATCCAAATCATTTAATCCAGCTGAACAACTTATCAAAGCAATATTTGGTTGGGACTACAACACTTGGTGCAGATGTCATTATTGTGGAGAATATGGTCATACTAGCATAAACTATGCAAGGCATCACCTAAGAAAAAGGGATACCACTTTAAGATGTTATACATGTACAGAACTTGGTCATATATCTAAAAACTGCATGAACATAAAGAAAGTCGAGGATGAGAAGAAAATCAAAGTAGACAATATTCGAAAGCAAATGAAGCAGCAATGGATTCCTAAGTCTACCGAGCCAGATAATTCAAGTGATGGAATGGTCACTCAAGAAGTGAGTGACTCTACCATTTCCAATTAAGACTCATCAGGATAAGACCAGGACTGTATCTACAAAGCAATATCCTAAGCATTCCTAGAATGAAAATATGATCAAATTAGTATTTCAGATACATCAGGATCATGGTCGGTACATGACCTTACCGAGCTCATTCGGGTGCAATAAGGCTTCTTTCACCAAGTTGCACTTACCGAGCATGGTTGGTTCTTCTCTTACTGAGTTAAGGTCGGTTTAACCTATTTTCTTTTGGTCACCGAGTTGCAAAGTTTAAGCCGAGCTAGTGGATGACAGTTTGTCGATCACAGCTACCTCCGTACTGAACATTAATGGCAAATTTTTCATCAAAAGGGCAGATTTCGACCTCATTTTTTACCGCGAATTTGAGATTTACACAGAAAAAAAGGATTTCAAGTGAGTTCAAGCAATTTGAAGAGATTTTCTAGCGAAGTATTCTTACGAAACCTTTTCACTCACCGAGCAGCAATGGCATCCGCAAGCACTAGCAGCAGCAAGGTGAAGAAGGGTTCTGAAATGCTTGTGAAGGGAACAGAATGGAAGGCACCTACGTTCAAGCTCGTTCCTGCCATCGCCAAATTGCTCAATCCCAACGGAGCTCAATCACAAATTCCACCCAAGGTACTCCTCGTGAACGACATTCGCACTCATTTTAAGTGTGCTATTCAAGAGATAGGGACATTGGACATGGATAATGCCCTAGCAGAGTTATGTGTAAATGGTTCTCTCAAAATTGAGCACAAGCATTTGGAAACTAAAGGTTTGACTCACATCGCGCATATGCCTAGAAACTTCCAAACCAAATGGATTAGGTATATCTTGAGTTGAGTGCATAATGGTCAGTTGTGGTTGGAACAACTCATTTTGATAACCAAGAAGATGATTCACAAAATCACTGGTCTCCCGATGCTCAGCAAAGCCAAAACCACCAAAACCCTAGGACGGGATGAGTTACAGAGGCAAACCCTAGCTGAGTGGGACGATAGAGGTTTGAAGGTTAACACTGTAACAGATCCGAAACTAAGATTTGGCATACATATTATTGCATATAAGTTATATAGTTCCAGCAGGTTAAATAGTGTACCGTGTGAAGCTATGGATTTGGCCTTGAAAATTGTAAAGAAGAATCTTGAGTTTGATCTGTCAGAAGTAATGTTGAAGCAATTAAACAAGAACATGGACAGTATAAGGACATCGAAGAATAACCCCTATAAATTTTGATCTCTGTTGATATGTTTACTATTTTATATCAGATTAAAGAGTTTATAGCAGAGATGGGAGAAAATTTTGATAGTATCATGGATAACTATTTTGAAGACTTTAAGGAGAGGATGAATAACTGATTCAGAATTCCTCCTAGGCTTGTTGAAGAATATAAAGATGACGTATGTTTTATGGTTGACTGTGACAAGGTGTACATACAGGCAGTTAGACCCTGAGTTGCATGGGTGAAACCTCTTCCATATGAGGTAAATATTGATGAAACAAGGGATATCATTGAAGCACTGGTAAATGAGCCAGTAGACCCAAGGCAACAGATTTTTGGTACTTATGATGAAGCAAAGGCCAGAATTGAACTGGAAATCAAAATTCCACAGGCCATCAGCAAAGGTAAGAGGAAAGTGACCAAACTGAAAACTGCAATGGGTCCTCTTATGCTCACCAAGGGAAAAGGTGAAGATAAAGAAAGTAAAGAAGAAGAAGAAGGAGAAGAAGAATCAAAAGAAGAGCAACCGGCAAAGAAGAAAGGAAAGGTAATCATTACCAAGCCCAAGAAGCAGCCTACTGCAGTATTTACTTGGAGGACAAGAAAAGGTATTCAGGAACCTGTATTGGTCAAGCCTGCACCTACATTCGAGCAAAGGCTCAAATCATTGGAAGAAGGAGCTGGCATCACAAATTTCAAGGCATTGAAATTTGAGACAAGGACTGATGCAAAGAAAATGCAGATTGAGGAACTAGTACTTAACAAAATGGGAAAATGGAAATACTCCCCGGACCAGATTGCTCCTCATATCTCTAAAGACCTATTGGAAAGAGTACAGTCAAGATGGGAGTTAGCCACCAAGACGGTAAAAGATATATATGAGCAATCCCTAAAGAATCTTCGGCCTAGTCTCACTGGAGCAAAGGTAAAATTTGAATTGAAAACCTATGAAGGTAAAATGATGATCAGATTCCACACTTGTTTGATTTTGATCAAAGATATAGAGCATGTTGTAAATGATGCTACAAACATGTGGAAAAATATTTATCATCTACATAAGCCTAGTGTAGACCCAGTAGAAATAAAGGATGATGATAGTAGCAGTAGCAGTGATGAATCAGATAGTGCTCCATCCATCACAGTTACACCAGGAGAGTTACATGCAATGATGGAAGAGAAAGAGGAAGAAGAAAAAGAGGAAGAAGCTGAAGAGGAAGATAAGGAGGATGATCCGGTAAAAATTGCAGCAGCAGTTATTGCATCCCTTCCTCACTCCCCAACTAAACCTGTGACATCATCAAGGTTGGAGTCAGCTTCAGCAGGTTCATCTACACTAGATTTACCATCTACACCTGCCATATCTAAGCTCCAGGTATCATTAGTGGAAGTGACTACCACTTCATCTACCGAGCTGCACCCCTCTTCATCTACCGAGTTGGCCTCCTTGACTCCATCATCATTAGTTGGTATTGCTGTGAGTTCTCCAATTTTGACTACTCCAATTTGTTCTGCAATTTTGTCGCCATCTACTTCAGGCACAGTGAGCTTAGATACTATATTACTGAGTGTATCAACATTTTTGGCCAGTACTCAAATTTTTGACCTTGTACATACTCCTATTGGCACTCAACCCTCAAGCATCCCAGTTTTTACTGCTAGTCCTTCTGTCTCTACTGTTGTGTCTATTCCAAAGGTCAAACCAGTCATCTCAGAAGTCAAACAAAAGCAACCATTAAGACTTATGATCACTGGAAAGAAAATTCCTGAAGATATTGACTTGGAAACAAAGATAGTAATTCCAAAGATTGACTTTGATAATGCTACCGTTGAAGAAATGAGGTATGCTAGTCAACTTATTGAGAAAAAGGCTACTCAGATGCAGTTAAGATTGGAAAGGGATAAGGAATACAGGATAATTGAGGATGCCCGGAACATAATTACTGAGGCTATAGGTGTTGATGTTGATACTTCTCAACACATTTTGATTCAATTGGAAGAGGTAGTTAATAAATTCAATGAAGATGCCTCTGGACAAGAAAAGATGATTGAGCATGCAGCAAAGAAATTTGATAATAAGGTGTTGGGGCACATTGCCCAGAACATTGCAATAAATCAAGTTGCATTAACCTCAGTTTTGGTAGATATGGAAAATTCTTTTAATAATGTAACATCTCTTTATGCTAAGCTTTGTGATGTTACCGAGTACACTAAGGGAATAAGAGAGAAACTAAATCAAATTGATGAGGATCTAAAGGTGAGCGCACAGAACTTGAAGCTTGACCCCAGTTCAAGCTCATCTCATCACCTCAAGATCAAATTTTTGTCAGAGAAGCAGGCAGAGCTGTTGAGAGAAGAGGCAAGGATCCGATCTACATTGATAGATATCCAAAACATGATCCTTTCCATCATGGATTCAATGCAGAAGCACATTGCACATTCAAAGACATTTATCCATGATAATAACTTCTCCATTGCAGACCATGTGATTGAACTTTCGGCTGAAGTTCAAGTAGCTCTTTCCACCTGCAAAATTTTGCAAGAGAATTGGGATAAGACTCTCCAGCTTATTCTTCAGGTACATTCAGAGTTCATCTCTCATTTTGGTGTTTCTATATAAGTATATATATTCTTTTATTCTTTGGCATTATTGTCAAAAAGGGGGAGATTATTGTTGGATATGTATACTATGGGTGAATAAGTGTTTTCAGAGAAATTGTACAAAGGAAGAGATATACAGCTCATGTAAATACTGTATGTACATTCTATGGGAGAGTTGTATATAACGAAACTATGTATATTCAGAATCAGTCATCAGCATGTCAGATAAATTTTGTCTCATAAGTGTTTTTGTCACTAATGCCAAAGGGGGAGATTGTTGGCATTATGATACATTTTTGTCATTAGTTACAACACTTATTGGATTCTGAATGCTTACCGAGCACTCACCGGACATTCCTTTGTAAGCCAAGCTTTACCTAGTTCTTAGTGTTTACCGAGTGATCGAGGTGAACAAAGAAGTCAGTGTTTACCGAGTGATCGAGGTGAACAAAGTAGCCAGTGTTTACCGAGTGTTCGAGGTAAAGAAAGGAATCAGTTTTGATTGAGTGAAGATGTACTTAGTATTGACCAAGAACTTTGTGATAACCGAGCTCCTGAGGTTATCAAGGAAATTAATTTTATCGAGCTCAGACGGTTATCAAGGAAACTAACTATCACCGAGTCACAAGGTTCTATCGAGTGTTTCCTTTGATCACCAAGCTACAGTTCAGATAGAAGTGTTCACCGAGTGACATCTCTTCTACCGAGTCTCCAGTGGTTACCGAGTTCAAAACTACTCGAAGTGTTTAGTATGGACCATGCCTTCACTTCTACCAAGTGCATGACGATGTCGAGTAATGCAGTGGATGCCGAGTATCAGAAGGACACCGAGTCAATTCAGTGAACCCGAGTTTTTACCTTGGGCCGACTTTGTATAGAGATTTGCACTTGTTGTTTTGGCCGACCTTGCATGTATTGTTTATTTGGATGGTATATATATACAATGTATTGTATCATTCAAATATTATGGTAATAGTAATGGTAATGAATGAAAATGCAAAAGTGTGAAAGAAATACATGCATGCGAAAGTATGTGTGCTGAGTTGTGAAGGTATTCAACAAGGTCAAGTTTTGGAGCAGAAAAGTTTTATCTATCACATCAAGGTGAATCAAAGCATAGAAAATTTTATCAGCAATCAGTTGTAATCAGATCCACTATTTCATTCTAACAGGTGAATCAGTTTTTGTAAATCCTTTAACAAGGTAGACTTAACAGTCTTTTGTAAATCTCCTAACAGAGTGCATACTTTATTGTATGTTTGTAAATCCTCTAACAAGGTGGATCTAGCAATCCTTTGTGCTCCTAACAGGGTAGATCACCAGAAGTGGTCATTGTAAGCCTTAACCAGCCAACTTCATACTGCAGTAACGAAGCTTTGTGGGTTTCATCCCCACCCCAATTTTACTTTCTATTTGGAAGGTTTCTGGGTCACCAAATCTGTGTGTTCAAGTGTTGCAAATGATTTTGTTTCATGCTTACAATAGGTTACTTGGATGAATGGTGAACATATCAGTATGCAGTTTTATTGTTTGAAATTTTAAAGTTACTGATTCACCCCTCCCCTCTCAGTAACTTGTCATATCTTGAATATTTCCAACAATGATTAGCTATGGAGAAATTTTTATCATGGATCAATGTCATTGCATGTGCCATATACTTCTGCATTACATCCATGTTAGGAAGGATCATGCCTCTAATTTCTAAAAGTGTGGCCCTTATCTTAGCTTCTTTTCTTATCAATTCATCCTAAAGATCTGTCAAATACCTGATCTTTACAAAATGTGTGGAACTATAGCTACGGTCAAGTGACAATTCATGTGCACTTACCTTCAAATAAACATCTATCTTGGCTATCGTGTCTTTTATTTCCTTTTTAAATTAAGATATATCACTTCACTTTAGAAACAAAGAAATGACATTATTTACAAATACTTTAAATATAGCAAGAATAGTAGACAATTCTACATGGTCAATGGCTATCTTCTATGCTACCTTCTCCAAAACTTTGTTCTCAATTTTTATTTCTGCCCTTTGTAGAAGTTTATCTTGACAATTGACATCCTTAATTTACTTTTCAACAACTTCAACCAATTTAGCCAAAATAGGTTAGTCTTTATGTCAACAACTTCATAAGGAACATTGTTTAATATTCTTGAGTAGTATATATCTTATGAGTAATCACATGGACACTGAGCTTTACCTCCATGTCTATAACTCCATTGAGTTTCATACCTTTTCCATCCCACTTGAAAAGAGTTCTCTTAGTCAGTTCAACCTAACTGAGGGTTTTTGTAGTCTTTGTCTTGTTCAGAATTGGCAACCTTGTTATCTTGTGTATCATCTTCTTTGTAATTTGAATAGGGTGATCTAACCACAAATACATATCATGGACTCAAATCAAGATGAGTCTAATATATTTCTATTGGAAGTCCCTTGACATATGCAAGATATGCATTAATCCTTTGGTTTCCAAATGCTTGTTCTTGGATTTCAAGCTTCCATCCACAAAAAATTCATTGAATGCCTAGTTCATCTGTAGGGTTCCTAGATTTGGAATTTAACAACAATAGAATGATCAATTGTCATTGATTAAAATTATCTTTGAAGGAATCTACTACTACACTCAAACAAGACCAAGTTCCTCTACAATCATTGGACTTACTTTGAATGAAAAACTTTGCAATCAACTCCTCAAACCAATATCTCCAAAACATTCTTTGTTTTGTTGATAGAAGGTGCCATTCTTGTTTGGTAATGCTTCAACAATGAAATAAAACTTCAACAACAATAGCTTTGAATCCCTCGGGGCCTTGGAATGATCTTATCTCTTAACTCTATAAAATTTATGGTGAAACAATGACCTTTAATTTCTATTTTAAACCAAATTCCGTCTTCAAATCACCATAAATGCATTAAATAATTTTTTTCTCAATGATAGGAATTCCCCAATTAGTTAATTTTGTATTTCTTGAAAGATATCTTCAACTTGGTGAGAACTTGAAACTTGGTAGACTAATCAACTTGGTAGATTCTTTGAATCAATATGAACTTTGATCTTGCCATCTACATCAAAGCTTGGTTAGGTCTTGCAACCTGACCACACTCAATTAGGTCTTCAACTATCATATCTACTCAGTGATCCTTGTGCATTTGAATGCTGATATGGATCTTCTACTTGTGGACTAGAACTAATGTGAGATGTCTTATTAGAATTAGAGTTCCAATAATCTATATAAAGAACTAGGTTGAAATAGTCGAGTCACCCATCTCATTGACTTGGGTGTCAACATTTTCATTACTTTGATTTGCATCCTTAGGAGATTTCCTTACCATTGCTGACTCATATGACCTCTAATATTGTCTATATTTTCCTTCTCTTCATCTTTAACTCTTTCTTAGTTCATATAGTTCTTGGCAAGATGTCTAAGTTCTGTACAAACAAAAGATATCTTTGTAGTGTCTCTCTTCCTTGTGTGATGTTTTATGCAGTTTTCTCCAATCTACCCAAAATCACCACAATAGTGACATATACACCATGTATTGTAATCCCACTGAAATATAGCTTTTATAGTTTTTTCAACTAGGTTCCATTTCTTGGTCTTGCACTTTGATGATTTGTGTCCTTGTTTATTGCAATTGTGACACTTTCCTTCAAACTTATGTTTCTATGTGCATTCACTTTCTCTATGTCTTTGTTTGTTGCAACTACAATACTTTCCACTAAACTTTGATTTACCATTTCTCCAACACTTATTTGATGTATGCCCTTTCTTTCCATAATGACTACATGTAGGCCTTTTTCTCTTTTGAGCTCCTTGCTAAGATGATTCATCTTCTTCTATTTATTCTAATCCAACTTTACATTTGTGTCTAAATAGAGCTTGTTCGTTCAATTAAATCATGATTTCATGAGATGTGATCATCATCTCATTGGTTTTCTTCTCTATGCTTAAGCCATTATGAAATCTTTCATTCTTTATTTTCAAGTTAATAAGCTCTTGATTTGCATCATTGATTTAATTAATTAGATCTATTTGTTGAAGAGATGGTTGATTGATTTCATTTTCATTTTCTTCTATTTATTCTTTTCCTTTGTCCTTTTTTTCCATGACTTCACACAATCTAATTGATTGAGTTTCTTGTTATCTTTTCAACTTTCTGACTTCTTTGTGAAGAGTAATATTTTTTTCATGTAGATCTACAATTATTACATCAACTTCATCTAAACTTCTTTCTTGACAAATGATTTCAATTCTTTCTTCAATGTAGATATTATCATTCATTTTTGCTACAAGATATTTTCTTCTTTTCACAGCTTGTGAGATATGCTTCTTTATTTTCTTGAGTTGGTCCATGCCAAATTGTATATCCAATTTTTGATTTTCAATACCTTTGTCTAGTGTATAGGCTTCCATTGTCTCTGATCTCTTCTAAAGCTGCTAGACTTTTGATGTGAGAATCAAATCTTTGATACCAATTCTTGGAAATTTAGTATAGATTGAGTGACTAAGAGGGGCAAGGGGAGAGGGGAGGGGTTGAATTAGAAACTAATAAAACTTATACTTTAAGTCATAAGTTAAACATTCACCATGTAATCTAATCTAATTGCATGCATGAAAGATTGAAACAAATAAAACATTCATAACACTTGAAAAAATTTGGAGATGATAATGCATTTGGTAGTTTGTTTTTAATATATGACATTAAAGTAATAGTTTTGGGTTGAGATAGATGTTAGTGTTTTATTTAATATATGGATTATATATTGGATGCTATTTTGGCAAGTTATGATTATGTTTATTTGTGATTATAAATTGGTAATTTATAAAGATAAGTTTAAGGATAACATGCATGCTATACTTGAATTTAGAAATTTTGGAAATATGTTAGTTATATGAACTATTTATTATTAATATTTTTATTAAGGGTAGTATAGAAAGAATAGGTAATTAGGATTTAAGATGATATCTTTCCTGACAATTAAAGTGTACATTTGTTTTACAATTTTAGTAGTATTATTGGGTAGAAGTGTTAAACTTAGTTAATAGTAAAGTGTAATTTAGTATTGTAATAATAATAATAATAATAAATAAATATTTTTAAAAAAATATTAATGAGGTGTTTTTACCTTGTAAAAATTAGGGCATGCCATACTAGTATCAGAGCATAGGTTTACAACACTGGGCATTGATGAGTCCACAAGAAATGTGTAGTGGTAAGATTATCATAGTACTATATCGCAAGGAAAGTATGGCCCCCTTGAAAAATGACTCATTACAAATAATGTTATTGAATTGACAACTGAATTGAACATCCTAAATAGTTAATAGTAAATAGTTGTGGTAACAATTTTAAACTACTAAGTATCAAGATAAGATAGGATACTATCGCAAGCCTGTAGAAGTTCAAATTTAATGAACCTTTGTGTAATCCCGTTTGTTGATAATTGTGAGATAGCTATTCTAGATCCTAACACACATGAAAATATTTCTTCTTGACCCATGCCAACATTCAGGACTAATGGGGTGGTAGCTCATCTCGATGATGTTAGATATTGTTAAGAACTCGAAAACCCTTGTAAAACATAGATTTGATTGTAGGGGGGAGATGCTCTTAATCAAGGTAATGAGAATGATTAACATGACAACCTATAGAATTGTGATAGGAAACCCCAACAATGTAGTATAAAAATTCAAGGATTAGAATAATAAGGCAGTATGTTACGCATTGATTATCTTGATATAAACTTTATAGTTAGGTGATAGGAAACCACACATGAAGTATTCCAATGGAAGTAATGCCTAATTAAGATAAGTCTCCTAATGAACCCACAGGGGGAGAATAAGGAACCATACACAAATAACGAAAAGAAACAAACATTGAAACAAATAGCATCAGGGGTAACATGACACATCAATTTCTTTATGTTATATCCTTTCCTAGCAAAGGAAACACTCCACCACCTGCAACACCATTATATTTGGATGGGCAACATGATCATATACACTTACCCACAAGGATAATCCATGTAAACATTAAGGTTTTTCAATGTTGATCAATGCAACTTACAAGCCAAATTTTTCTCAAACATTGTTTTTACTCAATAACACTTTGCACCTCGATGATGAACTATCGCACGGGCACATTTTCCTGCTCGGTTTACACGATAGTTCATAGTAAGGGAAAACTCAGCAAAGATTGAATAGTTCTCATTGTATCAATAAATACCATAAGGAATTCCAATCTATCATGAGATTGGATGGTAGAGTCCTTCTTAAAAAGTTATTAATACACCTAAATGATGCTTGGGTGACAAGAGTACAAGTGATACCCTAATGATCTTTTAGTCATTGATTATATTTAAAGATAAGTGACATGAATCATAATCTTATACTTATCTAAGGGTTACCGGTGTAATTTGGGTGGAAACCTTGGTCCTAGACCACAACTGACAATCCTTGACAATAATGGGTAGGGAGGTAAGGAAAACATAGAGAATTGAAGACTAAATTTCTAAGGCTCGATAAATCATAGGCAATAAGGTGTGGAACACTCTCTTGATCTAGTTTCAGGAAGGATAAAAAACTCAAGAGAATCGTCTTTGCATGCCATTAATTTACCATGTAACCCTAGGACAACCCTTCCTCTTCTTTCCCTCAAGAAGACCTTGTTATGATAGCATTGCTTTTGAGAATTTGAATGGTTATGAATTGTTGTTCTTGTTCTTGATTTTGCAATTTTGGTTATTTTTTGGAACGTTTATTTATGATGATTTCTTGGTATGGTCCCCTTTGCCTCAGGACATGACTTCTCTAAGATTTACCATTGTGGCCACACTTATGTTTAATTGGTGATTTTATTTTATTTTAATTTATTTTTGAGGCATTTTTCTATGAGAGTGTTGTATGATACTTTTAAGTCGGTCATATCAAGGAATATCTTTGATAAACATCATGAGGAAATTAGAATGTCACCCTTCCATTCATCATGAGATATGATTTCATTTAACCCTATAAACTTGGGAATATGTTGACTCTTGAAAAAATATACCTCAATTTCACACTATGCTAAGGACCTTACGTAAAGGTACTAAATGCGATAAGCCTATAAGGACTGGAAGTGAAAGGATACACAATGCTATTTTGATATAATAATTAATAAGTATATCAAACCAATAGTGTAATGACTAGATTTCTCAATTAAGATATAACCAAAAGAATACTCAAACTATCAAGTGTCTACAATTAAGAAGTTGTAAGTGGATCTTGATGTTAAAACCAATGAATTCTTGGAGTTTTGCAGAATATATCAACCCTTCACCAATAAGTTGATTTTGGATTATCATCATAAGCCTTGTCAGTGCTGATTTGAGTGAGTGACTCGAGAACTAATATGGAGCTAGATAGTTGGTAAGAACTAATGAAGAATTAATGACATTGGTAAGTGAATAGTTGTCCAAACAAGACATAGTATATGAGCTCACAAGCTATCAAGCCAGAAAAAAAACTATAGAATAAGAATAACCAAGTGAGAGAGAGAGAGAGAGAGAGGAAATGAAGTAAGTATGTCAACTAAGATACAACATAATAGGAGATAGGTAGACAAGTAACACTAATTTGTAAATGGAAATGACACTGATTAAACAAGTGACAAAGGTAATGAGATTATGTCATAGAAAAGAATAATCTAACAACCAAAAAGGTATATTATAGAATAGCTATTGAATATATTATTCATGGAAAAGTATTCCCAACTACCAAGAGATTGGGAATGCTATTATGAGCTGAACATTTTAGATATAAACAACAACCACCCTATCCACCTAGGAAGAAGTTAACACTTATATATATTTATAGTAGGTATTGGTAGGTACCCTAACTTGAGATGATACCCAAGAAAATAAATGGTGAGCTAATCAAATTTAAGAAGAATCATACCTCTATGTGCTATGGGACAACATTTTATGGTCTATAGCTAGAATATATGTAAAATTGTTAGGAATGTGAGCACATCTTAAGACAAGCCTAACTGGGGAAATTATGATAGATCAAGGTAAGCCCTACATATGGAAGTAGTGTCCCTAATTATAGAGACTTCTAGGAGGAAGTCAATAGCTAGGGGGGGGAGTATGTAAGGTCCACACTAGTACCCTATTTTAGATCCTGATGAAATAAATATGATTAGGAGTTAATTAGGTCATGATTGACATTTTTGTTACTAATAATTATTTATGAGATCCTATAGGAGACTAATGTAGATTTTGATTATTATAAGATACCCTATTTAATAACATTAGGTCAATAAGATAAAACCACATGAAAATGAGGCTCAAATTGTTAAAGCTGAGAACTTGGCCATGAGACTCAAGGTATGATTTACTAGAAAATTAGAGGAGAGGAATTAGCATTCACTCTCATAGGAAATAACAATGAATATAGATCAAATGATAAAAAACATAATAGTTGCATTTTTAGATTTGGTTTTAAATTACAATGACATCATTATGGAAATATTTTAACAATGTGAGGATTTTACCCTAGAAACTCACACACAAACCTCTCATAATGTGATTAAGGGATATTGCTAGGGATGTTGATATATTTAACCTGATTGAAAGGATACTAGTTAACAAGTCTACATATTAGTGATTCTCACTTAAGACATATATACTGAAATCCATTTCATATGTTTTAATAGTTTAATGAATATAAGAATGGTGATAGTACTTAGAACGATAATTTCATTATGATAAGAAAGATAAATTTTGATACCCATATGATTTATATTGAAATGTTTTGAATATGAATCAAATGAAAGTTAATTATATATGTACTTAGATGAAAGTAAAATGAATATGATATTGCAATGTTTCTTTTTATAGTACATAGAACTGAAATGATTAGATGAAGTTAAATGTATATGTTAATGTGAATTAGGAGACATTGGATTTATTTTGCACTTATCTGTATGTATTTGTATATTATTTTATTGGGCTACCAATGTTTAAGTTGAGCATGTAGGGAAGTTGAACCATGGAGATAATTGGGGGAAACAAGGTTCAATCTTATGTGAACACAGTAAAGCCAACATGAATCTTTGGAAGATTCAAAACCTCATTGTATTGTGTTTATTTCATAATGTGATTGTGCATGAGAGTTATAGTTAGAGATCATGATTAATTACAGACATGGCATCATGATGTGTAAAGTGTTTTAATGTGTGTGTGTCTCATTTCACATTTGTATTGTCTATGTGTAAATGACATGTCAAATAGGATTCTTTGGCATGGAGTCACTTAACCTAAGTCTAATCCTCATTATGAAATCAATTAACCCACCCTAGAGAGTATCAGTATGAGTCAATTTCATGATGAAAAATTAAATTGAAAACTTTGATAGAAACTTTAGAGAGACTTAAAGTGGTTCCCTAGTATTATTTTGGTGAAAATAAGTAACCCACATGGTAGTAGTAAAGGTTGGGGGTCTAAATATAACCATAAGTTGGCCTAGGGGACTTAGGAGGCCTTCTAAACTAGTCATCTTCAAGCCAATTGGAAAATCAAAGAGTCACATGACTTCTTTCCTCATCCCACAACTTGATCAAGTTTCCATTGGTAGAAAGGTATAAGGGTGTAAGAGGGGTAGGTGAGGAGGGAAGTGGAGGTTTTTTTAGGGGGCTTGTGCAAAACTTAGTGGTTGTTCACCCACTCTCTAATGGGAGAGACAGATAGGTTTATGGAAGAGAAGCTCAAAAGCCAAGGAAGGGAAGAGATCTTCATCACCATTCCATAGCCATAGCTTGTAAGGAGGTTAGTGCTTCATGCCATGCTTTATTTATTTCCTGTAGTTGAAATTGGAAATTGTAAGAGTGCTTCTTGTAGGTTTAAGTGAGTGATATGGTATCATGTATTGTCTGTGAAATCCTTGTGTTGTGTTGTGATTGTGTATATTGTTCATGAATTTTCTTGGGGTTTCTTTTAGATTTCATTGTTTGGATTGAATGTTGAAATTTGTTCATGGATGTGAAGGCTTCACTCACCCTTGGGAGGGAAGAGCAAGCCTTAGGTGAAGGGGTTAGTTGGGCTTGAAATATAGTTGAGAACCTTGGAGTATGGGCTCATTTTTATGCCATATTCATTCGTAACTTGCTTTGGGTAATAAGGAGAATGATGGTATAGTAAGAAGGTTTATGAAGTATGGGATTTCAAGGATGCTTTAGTTGATGGTAGTATGATTGGAGGATGTTTTTGAAAGCCTCAAAAGGGCATGAAAATTGTTATTACAAATTTGGTATGTAATGACAAGTTTCCTAATTGAAAGCCCACCTTCACCCAATGTTTATGATTCCATTTGTGAATCATTGTGCAAACCTTGGTTGAGGTTGTAAATATGTTGCAAAATTTTGTGATCTTGTTAGTTCATGTTGCTGTGATGATGTTTGGATGTATCTCAGTTGAGCCTTGTTTCCCCTAGCACGGGGGTGGCCTCCTTGAGGCCTAAGTTGGGAGGTGAGCCTCCATGGTTCCCCATTTGTCTCTTTTGTGCAGGTATTCATTTGGAGAGTTTTGAAACCTTGGAGTTATAAAGCCTATTTCTTGCATAGGAGGAGATTCATTATTATTGTGTTGAAATGGAGAGATAAAGTTCATTGGTTATGTGAAGAAATTTGTATTGTAGAGTGCAGTGTTTGTTTCCATTCTATATGCCCAGAGGGAGAGAAGTTTCTAAGTCTATGTAACACATGGTATTTTTATTGTGTTTAGATTGATATAGTTCATGCTTGATATTGTGTTGAAAGTAAATTTAAGGAAGCATGTAGGAGAGATTATGTTAAATTATCTATACTTAGAATTGGAATGTGTCGAAAGAAAGAATCTTTGTGCATATTGATACTCTACTAAGAAAGAATAGAACATTATCATCTTGATATTCTTATTTCCTTAGTTGCTATAAGATTAGTTTAGTTACATTGATATTCAATTATGTATTCAATTAGTTGTAATAGTTAGTTAATGGATATGTATATGGTTAAACTATGCAATATGGATGTTATTGATGTGTATTGAATTGGATGTTCATGGAAAATGCTAACCTAGAACTCATATAAGATGCATGTAAATTTTTGTTTGAAATTGCAAAAAAAGAGAGTTTATGTTGAGTTTTCTTGATTAGAATAGAGAGCATAATGAATAATAAAATGATAAACTAATGTCAATTTGGATCTAAAAAACCCTAAGATTGCATAAAAGGACTTAAACAAATAAGATAAGATCAAAGGAAACAAAACAATCCTGTAGATGCAATTTCATTCTCTAGAAAAAGTATGAGAAGCAAAAAAATTATCCTCTCATAGAATACAAACAATTAAATATTAATAATAGGATAGTATAATATTTTTATTATATTAAAATAAACATATATCCAATCATGGATATAAATATATATAAATTGAATTACACCTTCCTTAGAAAACAACTGGGAGCATTTATGAATTGTTAGGCTCTAAATTTTTTTTTTTTAAAACATTAAAATTTTAGATGGGGAGGAGTCACATCCTCACCCACCCCATCCTATCCATTTGCAAGGGAAGACATGACTTGCTAAAAGTCAAACTAAACTACTCATTCCTTTATGTTAAATAAAAGAAACTCCTTCTCCTAGTCGCCTCGATCTGGAAGCTTAAGTAATTATGGTGTTGTTAGCATGTCACCCACCTATCAAATTGCCCTTCTAAAATTCAAATTCCACCTTGTTTTAGCATGTATGTGGGTAGAATAGTAGGGGTAGGTGACAGGTGGAAGTAAGAGAGAAGCTTATCTTGTTACAAGAAAACATGAATGCTTGATTTGAAACTTCATCTTCCAAGCACATAACCTTGAGCATGGATAAAGGTAATTTTTTTTCTGAAATCCTTCACCACTCATGCCTAAGTAGGAAAGGCATGCACGTGCAGAAAGAAGTCAGCAAAAATTAAATGTTTGAAAGTGCAAAATTTAGTTATTGTTATAGGGGGCATAGGGTGGATAGATATAGGTTTTTTTAGGCCTAGCTTAATTAGGAGTATGTTTCATAGGCAATTTGGAGATGATAATGCATTTGGTAGTTTTTTTTTAATATATGACATTAAAGTAATAGTTTTGGGTTGTGATAGATGTTAGTGTTTTATTTAATATATGGATTATATATTGGATGCTATTTTGGCAAGTTATGATTATGTTTATTTGTGATTATAAATTGGTAATTTATTAAGATAAGTTTAAGGATAACATGCATGCTATACTTGACTTTGGACATTTTGGAAATACGTTAGATATATGAACTATTTATTATTAATATTGTTATTAAGGGTAGTATAGAAAGAATAGGTAATTAGGATTTAAGATCATATCTTTCCTGAAAAATAAAGCGTACATTGATTTTACAATTTTAGTAGTATTATTGGATAGAGGTGTTACACTTAGTTAATATTAAAGTGTAATTTAGTATTGTAAAAATAATAATAATAAATAAATATTTTTTTAAAAAAATATTGAGGTTTTGTTTTTACCTTGTAAAAATTAGGGCATGACAATAATTGATCACTCTTGATGATTTTCCATGTTAGGAGCAATAAGGACTATTAGGTCCACCTTATAAAAATATTTACAACATAAAATGATGTTTGCACTCTATTAGGAGATTTGGATTGAGTCTGCTAAGTCCACCTTGACAAGGGATTTGATTAATGCACCTGTTAGGAATTATCTATTGTTGATCTTTGCTATGCAACTTAGTTTCCTAGATGAGATTCCTTTGAATAAAAATGATCACATTACTATGATAGATAGGTCTCTAATTTTCCTTATATTACTTGTAGACTTCTTTAATTTACATTCTTCTTCTTCTTCTTCTTCTTCTTCTTCTTCTTCTTCTTCTTGTTCACATTGAAATAGGGATATAATATAATGTATTACATATATGGAAACCCAATTCATTATCATGAAGAGTTGGCTAAAATAAAAAATTCAAACAATCTTCACAAAGTTAGCTCATTGTTGTAACTCAGGTTTTGAAGAACACTCAAGTGATGTTTTGACACTCAACAACACTTCTCAACACTTGAAAAACATTAGAACACAATTGATGTAGATGCACAGTCCATACTGATCAGTTGGGGTAAGAGGAACATGACTAGTACTAAATGACTCAACAAATATTGAAGAACTTGGTAGACTTTATTGACACTACATAGCTTAGTCAACACTACCATCATTCACTTTGTTAACACAACAAGCTTAGTAGACACTAAAGAGCTCAATTAACACTATACTTTGTCTCAGATGCTCCATATAAATTATGAAACTTGACATGAACTAGATTTTTTTTAATTAACTCTATAGAAATTGCAATACTTGGCTTACACTACTAGTAGTATGATAAGCTTGGTAGCAACTGTAGAGCTTCGTAGAAATGTAAACAACTAACTAAGTGTTGAGTTAGTAATAGATAAATGATTTGAGCATAAGGTCTACAGTAAATATAATAAAGTATTATTTTTGCTAATGTTAAAGGAGGAGTTTGTTGTTATGTCTAACTATTATTCTCTATTAGTGTTAAACACCTAGTTATTTATAGGGAAGAGTCAGATAGTCATCACTGTGATGGAGCTACTCTATATAGGCTAAGTCATGTACACAAGTATGTATGTATTGAGCTATATAGGACCCTAGTAAGTTAATGGTAATTGAGAATTTTTGTATGAACTGAGCTCATCATCGACTGAGTAGTTTCAAATCATATAGATGTTGAGTTACATAGTATGTGTTGAGTAAAATATAAACCAAGCAACAACAATTCTAAAAATAAAAAAAATAGTAAAGGTTGGAAAATGTAGATTATACATAAAAGTCAAGAATGATATAGATTTTGAGGTAAATCAGCTCAAGCTAACTTGGAATAAACATTTAAGATATGTAGAGGTTGTTATAGATATTTTTGCATGTTATTGATGTGGATCATATATCCCTCTATTTTGGGGTCAATGATTTAGATGAAGAGGCCAATTATGGAAGGATCTAGAAAACTCTTTACAAAACTCTTTAAATAGAGAAGACCATAACCAAGATCATGTGGTGATGAGATGAGAGAAGAAGAGTGTGTATGTGAATAAGGAGTAAAATCTAAATAATGAAGTGAAATATTGAGATCAGATTAGAAATCAATGGAAGTGTTTTGTTATCTCTTAACAGAGTAAGTGACCTATTTAGAGTAGTGAAAAGGAAGAATTTTTTTATGAGATCAGAAGAGAGGATCAACTAGCAAGGAGAAGACTTGAAATAAGCTTATAGACCATACCAAGAGTCAAGTACTAAATTAGGGTAAATCTCTTTATAGAGTGGTCTTAACAAATCTTCATAAATCTCCTAACAAAGTCTTTACTTTATTGTAAGTGTTAAATCCTCTAACAAGGTGATACCTACTAGTCTCAAATGCTTTTAACGGGGTAGACCCCTCATAGGGTAGATCATATATTATGATCAAATATTGTACCCCTAAAAGGTTAACTTTATTATTGTAGTAGTGAAAATTGGTGAGTGTCATCCTCATGCTAGATTTACCTTCACATTGGAGGGTTTCTGGGTAATAAATAATGTGTTATATGCTTATTTTCATGCATGAGATAGATCAGATTTATATGTTATAGTAAGTTTATTAACAAGTTTTAAGCACAAGTTAACTAGTGGATGTGTGAATGAATTTTTTAAAATTAAATATTCATCAAAGTTGGGTGAAAAGAGTTATCAGACACATGTTTGAAGTAAAAAACTACACAAGAATGGGCCAAAAACTTGTTTTCATGACATTTTTTAAATTGACCATGTGGGATTGGTATCCAATGAAATATTGTTCCTTATAAAGGTATGAATATTTTTGTTTGGTATTAGAATGGCTGGGAAAAAAATTTAGAATAAATTTTGAAACTCTTTGAGGCATTTCAAAAATACATAGTTTTCAAATCACCACTTTTTGGCATGCCATGATCCTACACATAAGCATGATTGTAAAATTATTAATGAATTTACTCGATGTGAATGTCATTAGAGTATATGAAATATATGAATTGAGATTTACATCTAGTAATGATCTGACCCTAGATAGTCTAATTGTTTGATTCACTACATTTGAATTATCAAAATTTGATAACTATACACCTTCTAGTGTTGAATGTGTTTTGAAGTCTCAACTAACCTTTAATGGATCTAAAAACAATAAAATTTTCAAAAAATAAGCTCGTTGACAATTATACTAAATTAGATGATGAGCTTGATGACCTAGAAGCGTTATTGGCAAGAAGGCTACCAAGAAGAAAAGGAAAATACAAATGTAAACCTTCTATAATATATTTTACATTTCACAAAGTTGGTATGTTTTTGCAAGATTTATAGAAAGAGATGAAAACTAGGAAAGGAAAGACAATAGATACCAAGGAAAGGGACAATAGAGACAACTAAGGTAATAACAACTATAAGGGAAAATGTAAGAAATATTTTTACATTGCTAAAGAAGATGGTTTTGAAAGTGGTTTTGATGAGCATAATGAAGAAATTATTAATGTTGCAAGGAAAGATGAATAAAAAAAAAGATGAAAAGTTTGAGAAAACTATTCTTATTTCACATGTCAGTAATAAGGATGATTGATAGTAGTTTCTCACTTCATATGACTAGTGATAAAAGTAAGTTTTAAAAACTAGAACATTATAATGGAAGTTGTGAAGTTTATAAATGATACATCATGTTATTTGACAAGCAATGGATCTATTATATTTAATAAAAAAATAAGATATGAAAATTCATATTGGGTTGATGAACCCAAATATAATTTTTTGAGTAACACAGCTCAAAAATTTAATGCAGTAATTTGAATTTCAAAATAGAAGGCAAAAATTTGTGGTAGTATTGGTGAATTAATTGGAAGCAGAGAAAAAACAAGACATAACTTGTTATATCTTGACCTATCTTAAAATGCATGCTTATTTGCACAATTTGAAGATTTTTGGTTATGACATAAGAGGTTATTTCATGTGAAATTTGATGAGTAGGTAAGCATTGGTGAGAGGGAAAGATTAAGAGGATGACCAAGATTTAGAGAACATAATAAACTAATGTGCAAGCAATGTCAAATGGGAAAAATGACAAAGTCTAATTTCAAGAGAAAGATGTATTTTTTTAATGATATTTTGGAGTTGGTTCATAAGGTTTTTGTGATCCCATTGTAGTGAAAATTTATTATGGTGATGAGTTTTGGGACTCAAAATTGACGACATCATTTTGAGTACCATTATGAGAGCTTTAATAAAGTGAGCCTCTCTCTCTCTCTCTCTCTCTCTCTCTCTGTATATATATATATATATATATATATATATATATATATATATATATATATATATATAAAGTTGCAATTTAGAGTTATTTGTTAAGATGTTCTTTTGAGGATTTGTCAAATCTAAATTTTCCTTTTAAGTGTCAAAAAATGATTGAGAGCCTAGTTTTCATTTGGATATATTACACCTGGTTAAGTTTCATGACTTGCCACTTTGAGAGTATTTAGTGTGCATATCACATAGCCTATTCTTGGAAATATAAGAGGAGTAACTGAGAGGGGAGGACTAAATTTGTTACCAAAAAATAAATTCTAGATCCCTTAGATGTCAATACAAATCAAAATCAAACTTTTTTGAATATAGTAATGTAACTTGATTAGCATTGAAACACTTAGTTAACATAGTAACGCTATTTACACTAACAGTCACTTTTACTGTGTAAACACTCAGTTAATACTGAATATATGTATTGTTAGTTTGTTAACACTGACTATGTAGATCTTATGATATTAAGTGTAATTTACCTTAATTAACTTAGTTGCAAAAAGAAAATAACATGAACACACATGACACCAACATTTAATGTGGAAACCTAGTTTGGTAAAAGCCACCAATTGCAACTATTTACTATTTTTCACTCTTTTGAAGTGAGCCCTGTTAGGAGTCAACTCTATTAAAGGTTACAAAATACACTATTATGCATGATCTTGTTAAAGGATTTAAATCACCCTATTACTAGTTTTACTATTGGATGTTTTTAGACACTTCAATCTAGAAATACCACCTTTTTAGAGGATTTGAAAAATAGTTGTTAAGATAGCTTTGTTAAGAGATTTCATACACTAATACAATTATTAGATAGTAACAATGATATGACCTGATTGTTGACGCAACTATATTGCTGATTCTAGATGTTTTTTTTGGCTTGAATAATTGATCCTTCTTGATTAGATAAAAATTTGTAGCTCGTTCAACTCATGATACTCTAGTATCCTTCCAATTTTCTTCCATGATTTATCTTTTTAATCCCATGCTTCTCTTCTTCAATGCCACAACTTGACCTTATACTTATATCATTTACCTTGTCAACTTATCTTGAATGCACTTTCAAATATTCAATATTCATCCCTTATGTTGGCTAGACTTAAAAAATAAATTGATCAAAATAAATATGTTGACTCAATAAAATCCTTCATTAGATGACCCAAATTAGTCAACACTAACTCATAAAATACTTTCTTCACAGCTCATTTGGTAACTGAGTGAACTTAGTTAATATTGCATCTTGAACTAAATTTCCTTTTTTAACCTAGTGAGCTTGGTTAAACTAGTTCCAATCCAACTTTTCTTTGGTGCTTGAGTGAACTTGAAGACACTACCTCTAGACTTGATTATCTCTGGAATGCTCAATAGACATTGGAAATTGTCTTCATTACCCAAGTGAGCTTGACAAACACTAGCTGGTAAAGACTTCACATTTTGTGTAACATCAAAGACAATATAAAAATGAACAATTATTTCCAACACCTATTTTTCATATTTCATGGAATTTTTATATGTTTTGATAGTGTTTTGAGTTCCTCAAAGTTGGGTTTTCATCTCTGTCATAATTTTGCACTTTACATATTAATCTGAGAGGCCTTGTTTAACAATGAATATTTTGTCACTGAGTCAATATTTTGAAGAATTGGTCATGTCACTACATTATAGTCATAAATGAAATCTAATGTTTTCATTTTCAAGGTATCATGAATCCATTTGATTTTTTTTTCAAGTTGATTCCATGTGCAAAAAATCAAAGTTTCCTAGTTGCCTTTTATGATAGTTAGCTAGCAACCCACTTTGACAAGCCATAACTTTGTCCTAGTTGACCTTATTGAGAAAATTATTTTTCCATTGCATTCATGAGATCAAATAATTTTGGTGTTCTATATTTGAGCCTATGATAGATTCATTTGATTAGTTTTCAAACAAGATTGCAAATGCAATGTCTAAGGTTTTACTTATAATTAGATGTCTTGATTGATCGAGAGGCATGTTTTGGATGCTATAGGTATGAAAAAATGACATCCTAAGCAAAATTTATTTTTCCCTTGTGTTATACTCTAAAATTACTTCAAGTGTGCCAATTTTCATGTTTTTACCAATATATTTCCATACTTTTCAAAGCTCATTCCATATGCAAAAATCTTTGTTTTGACAAGTGTCAAGTTCCGTAAGTCCTAGATATCAACATTGCATGCTTGCTAAATTTTCTCAATTATTTTTCATGATCCCAAATCATATATTCATACTCTCCATGTGATAGTGAATCAATGCCCCTAATTTTATTTCCTTAAGTGATCATTTGACCTATTTTTTGAGGTTAAATCCAAATGCTTTTATTTACTTTGTAGTATGTCATTTGTAGAATAAACTAAAAAGGGAACATTTGACAATCAATATATTTTGACCTAGATGTCTGCATGAGATGAGAACCCATGAACTAATAATATATGAACAAGGGAACAAAAATGCAAAGTTTTGGGGCTCTGTTCTTTGATTTTGTTAGTTTTTAATGTTGGTTCAGAGGTAAAAAGTAAAAAGTGAGATTTAGTTATCCAATTAGTGAAATGATTTCACTAGATAAGTTTGAAGAGTCAATTGATTGAAATGCAAAAATATTTTTAGTCAGTCGTACCCTAGGACTTAGCCAACTTGATCACATGGATAAGGTATTGAAAAATAAAAGGTGTTTCAAAAGACTATCCATATTTACATGTGCATGATGTACACACTTATGAGGAATATTTGTGTGTTCTCAATTGAATTTACTCCAACATCCATTGAACACATCATTTCTTCACCATGTGTAAATTAGTACATTGTGACCATAGATCCCAAGAATTGTAAAAGATTCATGTATTTTTCTAATGACATTAAAATAAGAGTTTGAGGCTCATTCTAGAAGGCATTCTAAGTGGAACAATTATGAATTATGGGGGCCTGCATGGAAAAGATTTAAAAAAAGTAGAAATCTAAACTTTAGATAATATGTCCAATCAAATTAGAGGAATGATGATTAAAAGGGTTATTACTAAATACTATTGAAAATACCCAATTTTTATCTAATGATTATTGTTGGTGTAAATAGATATATACTATTTGCACTTTACTTAAGTTTACTTAGGTTAGTGCATTATTTTATTATTTATTTTGGGAGACACGTAGGAGTTTGTGTACCTTTTTGAGTTGTCATGCTGACAACATAGAAGTGTGCAACTCTAATTCAACACATGGTGTCTACAACACTAGATTTTATATCATTCACTAAGTTGTCATGTACACAACATAGTTATTCACACTCCCTTTTTAGCACATGTTGTCTACAACACTGATTTGTGTGTTTGCAGGCTTATCCTCTCATTATTGCACCTACTTCTATGCATAATGGAGGATAACCCATATTTGGTGGACATGTGCTTGGTTGTATGAGTTATCATGATGTTGATTCTTAGGCATTCTAGATGTATCTCAGAGGCCTTTATATATAGGCAATCCTAGTGTACTTGTACATTGAATTGAATACTATATAATTATTCTAATCATATTTTTGCCTAATTTGTGCTTGTGTTTGAGTTCCTTGGTCTTTGATGAATTTTTCCCTAAGAAAAATTCTTACATGGTATTAGAGCTAAGGGAGATACTTGTCACATAGCTGACCTTGTTACTTCATCTCTCAAAGCGACCCAATTTAGATTTAGAGCATTTGCACCAATTGGGAGCATCTAGAGCTGAAGAAAACCTCGCCATTGCATCCAAAGTGATGATTCAGTGAAGATCAACTATAAACTTGCCTATTTTAGGCCATAGTTGACCATGAGGAATTATTTTTTTGCAAACCAAAACTCATAGGCTCGATTTGGAAATCTGGTATAGTTATCATTTGATATGTTAAATTCATTTTTTGGATATGTTAATTCTACAATTTCTCTATATTTTTTAGAATTTTTTTTTTTAGAATTTTAGCCCAATTGGGGATGCAGAGAAATTTTTTTTATATAGGCACCGGTCAGTCACACCCTAGCCTTGCATGGAGAATATTTTGTAGAATATTCTATTTATTATTTTGCAGGCATTAATCATAATTCAAAAAAATTCATACTATTTAGTGTCATGTTTCGACAAACCCTAGCAATCAAGTCATCTAAATATTCCATTCCAAAGAACACACAATAGTGGGTAGTGCATAAAAAATGACCGACCCTCTCAACCATCAAACAAACCCACCGCTTGCAATTCATTCATTTTATAATTTGTGGTTACATGCATTTCAATATCTTTTTTTATGAAAATACAAGGAATGTGAGACTAATCTCTTAGTTCCCACTAGATTCATACCTTTGATAGACTTAGCAACCACTACAAAATCTATCTAGTAGCCTTGTCTGAAAATTTTTGGCACTATTTTCAGACACATCAGAAGTCCAATCAAGCTCCAGATAGACACAATCACCTACACATTTCACCATGTTAGATTCCATTGCACAACCTTATCACCCACCACTATGCATTAACTATACACATGGCTATCTCTTAATTAGACATGTGGTGCCATTTCACCTACCTAGCATGTTAGCTCCCTATGCAAGCAAACAATCATCGCCCTAGCATTGTCCAAAAAGAAAAATACGTGGAGATACATGTCAGCTCCTAATTAGCTCATCCATATGCCATGCAACTACAAACTTGATGGCCATGTGTGCAAGTTCCATATAGGTCATACATGTTCGTACATGCTGACATCATGAGCTGTAGTAGTGATGTCATCTCCACATCAACAAAGGCTTTCATATTTGCTAAGGTCAGTAGTCTACGAGCCTAAATTTGGCAATCATCTGACCATCATTCTAGGGAAAATATGAACTGCTACAACAACTATTTGACCATCAAATTTAACATAGTATTTTCCTCTCCAGAACACTCTTGAGATGTAGTTTTGATTTGGTAGCCCCACTTTGAGAGGCCATAACTCAGTCATACAAACTCCAAATTAGGTGTGAATTTTTTTATTTTATTTTTGGGTAGAATTTCTTGAATTTTTTAGTAGTATAGCTCTTTTTGGGTTTCCTTGCATAGATTTGTCAGAAATATCATTTTTTGGCAATTGTACCTTTTCTAATCCTACATTTTGCAACTTTGAATGCATCTTACAGGCTCATCTGGACTCCTTTTTAGGTTTTTTTTTTTTAAAGTGTATATTTTTTTGTCTATTTTTTATATCTGCAATTAGATTGTAGGCCTATGTGGACAAAAATACTACTTTTAGGAAGAGGTCATATTTTGCATTGTATTGCTTCACAATTGTTGTATTTTTGAGCTACATTGTAAAGGTCCAGATATGTACTCTATATAGAGGTTGAAATCAGCAAAATTAGAAAGCCCACTTTGTCTATTTTGACAAGTGGCCTATTGTAAATTTACTATATATAAAGTACCAAAATCATTCATTTGGGGGGGGGGGAGATTTTTAGATTGAGCAAAAATGAAAATGGGGGGTGTATACTATGTATTGTGTCTCCTTGATCTTGTGCTCTTGCATTATGGGTTCTTTTTCAAAGTTAACTCCACATAATTATGCTACTTGGGAAGAAAACATTAAGGAACCATTGGTAGAAAAAGGTTTACTACATTATGTAAGTAGTGCAACAAAGAAGCCTCCTACTGATGCTGATGAAGCTTAGAAAGAAGACTGGGAATCCAAACAAGAGATGGCCCTAGGAACCTTGTTGAAAAATATCTCTAATCCTATCAAATTTCACATTAGGAATCTTAACAATCCAATAGAGGTATGGGCTAAACTTGAAGCATTGTATGGGATAATAGATGAAGACATGGCTTATACCATAGAGGAAAAACTTCTCAAATTGGATCCTAGCAATTTTGACACCATCCAAGACTATCTTACCAGAGTATACATGTTTAGGCCACAACTTAAGGATTGTGATGAACCCACCAAGGATGGAAAGATGATCAAACACATCATGACTCATCTTCCACTTGAATATGCTCCTTTTATTTCTAGTTTTAATACTCATTAATTAATGATGGATAGTGCGTATATTAAGCATTTATTTGAGAAATTTTTAGAAATGTTGATCGTAGAACATGGCAATCTAGTGGGTGTGGGAATTCTCAAGTTTTTCAAGACCAAATCCTTGGTAGCAAATGAAGCTAATTTAAGTGGTAAAAACTCCAACAAGAAGCAGAAGCAGTGGAAGGATAAGCCACAAGATGACACACAACAATCCTCCTCAAAACAACAATCTTCCTCAAATAAATCTTCTTCCACTCAATAATCTTCTTCAAAACAAGGAAAGTATTCTTCCAAGAATAATCAAAAGGGGAAAAATTCCAACAAAAGGGAGAAGAAAACATGTTCCTATTTCAAGAAGAATGGTCATGTGTAACATGAGTGCAAGGATAAGAAGATTGATGACTTGGTCAACATAATGAGGAAACACAAAATTGATGTACCAAATGCATATAAGGATAAGGGATCTTCATCCACTTCAAAGGGTAAGGGACAAGCTTTGGTAGCAAGTACAAACAATGCTGAGGAATGGGTTCTTGATTTAGGAGCAACACATCATATGGGTACTTCAAGGAAGAAATTTTCCTCTTTAAAACCATCAAATGTACCTTACATCTATGTGGGAGATGATACTCAAGTGGAAGTAGTAGGTAAAGGAAATGTTGAGTTAGAAAATGGTGTCTTCAAGGATGTTCTACATTTTCCTAACCTTACCACCAACCTTCTCTCCATCTATCAGATTACTCACTATGGATGTGGTAAAAAAGTAGAGTTCCTCCCCAATACATTTGTTGTGAAAAATCTCAAAGATGATTCTATTGTCGCAGTTGGAAAGGCTAATCATGAGACAAGACTTTATTCTTTCTCACATTTTGTGCCTAAGTCCACTTCCCTTTCCTTATTGACTCATTCAAATACTCAAAGTAAACTATGACATGAAAGATTTGGACATCTTAATTATCACTACCTTTAGCAACTCAGCAGCAAGGAAATGATCATTGGTATACCTCAAGTCAAGTATTCAGAGGGTGTATGTCTAGGTTGTGAAGCAAGCAAGCATCCTAAAGAGAAATATGACGAGGGGAAGTCTTGAAAGGTAACTATTGTTCTATAATTAGTTCCTAGTGATTCACATTTATTGATGATTTTTCACAATACACTTGGGTCTTTTTTCTTGCTCATAAGAGTGAAGTATTTGATAACTTGATCACCTTCAAAGTTCAAGTTGAGAGAAATTAGGGAAATCCATCAAGATCCTAAGAATAGATAATGATTGGGAATATGTCAACTCTAGGCTTATAGACTTTTACACACATGAGGATCTAGATCTTCAACATTTAGTTGCATACACGCCATAGTAGAATGGTGTAGTTGAAACAAAGAATATTACCCTTAAGGAAATTACCACTTGTATGCTTCAATACAAGTCTCCAAATCAAGTGTTTTGGGAAGAACCCATGTGTTGTGTCAACTACATCCAGAATAGAAGTCTGTATAAGGCCTTAGATGGAATAACACCTTTTGAGGCATGATGTTGAATAAAAACAAGTGTAAAGAACTTCAAAGTTTTTGGTTGTCCAACATGGACAAGGATACCTCCACAAAAGTGAAAGGCATTAGAACCACAAAGCAAACAATGCATATTTCTTGGATATCCTAACCATCTTAAGGCATACAAACTAATGGATCCAGAGACTCATGAAATATTTTATGAGAGGAGTATTCACTTTGAAGAAAATTGTCCAAGTTTGCCTTACTCAACTCCTCCTTCTTCCTCCTTCATGCATAGTGATCATAGTGATGATAGTGACTCAAAAGATGAGATTCCTTCAACTTTGACTCACAAGAAACCACCTTTGTAGGGTTCACAAATAGTAGAGGCCATTCCTTCTTCTTCTTCCAATAAACCTTGTTGGGCACAAAACACCCTTGATGTAGTAGGTTCATTAGTGGGAAATCCTTCAGACACTCAAAGGACAAGGTCATAACACGTGTCATTTCCACATGCATATATAGCCATTGCTTCCGATCCATAGTCATTTGAGGAAGCATTAGGGATTCTAGAATTGGACAAGGCTATGGAGGAATAATATAATACTTTGATGAAAAAAAAACACTTGGGACATAGTTCTCCTTCCTAAGGGAAGAAAGGCAGTTTGATGTAAGTGGATCTATTGAACCAAATTTGCAGCAAATGGAAGTGTGGATAAGCATAATGCTCGACTAGTTGCCAAAGATTTCTCATAGGTTTCAGGTATTGACTATACGTAGACTTTTGCACTAGTAGCCAAGATGAACTCCATTCACCTGACACTAGCTATTGTTGTAGCAGATGGTTGGGTTATACACTAGATGGATGTTAAGAGTGCTTTTTTGAATGGTGATCTGTATGAGGAAATTTATATGGAGCAGCCATAGGGGTTCATACAAGATTCTAGTATGGTTTACAGATTGAAGAAGTCTATTTATTGTCTTAAGTAGGCTCCTTGGGCTTGGTATTCCAAAATGGATTCCTTCCTACTCTTAGCAGGATTCACTAAGTGTCATTTTGATTCAAATTTCTACATTCTTTAGAAGGATGACTCACACTTGATCCTAGTGCTTTATGTAGATTACTTGATCATTATAGGGATCACTTCATCCATCATTTCCAATGTCAAGACCTCTCTATAGGATAAATTTGTTGTGATAGACTTGGGTTTGCTACATTACTTCCTTAGCATTGAGATCACATTATCTTCAATAGGGATATTACTGTCACAACCAAAGTATGTTCTTGACTTTCTTTCTAGATTTCACATGAGTGACTACAAGCCTACTACTACTACTACTCCCTTTCTATTAGGTGTCAAGCTAGAGGCTAAGTGCACCACTCCACTTGTCGATGCTATATTATACAGATAGTTAGTTGGGAGCCTTATCTACTTAACACATACACAACTTGATATAGCTTTTGCAGTTGGTATGATTTCATGCTTTATGTAAGAACCACATGGGTTTCATTGGAAGACTACCAAGCACATTTTGCACTACATCAAGGGTACACATACACATGGGATGCATTATGCAATAGGTAAAGGACTCTAGCTAGTTGTCTACACAGACTAAGAGTATGCAGGGGACCTAGATTCTCACAAGTCGACTATAGGTTATATATTTCTCCTTGGTTCTAGCCCTATTTGTTGGCAGAGTAAGAAGAAAAATAATATTACTCTTTCCTCCACAGAGGCCAAGTATCGAGCAGCTGTCAATGTAGCTATAGAGGCTCTTTTGTTACTATTGGTGCTCAAAATTGTGTTATCATTTTGAGCATCTATTTGGAATTTTGAGTCAAATCAAGCCCCATAAATGCCCATAAATGCATATGTACCCAATTGTACTTGTGAACCTCATGAGGTGTTTAATGTTAATAACACCCTCAATTTAGTACGTCTAAGTGTATCATGAAGCTGAATCAAAAATTTTAGGCCTTTTGTGAAGTCCCATTTTGAGCAATTGTCATTTATGCATTTTCACCTAAGTGTCAAACAATGACAGGAGCCTATGTTTGCAATTGAATATTTTGCACCCAAAAATGTTTCATGATTCACTTCTTTGGGAGTTTTTAGTGTCCATACCTAAGAGGATATGATTTAGATTTTGAGTCATTTCAAATCCGTTTGACTAGGTTTTAAATCCCTCAAAGTTGGTAGTTTATTGTTTTCATGGTGATGCACATTGCACATAATTTTGGAACGCCCTATTTGATGAGTTATAACTCTTACCCACTTGATTGAAATGCTAAAATTCCTTTTGCATTGTGTTTTAGAGGTCAAATAATTGTTATGATTCAAATTTCAGCTCATGAAAAATCCATTTGCTCAGTTTTAAAACATGATTTCAAACGCAATTTCTATCTTTTCACTAGTGTCATAAAGTGTAGATTGATTGGAGCCCCTATTTGTGACGGTATAACTTGAGATTTGTGATTTCCTAGATCAAATGGATTGTACCACTATGTTTTCCTTTGAAAATATTTTAAGTGTTCCAATTTGCAAGTCATGACGAATTCGTTTGCACACTTTCCCAGGTCAATTCTGTTTGCAAAACAATGTTTTTCTATCAGTGTTTCTAGTCTGCGAAATCCAAGTAGCCCACTTTGACCACTCACCACATGCATCCAGTTATACATCATGAGCCCACATTTCAAATCCATATTCTCCTCATGATAGTGAACTAATACCCCAATTTGTGTCCTCCCTAGTGTCAGTTTACCCAGTTTTTGAAGCCAAATCTGAACCTAATTTATTGCTTTCTGACATTTTCTCTTGCAGGCAGTTCTGAGAGGTCAACTTTGATAGAAAATATCTTTTGACCCCAAATTTTTCATAAGACGATATTTTACATAGCAAAAGTATGTGGAACAAAGAGTCAGTGTGCCAATTTTCAGAGCCCAATCAGGTGTTTTGGTCAATTTTTAAAGCCACTCAAAGGGCCTCCTCATGCAAAATTGATAGTTGGTAGAAAGATGTAAAATGAGCTTCAAATTAACTTTCAGTGGTTGAATTTGTTTCAAATTAGTGCCAAAGAGTGAATGAGTTAGTTTTGTAGTTCAGTCGTCTAGAAACAATTTTTCTTTTAGTCAGACCCACTTTGGGGCCAGACTAATTCCATCAGATTGATAAGATATCTAGAGTCAAAGTAGAGTTTTTCTATACATAGTCAATAGAGTTTTTCTATACATAGTCAACAGATATGCTATAGATGCATCTATTGATTAAAAGCTTTTGAAGAGGAAGAGGATGAAGAATGGGAAGAAAATGATTGTAAGGCTAAAAATGAAGGGGAGGTCGAGGTAACTGCTGATGCCCATGATGTTGAAGGTGAAGGAACATCCATGACAAAATTAGACTACTCTTTTTTAATGGCCAAACCTCTTGCAAAACATGTACCATCTATTTTAAACAATAGAGCACAAAAATATTCTAAGATTTTCTATGGAAATGATTCATATTATGTGCTCTTAGGGCTACATCAGACATTGTATGAGCAAGTCCTTTTAGCAAAGAAAAATTCTCAATCTACTAAACATAAATTGAAAAGTGTTAAGGATATAAATCATCTAGATCTATATAACAAATTTATGAGTACACTATAGAGCTTCCTTGATGGTTTAGTTGATAATGCTAAGTTTGAGGATGATTGCTGAGCAGTAATTGGTACTCAGTCATATGTGTTGTTCACATTGGACAAATTGATATTCAACATTGTGAAACAGCTTCAAGAGATTGCATCACATGAGATAGAAAAACAAATTTCTACAGTTGTATATGTATGAATGGCTCATACAATTGGAAGTGAGATTTCCTCATGATCCATCTAGAGATACAAGTTTCATAGGATGTGTTTTAAGCAGCAATATGGTTTGGATTTTCAAGAAAATCAAATGATTCTTGGGATTATGAGGTTGTGATATCAGTGGCACCATTGAAAGTTTAAAACTGGATTCTACCAGAGATTCCTGGATTGATAATTGATCTTCTTATTTCCATGGATGATTGATTTCTCTATTATGTGATTTGGCTGCATGGTGATATTAGACAGTACAACATTGAAGATCTTGCAAAGCCTATATCGACAGGCCAAGTATGGATAGGGAGTCTACTTCATAAGGGGAGCTCAATGAAGGATAGTCAGCATAGAAGAAAGTTGCCAATCAAGAGAAAATCACATGTATTAAAGGGAATAATCCACCAATGATATGGAAGCCACCCACACTTACAAAATTTGTTCACACCTAGCTCTAGAAGTAACGCATAGATTGAAGACATAAAGAGAGGCCTGAGGTAGTCAAAGCCAACAAGGAAGAGAGCCCACGACTTAGAAAATAAACCCTACATCAAACAAAAGATGAAGCCCCCTATAGGAAAAGTTGTGAGTGGAGGGGGTAGAGTTCATGTTTACATGAAAGGAGCAGACCTACATCAATCGAAGGGAAATCTATGCATATGAGCCATCAAAAAGGATAACAAAAAATGCCATGTAAAAACAAACTCAATGTTAGAAAAGAAGAAACAACATATGAGAAAACGTACAGGAGAAAAAAGGAATGCAGCAAGGATGGCTTGAAAAAGGGAGTTGTACCTTCCAAATTAAGAAATGAACTCAGGATTTCCTAGAAATATAATTTTTTTCTCTGTCAAAGTAGCATATTGACTGAGAGACAACATTATGATTTGAACCTGTGGCGGAATAGGTATTGGTAGAATAAGTATTGTGTTTGATGTAGGATTCATATAACTTCAAGTACCCATGCAACAGAGATGGTTTGAATCCACAATGCACAAAGGTGTAACAGAGGCAAGTCAAAAGCGTAGGAAGAAAGGTTGTTTAAAAACCATTTATCCCATGTGTTATGTGGAGGTGTCTTTAGTTGTTTAAATAGAAAATCACATCGCATGTATTGTGTCTTAAAGAAAGAACACTTTTAGAAGGCAATGCTTGCATGCTGGACCTGACCCCAGTGACGATAGCTAGAGGTGACATCAGCATATTTTTATGCAAAGATTCAAGTGCGCTGATATCACAAGATAAATTTAATTGTTGACACATGGCTAGATCGTGTGGTGGGTGCATTCCCACTTGGGGAAGTTGCGCGCTGGTTTAAAAATGTGGAATAGTGGGCATGTGACACATGGTGCGGGTCCTGGCTGGGAATGAGGTGGTGCAAATGAGTAGATCAACATGGATGCCCTAGATTGTGACACATGTCATGATTTGACAGATATTGCAATCCCTCTTGATGAAGATGCATGCCAGTTAAGGAATGCAGGATTGCGGGTGTGTGCTATGTAGCAATAGGCCCTGGTGGTGCTGACATGGAAGATACATGTTCGAGCAGACAATCACAAAGTGACACGAGGCATCCAAATGTCTAGGCTTGAGAAAATTAGACAATACCACATGGAAAAGGGGTCAAAAGAAAGAAGGTTTGCTCGAATGGCACATTAGGAAAAATATTAGATTTTTGAAAATGTCATTTGTTAAGAACTTTTTCAAAAGTATCATGTTCAGGTCTTTTTTAAAGTGGCAATAGGATATAATCTAAAGGTTTGACTTTAGAATTAATTCAAATTTTTGAAAATTTAAATTTTAGAGTTGTAGACTTTCGTATGAAAGGGGTATTTTTCAAATGAAGATTTAAGTGGTTTATGAGAGGCTAACATAGCGATATTATATATCACCGAAATTGCGAGAAGATAAACTTTTCGATTATAGCATTCATTTTTTCATAGGTTCTCATTGGTTTGAGTTATAGTTAGAAATGTGAAAATTGGGGCATTCTCAGTGAAATTGGTAAAAAGTGAAAATCTAGTTAGAGGATCAGTAACATGCATTGAAAATGCAATTTGAGGAAAATTTAACCACTTTCAAATTAGCAAAAACTCAATTTCATCAGCATTTTCATGAAGCTTTCAGATATTTTGATCACTCAAAGGATTTCATCACTAAACTGAGGATATTTTTTAATTAGTTGCAAGTAATGATGAAACCAAATCAGATCAAAATGGGAGAAGGAAGAGAGAGGTTATTTAGTTGCAGAAGATTGAATTTGAAGTGGACACATGTTAGGCAAAGATCAGATCCAGGAATTCATCTTCTCCAATATCTTTCTTTCTTTCTTTCATTGTAAGGGTTGGCAATTTTCTCTAGGTAATACTAGTAGGGTTCCAGTGTTCTACTATTGAAACTAGTGACTATTGAGTTGAGCTCTAGCAGTGAAGTCCACACATCCACCTTGTGTAGATTTTCATTTCATGTCATGTATTGTCATTTTGAGATACTGGAAATTGATGCTAGATTATGTGAAGTATCTTGAGTCACATTTTGTGGTACCAGTTTGTGTATATGGTCTTTCCAAGGATAAATACAAAAGGGGATTTACATGAATTATTTGAGTTTTCTAGTTCTATCTCCTAATTCTTCATGTCATTAACTTTGTGATTAAATAGATAATGTTCATTTGATTTAAGGCAGCTTGGATGAGTTGCATGTTAGATCTTTGTTTCTTTTGACTCAAGCAATTAAGTAAATGCTTCATAGTTCAGATAGGGTTTTTGGGTGTATGAAGGGTATATTGCATAAGTATGGGATTAGGGGATTTCAATTGATAAACTTGATTGCAATGCAATCTAGTTAGGTCATCCTACTAGTAATGACTCTATGTTTCAATGGATAAGGAAATGATCACTACATTAGATGCAAGCTGATATGGATGGCATTTGCACAAAATCTTTTATTCAAAAAAATTTAGTTCTTCATGTTGTGTAGTGGGCTGAAAAGAATTAACCCTCACTCAACTTATGAGATTCATAGATTTTCATTTAGCTACTATAGATCTGTGTCATTTCATGAGTTATTAGGAGATATAAGGGCTTTTCATCTGCACTAAATAGATTTAGGGATATCTTTTTCACTAGGATGATATCAATTGAATCTAAGATCTACCCGCCTAGGTTTTTGCAGAGTTTGAAGTGAAGAAGGGTCAAGCCTTATAATTGGCCCAAGACTGCAGTCAAGTGTATCCATCATAGGAATTTGCTAGCCTTAGATGCATTGGTCTGGTTTCTTGGTCATTTTCAAAACCATTAAATCAGGAGCCAACAAAATGGTGACTCTGGTAGGGAGTGTATTGAATCTATGTGATGGACAAACCTTGAGAATTTAAAGAAGATTCAATACATTAGAAAAGTGTTGCTACAACAATAGGGTTGCAAGGTGTTCCTTATTTCCTTGTTGAAGTTTCATGCACCCTAGTATGTTTTATCCATTTGTAGTAGTAATTTCAAGGTTGAATACAGATTATGTTATTGAGTTTCATTTCCAGTCAATTCAACTAGTTGTGGTATTCATAGTACTGTACTATTGAAAATTCAGAGTCATAATTGTGATCAAAATTTTTCTCTCTTCTAAGTGTTTTGATGTTTTGCAAATTCTACAAAGTGAGAATTCAATTCAGATATGTAGTGTTATGAATTATGTTTTAAATATTTCTCACAATTGTGAGTGGTGACTCTCTAAAAGGATCTCTGAACTAGTGTAGATAGGTTACCTATAATTGTTTTCAAGAGTTTTTAGTTGAACATGGAAGATCTGAAAGTTGTGTCAAATTTTTAAAACAAGAAGAGAGATCCATATAAGTTTCTGACCGATAAGTTTAGAAGTGTTGTTTGATCTATTGTCATAAGATTTTTGAATGAAAAAATGAATCACATTAGTGATTTAATTTAGTTCTCTTCAAGGAGATGGTGACTCTATAAGGATATGATCAGTGGTGTAAGAAATTGAGCTCAACACCAGGCCAATCAGTAGATCAGTGTTTTCATGCACCGACACTAAAGGTATTCTCATTTTCATGTATTTTTCTTTTCATGAAAATTGATTGTGAAAAGTGTTCTCCATCAAGTGAGTTTTAGCACTAAGAGGAGGAGACTAGTGTAATAGGTTTCATATGCTTCATTGGATTGAGTTTTAATTGTATTTTTTATAAGCTTGTGAAGTGTATTTGAAGAAGTGATTCATTGGTAGAAGGTTATGGATCTACTGCAAATTACAAATCAGATTTATTGGTGAATGAGGTTCAAATTTTTAAAGGATGTCAAGATTCATTTCACCTAAGATGTAGCCAGTTAGTGAAGTTTGTAGATCCATTTCTACCAAATGGTATATGTCATTGAATTTCGATGGTATTCATGGTTTCCCAAATGTCATTCCTAATGATGTTAGGAAATGTTTACCTAAGTTTAGGGGGAACCATCTTGTTTCAGCTAGTCATCATGTTGAGTTGTTCATTGATTTAATGGGTGACTATGAGATTGCGCATGAGGATGTGCATATGAAGCTATTTGTTCAGATCTTAGAAGGTGATGCTAGATACTGGTTTTGTTTTCTACCAGGATGTTTCATTTCATCTTGGAGTGAGTTGCATTCCGCCTTCATGGACCAATTTGGAGAACGGGTAACCATGTCTAATTCTTATGATAAGGTTTTTAGGATTCATATTGAGGATGGTGAACTTGTGCCTCAATTCAATATCAAATTTGCTAGATTTTTGAATGATATCCCTGACAGTTATAGACTCGATGATCAAATGTGTTTAGTTGTTTACTTTGGTGCATTTGATAGGAAAATGAATTTTCTACTAAGGGCTAAAGAACCACAAACATTATATCAGGCTTTTATGGCCGCTAGAGATATTGAATATAATTTGAAGTATGGGCTAATGAGAGGTCATTTGTCTATGAATGATTTTTGATATAATGTGTTTCAAAGAAAGGATGAGTGTGGTGTAGATGTTTCAGTTTCAAATTAGAATATCAACACCCTTGTTGTAGGTTTTAATCAGATTAAGAATTTAAATTAGAATGTGTGTATAAGGAAGGTTAGTCTAGTTACAAATGGAGAAACATGTGTTTTTTATGCTATAGTAGTAAGTAATATTTCAGACTCTGATAGGTTTCAGCATTATGTTGATTCTATGGATCAAAGTTTAGTTATAGCAGTAAGTTCTTCCCATGATAATTATATGTATGATGATGCAACTAATGTTTCAAAATTTGAAGTTGCTGAACTTGGATCTTAGTTGTGCAAGTGAGAAGGCTGAATGTTATCTCTCTAATCATGAACTTGATGTTGTTGATCCGACGTGTCATGGAGATATAACACAAGATGAAGAATGTAAGTCACATTCATCTCAACCACAATCAAAAGAACAAAGTGCATATATTTCTAATGTTGCAACAATAGATGGTAAGATGTATTTTCTTGATTGGCAAGATAGGAAAGAAATAAATTATCTTATTGAGAGATTACATTATGTTGAGAATAATATAAAGGTTGAAGAGGAAAGATATGCATATCAATGTGGGTACAAAAAGGTGGATCATCTTTCACATGATGACAATAAAGTTGTTGATCTGATGGATTATCAAGAGGCATCATATGAAGGAGATGATGAGAGTGGTTACTCGAATCACAGTGAGGAAAATGACACAATATGTTCACCTTCATATGAGTCTAATGTTGATTGGGAAGAAGAAAGAAATGATGGTAGTGAACATTCATTTGAAGGTGAAGGTATGAATTCTTTTTCTGAATCTTAAAAGGAAAGTGCATCTCATTTTCTACATCATACAAATCAATTAATGAATAAAGAATTTAAGTGTGATTTGTCCTCAAGGTATGAAGATAAAGAAATGTTGAGTCCAGTTAATGTTAATGATTTTGAAGACTTTAGTAAAAGGTTGTCAAGTGATTTTACATTAGAAAATCAAATTCCAACATGTAGTGTGGGGTTTAGGAATGATTCAAGGTCTGTTTGTAATGGTTAGCCTAAACAAGATGATGAAGAGAGTGTTATTATGGACACTATATGTTTGGTAGAAGAAATAGAAAGGGAGTCTTCATATAGTTCTGACTTTTCTTCATACGCTGAAAGTTTCCATGAGGATAAAGTGGGTAGTGAATTTAAAGTATATGATAATGCTTTATATGATGATGCCTGCAAGGATGAGCAACCCATGTTTTGTCCTAATGTTAAAAAAGGATCACTACATGGGTTCATTAACCCATTGTTTGAAGAGGATAGAGAGGTTTCAATTTTAGCAGGGTTAGATGCAAATGGTGATACACTGTCATATTGCTGTAACATATTAGAATATTGTTCTTCCATTTCTGATATTGAATCTTCTAACGATGCTGCATTTTGCGAGTTTGAAGATGAAGTGTTCAATGGAGTTTTATTTGAAGAGAAACTAAGACCTCATAGTAAGTTTTATGATGATTTAAATGAGGTAAAAGCTAATCAGCATTTTAATTATGAAGATATATCAGATGGTTGTGGAGTGATTTTAGATTTTGATGATGATTTTATGTGTGAATATAAATCTGATTGCTCATTTGAAATTCAGTCGGCCACACTAGAAGAAATGCAAAGTCGAGGTGAGTTGAAAAATTATGATATATATAACTCTTTCTATAAAGTTGAATATGAGCACTTTGTGTTTCTGGTAGACAACATGCATGAATTAGTCAGTAGGGATAAGTTTCAGTTTGATGTCAATATTCATGAGCATGCTGATGTTATCTTTCATAGTGAGCAGAAGGTTAAAGTTATGCCAAGTTTTTATATGCACTATGGAAGTAGAGGTGATGATTTTGTTTTGCCAAGTGATTCATTTCATGATGTCTATCAAATTAGTGAAGCTAATAGGAGAAGTAATTTTAGTTTACCTCATGAGGAAAGGAATGAAAATTAGGTATATGATAGAGGTAAACCATTTTGCTAAAGTTTGGTGGCCCAGGGTCATCATGTGTATATAGTAGTTGTAGTTGTTTCCTGCTTTCAATAAGGTTTTTCGAGAGAGTTTTTGAAGTCAGGTGTGTGGTCTGCTTCCCCTAGAGATCTAAAATCTTGCCATGCCCACAAGGGCCATGCATCCTTAGATAGAGCCACTATTGGTGCTCAAAATTACATTCACATTTTGAGCATCTATTTGGAATTTTGAGTCAAATCAAGCCCCATAAATGCATATGTACCCAATTTTACCTTTGAGCCTCATGAGTTGTTTAATGTTTCTAACACCCTCCATTTAGTGTGTCTAAGTGTTTCATGAAGCTAAATTGACATTCTGAGCCTTTTTGTGAAGTCCCATTTTGAGCAATTGTCATTTCTGCATTTTCACCTAAGTGTCAAACAATGACAGGAGCCTATGTTTGCAACTGAATATGATTCACCACTTTGGGAGTGTTTAGTTTCCATAGAGCCTATATTTCAGATTTTGAGTAGTTTTGAATCCATTTTACTAGGTTTTGAATCCCTCAAAGTCGGTAGTTTATTGTTTTCATGCTGATGCACATTGCACATAATTCTAGAAGGCCCTGTTTGACGAGTTATAACTTTGACCCATTTGAATGAAATGCTAAAATTCCTTTTGCATTACATTGTAGAGGTCAAAGACTTGTTATGATTCAAATTTCTATCTTTTTACTAGTGTCATAAAGTGTAGATTGATTGGAAGCCTTGTTCGTGACATTATAACTTGAGAGCCATGATTGTCTAGATCGAGTGGACTTTACCACTATGTTGTCCTCAAAAAATACTTTAAGTGTTCCAATTTGCAAGTCATGAAAAATCCATCTACACACTTTCCCAGGTCAATTCCATTTGCAAAAAATGCTTGTTTGTCAGTGTTTCCAGTCTACAAAATCCAAGTAGCCCACTTTGACCGCTCGCCACATGCATCTAGTTATTTTTCATGAGCCCAGATCTCAAATCAAAATTCTCCTCATGATAGTAAACCAATGCCCTAGTTTTCATCTTCCCAAGTGTTAGTTTACCCAATTTTTGAAATTGAATTTGAACCTAGTTTATTGCTTTCTAACATGTTTTCTTGTAGGCAGTTCTGAGAGTTCAACTTTGATAGGGAATATCTTTTGACCTTGAATTCATCATGAGAAAAGATTCAACATGGTAAAAGTATGCAGAACAGAGAATCAGTATGCCAGTTTTTAGAGCCTAATCAAGTGTTTTGGTTAGTTTTTAAAGCTAGTCAAAGGACCTCCTGACACAAAATTGACAATTGGCAGAAAGATGTAAAATGAGCTTCAAATTTTCTTTCAGTGGTTGAATTTTTTTCAAATTGGTGCCAGAGGGTGAATGAGTCAGGTTTGTAGTTCAGTCATCTGCAAATGAATTTTTTTTTTAGCAAGACCGAATTTGAGGCCTGACTAATTTCCTCAAATTTATAAGATATCGAGAGTCAAAGTAGAGTTTTTCTATACATAGTCAATAGTCAGGCTATAGGTGTGTCTATTGATTAAAAGATCTTGAAGAGGAAGAAGATGAAGAACGCGAAGAAAATAATTGTAAGGTTGAAAGTGAAGGGGAGGCTGAGGTAACTACTGATGCCCGTGATGTTGAAGGTGAAGGAACATCGATGACAAAAATTAGACCGCTCTTTGTTAATGGCCAAACCTCTTGCAAAACATGTACCATCTAGTTTAAACAATAGAGCACAAAAAGATTCTAAGATTTTCTATGGCAATGATTCATATTATGTGCTCTTAGGGCTACATCAGACATTGTATGAGCTAGTCCTTTCAGCAAAGAAAATTTCTCCATATGCTAAACATAAATGGAAAAGTGTTAAGGATACAAATCATCTAGATCTATATAAAAAAATTATGAGTACACTAAATAGCTTACTTGATGGTATAGCTGATAATGCTAAGTTTGAGGATGATTGCCAAGCAATAATTGGTACTTAGTCATATGTGTTGTTCACATTGGACAAATTGATATTCAAACTTATGAAACAGATTCAAGCCATTGCATCACATGAGATAGAAAAACAAATTTCTGCAGTTGTATATGTATGAAGGGCTCATACCATTGGAAGTGAGATTTCTTCATGATCCATCTAGAGATATAGGTTTCGTAGGATGTGTTTTAAGCATCAACATGGTTTGATTTTTCAAGAAAATCAAATGATTTCTGAGATTATGAGGTTGTGATATTAGTCACACCATTGAAAGTTAAAAACTAGATTCTGCCAGAGATGCCTGGATTGATAACTAATCTTCTTATTTCCTTAGATGATTGATTTCTATATTTAGTGATTTGGCCGTATGGTGATATTAGACAGTACAACATTGAAGATCTTGCAAAGCCTATATGGACTGGCCAAGTATGGGTAGGGAGTCTACTTCATAAGGGGAGATCGATGAAGGATAGCCAGCATAGAATAAAGTCTCCAATCAAGAGAAAATTGCATGTGTTAAAGGGGAGAATCCACCAACGATATGGAAGCCACCCACACTTACAAAAGTTGTTCATGCCTACCACTAGAAAGAACCCATAGATTGAAGACATAAAGAGAGGCCTTAGGTAGTAAAATCTTGCAAGGAAGAGAGCCCACGACTTAGAAAAGAAACCCTGCATCAAACAAAAGATGAAGCCACATGTAGGAAAAGCTATGAGTGGAAGGGGCAGAGTCCACGTTTACATGAAAGGAGGAGGCCTACATCAATCAAAGGGAAATCTATGCATATTAGCCATCAAAAAGCACAAACACAGATGCCATGTAAAAAGAGACTCAACATTAGAAAAGAAGAAATGGAAAATGAGAAAATGCAGAGGAGCAAAAAGGAATGGAGCAAGGATGGCTTGAAAAAGGGAGTCGTACCTTCCAAATTAAGAGATGAACCCAAGAGTTCTTTGAAATATAGTCTTTTCCTCTATTAATGTGGGATATTGACTGAGAGACAACATTATGATTTGAACCTATTGCAGAATAAGTATTGGTAGAATAAGTATTGGATTTGATGTAAGATGCATATAACTTCAAGTACCCACTCAACAGAGATGGTTTGAAACCACAAAGCACAAAGGTGTAACAGTGGCATGTCAAAAGCGTAGGAAGAAAGGTTGTTTGAAAACCATTTATCCCATGTGTTATGTGGAGTTTCTTTAGTTGTTTGAATAGAAAATCACACCACATGTATTGTGTCCTAAAGAAAGACACTTTTAGAAGGCAACGCTTGCATGGTGGACATGACCCTGATGATGACAGCTGGAGGTGACATCGGCATAGTTTTACACAAACATTCAAGTGTGCTCATGTGGAAAGATGCACTTGATTGTTGACACATGGCTAGATAATGTGGTGTGCACATTCTTGCTTGGGGAAGTTGTACACTGGTTTAAAAATGTGGAATAGCAAGCGTGTGACATGTGGCATGGGTCCCGACTGGCAATGAGGTGGTGCAGATGAGTAGATCAACATGGATGCCACAAATCATGACATGTGTCATGATTTGATGGATGACATAATCTCACTTGATGAAGATGCATGCCAGTTAAGGAATGCGGGATTGTAGGTGTGTGCCACATGGAAACAGGCCCTGATGGAACTAACATGGTGGATACATGTTTGAGCAGCTAATCACAAAGTATCACATGACATCCAGATGTATAGGCTTGAGCAAATCAGACAATGCCACATGGAAAAAGGGTCAAAAGAAAGAAGGTTTGCTCGAATGGTACATTAGGAAAAATATTAGATTTTTGAAAATGTCAATTGTTTAGAACTTTTTCAAAAGTGTCATGTTCAAGTCTTTTTTAAAGTGGCAACAAGGTATAATCTAAATTTTTGATTGTAGAATTAATTCAAATTTTTGAAAATTTAAATTTTTGAGTTACAGACCTGAACTTCATATCAAAGGGGTATTTTTTAATAAAAGATTTAAGGGGTTTCTAAGAGGCTAACATAGTGATATTATATATCTCCAGAATCATGAGAAGAAAATTTTTTTGATTATGGAGTTCATTTTTGCATAGGTGCTCACTAGTTTGAGTTATAGTCAAAAATGTGAAATTTGGCACATTCTTAGTGGAACCAGTAAAATTTGAAAATCTAGTTAGAGGATCAGTAACATGCTATGAAAATGAAATTTGAGGAAAATTTAGCCACTTTCAAATTAGTAAAAACTGAATTTCACCAACATTTTCATGAAGCTTTCAGATATTTTGATGACTCAAAGGATTTCATCATTAAACTGAGGATATTTTCAAATCAATTGAAAGTAATGATGAAACCAAATCAGATCAAAATGGGAGAAGGAAGAGACAGGTTATTCAATTCTAGAAGATTAAATTCCAAGTGGACACATGTTAGGCAAAGATTAGATCTAGGAACTCATCCTCTCCTATATCTTTCTTTCTTTCTGTCATTGCAAGGGTTCATAGTTTTCTCTATGTAATACTAGTAGGGTTCTAGTGTTCTAGTGTTGAAACTAGGATTGTAGATGGTTTTTCTTCCTGACTATTGACCTGAGCTCTAATAGTGAAGGCCACACATCCACCTTGTGCAAATTTTCATTTCATGTCATGTATTGTCATTCTGAGATACTGGAAATTAATGCTAGATCATGTGAAGTATCTTGAGTTACATTTTGTGTTACTAGTTTGTGTATTTGGTCTTTCCAAGGATAAATACAAAAGGGGATTTACATGAATTATTTGATTTTTCTAATTCTATCTCCTAATTCTTCATATGTCATTAACTTTGTGATTAAATGGAGAATGTTCATTTGATTTAAGGTAGCTTGGAAGAGTTGCATATCATATCTTTGTTACTTTTGACTCAAGTAGTTAAGTAAATGCTTCATAGTTTTGATAGGGTTTCTAGGTGTATGAAGGGGATATTGCATAAGTATGAGATTAGAGATTTTTAGTTGATACACTTGATTGCAATGCAATCTAGTTAGGCTTTCCTACTAGTAATGGCTCTATGTTTCAATGGATAAGGCACTAATCGCTACATTAGATGCACACTGATATGAATGGCATTTGCACAAAATCTTTTATTCAAATAAATTCAATTCTTCATGTTGTGTAGTGGGTTGAAAATAATTAACCCTCACTCAAATTATGAGATCCATAGATTTTCATTTAGCTACTATAGATCTGTGTCATTTCATGAGTTATTAGGAGATATAAGGGGTTTTTGTCTGCAATAAATAGATTCAGGGATATGTTTTGCAATGGTACGGTATCAATTGAATCTGAGGTCTATCCACCTAGGTTTTTGTAGAGCCTAAAGTGAAGAAGTATCAAGCATTATAATTGGCCCAAGACTACAGTCAGGTGTATCCATCATAGGAATTTGCCAGCCTTGGAGGCATTGGTCTAGTTTCTTGGTCATTTTCAAAACTATTAAATTAGGAGCCAACATTTAGAACACATCTTGGAGGAGTTTGGATTTGATATACCTAAACCTATAATCATTCATTGTGACAATCAGAGTGTCATTGAGATCTCTAAGCATCCAGTTCAACATCAATGGACAAAGCACATTGAGGTTCATATGCACTACATCAAAGAGCTTATACATGAGTAGATCATTGCACTACAATATTTTCCTATGGTAGAGTAGGCCACTGATGTCTTCACCAAACCCTTCACTAAGGTCAAGTATACTCATTTGTGAGATCTCTTGGGGGTGTGATGATATCTTCACCAAACACTTCATCTGAGGTCTTCCTCTATCTCATCCTTTTTATTGTACTTATCTCTCTTTTTGGTGGAGGGTTTTTCCCATGAGGTTTTCCCTCTTTCTCTACTTTATAAAAGATTGCATTGCATCATTGTATGTAGAGCATCGCTTTTGTACATGGGTACCTAACATGGTCTCGTAGCTAGGATGCATTATGGATTCGTGAGATTAAGTGGATTCCCCTAAGTTGCACTTAAGGGTGGGTGTTGATGTAAATAGATATTTACTATTTATACTTTACTTATGTTTACTTAGGTTAGTGCATTTTTTTTTTGTGAGACACTTAGGACTTTGTGTACCTTTTTGAGTTGTCACATTGACAACATAGAAGTACACAACTCTAATTCAGCACATGGTATTTACAATACTAGAGTTTGCATTAGTCATTAAGTTGTCATATAGACAAGATAGTTATTTGCACTCCCCCTTTAGCACATGTTGTCTACAACACTGATTTGCATGTTACACCTTTGTAGGCTTATCCTCTCATCACCGCACTTTCTTCTATACACAATGTAGGATAACCCATATCTAGTGGACATGTACCTAGTTGTATCACTTAATGATGTTGATTCTTAGGTATTCTAAATGTATCTTAGAGGTCTTTATATACGGACACTCGTAGTGTACTTGTACATGGAATTGAATATTATACAGTTATTCTAATCATACTTTGATCTATTTTGTGCTTGTGTTTGAGTTCCCTGGTCTTGGGTGAGTTTTTCCCTAAGGAAAATTCTTACAATTATATTTTTCAATGGTATCCATGTTTTTGAATGGAGATAATAAGGATTACGATACATAAAATGATTAAATCACAATCAAATGGGGGTGAATACTATCAAATAAGAAGTCAACATGCTAATAGGAGCATTATTTTAATTGCCAAATAGGCACTGCAGAAAATGAATTTGAGCCACTAAATTTGATTATTTTTACCTTGCATTAAATATAATTTTTACTGATCCAAAGGGCTACCAAGATAAAAATGCAATTTCCTCATGTCTTTTCAAACTTGTGAAAAAATTTTCTTATGGAATGAGTAGAGATGTTTGCGTGTCAGATAGAGACGAGGAGGATTTTGGGATTTTGGATATAGTGCAACATAAAATATGAAAGGGGGTCCACTCCTCATGGTCCATGGTGGCATGTCTAGGTGACATTTCCAAATCCATTTGGGAGTGAGAAGCACATTCAAGTAGATAAAAGATGGGCATTTGTCTAAAACCATTATATATTGCCTTTCTCATAGATAATGTAATGTGAGCTCTTCATTAGATGGACATGACCTTATTCAATGAGGTAGCCACAAATTACTCCTTCATATTTCTACAATAGTAGGAGCTTCCATTATTGATTTCTCTTCTTTGTCTTCTCATGAAGACTTCAAAAGAAAAATAATTAATGGGTGTTTTCACCATCCTCCATTCCAACCTACCTGATGCATACTTCATTTTTACCATCCTCACAAGGAAAGCTATAGAGTTTCAAACACTAATCAAGATTGAGTGAAATGATCTTAAATTACAAGTACCTAATTAGAATGGGCTATGTAAACTATAGTGCCTTGATTGGAAATCCAACCATGGACATAAGTGAGAGAATATATAATTAGAGTAAATTAATTGTTCTATGCATTTTTAAAAAAAAAATTTGGAGTACATCAACTGTCCCTCACCATTGGGGAATGATTAAAAGAGTGGCATGTTTGGTTGGATGTAGCTCCAATTTGAGAACAAACAACATTGTAGAGAAATCTATCAAATTTTAATGAAGACCGGTAATTTACCATTTTGAAATGGTGTAGATGACCTTGGAGTGCATCATTTTCTATTGCTAGGCGAATTGTAGAGATCACTACATAAGCATTAATGTTTGAAATGGAAGGGAGACATCATTTTAATTATAGATTTATGAAAAATGCAACAAGCAATAAATGTTAAGGGAGGTATTATTTTGGAATGTGCATGTTGAGATACAGGAAATCATTACCCAAGATCACTAATGATATTTTGTAAAGACTTCCCCTACAAAATTAATGCCACATCACCAATCTCCATAAAATGAAAAAGTCAAAGAAAATCAATGTCCTTTAAACATAGACTAGTCAACATTAATTGTCAATTATTATTAAATATACAAGAAATACATATACTACATACTAGATACCAAAATACTAAGATGGTATGAATAGGTTGACCAATTTGAAAGGAACTCTGAAACTTACTCAAGAAACATAAGACAAGAATATTGTAGGAGTTCTTTACCACCCTATCATGAAGTTTTTATACTTCCCTAGAATGTTTCCTGACACGAAAGACACTAAACCCAACATCTTGAAAGACTAACCAAGAAAAACATATTTCTTAAGATATGGTCAAAAGGTTACCATCCAATCCATATGGTAACATAAGGCACTCGTACATAGAAAAACTAATGACTAGTAATAACTTTAGAAATGATAAAATATCATTAATGCACCATTAGTTCATAGGCATGATAACATATTTAGTGTCTACACATAGGCACATAGTCATACACCTTATAAAAAAAGATATTCCCAATGCAAACATCTTAGTCTTTTCCATTATGCACATTGTTCTTATCATGACTAATCTAATGAGATTATAATCGCATAAATTTTCAATTCTGAGCATGATCACTTATGTATTACAAAATTACCTTATGCATCATTAGTTCATATGTATTACCATAATGAATCATATGTTCAGTACTTCTAATATAGAGAAGTAAACCAAACAAAATATGTCACAAAGATGTATGTTCAATTGTTCTGATATAGAGAAGTAAACCAAGTAAAATATATTGCAAAGATTCTCACTCAATGCATAGATCATCATGATCCACAATTGCATTCTACACATATTTAGAATTGAACAAGATTCTTTATTCTCTATCTAAACCTAGGTATACAATTTATTATATATTTACTAAACATATGAAGATTTGTTAGATACCACTGAATGTATTCAAGAAATGTGCATTATTATGTACAACCTTACACATGGGCTTAGACATTATGACGTGGTCATTAAGAAAATTTGTTCAATTTCATCTATGGCATGCTAATTTCATATCTCATATCTCATTTTTTGACTAGGTTGAACATTCATAATAAATTTGACAACAACCTGATCAATAGTTTAATGCCAACACTTAATCAAAACACCACTCAATATCTTGCAGCATAGTTAATGAGAGTAAGAACTTGAAATCACTTACAAAAATATGGTTTTTTTAATAATGGATGAGTAATGAAGTTTTAAAGGTAATCTACCTATTGGACTTTAAAATGTGAAATGCTAACAGTTAATGTTTCTTTTCATCATGTTTACATTTTCAGTCATTAATAGAAATTATAAGAATCTATTTTTATGTAAAAGATGAACACCAATGAACTTTTATACATAATTCTCTTAATTTCCATAATTTATCTTTTAGAACCTATTCTTTCTTACCCAATTTTAACAACAATAACATTTTTAACTTGATACTCTATAGACTACTCATTATCTAAATGATAAAAGTAAGGTCTTTTATGTAATATCCATGTCATTAATTTATTTATCTAATTTGGACCATTTTATTTTAGCCAAAAATGTGCCATCATTCCTACAAGAATATATAATATCGTGATTAAATTTAGATAAGGATAATATTTGTTATTGCACCTTCATTGTATGGATATTATCAAATATTTGGTCATTTATCTCAATCCATCCTAAGACCTTTTTTTTGCAGCCAGCCAATTTAAAACAATAAAATAAAATAAAAATAAATAGAGAATTTCAAGTGATAATTGTGGTCCAACTAGAACATGACAAGATTTTTTTCAAGGGAATGCATTTAATAAGATCCTTGAAGAGATGATAGATCTAGATTTTATTTGTTAAATGTCTATTCAACTAGCTTGTATTCCCTCTATTTGTTTGAAGAATCATTAATTCTAGATTTTTTATCATGTTCAACTTTTTCTTGGTTAAGATACATTGAGATTTGATCAAGTTGTTTGGATTCAATAATCTACTATCAATGCCCACAAAACAAGACAATAACCACAAAAAAATGTTGGAATTGAAGATATGCTATTCCTATCATAGACATGATTTATCACTTCCAATCTCATTATTGCAGCTTGTTTTAATGCTATCAATCTCATTATCATAGACTTTTTTTACTTAATGTCACAATCCTAAGGAATGCAAGCTTCTCCCTCTATTTGGATGTTGTTTGATTTGATTTTTCATTTTCATAAGGTCTATTGGTTTTGAATTAAAAAGAGTTATTAATTTCTACCACCAAGACTTCCTAATCAAAATTTCAATAAGCATTTCATCTTTAACTATTGGATAAGAAGCCTATTTGCCATGGTTTTCCATACTTCCAGTTTTACCTAAAAAAAATTATAAGCATTAACAATTATTTCTTCCCCATGTTTCTATTGTAGTGATTAGTATGGAAAGAAAATCTTCCTCTAATTCATTTCTATCATATTCATCAAAAGTGAATCAATATGTAGGTAATGTCATCAGTCTTAAAAGAGAAAAATAATGGGAAGTATGGGAACTTGGAGACACTCTAGCCTGAACTCATTTTCTAATCTCTGACAATAGCTCCACTCTTCTTCTCCTATTCCCCCACACTCCTAGTCACCTATGTTCTCCACTCTTCTTCTCCTATTCCCACACACTCCCTTCTATTGTCCACTCTTCTTCTCTTGTTCTACCACACTCCCAGTGACATATGTTTATGTTCTTTCAAGAAATTCCCCCAATCTTCTTACCTACCATTTTTCTTCATAACTAACCCAATTGTATTTTTCCCTTGAGACAAAAGAAAATAACAATCTTTATTTTTTTTTAAACCTATAATTAAAATTGATAATATCCACGTGGAAAGAAAAATTATTGAAATATTAAGTGGAACAAAATATGGGTTGTGACATAGTTGCACATAGTTTTAATATTAGGAACCTCAAGTTTGGCTTTCTTTTCTCAATCTGTATTCTCAAATAATAATAAAATGGATTATGTAGGGGTATTTAGTAAAGTGCAATCACCATAGTTGTATGAATATAGAGGTTATATGGATAAGAAGAATTTTAGGCCCATATTCTTTGTGCACAAGTTTCTTTGTGCATTTTTATATCAATGCATACACTAGTGACATAACTTAAGCTCTTCTCTTAAAGACAAGACATAAGACTTCCATGTGGGCCTAGAGGTCAGTTTGGTGCACATTGTAAATTTTCACTAACAATGACAAACATGGTGATGTGAACCCTGATAGATCAAAGAGAAATATCCATGTGGCACCATGGGAGGTTGAGCACAACTTTGTTGATCTACCACATGGTTAGTTAAAAGATGCTCTGAGGTTATGATGAATTTTTAAGTGCAACTTTGTGACCATTTGAGATAGGTTGTGGTTAATGGAGGATTTCACTAACTACTAGAAGTTAGTCACAACTTTTTAGTGCTTAATGGAGTTTTGAGGTTAAGGGTTGAGATGTTGTGACTCACTCATAAGTGTACCTTCTCTTGCTTTAAAGTTTTTTACACTATGGAGGTTCATAAGTAACAAAATAATGATATGCGACAATGTAGTAGATGGTCCATTTAGTTACTAGAGCTAATCAGAGAATGCCACATGTCATTTGTAGGTTTAACAAGGGTTTAACAAGCCCAAATTAGGAGGAAAAAGAAAAGTTAGCTACGAATGGTAGATTTCAATTAAATTTTCAACTTAGCTAGGTTACTCAAATAGGCCTATGTGTGCAAAATATTTTAATAAGCTTGCATGATTATTCATATAATTTATGACCATTGAATAAGTTCAAATATATAGAATATTTCAAAGGGCATGTTCATCTCTAAGAATTGCAAGTTCAAATGTATGGAAATGGCCTCATATTGATTCAAATATATAAGTCTTGTATACCATAATAAATTGGAGATAATGAAATTTTTGATTTTGTAGTTAGAATGTGTACAAGTCCGAACAAGAAATATTTATTCATAGTTTATCAAAACTAGAGCATTCTAATATAGACTATCTTGTTTTTACCTTGGAGGGTTGTTTTTAGTTTTTGGGAAAACCATCAAATGGGTTTATTTAAAATATGGCATGTCTGATTCTACAAGTGATATTTTTCCTTGGAATTCATTTAGTGATGATTTGGACACAAGTTTAGTAGCAAATCTGATCATGTTTTAAGTGGCAGTTTTCTTCATCTTTTGGGTGCTGAATAAAATGATGAAGATTGGATATGAAATTGGAAGAATAGAGATGCGACATGCTTTGTAATAGAAGATGGAAGAATTTCAAGTGGAAAGAAATCATCTATAGATTAGATCTAGGGTTCTTCTACTTCCCACATTCTCACTTTACTCTCATTGTACAAGGTTGGTTCCAGTCTATTGAGAAAGGCTCTAATTGTGATTCCACCATTTCTTAGCATTTTCTCTTTGTTTGAACAATAATGATGAAGGCATAGTGGAAAGTCCTATTTTAGTTTTTGTTTTATGAGTTACTTTCCTACATATTGAAAGTATTTTTCTTAAGGAAGTGAATGCATCACAAAAAATTAAAATAGCTTCATTCTAATTCTTGTCTCCTACCTCTTTAGTTTGCAATTTTTATGATGTGCAAGAAAATATCATAGATCTAAGTTGTATCTTGTTTAAGGCTATATTTCGTAATATATTTATTTATTTATTCAAGGAATCAAGTAAATCCATGATGTATTTTGACAAGGTTGTAGATTTCATGGAAGGATTCTGATAAGCATGAGATTCAGTATGAAGAATGATATGTTATTTACAGAGTGAATAGATAGATCACCAATATTTTAATGTATGTTGTAGTTTTTGGCATACCCAATGGATTAGGCAATGATCTTAGTTGGAGATTACATAGTTTGGTGGTTTCATATTTGGTTTTATACTAAAATCATTCATTATCAAATCACTATCCCTTTTATGTTGTAGAGGTGAAAAGAAAACCCCCACTTAGCCTGTGAATGTATAGGTTATGTTACAAGCTCTCTTATACCTATGTTATTGAATAGGTATAGAAGAAAATTATATTTTATATTTTATATTTAGATTTAGATCTATGTTTTTGCACTATTCATATGGATGAATCTAAAGTCTACCTTCTTAGGTTTTCCAGAGCTTAAAGAGAAGGACAATAGTGTTATAGTTGGACCAAGCTCGTGTCAAAGTGCATTCATCATAGAATTTATCTTCCCTTAGATGCATTTTGTCTTAAACTACCTAATAGTTAAAATCACTATTAAATTAGTAGCCATCAAGAAGTACTTTATCCTATTTATTGATTATTTCTCTAGAATGATGAATGTGATATTTTTTAATGAAAAAATTGATGCTTTACAAAAATTTAAGTGGTAGTTAGCTAATGCTAAAAAGGAAATAGTAAATTTTTTAAAATACTTTAGATCAAATAGAGGAGATGAATTCATATTAGAGGAGTTCAATAAATTTGGTAATGACAACATAAGCAAAAGACAAATGTTAGTACTAGAAACTCCACCAAAAAAAGGGATAGCTAAAAGAAGGAATGTATACATCATGGAATGTGCAAGAACACTTGCTAGCCTATTTTTTCACTATTCTTGTTGTATGTATTTAGTAGTGGAAAACCCTAAGTATGTGCCTTGAAAATTTTGAAATTGGGTCATACTCTGGGTAAAGTTTATAAAAAACTTTAATGCCTTGTTTTACCCTAGTTTTTGAAAATACTTTTGAAAGTGCTATTTAAAAACTTTTAGGTGGGACACATTTACCCTAAGGTTGGGCTTATGCAAGGATGAATTAATTAAAATTTGATATAATATTATTAACCTTGCTTTTGATTGTAGTCATTTTGAGTGTTTTATTAAAAAAATATTAACTGCAACACCTTTTGGATTAGTTGTCAATCTATGGAAGATCAACGGATGGTGCATCGCAACATTGACATGTAAGGTTTTTAAGTAAAGTGCGCATGCACCTTTTGGCCATGTAGCATCATGGGCCCACCTTTTTAGAGGGTAACACTAATGTGTCTTCCATGGCAGTTTTCAGGTGAGTTAGACTAAAAGGAAGTATTCCATTAGTCAATTCAGATGATGCAGTGTTATAAAAGTGCATGATTTTATGATCATTGATTTGTGTGAGATCCATCATCAGTGCATGCCCACATTTTAAGTTTCTTGATAGATAAATAATGCGAGCAACTGATAATTTTACATGTAGCAAGATGGGATTGAGGATGTAGGGTATGTATCACATTGTGCCAAGTAGTAAAGTGATTGTTGATGAGTACTTCTAGTTGTGCCAATAAAAAGGTTTGTTTGTCAGAAAGGTTGGAAGCTTTATCAATCGTAGATCTTTTGAAGATGAGTAACTAGTGCTTGCCTACATTAAGAAAATTCTCATGGGTAAAATAATGTGGGCATGCACCTTTGCACTACATGGCATAGTGGGACCAAGTCTTGGGTAGACTAGTGAGTCATGTCTAGTTGTAAGGTCTTGTTGACTTGGAATGTGTTCCTCGGTTGAATATGACATGTATGCCAACTTGGGACTGATAATTTCATGAGTGAAAAAACTCTAAACATTAATGTGGTAGTCAAATTTGTTAGAGCATGATGTCTCAAAGGTATTATTTCATTGGTCCAAGTGGATGTTTCAACTATAAAAGACAAAGATTGTGACCCATTGTTGATCTTGGTCAAATTGATGAAGGGCACTTGCCCACATTAAGAACTTGCAAGAAATTGAAACAATGCAGGTAAGTACCATGTGGACAAATATCAAGGGTGAGGTTAGCACCCCAATCTCTAAATGTCAAAAAGGTTTAAGCTGTGCTACCATTGATCTTTCACAGATCGACGGTTGGCACTTGCCTGCATAAGGAAAATGTTCACTAATTAAACAAAGTGGGGATGTGCTAGCCTAATACATGGAAAAGGTGACGTTAAAGACTCACTTTCTTAGAAGATGTCATGGGACCCACTTGTGTGGAAGTTTTTCAGAAGGCACTAATTCACATGGATAGTTCTTACTTGTCAGTATAGCATGGTAGATAAATAATGTGGGAAAGTGTCATGATGACATGTGTCCCATGTGATGTCATCATCTTCATCACAAGTTGTTAATAGGATCTCAATCATGCCACCATTGATCTTTCATAGATCAATGATTGGAACTTGCCTACAATTTCAAGTTGCAAGGGTTTTAAATAATGCGGGCATGTGCCAATGTGACACATGGAATAGTGGGGCAAACTATTACCAAAGAGGGTTAATGTCTACTAGGTAAAATCACAAACCTATGTCACCTTTTATAAAGAAACTTGATATCAAAATGTGATAGTTCAACATTAATGACAAAAAGAATGGTATTTTTGTTTAAAATATGAAGATGATGTAAACTAATGAAATGTGTAGAATTGGATGAATTTTATGCCTATAATTTTTATAATTCTTTTGAGTAAGAATTTATACATTTTATTTTATTTTGAAGTCCCTTTTTTAACTATAAAAAAAATAGGGTGTAGTTCCCATCAAACAAGTATATGTAAATCATCTTTTTTTGTATTGATTTGAAAATATCCCATAGATGACATGTATAGCTAGTGCACAAAAAAAGAAATAATTATTTTTGATGTATATTTTCTTTGTTATAAGTACTCAAGTTCGACCTTATCAAAATCCAACAATTTTTTCCTCCCATCAAAAATTCCCTATCAAATCTATACCTTCTTGAAAAAAAATTACATATTCATGAAGAGGATTCTCTCCTCTAGAGATAAATATAATTTTTTAATTTTTTTGATATGATTTACTATTTTTTTTCCTTTTTTGAGGGAGCATCTTTTGAAATGTTGAAATATCGACTTATAAAATTTTGAGATTATAACATATTATAACTAATCAAAACACTCAAAAATTTATATAATGATGACATTGAATCTAATATCTATAAAAGGGTATTTTTAGTTTTTGAAAAAAGTTGAGTTTTGATAGAGAAATGAGATTTGACCAAAACAAGTTTTTGTATCATAAATAGTGACATAGATATGTGCCTTTACCCTACTAGGATGGAAGATTTATTATGCTAGCTATGTCATACCTTGTACTTATTGCCACAAAAATGTTTTATTTATCTCAACCATTGATCTAGAGGAAGATTGATGGTCAATTAATCCTTGCATTTTCAAAATACAAGAAACTTAAGCAATGTGAGAAAGTACTTGATCGACATGTGGCCATATTTTTTTAAAGTCATAAAGCCTTTGATTTTTGAGTTAAGGCCATCCGATCTAATGAAATCGAGGGACAAGATTCAAATTTGATTACAACTAGGAAATAAGGGCTACTAGAAGTTAATATGGTTCAAAGTTCATTCATGTGATTTCAATGCCTGAATATAATACATGATCTCACCATTATTGAACTACAAAATTGGAAAAGGTTATCAGAGCATAGAGAACTTTTGGAGCTAGGGCATAGAATTTTGTACAGAAATTTAGTCAAATTGTAGTAGAGATTCTATAGAGAAGAAGCTTGATTTTACGGATAAGTGCTCTGTGACTTCTGAATAGCAAGAATTTGGTGTTGTCAAAATTAAAAAATCTTAGAAAATGCCACCACGAAAGGAATTCTCAAGAAAAAATGGTTATCTTAAGAGGGTCATACATGATGATTTCCTTGAACAATTCCCACTATTAGTTAATGAAGTAACTTAGTGGAGAGAGCTCATCCCAAAGAACCCTAGGGTAGCTATAGTAGAGGGTTTTTATGATAGGGCTAACTGGGTAAGAGATGCCCAGGTCTCTATGGGAGGATTAGAATTGTTTAAGAAGTGGTTTTCAGAATGAAAACTAGATACCCCTATGAGCAATGTCTAGGAATTTGACATTAGGAAATTAATAGTCCATGTAGTTCTCTTTGATAGTGATCTACTAACTAATCTAGCTAAGAAGTATGATCCTATTACAAGGTGGGTAAAAAACCATGCTAGAGTAAATCTTTTTAAGGTTTTCCTTGAATTTATTAGTGAATTTTTTTATTTAAACTCTAACCATGTTGTGCATGAAACCATTGATATGGATGACCTTCAAGCAAGGTATGATGCACATAGGATTGCAAGAGCATTCTGTCAAGATTGGTACATTATCTATGATTACTGCCAGCACCCTAGAGCCATTAATGAGGAGACATTTCAATCTTAGGGCTGAAGCACTATATTTTTCTCTCTACAAGATTTTTAGGATGGATGAAGTAGAAAAAATCCCAACCTCAATTATTCTTATCATGGCTCAGACTCTACAATTTAGGATGAACACTATTCTTGATTTTGCCACTCTCCTTGCACGAGAAATTCACAATGGTTTGGTGGGGATATCCCAAGGGAAAGTAAACAAACCATTTTGTTGGTACTCATTGCTCATGCATGTATGTTTGTATAAGGGAGTTACCTAATTCTCTAAGGGTATGGAGCTGGAAGTAACCAAAGATGGAGAGAAGAATCCAATTTAGCTATGGAGTGTTGACATGACCCCAAACCCTAGAGATGCTAGTTTTATGAGGTTTGATAGATATTTTGCATCCAAGCTTAGATTGCTCTTGAGAGGAGATAAACCTATGATGGAGACACAACCCAAGCACAAAATGGACACAATAGGAAAGGGAAAATTATATTAACTATGTAAATATGCTATTACATTTAGTACAGAGAAAATAGACTTCAAAACATGCCCTATGGGCTTACAATAGTATAAATCTGGAGATAATTTCTCCTTTCAATACCTCCTCTCAAACTCCACTCCGAATTGCTTTTTACAATGCCAGAAATGTTCTTAAATAGACCCTGGAGGTTTAAGGATTAGGAGTACATTCTAGAAAGTGCTAGTTGGCATCCACCGACCAAATAGAAGGTTCCAAAAGCTATGGTAGAAGTCGACGCAAATCTAGAAGAATCCAAAAATGGTAACTGAACTTTCAGGAGGCATAACTTTTGAACCGTAGCTCCGATTGATGAACCATTTACATTTTTGGAAAGCTCTCAAAGTGCTCTATAGGCTTGTGGACCAGCTTTACTCATCCCCCATTTTTTGGCCCTTTTTGAGGTCATTTAATGTCGCCAACCTAACTTTGAAGCACTCTTAGGAGGTCTCCAAAAATCAAAAAACTACAATAGCTTTTAAACCGTGGGGCCTTTTGACCAGATTCTTTTTTTGGAATGCTCTAAATTACAATTACATTCATCTAGCCAATTTACACCTTCTAGTTCACCAAAATGATGGCTCAATTATATACTCCTAATTTTTTAGCATTTACACATATCCCAAGGTGTTCAAATACTCTATCCTATAACACTAATAGTGGAGCTGTGAGAGTTGGAACCTTTATTTGATCCAAATGGGTATCCAAAAATGAAAACACATGAAACATAAACTAAGTCTAAGTACATTTTTTTGGTTGACACAGGATTGCCCTTATACCTCTAGATGCTCCTACATCAGATACGCAGGGTAGATTGAAAAGTGACCCAGTCACTTTATGAATGGTAGAGGAAATCCCAAATGGGAAACCTTAGTTGCTAAAATCCAAGTTGAGTCCTCTATAGGCCATCCTTTCCACTTGACCAAATACTCTTCATAATGCCTATGTCTGGTACTCCTGCCCACACAATGATTTAGAATATCTTCTATCTCCTCCTTCTTAGAAGCAGGAATTGGACATCGCTCTAACATTGGCTCCTGATCTGCACCATCATCATGATACTCTGTTAAGTCTACAATGTTGAAAATAGGAGAAATGTGAATACCGTCTCGCAACTCCACCTCATATGCATTTCCTAAGTCATGTTTCTTCAAAATTTTGCAGGGGCCAAATTTCTTCATTTTTAGCTTGTTGTAAGTATCAGATGGAAATCTTTCTTTCTATAAGTGTACCATGACTAGATCCCCTACTTGGAATTCCTTATGTCTTCTCCTTTGATCAGCCCTAGCTTTATACTCTTGATTCATCTTGGTAATGTGTGCTTGAACCTCCTCATGTAGACGCTTAATATGTTCAAAAAATTCTTCAGCTTTAGCACTTGTCCTCTCCCCTTTCTCTATCTTCCTCAATTCTGGTGTAGTCCTTGGGGTACTTCCATATACAATTTGGAATGGTGATTTTCCAGTACTCCTATTTATAGAGTTATTGTAAGCAAACTCTACTTGTGGTAGAATCAAATCCCACCCCCTGCGCTTATCCCCAACTAAGCATCTCAACAAATTTCCCAAACTTTTGTTTACCACTTTTGTTTGGCCATCACTCTGCGGGTGATGTGTGGAACTGAACTTGAAGTCTGTTCTCAACTTCTTCCACAATGTCCTCCAAAAATACCCCACAAATTTAGTATCTTTGTTAGAAACTATACTCCTTGGGAGACCATGTAGTCTTACCACCTCACTGAAAAACAAGTCTGCAATATGGACAGCATCATGAGTTTTGTGGCATGGAATGAAATGTGCCATTTTGGAGAACCTATCAACCACCACAAATACTGAGTCATTACCCCTTTGTGTCCTTGGCAATCCAAGAAAAAAATCCATACTTATGTTCTCCCATGGCTTTGATGGAACAGGTAATGGCTGATATAGTCAAGTATTGTGATTAAATCCCTTGGCAACTTGACAAATCTGACTACTCTATACAAACTTCTTCACATCCTATGAAATCTGAGGCCAAAAATAATGTTCTTTAAGAATGGAAATGGTCTTATCTCGACCAAAATGTCCTACCATCCCTCCACTGTGTTTCTCCTTAATCAAATTTTCCCTCATGGAATTCCTTGGAATGCATAATTGACTGCCCTTGAATAACATACCATCCTGAATCAAATAGTCTAACCATTTAGTTCTATCTACAACAACTGGCTCTTTACAAGCTTTCCATGCTTTAGCAAAATTAGGATCCTCAAGGTACAGATTCTTGAGTTCATCAAACCCAACTACTTCAACTTTCATTACTGTAAGCAACAACTGTCTCCTACTTAGTGCATCTGCAACCCTATTAGATTTTCCACTTCTATGCTTCAACACAAATATATAGCTTTGCAAGAACTCTACCCACTTCATATGCCTCTGATTCAATTTACCTTGGCTATTTAGGTACTATAATGCCTGGTAATCAGTATATAAAAAAAATTCCCTTGGCAACAAATAATGCCTCCATTTCTTTAAGGCTTGAACTATTGCATAGAAATCTTGATCATAAACATAATACTTCTTTTTCGCATCATTCAATTTTTTACTGAAATATGCAATAGGCTTACCTTCTTGACTCAATACAGCTCCAATAGTACTACCACTAGCATCACAATCCACCTGGAACACCTTTCTAAAATCTAGAAGTGCCAACATGGGTTGTTCTGTCACTGCTTCTTGCAGCTGTCGTAGTCCATTTGAACTCTTTTCTATCCCCTCTTATTGTGCTAGTCAGGGGTGCACATATGCCACTTAAATTCTTAATGAACTTCTTGTAAAAACTAACCAAACCATGAAATAATCTTACCTTAGTAGCAAACCTTGGAGTATGCCATTCCAAGATGGCTTTTACCTTCTCTAGATCCATTTTGAGACCTTCAGGTGATATAAGAAACCCCAAGTAGACTAATTCCCTTTTTGCAAAGATACACTTCTTTAGATTAATTAACAATTTCTCTTCCCTTAACCTTTCAAGGACACTAAAAATATGCAATAAATGTTCTTCCAAAGTCAATCCAAAGCGCATGACTAACCACTCATAAAGACCCTCCTTGGTCTTGAAGGTTGTTTTCCACTCATCTCCTTCTCGTATCTATATCTGATGATAGCCACTCTTAAGATCTATCTTTGTGAAGTACTGAGCTTCACTCAAGAAATCCATAAGATCATCTATTCTTGGCAAAGGAAACTAATACTTGATGGTTATCCTATTTATAGATCAAGAATCTGTACACATTCTCCACTCTCCATCCTTTTTTGGTGCCAGTACTGTAGGTATTGCACATGGACTCGAGCTTTCCCGAATCAAACCCTTTCTCAATAGCTCCTACACTTGTCTGTTTAGCTCCTTAGTTTCAGTAGGAGTCATCCTGTCAGTAGCCTTGTTAGGTAAGCTAGCTCCTAGGATTAAATCTATCTGATGACTGATTTGCCTTACTGGTGGCAATCCTTCTAGAACATTATCAGAGATGATATCTCCAAACTCACCTAGTAAATCTGAAGCTTCAAGTGGTATTTCACTACTACCTTCTTTATCATTCCTAGGAATCAAAGCATAGCATATACACTGATGTTTCATGCCATCTAAAAAGTTCCTTCCATCAATAAGACAAATCCTAGCACTGCTACATACCTTTTCACCTTCCTTTTTCATGGGCTTCAGTTTGTGGCAAACTCCATCCTTTGTTAGAGAGTATATGTTTACATGACCATCATATACTACATGCCTATCAAACTGCCACAGTCTTCCCAATAATAGATGACAAGCATCCATTGGAATAACATCACAGAGAACTTCATCATGGTAACTCCCAATTTTGAATTTCACTAAACAATGTTCACTTACTAGGACCTTATGATCATCCTTCACCCAAGAAATCTGATAGGGCTAGGGGTGTTTCTCCCTCTTGAGCTTCAGCTTAGAGACCATCTCCTCTGATACAAAGTTATCAGTGCTACCACCATCAATGATCACATCACAACATTTATCCTAACAGTTGCACTTGGTATAGAATAAACTCCTCCTTTGTCCTAGTTCAATCTCACCACTTAGTAGGACCCTTTCATTTACTAAAGTCTCTCCTCTTTTTGCATCCTCTGAATGTGATGATTGTGTATCCTCATCCACATGAGCAACCCTAGCTTTACCCTCAGCTCTCCTATATGTCCTTCTTTGTCATTGAGGGCATTCAAAGGCATGATGACCTTATTCATTGCAATGGAAATAGGTACCATGAAAGCCTCCTCTTCCTTGTCCACATCCTCTACCTCTTCCTCTCTGATTTCCAAAGTCTTGATCTTAGGAGCAGTTGAAACCCTTGTTTCTCTAGTTCCTGCTAGTACCCACATCTTCATTTTTCTTTTGGGTTTCATTTCGGCCTCTAGATGACCTACTACTACCCCTTCCTCCTTGACCATGCCCTCTTTGTCTCCCTTCAGACCTCTTATTTAGCTTCTCTTCAACTCGCAGGGAAAACTGGTATGCCTGTTCAATGCTGGTCATTCTTACCAGACTTAATTCCTCCTGGATGCTAGGTCGCAACCCACTGATATAATGATCAACCTTCTCCTTATTTGCTTCTGCATGCCCTACTCTAATCAGAAGTCAATAAAACTCCTCTATATATTCCTGGACTAATTTTCTTGCTTGCTTTAACCCATGCATCTTCTTGAACAAATCAAGCTCATAATCAACAAGAATGAACTGTTTCTTCAATTTTTCCACCATACGATCCCACCTTGTGATCTTCTCCTTTCCTCTTCTATTTATTTCCAATTGAACCTCTTGCCACCAGATTTTGGCATGTCCTTTTAGTTTGGCCTTTGCAAACTTAACCCTATCTAGGTCCCTGATATCCTCATACTCAAAGTATTCTTCCAGTTCATTGATCCAATCGATCAACTCATCTGGTTTCAAATTTCCTAAAAATACACCCACATCAATTTTTGGTCTTTTTCCAAACTTAGTAATGGTCCTAAAGAGCCTTTCCTCTACCTAATTCAGAACTTTCCCATCAAATTCCCCTTTTGGTCCAATTTCTTCTTCTTCATTGTCATCCTCACTTTCGTCGCCTGTGAAAACATTTGTTCCTCTATGGAGCTCCTCATGCAATGCTTGAACCTACCTTTGGAGGGCTCTAACATCCTCAAGATTAATAGCTCTAGCCCTTCCACCATTTTCTCTTCATGGAGGCATCTTCTTAACTCAAACCCTTAACCACACAGTCTTGGTGCAAATTGCCTCACAGTCGACGCTCTGTGTACACACTTAGGAAAAACTTGCTCTGATACAACTTGATGGAGACACAACCCAAGCACATAATGGACACAATAGGCAAGGGAAAATTATATTAACTATGTAAATATGCTATTACATTTAGTACAGAGAAAATAGACTTCAAAACATGCCATATGGGCTTAAAATAGTATAAATCTAGAGAAAATTTCTCCTTTTAGTACCTCCTCTCAAACTCCACTCTGAATTGCCTTTTATAATGCCAGAAATGTTCTTAAATAGATCTCGAAGGTTTAAGGATTAGGAGTACATTCTAGAAAGTGCTAGTTGGCATCCACTGACCAAATAGAAGGTTCCAAAAGCTGCGTTAGAAGTCAACGCGAATCTAGAAGAATCCAAAAATGGTAACCGAACTTCTGGGAGGCATAACTTTTGAACCGTAGCTCCGATTGACAAACCATTTACATTTTTGGAAAGATATTGAAGCACTCTATAGCCCAATGGATGAGCCTAGCTCATCCCCCATTTTTTGGCCCTTTTAGAGGTCATTGAATGCCCCTAACTTGACTTTGAAGCACTCTTAGGAGGTCTCCAAAAGTTGAAAAACTCCAATAACTTTCAAACCGTGGGGCCTCTTGACCTGATTCCTTTTCTGGAATGCTCTAAATTAAAATTACATTCATCTGGCCAATTTACAGCTTCCATTTCACCAAAATGATGGCTCAATTACATACTCCTATTTTTTTACTATTTACACATATCCCAAGGTGTTCAAATAGTCTATCCTAGAACACTGATAGTGGAACTGTGAGAGTTGAAACCTTTATTTGACCCAAATGGGTATCCATAAATGAAAACACATGAAACAGAAACTAAGTCTAAGTACATTTTGTTTGTTGACACAGGATTTCCTTTATACCTCTGGATGCTCTTGCATCACCCTAGGATTTCACAATCACTGCTAGAATTGGTCAGACCCAAGGACCATGCAAAAGGGCTTCTAGTTAGTCATAACTAGGGGGATATAATCCCATACAATGTTTCAATAGTGATTATAATATATGGCTTTTTGGGGAAGCCTCATGAGCTACCATTCCATGTGCCTCTAAAAATAGGGATAGCAAAGTTTTTATGGCAGATTGGGACCATTGATGAAAGAGATTTGGCCAAGAAAGGTACTTTCTTCTTGGTTGTTACTATAGTACATGATTTTGTTTTTGTAAGAAAGGGATGAAAATGCCTTAGTTTATTTCTAGATAAGTATAACATGGTAGAGTCCCATGCAAGATTTATTGATCCAAAAGGTTTTTATGATCTTTCAAGAGAAAGGAAAAAAGCTATTTGCATGACATAGCAAGTTTATTTTCTTGAAGACATTATTAGAAACATTTTCTCTTTATAGGAATAGGAATTGGGAAAAGAAAAATGGATAGTGTTTACTAAAACTTTGGAATCCATCAATGCTTTTCACTCTAATTATGACCCTCTGAAAGATAAAAAATTATTGGGGAGCTAAAATGCAAGCATTGATGAACAATTTTTCTATAATAATACAAACAATAAACAAGAAGAAGGCTACATATGCCAGAACTTATCTAGACAGAGTTGCAGAGGTACATAGAAGAATAAATAGAAAAAACATAGTGGTTCCTAGTCAATATACTTTGCAGAAGAGGGCATGATATGTGATGATAAAGCATTCACAATAGGTTCCCCCTTAGGAAAGACCAAGGCCAGTTAGCCCATCTGTAGCTAGTTCCCCAAAGAGATAGAAGTTGGAGCAAGGATCTCCCTCCAATGTAGAATAATAATCCCCAAGCCACACCCCAATTCAAATAGATTATGAAGCATCTTTAAGGGAGCAACTGAGACAAATTGGTGGAGAAGGGGATGTTATTGTTACCACCATAGATTTGGAGAGTGGAGTACCTCAAGAGCCTCCTGTACCCTCCTTGCACCTTACAATTGCTGACTATCAAGGTAAGGAGATAGACCCAATTGTTTCTCAAGCTTCTAAAAATTTTATTAACGATGAAAATTTTGTCAAATCTAAAGCTTTTGCACAATTTTTGTGGAGATTAAATATAGGAAATTTTGAAAAAACTTGTGAGAAAATAAAAGTAGAGCACCTTAATAAACCAAACTCTATTATCAAGGAGGAGGAAAAATCTAATTTTTTGAGTGAATTTTCCCAATTTATACCTAAGGTCAAGAGGCAATTAGTTAAGCAATCAGGGGTCCTCATTTAGCTAGAATGGGACATAGTTAATGCAATGATTTTTGATTCAATAAGAAAAGAAAAGGATGTATAGTATAAAACTGAGGAAGAGGTATTGTAGGCCCATATGGGATTCAAATTCAGTGATGACCACCAGGCCTTGGTAATTTGGTCAATTGAAAATAGAGACAAAACTAGAATGCAAGAAATCTCCACTCTAGAGCATACTAATGCACTACTAGTATTCAAGGCTAGTGAGGTTGGCAGTAAATAGATTTTTGGAATGGCTTTAGAAATGATGAAATTTGGCATTATGTTGTCTAGATAGGAAGATGATAGGTTTGCAAAACTCAATGCTAGATTTAAGGAAGTTTTGAAAGCATAGAAGATAGGGGTAAACATATTCAATCATTGGAAAACAAAGTATCTCAAATGGAGAAACAACTTGGGAAAAGAAAAGTAGGAGATTTTAGCAGACCAAAGATTGTATACAACCCTAGGCTAGCCATTGAACCATTCAAGTGAACCCCTATTATTGAGATACCAGACACCCCTAAGAGACCACAATTCTACATAGAAAAAGATTTTGAAGAAGAAAGCTATAAATTATATGCATTGCATGTAGAGTTAAACAGTTAGTATGAAGAAAAGATAAGGCAAGGTATATTGTATTTGATAGATAGAATTGAGTGACCAACATTCTTTCATCAATTGGTAAGGATTGCAAAAATAAGAGATGAATTGAAAAGAGATGAGGTTAAATTTAGACCTCTTGTATAGAAGTGAACAGAAAGAAATAATGATATCACTGCTATGTGCATATCAATCATCCAATTTCCTTGTCATCAAATAGAGAACATTTTTGATTTCTTGACTAAATTGGAAGGTTTTGATAACAAATGGGATTCTTTTTAGAAAAGAGTGACAATTTGTTTTCCAAGTACATAGTTGAAGAATTTGATTTATTTCCTAGTGCTCTAAAAATTGTTGGTAAAGTAAAGGAAAAAGATGAGCGGAAAAAGGAGTTGGATGAGAATTTTTGTTAAAGGGGGAATAATGTCATAAATGAAACTGGGCACTTATAATGCACTATGACCAATGAGGAGTTGGTTAAAGTGCATATATTCTATAACACCAAAAGAAAAGATTTTGTTGATATAGAGGCAGTTGGAAATGCTTTGATAACCATACAATGAGAGGTCCTAAATTTTGATTGGCCTGATGATACTGCCTACAATGAATGGAAGGAAAAATTCATGTCCATAGAATAGATGGTAGAAGGTAACAGGGTAGAAGATGATGCTGAAGTGCCTATTACCTTTATAGTTAATGATGAAGACAAATAGAATCCCTAGGTTAAAGTGAATTTGTAGGTAACTTAAGATGACTCATCACTTTCAAGCCTAATAGCCACTTACTCCAAGGAATAAAAATGATAGAAGAATCAAGTCATGGTGCTTTTGTCATTCCAAGAATTGTAATAGAAAAGGGGCCTACCAAAGGAATGTTTGATGTAAAATTGTTTCTATTGCACATAGATTTTTCTTTTTGTGACAACTGCTTGTAAATATGTTTTGTTTAGAATAGCTATCAATTCTCTATGCCTGAAGCTTGTTGTATCTCACATTATATGAGTGAGATTCTAGGGCTAGAGAAGGTTCCAATTTGTAATGCATTTTATTTTTATACTTAGGATGTTTTTTGGTCCAGTTTTTGAACAATCTTTATGATGTATCTTCTCTACAAATCTTCTAAGAATACATTAATATGGAGTGATATTTTTGTTTCTTTCTAAGGTCATTTTGAGTTTACTAAAATTTTATACAATTTTCAAGGAAAAATAATAAAAAATTTGAGTTTTCCCCATATTAATTCTTATTGAATTTTGTCTCCTTCATTGTTACTTGGTTATTGTGAGATTGTATGAGTAAAGCTTGTTCAATTGAATGCAATTCATTTAGGTTGTATGTGAATTCATTACTGCTATTAATTCAATAAATTAAATAAAGGCTTTGACAACTTTGATGGGATTTCTATGTTAACATAAAGGATGTCTATAAGTATGAATTCTAGTAAGAATTGCTGATAATATTTTTTGTAATGCAACAAATTAGATCTATAAATTGGTGTGGACTCTAAATCCCAATGGAATAGGCATTGATCAAATTAATTCAATCTATAAATAGGTATACCATTAAGAAGCATCAAATCTAAAATCACAATCAGCTTTATTTTACTTTTCTTGAAGATTTTCAAGGGTGGTCAACACTTGTTTGGATGGAATATTTTAGCCTTAGTTAGCCACTATTGCTGGGAATATTTCCAAACTTATAGAAGAATTGTGATGAAATATTCTATATGGGATGTGTTTTATCAAAAATTTCATATCATGTATGTTTCTAAGGGTATAAGATGAGAATCATAATGAAACTAGAATAATTCTTATACTAGCATCTAGCTTGAATCATCCCTTGGGTATACCCACCCTAGTTTTGCCGAGCCTGAAGAGTAGAAAACCATCCTTGGTTTTGTTGGAGTTGGGTCCAAATGGTTTGTACATGTATTTGTTAGTAGGAATTGGCTAATCCTTAAGTTGTGTGAGTAATATCAATTTGGTATTGAGAATTTTGTTGTTGAGTAGTTTTAAAACACCAACAACACTTATGATGGAAAATAATGTATTTCAAAGTATTTACAAGAAAGTGTTATATATTGAAAAATTTAAGGAATTGAAAACTTGTTGCAAATATTGGTGAAGCTATATTCCTAGGATATTCCACTAAAATCAAGGAATATAACTATTTGAATATTGACACTAACAAAAATATGTAAAGCGTAAATGTTAGATTTGATGAATTTGTAGAAAAAAATGAAGAAGAATGCAAGAAGGAACCTAAAGATTAAAGAAACTCTCTATACATTTATCAACAAGAATCAAGTATCTTATTTGAACAAGATAAAGAGACTTCCAAGAATCAACACACAACCACAACCAAGTTGCAACAAAGAATCTTTCTTGAGTGTTAGTAGGCTTCCAAGCACCAAGATATAGGATTCTAGTCATAGAGAGAGGAGACCATAAACAAGATAGAGGAAGTCAAGTTACAATTTGAAATAACTAGGAAAGATGGGCAAGCTAAAACAAGTAAACTACAACGAAGAGTAATAAGATTGAACTTGGTTTAGCAAAAATGTGAGAAGAAACCATAGATTTGATGAAATCATTAGAGATAGAGATTCAAGAGTCATTAAAAGAAAAAAAATTAAGATTGATACACCATGGGATTTTGACCCAAGAGTAGTTAAATATGCATTGGAGAATAAAGATTGGATGATAAAAGTAAATTAGAAGAACAATCAAATAGATAAGAACAAAACATGGACATTAGTACCAAGGCCAAATGATAAGAATTATATTGCAACCAAGTGGGTATTCAGATACAAGTTGAATGAGAAAGGTGAATTCACAAGGAAAAAACTAATATTGGTTTGCAAGGGATATGCACAATAGGAAAGAATTTATTATGGAGATACATTTTTTGCTAGTTGCAATGTTGGAAGGAATAAGAAAATTACTTGTAGATGTTTCTTACAAAGGATTGAACATATATCAAATGGATGTGAAATGTGCATTTTTTAAGGTAATCTTGGAGGAAGAATTCTACATTGAACAACTTGAAGGATTTTTTGAACTTGGCAAGAAGAACATCATATGCAAGTTGCACAAATCAATGTAAGATTTGGAATATTTAATGATTGGAAAATTACAATATGTTTTTTTTATAGTAGACCAAAAATTGCATTAGTTTTTGGAATTGTTACAATATTTTCTTCTAATCCTAAGGAGAATCACATAATGGATGTTGAAAGGATATTGGGATATCTAAAAGGAATAGATGACTATGGCTTAGGGTATAAGAGGAATGCTAGGTTTTATCTAAAATAATACACACATGTTGACTAGGATAGAAAGAATGAGGATAGGAGTACAAGTGAAGGTGATTTCTTCCTAGGCAAGAGATTTATTTCACAGAAAAGTAAGAAGCAATTTTGTATTTCTCAATCCACATCAGGAGAGGAATATGTTACTATTAGCACGAATATTTATGATATTCCTATCAAAGTGTATCCTAGTACTGCTAGAGAAATTGAGAGGTTATTACAGTGGTTACATGTTACATTCATGGTAGCATTTGTCATTGATGTCAACATACTGTGACTAGCACGTTGAAAAAGAAGATAGTAATTAAGACCATATTATTTGAGAAATAATTATGAGGTCAAGCATAGTTAGGGAGAAGTTTGATTGATTTATATGATTCTATGGTTAAGTGCACATATAGAAAGCCAAAAAAATGTGATTTTTGTTCAAGACTTATAGAAGTCAGTTTCCCTATAGAGTTCTTGACAAGAAGCTTCTAGGAATGAGTTTATATCCTCTAACAAGGATAGAATTTGGTTTAGAAAAGTTTGATAGAGGTGGAATACATCTTGATGATGATGTTAGTGAGTGCATGATGTCCAACATTGTGCATGTGAGGATTTGTAAATATTAGTTGCTGATAGTGTTATGTAAATATAGAATGATTTGATGTATGTTGCCCCACTTTTCATCCTGCACCCATTTTTCAAAGTGGAAAATGATCTTGTGTCTTAGTTTGGTCTGGGTATGTCCAAGTCTAATTCTTTTCCCTCAAGTGAAAATTTTCTCCATCAAGTTTTACAACTTTTCTCTTCTCCCGAATTAAATAAATGGGCGGGTTTTCCTTGTTATCATACATCTGTGGGTAGTCTAGAACCTAATTTGATTGAGATTCTTGTGTTTATAATGATTTTCAAAATGTTATTTTTAGGGATGAACTTGTTCATAGCTTATCATAGTTTGCACATTAAGAAAATGAAGCTTGCAGAGAACCCAACATTGCCTTCTCCTCGGTGGATTTTTGACCCATGAAGGTGATTTTCTGTAAAGATAAACAAGTGAGGCTTGCAAGCTAAAGAAAGAAAGAAATGAGTTTTTCTATGGATAGATAATCCCTACATTATAGTATTCTACCTTGGGAGTCACTTGGGATTCATTATAGTTCTCAAAATCACACTTAGTAGAAAACTCTAAAGTAACTTCTCCATGATGGGCTTTCAACCCATGACGTCAATTTTTTGATAAAAGAAATTGTGAGAGAGAAAAGAAACTAAGTGGATTTATTTTTCACTTTCATAGCCCTTCTGAGATTTTCCAAAACTTAGAGGCACATTGACTTAAAGGGTAAAGTGAAAATAAAGGCAAGGGCATAAAAATAGAAGTTGCTTTCTCCTCAAGGAGTTTCCAACCTTGGAAAGCAATTTTCTGCATCTATTGAAAAATAAATTCTAAAAGCATGTCAAGTGCATAAATTGATCACAAGATACTTAAAAATGGTAATGGAAACAAGTTAATCACATTTGGAAAGATTTCTTGAGTAGAATTTGGCTGAGTGGATATTTCTTTATGGAGTACTCCATTCTTAATTCTCTGAAACTTGGTGAAAAATGGGAAAGTAAGTATGTAATAAAAGAAAGTTACCATTGGGTCAATAGAAATAATGAAAAGACATGGAAAAATCCATTGGAAACCCTTACATTTACTAATCTAATGGATTTATCCTTTAACTAGCTTGTGTGGCATCGATCTTGAAGATCAACATGTGAATTAGGATTTCTATATAGAGATGAACATAATAGATTTTCAAATTACCACTTCTTTTATTGAACTATTATGTTGTTGAATTCTATAGAATTTTCAAAGATCATATTCTTGCCAAATTATACTCTATATGCTACTTCCAATTTTAAGGTTTCAATTCATCTCTATCTCAGATAAAATGATAACTAGATTCACTGGTTTCAATGGTGTTGAATGGAATTAAGTGAACATTGTAGAATGTTATAGAGACCTCACTCTATTTCTTGGACATGCAGTTTTGAGCCATATGAAGATGTGGAAGAGAATCTTGATATCATGATGGCTAGGATCATCAAGAGAATGGGAAAATGGGTTAAGTGGACAACTAGGAAGAGCCAGAGTAAAAGTGTAGCCACCCAAGCTTCTCCAGTAGTTGTAACACCTATTTCAACCCAAAGTGCTACACTAGGTGTGACCATAGCTTCCACTCAAAGGCCAAATCAACTTTCAAGAGGATATGATCAACCTCCGGACAAGAATATCCCTATAGATAAAACCTGTCATGATGGTTCTCTCCCAGTCATAGGAACCTAGGCCAGTACTAAATAGAAGAAGATGGAAGAGCCAAAGGATAGTGCCTCCACTCTAGTCCCATCACCTCATACAACTACAATTCCATCTCCTCACAATACCCCTATTCCTTCCTCTCATACCACTCTAATTCCATCTCCTCATCATAGCCCTATTCCATTTGTGAGTGTTTCACTTCTGAGGCCAAGTGGTTCCCCCATACAAATAGTAGACTTAGGGGATGGAAAGAGTAGCACCAGTGAGTCTACTAAGTTAGTTGAGGTGGCTAAGAAAACTTTAGATGTGGAGAAGGGCTAGACTTCATCCAGGTTCATCTCTAAAGATTTGAAAAATCCTTTCTCTTCAATTTCTATAGCAATAACTCTAGTTAAGAAAAAGATGTTTAGTATTGAATCACTTGGGATAGCTTCCACAGTGATGGGAATATACTCCTGGTTGGAAGATACTTTGGAAAGGAAGAGAAAGAGAAAGGATGAAAGTGTTTCCATAAAAGATACTATATCTCTCATGGTTTGTTCTGGGACTACATTAACAAAAGTTAAGAAGGAAAAGGCTTTGTTCATACTGGGGCAAGATCTAGAAACAAGGCATTTGACAATGGAAAAGCCAAATAAAAGAGGGAAAATTGAGGACATGATGGTTGATGATTTCACTATACATTCCATTGACTTTGGAGAGACTAGACATGACACAAAGGTTACCCTATGGAGGTCAAGTAATGAAGTAATAGAAGGACAATTAGAAAGTCTTAAGTTATCAAAGATCAGGATGAAAACTGAGATAGAAGAATTGAACAAATTCATCAGGCAACTAGTCACTTCACTTTCAACTATCTCTGGTATGTTTGTGACCTAGACTCCTACTACAGCTAAAGTACAAGCCCTCATTTCCTAGCTACAGAAAGATAGGCATTATGGCTAGATTGGTAAAGAATGGATTGAGAAACTAAAATCAAAAGGAGTCACAATTGTGGAGCAAATTCATAAAGTTATCTTAAGATAAGAAACAAAAAAAGATAACATTATATCAAATAGCAATATTCTGACTAGAGAAAGGGTGAAATGAAAAGATTGCATCTCCCTCTTGAAGATGATCATCCAAATGAAAGCCAAAGAAGTGGTGGAAGCTAAAATCTTTCCAAAGGGAGATGAGCCTCTATTCGAGTGGCTTCAAAACATGCAATTTAAAACTAAGATGGTCTAGTCTATAGAAAAAGGGCTCACAGAAATAGAGGAAAAGGTGAAGAATACATAGGACAAAGGATTTGAACTTATGAGAGGATTACATACAAACTCTCAAACTAGTGGCCAAGGGAAAGCACTTATTGGAGTCAATGTCATCAAGGAGAACTTTTCTAGATTCCTGGATAGTTTATCAAATATAAACTTGTATAATCAAGGTAGGATCACTAAACTATAGGCACTTAGTGGACATATACATATGGCCAAAGAGGAACTGCCAAATCAGTCCAATGTTGTAAAGGAGTTGACTAGAGAGCATTCTAAATGGCTCTTAAGGTATACCAATATGCACGTACCTAGACATTAAGAGCTAATTCTAATAATAGTTGTTGCTAAGGAACATAGGGCTAAAATAGAAAAGGGGAAGAAGTCTAAATGATTCATATTATGCCACCTTTTCATTTTCATTTGTAATTTTGTAACATGACAAACTTGCATCTTGACATTTTTCATTTTTAGAAGATGAACTGATTAAGCTTCCATTGTAACGGTTATCACAAAACTTTATATGTATGAAATTGAAAGATTAATGAAAGGTCAGCATATTTTTGGTGTGAAGTACTTTTTTTTGCAAAGACAATTGAATGGTATTTTATGTCAAACATTTTTTGTTCTAGTTGTCATTATATTTAGTTTATGTTTTTTCTTTTGTTTGAGTTAGAACAAGGGAAAAATAGACTTTCACCTCCCCTATTTTGAAGCAATGAATGAATATAATACCTATTGCTATTGTTGATTCAAAGAGAAATCCTTTTAGAATTTTTCAATTTATTAATCACAATTCAAACTCAAATTCATTTAGTTTAGTATTAGCTATTTTTTAGATGAGTTTTATGAATTCATAAGATGTGTGAATGCATAACACCATTTTGGTATTCAGAAACCTCTATTCACTTGAGTTAGATTCTATTTATGTATAGCTTGGTTATAACACTTCTGTTTTCAAGTCAAGAACATACCCCCAAATTAATTTAGGAAGAAAACATAATTCATTGCAAATCTATTTAGGGAGCTATACTTACCAATTCATAGAGAAGCCCACTTATCCATAAGTGGCTTTTCAACTATTTGTAATTAGATATTGTTTCAAGTTGGGCATTTTAAAGTTATAATCTAAAAGAATATATCTATTTACTAATAGATTTTTTGTGACTCTGCTAGGGAGACCAATAGTCACTTGACTAAAAGGCCTATATCATGAGGGAAAATGGTAGTACCCCATGAAAACATTTTTCTAGTGCTCCAAACTAATCTTGGTTTTCAAGATGACCAAGAAGACATAAGTTCATCCCTCAACACATTCATTTGGAGACATAGCAGGAATGATGAACATTATAGGAACTCTAGCTAGGTATTGGAGGAAGAAGAAAGAAGAGCTGAAACCTTAGAGAGATCTATTCAAAGGAGAAACATTTGAAGGAAAGAAAGACAATTGATACAAGAAACTTATAGATAAACCTAACCCAGCATCCTAGAACTAATTAGGTTCCTCTGAATTACAAAGGAATAGGGTGGGTAGGACCCTATCTTCAATAAGCTTACAGAGCTTGGTTTTCCTATCTTGGATGTTCCAAAGTGAAAAAGTGAAAATAAAAACCAAAGTAGGCCACCTTCCCCTATTTGGAATTAGGACACTAGCACTTTACATTCTACTTCTCAAGTGTTGGCCCTACACGAAGTTACTGCCCCTCCAGTTGTTAATTTCCTATAATATACTATTGGGACAATCATGGCTACTTAATGGGTCATGGAAATAGGGCCATTAGTGAAAAAAATTTATCATCCACTCCCGACTAGTTCAGGGAAGAATTTCCCTAAATTCTTAGGTGACAGGATAGTTACTACAGATAAACACATTAAAGCTTTCTTTGTAGCCACTCATATCTTAGGGGTTGGACATGAAGATGTTGCTATAAGGTCATTTGTAGATACCCTCACAGATAGTGCAGTAGATTAGTTTTATCATCTAGTTGATGGCTCGATAACTTATTGGGATACATTGAGAAAGGCTTTTGAGACAAGATTCAAGACCATAGAAGATGAACATGCCTTGCTAACATAGTTGAATTCAATTAAGAATCAACCCACTATGAGTATTAGAGATTTTTTTGCCAAGTTCAATAAGATTATCAGTAGAATTCCAACTGCCAATAGACCCACACTTGGTAATTTACAAATTTTCTTTATTAGTACGATGCCTCTAGATGTTAATTATGATTTAAGGAGAGCACATCCCACAGATCTAGCTGATGCAAAAATGAAAGTGACCAAATGTGTGGATGATTTGATTTCTACAAGAAAATGGAAATGAGAACTTCAAACTAAAGGAAGTTCTAGTAATACCACATCATCTGAGGAGATGGTTCAAAAATTGTCAAATGAGTTGGTAGTAGAAAAGAAATAATTACTCTGATTCAATAATTCTTATCAGTAGAATTATCGAAACTAACCAAGAAAGAACAACAAAGGTAGATTCCCACAACTCATAGGTTCACAACCTAGGTTGCAAATTGATGTGGCACTGAAGAAGGGAAATATGTGCTTCTTTCACTTGACTAAAGATCATGATAGCAAGAGTTGTCTGAAGACTACCCGTATGATGCAATTGTTATCTACTAATGAATTGAACACTGTAACTCCTTGTTCAAAGCCTGATTCCTATTCAAATGGTGACTCTAGAAATTTATTTTTATAATACGAATTAGATTCTAAACCAAAAGATGAATGCTATGCAACCATTGATGGAACTTCATACACAGTGCTTACCTTGGGCCAAAGGTCAAAGAATCAATCTTCTAGTCATGCTCACAAAAATGACTCTAGTCCTTCAACAAGTAATGTACATACTGATCAAGGATCATATACTTCACAAATGGGTAAGGAAAAAATAGCTTTTGATTTCATTCAATTTTGTGAAGAATAAAAAATTCAAATTTCCCCTATAAATTATTTGAGGTCACACCCTTCTAAGCTAAAAAGACTAGTAGACTGATGTAAAGGAAACACATCAGATTTGAATTATAGTGTGACTATTGAAAAAGAAGATGAAACCTTGACATCTGTTCTATTTAATCAAGAAGATTCTATAGTCTAAGCAACATCTTGACCATTTTTATATCTCATTGTATATCTCATTGTATATCAATGGATGTAAACTCAGCAACTGTATAATAGATTCGAGTTCATCAGATAATGTTATGCCTTATTTTGTAGCCGAAGCCTTGTGTCTCAATCTTACTAAAGTGCATAGGAGATGTTATTCTATGGATGCTAAACAAGTTCCCTTGCTTGAAACAAACTAAAGATGCTCAAGTAGCCTTAGCTTTACATCCAAAAAAGAAGCTCTTATTGACCATTCTAGCAGCTAATATTCTAGTGAGCTATGGTCTTATTTTAAGTAGAAGTTTTTGTCAAGACTTAGGAGGAGAAATAAAGCTAGACTAGTCTTAGGTAGTGATACCTATCAAGAATAAGAAAGTCAAATTAGAACCTAAAGGAAAGGAAAAGTTTACAGTTTTGAAATTAGATGATCCTAAAGCTCAAATCCTATATCAAGAGTTGGAATTCAGCAACTACATGTTGTTTACTGAAGAGGTTTTGGATGAACAAAGAGATGAAAATCAAAGTGAGAGAGTTTCTAATGAAAATAAAGATGGATAATACATATGGACACTTGAATTTGATGGAAGCTATGCCTCTTCAAGATCTAGAGCAGGTGTGGTGTTGATATCCCTAGAAGGAGAACCTAAACCCATGGTTTTCAAATTAGAATTTGGGAATACAAATAACACTATAGAGTATGAGGCCTTATTACTAGGGATAACAAAAACAAAATAAATAGGGATAAAGATCCTAAAATCTCAAGGTGATGTAAAGCTTATTACGAAACAAGTGAAAGGATAATATTCTTTGAAAATTCACAAGCTAAAGAATTACATAAATAGAGTTTAGGATGAGATAGAAGGCCTAGATGCCTTCTCTGTTGAAGCAATTCCAAGGGAGAAGAAAACTAAGGCTGATTCCCTTGTAGTCTCTGCCTTCCTATTGCTTCCTCATCTAGAGTTCAAAGACAAAAAGTATCAAATTGAAATTGTGTATCAATCCACTGTTCCAAACAATGTAGAATCCTAGCAAGTCCTCAATGATGATAAGTGTTTTTAGCTATTCCTACAAAATGATAAGTCTAGTTTTGAGTATGAATCTAGTGGAAGTGATCATGAAAGCCCTAATGTAAATAGGAAACACAATCAAAAGGGAGAAGTTTAGTCAAAAGGTACTATTATTCCCCCATATTTTGTGGCTTTGGAAAAATTGTTTAATAGACATGATGCTTACATAAAGCAAAAGAGAGAAGAAAAGGGGCCTACTATGGGTGAATATGAGGGAGTAAACATTGGAGATATTCATAATCCCAGAATGATTAATATTGGGAAATATTGTTTGCCTAAAGAGAAAGAAGCTTCAAGAAATTTATTCATAGAATATAGTGATGTTTTTGCCTAGAGTTATGAACATTTGGAAAGCTATAGAGATTGTAAGATAAAACATTAAACTTCACTTACCCGATGCAGTTCCTTTTTGGTAGAAACAAAGGAATTACAATCGCAAAGTTGTGGATGCCATTTTTTGGGAGATAGATAAAATGCTAAAGGTGAGGATCATCTACCCCATTCATCATTCCACTTGGATAACCAATATAGTATCTATCTGAAAGAAGAATGGAGAGATAAGAATCTGTGTTGATTTTCACAACCTAAACCAAGCATCTCTGAAGATAACATCACTCTTCCTACTATGGATTACTTACTATAAATGGCGGTGGGATCTAAAATAATGTCTATGCTTGACAGGTTCTTAGGTTACAATTAGGTCAAAGTAGAAGAGAAGGATCAACATAAGACAACATTCACCACTCCTTGGGGTACATTTTCTTATCATAGAAAGCCCTTTAGGCTTATCAATGCTGGTGCTACATTCCAAAGATGTATGAGCAAGACATTTGGTGATCTAAAGGACCAAATCATAGTTATATACCTGGATAACATCACCATATTCTTGAAAAAGAGGAAAGATCATCTGGAAGATTTGAGAAAAGTTTTACAAAGATGCTGATAGCATGGGATCTCTCTCAATCCTAAGAAATCAGTTTTCTATGTGACAAAAGGAAAACTCCTAGGCCATATAGTTTCCTAGGAAGGCATTATAATTGACCCTAAATAGGTGGAAGCCATTAAAATATTAAGCTTGCCTTCAAATAAAATAGGAGTTAAATCTTTCTTTGGGTAAGTGAATTTCCTCAAAAGGTTTTGGCTGATTTCATGGAAACCACTAAGCATATAGTGGATATGATGAAAGGGAATTCAAATTTCAAATGGAATGAGGTAGGAAAGTGGGCCTTTTAGGGTATAAAGACTACTATTGCTAATGCCCTAGTTTTATGTCACCCAAATTACAAATGAGATTTTATTATTTATTGTTACACTTATGAACATACTCTATCAGTGATAATTATGCAAGAAAATGATGAAGGCATACAAGCCTCAATAGCTTTCATGAGCATACCTTTGAAGAATCATGAACTTAAATATTCAAAGATTGAAAAGCACACTTTTACAGTGGTTAAGGCCATCAAAAATTTTCAATTCTATATCTTGCATAAACATTCTATATTCTTTGTCCCATATGTAGTAGTAAAGAGTGAGTTGACATAGCAGGATGTAGGTTGTAATGTGAGAGGAGCATGGGTTGCAAAAATATAGGAGTATGATATAGAAATCAAGCCTACTAAGCTAATAAGGGGAAATGCTCTATGCAGAGTGATTGTGGAAAACAAATCACTGAAGAGTCAGAAGAATTAGGGGAGAAGCAATTGGTGTTAGTTGTAGGTCTCTATGATTCATGGTTTGAGAATATTTCTTATCTCCTAACATATGGTGAATGTCTAGAAGGCCAGACTGCAACACAAAGAAGAGATCTTAAACTAAAAGCCGATAAGTATGTGATTTGGGATGGTAAATTATTCAAAAAATACATTGATGCCACTTTCCTTAGGTGTGTAGACAAACAACAGCAAGAAAATCTATTGAGAACATTTCACGATGAAGCTTGTGGAGGAAATTCCTCATCTTTAGTCATAGCTTTTAAAATACTAAGGTAGTGTTATTACTGGCTTAGAATGTTTGAAGATGCATATGCCTGGGTAGTAAAATGCGACAAGCGCAAGATGTTCTTTAGAAACCCTCAATTAGTTGCTCTATCATTGAGACCTGTCATCATTGAAGGACCTTTTCAATAATGAGGTCTTGATTTTATTGGTCTAATTAGTCTCACATCTAGTGTAGGTCACTAGTACGTGATAATTGCAACTAACTACTTCACTAAGTGGGTAGAAGCTAAAGCTACTAAGAATGCTACTTCTAAGTTGGTATGTGAATGCATAAAGGATAACATATTGGTCAGGTTCAACATTCCTAATAAATTAGTGATGGAAAATGGATCCTATTTCTTTTCAATTGAAATTACAAATTTATGCTTTGCATATGGGATCACCATCATTCATTCATCTAATTATTTTCCTTAAGGAAATGGTCAAGCCAAGTCTAGTAACAAGAATTTAATGAATATCATTAAGAAGTTGGTTTCAGAAAATCAAAAGACCTGGCGTGAAAAGATTCATGAAGCACTTTGGGCAGATAGAGTGACATCTAAAAGGGAAATCCACATATCTCCTTTTGAATTAGTTTACAAGACTGGGGCTAATCTCCCCTTACCTCTAGAATTAGCCAAAAATAAACTTAGAATAGTGATCAAAGATGATGTTTATAAAGATGGTCTAGAGAAGAGGATTCTATACCTGAGAAAACTTGAAGAGGAAAGAGAAGAAATTGTAGATCACATTACATAGCATCAGATGGAGGTGAAGGATATGTTTGATAAGAAAGAAAGACCTCAAAAATTTATGGTAGGAGGTAGTGTGTTTCTTTGGGATAAGTGAAGTTCTCTAAAAGGTATGCATAAGAAGTTTGATACTTTATTGAAAGGCCCATTTAAAATTCATTACAAATTTGAAAATAATTCTTTCAAGTTAACATATGAAGATGGCAAAGTACTACCCTTGACCTATAATGGTCAACATCTGAAGCTTTATGAAATTACAAATTGAGAACATGTAACCCCTGTCTTTTGTTTTCCTATTCTTTGCCTCATTTGTATTTTTTTGTGTTGCCACCTTTTATCTTCTTTATGAAACTAGAGATTTTGAGTTCCTTGCTTGGGTAGGCTCAACCCAAGTCCCTAGTCAAAGTCAACAGTTTCCCCACTTTTCATCCTGTACCCATTTTGTAAAGTGGAAAATGATCTTGTGTCTTTGTTTAGTTTGATTATGTCCAAGTCTAGTTCTTTTCCCTGAAGTGAAAAGTTTCTCCATTAGGTTTTTCACCTTTTCTCTTCTCCCGCATTACATAACCATGTGAGTTTTCCTTGTTGTTGTGAGTTTGTGGTAGTCTAGAACCTAACTTGATGGAGATTCTTGTGTTTATAATGGCTTTCATAAAATTATTTCTGATGATGAACATTTTTGCAGCTTATCATTGTTTATACATAAGGCAAATGAAGCTTGCAAAGAACCCAACATTACCTTCTCCCTGGTGGATTAATGACCCATGAAGGCAATGTTTTGTAGAGATCAACAAATGAGGTTTGCAAGATAAAGCAAGAATGAAATGAGTATTTCTATGGATAGATCATTCCCACATTATAGTATTTCACCTTGGGAGTCACTCAAGATTCATTACAGTGCTTAGAAACACACTTAGCAAAAAACTTTGAAGTAACTTCTCCACAATGGGCTTTTGACCCATGAAGTCAATTTTTTGATAAAAGCATTTGTGAGAGAGAAAAGAAAGTGGATATCTTTTTCACTTTTACAGACCTTTTGAGATTTTTCAAAACTCAGAGGCACATTGAATTAAAGGGTAAAGTGAAAATAAGGCAAGGGTGGAAAAATACAAGTTTCTTTCTCCTGAACGAGTTTCCAACCCTAGAAGGCAATTTTCTGCATCTATTGAAAAATCAATTCCGCAAGCATGTTAGGCACATAAATTGATCACAAGATACTTAAAAGTGGTAATGAAAACAAGTTAATCACATTTGGAAGGGTATCTTGAGAAAAATCTGCCTGAGCGGATATTTCCTTATGGAGTACTTTGTTCTTAATTCTCCAAAACTTGGTGAAAAATGGGAAAGTAAGTATGTAATAAAAGAAAGCTACCATTAGGCCAATGGAAACAATGAAAATACATGGGAAAATCTATTAGAAACCCCTACATATACTAATCTAATGGATTTATCCTTTAATTCACTTGTGTACCACAGATCTTGAAGATTAACGAGTGAATTAGGATTTCTATATAGAGAAGAACATAAGAGATTTCCAAATTACCACTTTCTTTATTGAATTGTTATGCTGTTGAATTGTATACAATTTTTAAAGCTCATATTCTTTCAAAATTGTACTCTCTACACTACTTCCAATTTTAAGGTTTCAATTCATCTCTATCTCAAATAAAATGGCAACTAGATTTTCTAGTTTTTATGGGCTAAATGAAATTAAGTCAACATTGCAGAATGTTATAGACACCTTGCTCCATTTCTTTGACATGCAATATTTGCAAAGGAGTTTGAGGATAGAACCAATTAACCCTATAATAGAGAAACTCTAAGGAAGCATGTTAGTGGAAGTATTTAGATTCCCAGTGGTAGTTCAAGCTCTCGAGCTGATTATTGAATGTATAAATCACTACAACTCGGACACCAAAAAAAATTTGTTGCCTAACCATAGATTTTTAATCTCAATTGATAGACAAACTATAGTAAATTCCCTCTAGGTCCGAGAATGAGAAGAATTTTTTGAGTTCACAGTAGGAGGAGCCATGTTCGAGTTCTCTTTGAAGAAAATGGTGTGGTGAAAGGAAATTATGAGATCTTGGTTCCAAAATCCATGGGAAGCTAAAAGTAAGGTTCCTAAGACTCTACTTAGCACCAATCTTAAGCTCAAGATAATAGAAATTCTAATTCTTTTGCATCAATTGAAAGGTGAGGTAGAAGCACTCAATTTTATTAAAGAATATTTCTTTTTGGTACAAATCATCTATTCAGGTACATATGATGTTGATTGGGCATATGAGTTCAGTGAGCATCTGTCTAGAGCCCTTAGGGCCACAAAGTTTTATAATACCTTCTATATGTCTTCTTTCCTAATTTATATGTTAGCCTCTCTACTATTGTGGCTAGGCCTCCCCAAAATAGAGAACTTCCCTGATGATGTGAAAAGTTATGAATTTTATCCATGCTTGCAATTAAAGAATAGATATACAATTTATGTCATAGTTAATGAGTCATTTACAATGAGTATTTGTAGAGAACTCCAAGGATGCCTAGAGAGGATATTCAACCAAGAAGTAATGGTAGCCATCAATTAGTTTGGTAGCTACTTTATTCAGTTCTCATCCTTTTCATATTTGCATCTTCCAGCTTTTGACGGATTTCCTTTGAAGCTATTATGATACCCAAGTGATCTGATTGTGTTGATAGAGATCATGAGACAAGCAATCCAAGTGAACATGCTAAGTGCTAGCTTGAAAAAGAAAGGTTATTAATTCCCTATGAAGGTTGGAGCTTATAGTTTTGAGTCTAGGTCTGATGCCAAAAACATGCTCAAGGCATTCGAGACAAAGTACAAGTTAGATGAATATGAGGTTGTGAGACCCATGTTCAATCCAAATGGATATACAAGAGAGGTGCTGCAAATTCCAAGTGTGATCAAGCATGTCACCACTATAGAAGATTATTGGGCAGATTGTAAAGATGAGTTCGAGAGCTAAGATCATGCTTTCACCAGACTCACAGTGGAACAAGTAAAGACATATGGTATTGATCTCAATATTGAAAGGTTAAAGGATAATGGTCAAAATATGTATACCAATACCTATTTGACTAAGTTAAGGGGGATTCCCATCAATTCTAAGCCATATGTAGATGTGAAAGAGAATCTTGATATCATGATGGATATGATCATCAAGAGAACAGGAAAATGGGTTGAGTGGATAGCCAAGAAGAGCCAGAGTAAAAGTGCAACCACCCAAGCTTCTCCAATAGCAGTAACACCTACTTCATCTCAAAGTTCTACACCAGGTGTGACCAAAGCTTCCACTCAATGGCTAGCTCAACCTTTAGGAGGAGTTGGTCAACTTCCAAAAAAGAATGTCCCTATAGCTAAGACCTATCATGATGGTTCTCTCCTAGTCATAGGAACCTAGGCTGGTACTAAAGAGAAGAAGATGGAAGAGACAAAGGATAGTGCCTCCACTCCAATCCCATCCCCTCATACAACTCCAATTCCATCTCCTCACACTACCTTGATTCCTTCCCCTCATACAACTCCAATTCCATCTCCTCATTTTTGCCCTATTCCATCAGTGAGTGCTTCACTTCTAAGGCCAAGTGGTTCCCCCATATAGATAGTATAATTATGGGATGGAAAGAGTAGCACCAGTGAGTCTATTGAGTCAAATAAGGTAGCGAAGAAAACTTCAAAAGTGGAGAAGGGCTAGACTTCTTCCAGGTTCATCTCTAAAGATTCAAAAAATCATTACTCTTAAACTACTATAACAATAACTCCAATTAAGAAAAAGATGTTTAGTATTGAATCAATTGGAGCAGCTTCCAAAGTGATATGAATAGATTCTTGGTTAGACAATACTTTGAAAAGGAAGAGAAAGAGAAATGATGAAAGTGTTTCCACAAAAGATACTATATCTGTCGTGGTTGATTCTAGGACTACATTAACAAAATTTAAGAAGAAAAATACTTTGTCAATACTAGGGAAAGATCAAAAAATAGGACATTTGACAATGGAAATAGCCAATCCAAATAAAGGAGGGAGAATCAAGGACATGATAGCTAATAATTTCACTTTGTATATGATTGATCTTGGAGAGGTCAGACATGACACAAAGGTTGTCCTGTGGAGGAAAAGTAATGATGTAATAGAAGAACAATTAGAAAGTCCTAAGTTATCAAAGATCAAGATGAAAGCCAAGGTAAAAGAATTGAACACATTCATCAGGAAACTAGTAACTCCACTAGCAACTATCTCTAGTGTGTCTGTGACCTAGACTCCTACTGCAACTAAAGTGCAAGCCCTCATTAACCAACTATAAAGAGATAGGAATTATGGCCAAATTGGTAAAGAATGGATTAAGAAACTCAAATCAGAAGGAGTCACAATCATGGAGAAGATTGGTAATTTTATCCTAAGATTGGAAATAGAAAAAGGTAACAATATATCAAATAGCAATACTTTGGTGGGAGAAAGGGTGAAATGAAAAGATTGCATCTCCCTCTTGAAGATGATCATCCAAATGAAAGCCAAAGAAGTGGTGGAAGCTAAAATCTTACCAAAGGGAGATGAGCCTCTATTTGAGTGGCTTCAAAGCATGCAATTTAAAACTAAGATGATCAAGTCTATAGAAAAAGGGCTCAGAGAAATAGAGGAAAAGGTGAAGAAGACATTGGATAGAGGATTTGAACTTATGATAGTATTACATAAAAACTCTCAAACTAGTGGCCAAGGGAAAGCACTTAATGGAGTCAATGTCATGAAGTATAACTTTTCTAGATTGCTAGATAGTTTGTCAGATATAAACTTCTATAGTCAAGGCAGGATCACTAAACTACAAGCACTCAGTGGATGTATACATATGGCAAAAGAGGAACTGCCAAATCAGTCCAATGTTGTGAACGAATTGGCTAGAGAGCATTCTAAATGGCTCTTAAGGTATACCAGTGTCCATGTACCTAGACATGAAGAGCTAATTCCAATAATAGTTGCTACTAAGGAATTTAGGGAAAAAATGGAAAAGGGGAAGAAGTCTAAATGATTCATATTATGCCCCTTTTCATTTTATTTTTTATTTTTGTAACATGACAAACTGGCATCTTGCCATTTGTCATTTTTAGAGGATGAACCAATTAAGCTTCCATTGTAATGGTCATCTCAAAACTCTATATGTATGACATTGAAAGACTAATGAAAGGTCAAAAACATTTTTTTGTGAAGTACTTTTTGTTATAGAGATAATTGAATGGTATTTTATGTCAATCATTTTTTGTTCTAGTTGCCATTATATTTAGTTTACATTTTCTCTTTTGTTTGAGTGAGAACAAAGGAAAAATAAGGTTTCACCTACCCTATTTTAAAGCAACAAATGAATGTAATAGGTGTTGTCATTGTTCATTCCAAGAGAAATCCTTTCAGCATTTTTCAATTTATTAATCAAAATTTAGATTCAAATTCATTTAGTTCAGTATTAGCTATTGTTTAGAAAAGTTTTATGAATTCATAAGATGTGTGAATGCATAAAACCATTTTAGTATTCAGAAACCTCTACTCACATGAGTTAGATTCTATTTAGGTCTAGCTTGGCTATACCTCTTCTATTCTCAGGTCAAGAACATACCCCCAAATTAATTTAGGAAGAAAACATAATTCATTACAAATCTATTTAGGAAGTTGTACCTACCAATATAGAGAGATGCCAACTTATCCACAAGTGGCTTTTCAACTATTTGTAATCAGATATTGTCCCAAGTTGGGCATTTAAGAGTTATAATCTAAAAGAAAAAATTTGTTTACCAACAATTTAATGTGTATTTCTTCATCTTAATGAGATCTTATTCTAATTGGAAATTGGAAAATCATCTTGGTTGGTTCAATTAATTATTTTGAGGACTTGGTATAAAGGAAAATTATTTTCCTTGTGATTTTGTGAAAGAATATGGAAAGAATAATGCGAGAAGTTATCTAAGGGTTTTTTTATGTCATACAAGTAATAGGATATGGTATTGAGATCTTTGAAATATTTGGTAGAGATGAGGTATGGTAACAAGATAGAGAAAGAGTGTGATTTTCTAAGATCAGTTGTATTTGGTATTATTCTCCAAGGGATAATACAAAGGCTAGTTGGATAATGAGTTCAATGGTCTTCCTTGAAGCTATTTGGAAATTGGTTCCTTCTTCTTTCTACAACTCCTAACAAGGTTGGGACAACTCTTAATAGGGTTATAATCTCCTCACATGGATTACAAGTCTCCTAATATTGACTAATATGTACTAACTATATTTCATTGGGTTCTTATAGAGTCCATCCTCTTACAAGGAACCTATATATTAGTACATCATTATTTGGGTATTATCCAAGCCATAGTTTTTCCTCTACTCAAGGGTTTCACTAGTTAATATTTCTAGTGTTATTATGTATGATTATCTTCTTATTGTTGTTAAAATTCGTAAGGTCAACAATTTTTTTTTTGATCAGACACATGATTTAGGCCCCCCCACCCCCATTTGCATTATCTTGGTGGAATTTACTTTCTAACAATTGGAATCATAACATGAAGTCCTTGAAAGAAAATTTTAACAACTTAAGTAGATCAATGGTGAGTCATTTTAGAAAAGGACCTAAGTTTGATGGAGTTAACTATGAAAGATTAAAAGAGAAGATAAAGACACATGTTCTGCGCATGGTTCCAAGAAACTAGTTGATCATGAAAAATGTGAAGACCATAGTTGAGGAAAATAAGTTTGAAGAATGAAGTGAAGATGAAAATCAAGTTTGAGAAGTAAGTGATGATGAGTTATGATTTTTTTCTATAAAAGAAGAAAGTCCTCAAAACATGTTAGAGAAGAAAGAGCCTTAGAGTCAAAAGTTGAGAAGAAAGCTGATTAGATCATAGATAGTGGTTATTTACATCATACGAGTGATGATATGAATAATTTTTTTGATTTCAATAGTTATCATGGAGGGATTTTCAAAGATAGAAAAAATGCACCCTATCACATAAAGTGAATATGATCCATTACTCATGATGGAAAGAATAACACTAATGATGTTTATTTTGTTGATGGATTGAAGCATAACCTTTTGGGTGTTTGAAAATTAGTTAACAAGGGATATCAATTGTAGTTTACAAAATGACATATATTATCAAGGATTACAATGGTAAGATGATTGGTACTAGTACAAGATCCATATATCATATTTTTTAGTTGAATCCTACTAATATCATATGTTTAGTTGCTAATGTTGACAATAGTTTTTTATGAAATTGAGGGTTTTGTCACACAAATTTTGATAATATTATCAAATCTATTACTACATTTATAGTAACATGTTTTCCTAAAAGTGTGAAGTCAACTAGCATTGCATGTAATGAATGTGTTATGGCTAAACATTAAAAAAAAGTGTTTTCTTCTAGTAAGAATTTCTCTATAAAAACAAAGTTGGAAATTATTTACAATGATTTGAGTGGTGCTACAAAGACAAGAGGATTCTATGGTGAAAGGTATTTAATTATTTTTATTGATTATTTTACTAGGATGTTGTGGGTAGCATTTATTAAAGAAAAGTCTAAACTATTTGAAATGTTTAAGTTGTTCAAGAATAGAGTTGAGAATGAACATGGATTAAGATTAAATATTTGAGATCTTATAGAGGTCAAGAATTTACTTCAAATTATTTTAAAACTTTGTGTGAGATGAATAGTATTAAGAGATAACTTTCAACCGCTAAAACACCTTAGCATAATGGTATAGCTTAGAGAAGAAATAGGTCTATCATAGAAGCAACAAGAGCTATGTGGTTTTAAAATGATGTATCAAAGACATATTTGGAGAGAAGCTATAAATATGGTCGTATATATTATGAAAAAACTACATATCATAAATTTATAAAAAAGACTCCTTATGAATTATGATTTGAAAATGCACCATTAGTGAAGTTTCTAAGAATCTTTGGAAGTAAGTGTTACATTAAGAGAGATGGTTACATTAGTAAAATTATTGATCCAAGCTGTGATGAACCTATATGTTACTTGGTTATTAATTGAATATGAATGCTTATAGATGTTTCTATCTAACAAATAAGACTATTTTTGAGAGCACAAATTTTAAAGTGAATGAGAACTTTGGTGTTAAAGAAAGAATACTCGATTACAATTGTGATGAAGAAACTAATCCTAACGCTACTCAATAAACTGATGTTTTTTTTTTTATCAAACTAGAAATTATTTGTAGAATGAGACTCAAGTTTTTGAACAAAAAAAGGAACCAAGATCTAAACCTAGATCAGAAGAAAGAGTTGAAACAATAACACCAAACAAGAATTTGACAAAGAATTAACCCATTGAACAAATGATTTGAAGCAAAGATAGAGGAGATATAAAATGAAATAAGGTATATGAATAATTATGCTTAATTTCTCAAGTTGAACCCCAAAGTGTTAATTAATCTTGCAAGGATGGTCATTGGATTTAGGAAATGAAGGATGAATTAGAGAAGATTGAGAAGAATATGACTTGGCAACTCATTCAAAGACCAAAGGACAAAAGAATTATAGGAAACAATTGGATTTTTAGGAATAAGATGAAGAAACAAATTGAGTTTGTGATAAATAAAGAAATACTTGTATTTAAAAATTATTCACAGTGACAAGGTATAGATTATGAGGAAACATTTTCACTAGTTGCCAAAATTGAAGTAGTAAGGTTGTTGTTGGCTTATGTAGCTAATAAGAAATTCAGAGTGTATTAGATTGATGTAAAGTCAAAATTTCCAAATGGAGCACTTGAAGAAGAAGTCTAAATTGAGAAACCTTTTTGCCCATGTTTTAGACCCATCAATTTGAGCAAACACCAATTTTATTGATTTTGAGGAGATCCAAATCTATTGATTTAAAGTTTTAAAAGGTCTAGTGATTGATAAAAATTTGAACTATATCCCGATCTTAATGTTATTGTGTCACCTGTAGCTTGGTCCAACACTACAAATTTTTTAATTCTAGTGCTCGAGTCTCAAGATATCATAGGGTAATGAAAGGAGTTAAATTCGTGTATCTCATCCACATAATTAACCTTAACCTTTACGAGGTTCAAGCTTAAAGTAGAAAATGTGTATTTTGGTGTAAAACCTTAACCTCGGAAGTAAGAAAATGAGATAAGATAAAATTTTGAAATACGCCTCTATACCATTAACCTTAACCTCCAAAAACTAAAAAGGTTAGACAAGAAATTCAAAACATATGGTTTGGAGATGATTCTTAACCTCCTTGCCCAAATTTATGAGGTTAAAAATCAAAATATTAATTAACCTCAATAAAAGTTCATTACTTCCAATAATCTCAAAAATGGGGGACTTTTTCAAGGTTTTTTCAAAAGATCTCAAAAAACCCAATATTGAACTACCTATGTGAAATGAGAGATTTTTATGTGATATTATTCTTGCTATGGTTGACAAATATCTTAAATAAGATGGAAACTTGTGTAATGTGGTTTGAAATTATCAACACCAAAAGAAATAACATGGGACATGCATGACATGGACACATTTTGAAAGATAAATTCATCAAAATTATTAGAGTATATAATGATGAGGCTTTTCATCTTATCTAGGTTTCAAATCTGATGGAAGAAAACATTCTAGGATTGTGTGGCTATTGATTGATAGATGGTGTTATTAACTAAGTTAGAAAAGAAGGATGTACAAGTTTCCTCGAGGATATGCACCAAATGCTAAATCACATCATATGGAGGAACGTGAAAAATGGGTTTATGATATGATTTTTTGATTTCTAGCATGGAATGGTGCTTGAAACCCATATACTAGTCAATTTGATGGTTGACATTCAAATGTTTTAGAAAATATAGTGGGGGAATGAGTTGACATATTGGCCACTCACAAAGAGAATTATACTATGGGAGAAGAATTGAAATGTCTATGGAGAATTAATAAAATAATTCCTTAGAACTATTAAATCAAAACCATATTTGTAGGTTGAATAGAGCATGTGAATTGTTTGACACAATGTCTTCATTCCAACAATATTATATGCACAAAAGTGAAGTATTGGCAATGTAGAAAATATTGTTAGTATATCTAAAGGGGTGATGAAGTTTAATAAATCAGTATTGTTCTCATTAATACCCATAGTTGCATCAATATTCATAAAACAAGTCTTCAAAATAGAACTCTCCACCTTCCAAGTATGATGATAAATGCAATATTCAGTTTATATAGAGGGAGGACAATTGGAACATTTTTACTAGGAATTGAGATTTTTTTTGGAATTTCTATAGGTATCGATGCTTAAGTTCCATGAAAAATGAAAGATGTGGCATGCAGAAGAGTACACTTGTACATGAAATGTTTGACACAATGACTCAATGTCATTCATTTCTTCATCTTTTATGATATATTATTAATACAATGCATGTATGATTGTGTGCATAATTATTTGAGAGAGCACATGATATGCTTTGAAGGTGAAGAGAATAAGTAAGGTATCAAATTAAGTGTGGATTAGAAATTGCCTAAAAGATATATCCTCTCATTACTGATGTATTGAGCATGTTGCCAAGTAGTTGTAAAAATGTTTTGTTTTCATGCCAAAGATTTTGTTTCATTATGCATTAATGGAAGATGAAAAAAAAGAAGGAATGAATGAGAAAGGTTTTGGAATATTTATTGTTTTCTATTGTCCCATGAGCCTCTAGTACACCTACCTATTAGAATACACAACAAGAAGCAAGTTGCAATAGTTAGAAATGTTAAATGTGGTAGGTTAGTTTGAATTAGAAAATGAGAGATCTCATACATTTTGAATGTGAGATGAGTTCAATAGAGTGCCAGAAATAGAAAAAGTTCATCAGAGTGTAGCATCAAATGGGTGGATGACTTTTTGAGTTTTGTGAAAGTGCAATTTGTTAGATAAAAGGTTAATTTAATTTAATTTATTAAATTACTTTTAATCCCTTCTTAATATTTCACTTTATGAAATTTTCACTTCCATTTAATAATCAATTAGTAATCATTAAATACCATTACCTCTTAGGGTTTCCCTTTTAGGTTTTGAATCTCCAACTATAAGGATTGATCTTTTGTAATTATCTATCATCTTCTCAATCCAATAATATAGTTCTCATATTTTTAGAGAAAAACCCTTGCTTCTTCTTTTATTTTTCTTCTCTAAGATAGATTATTGCATGTAGGTGTTTTTTAGGTTTTGTATGAGTAGTGATTTCTCTAGGATTATTGTATGCAACCATACATTTATGTAAGCTTGTTTTATGTATTGAGATATTTTATTCATCTAGGGTTTACAATTCATTCTCCAAATTTGTATTAGTTTATTCTAGTTAATAGAAAGAAAGAAAGAATACTTGCTAATCTTCAATCTATTATTTTTTGATCTTGTCTCCATTCACAAATTCTGTTGTCCATGTCGGTAGTTCTTGGAAAAATAAATGAGAAACCACTAACTCTATTTACACATTTTCTAGAACATTGTTGTTTCCCTTCCAAACACTCAGCTTGTGTTTGAGCTAATTGAATTGAATCCCATTAACTAAGGAAATCAATCTCTACCTCTACTGAGTTCCTAGTCTATTGAGCTCCCTTTGGTGACTAAAAATTGTGGTCCTTATTGGTGACAAACAACTCAACACTACTCTATCTTAGCCCCTTACCTTGCTTAGCAGCTTGACCGCTTCAACAAGTTTTGTGAACTTTTTAATTTTTTATATGGTATTAGAGTTATTAGGCCCTACATCCTTGTGTGTTTGGATATTTTTCTAGGTGTTGAAGTTTGTTGTGCAGGAGACATGACTAGAGATGATAGAAAAATGTGATAGTAGCCAACATCTTTTAATGGATAAAATTATGGCACTTGGGAAAAGAAGATGAGAACCATTATTGTTGCAAATTAATTGTGGGAGTTTGTGGTCAATGGGTTAAATTATGTAAGTAACCCAACAAAATATGTTTCCCTCACAAACCATCAAAAGTCTCAGCTTAAGTATTGAAGAAGAAGGGATGCAAAATATTTATGCTTAATTGAGGCAACCATGACAAACAAAAAAATTTCCTAATATAGAAGTAGCTAATTATTCAAAGGAAGCATGGGATATCCTTGAGATGAATTTCAAAGGGACTAATAAAGTTTGTGTAGTAAAGCTACAAATGATTAGAAAGTAGTTTGACATCATGCAAATGAAGGATAATGAGTCTGTTGCATACTTTAGGTCAAGGATCTATGGTTTGATAAGCCAGTTGAAATCAAATGGAGAAGATTATGAGTAGAAGAGAATAGTTGAAAAGATATTAAGAAGTCTACCTTTAAAGGATAACAATCTTGTGATGAAAATTGAAGAGGCAAAGGACCTCACTACTTTGACAATGGATGAATTGATGGGTACTCTTGAATCCCATGAACACCAAATTAATAGATAAGAAACATCATCCCAAGATCATGCTTTCAAAGCTCAATCCAATACAAGGGGTAGGGGGAGAGGGAGAAATGGATTTGGTAGAGGCTCTAGAGGCTGAGGTCTTGGAAATTTTGAACAAAGTAATGTTGGAGGAGAAAGATTAGGAAAAGTAGGCAATGAAGAGGGAACAAGCAGCTCTAAAATTAACTATAGAGGAGGTAACAAGAACTACAACTTCAACAAGAGTAATGTAGAATGTTATTATTGCCATAAATTTGGGCATTATGCAAGTGAATGCTAGGAAAATAAAGGTGATTAGTCAAAGTAGAATGCAAATGTGGTTGATGTGAATGTGGCTGAAGTAAAAAATCTCACAACCTTTGTCATGTGTAACATTGGTGAAGAAGGCTTCCCTAAGGTATGGTATTTGGACAATGGTTGTAGCAACCACATGATTGGTAATGAAAGTATGCTTTGTTTTATTGATAATAATTTCAAATCTAAAATTATAATGGGAAATAATGGAACCATTCATATTGTGGGAAAAGGATCTATAATGATCTGCACCAAGCAAGATGAGAAGAGAGAAATCCAAAAAAAAACAATTCCAAGCATGAAAAACAATTAGATGAGTGTTGGAAAAATTGTTCAAAAACGTTTCAAGGTGTTGATAGAAAATAATAAGTGTTCCATTCATGAGAAAGATGGGAGTAAGAAAGTTCTACCATTAGTCCAAACGAAAAGGAACTAGATGTTCCCCTTAAGGATGGAGACTTGTTTCTCTTCTCAAATTGTTGTTGCACCTCCCAAGCATGCATGAACTAATGTACATAAAAAATTAGCTTTAGTGAGCATGATTGGAGACCCTCAAAGTTGTTTCATCTCAGGTATGGACATCTTGGCTTTTCTCATTTAAATTTATATTTCAAGAAAAGAATGGTAGATGGTCTTCCTAATATTTTAGATTCATGTGACGAGTGTGAGACTTGTATTTTGGATAAGCAACATAAGCTTCCCTTTAATTGCTGCAATTATAGAAGGGAAATGGAACCATTAGAGCTGATCCATTTTTTATTTAGTTAGCCCTACGAAAATCACCTCAATTGGGGGAAGTACATATTTTATGACATTCATTGATGATTTCAGCTGTAGGAAATGGGTGTATTTTATGAAAATAAAATCTGAATCATTTGATAAGTTTGTTGAATTTAAAGATCAAGGTGAAAAGGAATGTGGACATTATGTTAAATTTCTAAGGTCTTCTAGATTTGGTTAGTATACCTCCAATTAATTCTCTTGTAATGTTTTGCAAGAAAAATTGCATCGAGAAGGAGATTACAACTAGTTATACTCCAGAGTAAAATGGAGTCACTAATAGGAAGAAAAGGACCATCATTGAGATGGTAAGGAGCATGATAAAATCAAAAGGACTCTAAACTGAATATGGCGAGAGGCTATAGCAATAACAATATATTTGATAAACAAGTGTCCCACAAAGGTAATCTATGACAAGATTCCACTTGAGGCATAGGCAAGACATAGATGAATAGTTAAGCACTTGAGAGTGCTTTGGTATGTAGCATAGGGAAAAGTTGGATGAAAAGCACGTGAAGTGTATCTTCATAGGTTATAGTTCAGAATCAAATGCCTATAGATTGTATAATACAGACACCAAAAATATAATTATTTCAAGAGATGATGAGTTTATTGAAAATTAATCATGGGATGGCTCGGTGCATGAGTCTTCAAGAACTTAAAGTAAAGTGCCAACTATTGATGAAGTAGATGAAGTTATTTATCAAAAAAATGAAAAAGTAGTAGATATAGATAGCTCCAGATAGAGGAAGAAAACCAAACATCCTTAAACATGTAGAGAATCAGCTACTATTAGTTCTTGACAACTCCAAATTGGTATGCATAATAGTAGCAACAACAATTCTAAAAATTTCATTCCTACTCTTGGCTCCCTATTGCCAAGAAAGACTAAGAGTCTAAGGGAGATATACCAAGATGAAAGGTATAATGGATAATATGGGGAGAGTCTAAATTTTGCATTATTGTTTCATAGTGATTTAATTTATTTATGAGGAGGTTATGAAGGAAACAAAATGGTCTAGTGCCATGGATGATGAAATAAATGCTATAGAGAGAAATGAAACATGGGAGTTACTTGATTTTCATCGCAAGAAATAAGTAATTTTAGTTAAATCATGATGACGTGAAGAAATGGATGTCTTTTTTATCCTTTTTATGAACATTTGTTTAGAACATGCTGAAAATTTTCATTCTTCAAGTATAATATTTCACACTTTTTGATGTATAAGTTATGAACATATGGTATAAAAGTGATAATCAGAATTATGTCTCAAAAGGTTCATTCTATTGATAAAAATATTTCTTCATGAATGTTTGGCATGGGTAGATCTTCCTATAGCCAAAGAGATTACAAAGACTATTAATTGAATACTAATGCCTTTTCTTTATAAATTAATAAATATAAATAAATGTTTTTAAGAAGTCTTGTGTGCATTGAATGATGACCGTAGGTATCCAAGCTGAGTTAGAATTGGTTAAAACAACTCAAGAAAAGTTCTAGCAATTTGGAATCGCAAGTACTTAAGAAGGTGCCTTACAGTACCATTATAGTCAAAAAATTAGTAGCAATAATAAGGGACCTATTTAGCGCAATGATAAGGGACTTGTTTAGTGGCATAAAAAGGGGACCTATTCCAATAGAATAATAAGGGAACTGATGAGACTGCTATATGAGAGAGCAAGTCAATAGGGAAATACATTAATCAACATGCATTCTTAATAATAAACTGTTGCATGGTACCTGAATTCCTAGAATCATTAAAGTCATTCTATATTTAAAGGAACTTAAGGAGATACTCAATGTTTCTTATTATGTTTCATATTTTCATGAATCTTGAGCTATAATGAACTATCCTTTATGAGCAAGTCATAATTGTGCTAATCTATTATTTCCTTTCTTTTAAATGAGACCTTGTTTGTAACTAAAAGGTTAAGTAGGGAATGAGTGAATAGAGTTAGGAAAATTTTATTAGATATTCTATTGTTCAAGCAAGTGTAACATTGCCTATTGAATGAATACATCAGTTTACTAAGTTTCTACACTTCAGTCTGATTTAATCTTTTCTTCACTCTTCCATGAGGGCCTACATTGAAGGTGGACTTTTTATTGATAATTAGGAGTTAGAATCAATTTTCTAAGTTAAGTTTAGAATAGTTGTTCCTATAGCCACTTGAAATAGAACTAGTCATTGTTCCTACAACAGTAGTTGCATAGATGTATGGTTAAGTAATTATTTGAGTTTCCTTCCAATAATAAGATAGTTTTCTTTATTTTTGATAAAATAGATTTCCTTAATGGTTATTTTATTCAAGGTAGTAGTGACTTTTAGTAGAGGCTAGAACATATACTTTGTAGACATCATCTACAGTTCATGCTCCTGGATTGATATTTAATGAAGAACAACATAATACTTTGGTAGTAGAGGATGTCCAATCCTTACAACTAAAGAGGTGTTATATTGTCTTGAAATTTTTTGTGCTGTTGCCGAAGATGGTCTCAGTCTAGTGTTCACTATATGGTCACCTAGTTAGTTTCATTCTTTAGTATTTTGCATGCATAGGAGAAGAGACCACCTTGGAAGATTTCTTCCCATTTTCAATCAGGAAGATCCGTTTCATCTTGATCCTCAAATAGGAGAAAAAGAAGAAGAAGAATTATTATTTTTGAATGTGTTTGTAGAAGCACCTAATCAAGTACAATCACCAGCCACATCTGAAGAATCCTTTCATATAGGTTATCTTTTTGCTAAGCTAGAATACCAAGATAATCCATTAACTTTAGTCATTTACCCAACACCCCCACCAGGAAATCTAGAAATGGTAACTATCTAGCCTACCTTTCCCTTTTCAATTCCCATTTAGGAGGGTAATCAAAATCTAAAAAATATACCCTCAACTACCCTTCCAAAGTTCTATGTCCTCATTACTAAAGACCAAGAAACCTTTGTCTTTGAGTTTGACATTTTTGCCAAAGTTATGATTAGACCATAGATGCTCATAAACTAATGTCGTTTCCATCAACTCTAAAAGAAGTGGCCTTAAGATGGTGTATGAGTCTAGGAGCTAATATTGTGGCAGATTGGCCAACTATGAGTAACTGGTTCCTTACTAAATATAAGGAAAATTGCATGGGTCATGACTTAAAAGGGGATGACATTTTCAAAATGTCACAGAAGGAGGATGAAACCTTGGAGGACTATGTTGCACAATTCATGTTCAACCTACAACGTAATACACAACATCACTTAAACAAGGCATCCCAAAAGCATCTCCTTTTAAAAGGAGTGCATGATAGTAGTATGGAAGCCTTAGACATAATGGCTAGAGGTGACATTACACAAAAGACATGGGCTGAAATCTAGAACATTTTCTTGAACTATTCTAGAGCAACAATGATAAAAGGATGAGGCTCAATGGACTTACTCCAAAAATCTCCTACTACTAGAGTATCCAAGATAGAGCTATCAAACCTCTTATCAGATTTCAAGTAGGACATCATTAATGATGTCGCTACACAATTGGACACCATGGAAGTATAGAGGAAAAAGGAGGATGCTAACATTATGTTAGCCGAATATTTCCCTCACTATAGAGAAATGAAACTTAATTACTGGTGCAAGCCTATTACCAATCTGTACCCACAACACTTGCCTACTAATTTCAAGGCGATTGATAAAGAAAGAGAAGTCCTCTATGTTGCTAAATGAAGGCCTTGGGCTCTAAGATCAAGTATTCCCTAGGACCCACTTCATAATTATAGTGGTAATAGTCAATGGAAAGAACAACAACATGGTGGTTATAATAATTAGAATAATTGGCAAAAAGCTTAGCAAGGTTGGTAGTAGCCTAACTAGGGTTGGTAGCAACCTTAGCAAGGTTGGCTCTAGCCCAAAAATTGGAAGTAGTAGTAGCATTAACAAGCCTTGATGTAGCCTCCTCAACAACAAGCCTTGATGCAACCTCCTCAACAACAACCCTTAATGCCTCTTGCAGCCAATACAACCCCTCCAAAAATAGCCACAGTTGCTTGCATAGCCTATGCCTAATCCCAATATTACAAAGCTTTCAACTCAATAGAAAATCTATTCCATCACCTTAAATGACATTCATTTATACTCTAGGATGACACTCACATCACCTTAGCAAGCCATTATAATAGAAGTTGATGATACTTCTACTAAGTTAGTTCAAGAGCTTGCAACTACTATCTCTCCCACATCAAAGAAACCACCATTTCCTGGTAGGTTAATAGAGCAAGCTCCACCAGTTGAAAATTAGGCTACACTAGATTTTCTTGAATAGCTCAAGTAAATGACAGTAAAAATCCCATTTCTAGATGCAATAAAGGAAGTACCCATATATAAAAAAGCTATCAAAGAAGCCTATACTAAAAATCAAGGTAGGAAAAATAAGGACCCAAAGACTATCCATGTCCTTGATAGCCTTTCGATCTTATGCTTAATAACCTTAAGATACCAAAGTATGCAGGCCCTAGAAGTCTAGTAGTAACACTTTCCATTCAAGGAATACAAGTGCAAAATGTCCTAATAGACTTAGGGGCAACCATCAATGTAATGACCAAGGAAGTCATGTCCAAATTACATATCATTGGTCTTAGAGAAACACCAACAATTTTACAAGTAGTAGATAGTTTAACCATTATTCATAATGGTATGTTAGAAGATGCCACTGTTACACTACATTCATGTGATTACCCAGTTGATTTTGGGGTACTCTCTCCAAAAACAAGTACTAGAGGATATCTTATCATTCTAGGGTGACCATGGTTAGCCACAACAGATGCTTATATTGCATGTTTCTCAGGGATAATGACTATTTCAGATGGTATGAACACTAAAAAATTAACCTTGTATTCTCCTACTCAGCCTTTGCTACAAGATGATCAAGTTGTCTGGCCAAAATTAGGTGATTCTAATATGGACATAAATTCTATTAAACAATTGATGATGATCTTAAGGGACTCATTTGTAAGCACTAAGGAGGATGATGATGTCATTTATTCTATCATATTGAATGAGTACAAAGTGCAACTTGAGATATCTTCCAAAGAGGAACATGTTTTAGAAAATATTGTACCATTACCATGTGAACTCCACTATTCTAAGTCTACATAACTCCTACACTCACTCCTGCCACATGAAATAGACTCACTACCAATTGCTCAAATTTCAATGTCTAAAAAAATAGTTAAATTAGCAATTTCCCTAGGAAGATAACTAAACATAAGAAAATCCTTATCTCAAGCACAACATAATGATATCCTCCAGCTGTTAAAAAAACACCAAGATGCTTTTGCGTAGGATTATACAGATATGAAAGGTTTGGACCTAACACTCTATACTCATAGGATCTATCAGCATCCTAATTTCAAACCTATAAGACAACCTTAGTGTAGGATAAACCCAACATTATAAGATATTGTTAAAAATAAATTCCAAAAGTTGCTCAATGGTAGCTTTATATATCCTATTTTGGATAGTCAATTGGTTTCACTATTGTTTATCATTCTAAAAAAGGGGGGGAAATGGTGAGTCTATATAGATTATAGATAACTCAACTCAGCCACCAAGAAGGACCATTTCCCATTGCCATTTCTAGATCAGGTTCTATAATCTTGTAGGAAATGATGAAAAAGTCAAAAGTTAGTTTTAGAAAAATCAATATATCTCACTCAATTCTTAATGAAATTAAGAATGGCTTATGGATTTGGAATGCTAAAATCAAGGAGCACAAAGACTTTTGATTTTTTGAGTTAGTTAAGAATGGATAATGAGCACCATGGATTAGAAGTTGACTGAGGAAAAGGTGGCATGTTTTCAGGTAGCATAAAACCACTTTCAGTAAAATGCCCATAAGTTCCACATTTCATAATGAAATTCAGATTTTCAAAATGATCTAGAAATATAACAATAAGGAGAATAGTATGGTAAAGGCTTTTTATCTAATTCATAATAATGAAGAAGAACCATGTGTTTGAGTGGACTACTAAAAATGTGGAGTAGAAAATCAGCACACTTAGTCATTAGTTTTGTAATAAATCTCTTCCTTGTTTATAGGAATGATGAGACACTTGTTAGATGGTTTTTAGAGAGTCAAAGATTATATATTTAAAATTGTAATCAAGAATTTGATAGATACAAACATACATAGAGATATAGATAGATTGGAAAATATGCAATTCCTGCAGCCACTACTATGCAATTTCTTATAGTTTCTTGCAACCATTATTGTTTATTTAGATTTATTTCTAGCATTGTAATTTTTCAATGATAGAATAGCTTAGAGAGTTTCATGGTGTGTATACTTTGTAGACTTGTTTCAAGTATACATCCTCAGGTTGAAAATTTAAATGAACCTTCTCTATTACAAAGATAACTGCTCATTTTAGATGTCCAATCCATGCGTTGTGTTTCTAAAACCAAGTTATTAATCTAATTGGGAAGCCAAATTTTTTGGTGGCATTGCCATTGTTCATGCATTGTAGATGTCTAGGCATTATCTTATTAGTAAACCATTTGAGCTGAAAATGGACCACATGGGTTTGAGATACATCTTTACTCAACCAAATTTGAATGTCAGATAGAGGCATTGGCTTGAATTCCTCAGCGAGTATAATTTTTGTATTGAATACATTAAGGGTAAAGAGAATAGGGTGGCTGATGCTCTCAGTAGGAAAAGGCATATTTTTCCTATATCTACTACTAGAACTTGACTAAAAGAGCATGTTATTGAAAACTTCATAGGCAATGACCATTATGAGATGGTTAAAACTGAAATGCACACTGATCCATATGATCACAATTTTGATGGATACAGTTTTGACACAAAGGATCTTATGAGATTTCAGGGTCATATGTATATTCCCAACCTTGCAGGGTTGAGGAAAATTGTGATGGAGGAGATGCAAAGTACTCCTTATTTGGGTCACTGTGGAGTGACTAAGATGGTTGCTGATATGAGGTCACTTTATTTTTGGCTCAGGTTAAAGTGTGATGTGACCACTTTTGTTGCCCAGTATTTAGAATGCTAGTGAGTTAAGGTTGAGCATATTCATCTGTAAACTAATGGTTAGACAAAGAGGGTAAATTAGGTTGTAGAGGATTTAATTTGTATGTATTGCATGGATCATCAGTATAAGTAGGAAGAATACCTACCTTTAGTTGAGTTCACATATAATAATTCTTATCATGCATCTCTGGGATGGCTCCTTCTGAGGCACTTTATGGGTGTAAATGTCACTATAAGATTAATTTTTAACTTTGAAGAAATGGAAATAAGTTCCTATATATTTATGAAGTCAACTTTTGACTTTTCCAAATTTTAAATTTTGTATTTTGGGGTTGTTTACTTATGTGGCAAGTGTTGCGAATTTTGATTCTTACATGTCTTGTTGGATGGGTTTAGTAGCTACAATCAAATATAGATAGGACTAGAGGATCAGGAGAAGACCACATTCACATGTCCATGGGGAATGTTTTCTTATTTCATCCTACCATTTGGTTTGTGCAATGCACCTACAACTTTCCAAAGAGTTTTTATTAGTATTTTTTCTAACATATCTATAGACTTTTTGGAGGTATATATGGACAACTTTACCATATATGGAAAGACCATTGAAGAAGCAAAAGAAAACCTAGAAAAGGTATTGGAAAGATGTAAACACTACAACCTATACTTAAATAGTGAAAAATGTTCCATGATGATGTAGGAAGGTATGGTGTTGGGACACTTTATTTCCCCAAAAGGAATTGAAGTAGATCTAGTATAGATAGAGGTTATGCACACATTGTCCATACCAGCTAAGTTGAAAGATGTTAGGAGTTTTATAGGACATGCAGGGTACTATCAGCATTTTATCAAGAATTTCAGTCAAATTGCAGCCCCTCTGTATAATTTGCTTCGTAAAGATGTAGTGTTCTTATGGAAGTCTAATTTCACAAAAGACTTCCTACACCTTAAGGAAGTCCTCTTAATAGCACTAGTTCTCAAAGGACCAAATTGGGAGCTACCTTTTCACATACATACCAATGCCTTAGATCATGCCATTCGAGTAGTGCTTGGCCAAAAAATGGATTCAGTGGAACATGCAATTTACTATATCAGTAAAAATCTTCAAGAAGATGAGTATAATTTATGCTCTAAATAAATTCAGGCATTATGTTACAAGCTACTAGATATTTGTACATATATATTACTTTGCTAACAAATATCTGATGAATAAATAAAAAATCTTTGGACATTTGGCTCGGTGTTTACTATTAATGCAAGAATTAAACATTACCATTATTGATAAAATAGGTAAGGTGAATGTTGTAGCTGATTTCTTTTGTCATCTTCAAACACTCGATGATCCTACAGCCTTAAAAGATAGCTTTCCCAATGAGCATCTCTTTATTTTTTTAGCACAAAACCCTGTGTTTGCTAACATTGCCAACTACCTAACAACAAGTAAGACATGTTCACATTTCTCTACAAAGGAAAGATGATTGTTGGCAAAGAAGAGTTCCAACTTTTCATGGATCTTTGGGTTCATGTTTTATAATAGACTAGATTAGGTGACACAAAGATGTCTTAGAGAGGATGAGACTTATGATCTTCTTCATGAGCCTTGTGGTGGCTACTTTGTTTCCAAGAGAACTGCATTGGAGATTTTAAATATAGGCTACTAATGGCCCCCACTTCACAAGGATGTAGCTCAATATACCAAAAGATGTGACAAATGCTAGAGAATTGGCTAACCAATGAAAATAGATGAAATGCCCTTGTAGCCATAGATAGTGGTAGCACCATTTGATAAATGGGGGATCAATTTTGTTGGCCGTATTGAGCCACCTTCAAAAGGGAAGAGTTACATTCTAGTATGCACTAATTATGTCACCAAATGGGGAGAAGTGAAACCAATGAAGTACTCTCATGATAATAATGTTACAAAGTTCCTATATGAATGTATCATTTCAAGGTTTGGCATTCTAAGAGAATTGCAATCATATCAAGGCCCTCAATTTACATCTAATTTGATAGCTACTCTCATGGAAGAATACAAAATTTGGCATGGAAAATCCTCCTCGTATGATCCACTTGCCAATGGACAGGTTGAAGTGATAAAAAAATAGCTAGAGAACATACTCACTAAAATAGTGTCCTTGCATAAGAAATATTGACTAGCTTTTTAACTCCTATATGGGAAGGCAATTGTCATGCCCATTGAATTTGAGCATAATACTCTATGGATAGCTTTAGAACTTGATATTACTCTTCTTGTAGCACAAAAAGATTGCATTTTACATCTCAATTAGTTGGATGAAAGGAAGAAGTCAACCCTTCACAAAACAAAACTAATTCAGAGTTAGTGGAAGCAGTGACATGACAAATTTATCAAAGATAGGGAGTTCTTTGTTAGTGATTGAGAACTCCTATATGACTCTAGATATCAACATCACTAAGGGAAATTTCAAACTAGATGGCTTCGTCCATATGAAATTGTAGCAATTTTTAACAATGGAGTAGTTCAATTGTCAAAAATTGATCTACTCAAGTTCAAACTCCTAGTTAATGGGCATCACCTAAAGATATATTACAAACTAGCAACTAGGGAAGAATTTCTTCAATAGTTCAACACAACAAAAACATTACTTCCTATAGTCACTTTGTCTAAGTCTTCCATTTAGACACCTACAACACCTTGAACTTATTTCAAGGAATTCATAATAAAAATTTCACATATATGTGAAATCCATTTCCTTTTCCACTTCACCTCATCTCATCTTCTTGTCTTTTCATTACCACTCCACTTCATTAATCTCTCTACTATGATACTACTTGGAGCACCCTTTTTATCACATATTAGGTGAGTTAAACTTGACCCCTCTACATTTATTTAATTTATTATTTATTTAGAAAATTGTGTTATTTCAATTTTCAAAATTTTCAATCTCTAAGGTCTAGTGAGACCTACTCCTGATTAGTTGGGGGGAGGGAAAATTGAAATAAATCAAAACCATAAGTTGATCGTAATTTGGCATGTATGATGTACAAGGGAAAGTTCACCTCAGTGATGAGCTCTCAATCCTTTGTACTTTTGTGGTGTGTGAGAAACAATTAAAAAATAGCCATTAAATTTTGATTTAACATAAAGTACATAACCCCTCATTAACATGGTGTATTTTTTGCGCACGATCTTCATCTTCATTATGTTTTTGTGCTTAAAATGGCTTTATATAGTACTAAAGGATATGATGTTTAGAGGTGCTTAAAATTGTTTCTCTTTCCCAATATGCCATTGTTTAAACTAACACCCCTATATCTATTTCCACTCAAAAATTTTAATCACTCACAGTGAACTCATCAACTATAGCATTCTTCAAAACATAACATGGGTGGACAACCTCAGCAACATGAACTAGCAGATCATAGAGTCTTGCTAGAAAACCTACCAAAATGCAATATGTATCAATAGTGGGGTTGGTTAGTTTATTGCCTTAGCCTCAAGAAATTTGATGAAGAAATTATGTTGCAATTTCATAATATGTTATAGGATGGGTACGCAAATGTCAAGGGTATCAGGAAAAAATTTATAGAAAAAGTGGTGGCAGAGGTTACTAGTCTACCTACAGATAGGGAACAATGGACATAAGACATGGATGCATGAGCCACAAAGGTAAAATTCATAGTGCATGGAGACCCTCTACTAGAGGAAAACAAGAAGCAAGGTACATTATAGTTATCTCTTCCCCTTCAATTCATTGAACCTGCTAAGTTTATCATAAGATATTTTACCTATGAAGGGCAGTATACCTATTTGCATTGTTGTTCATTTCAAGATTTTGAGTAGTCTATAGTGTTGGTCTAATTTTTCAAAATGCAGAAGTTATGGAAAATTTTAGTGAAAAATCATTTGAGTCTTAAAATCTTGCAAATTAGGGTTTTGTTCCTTGTATTTTTCAAACCCTTACATTTCCCTAGTTTTAAAAAAAAATAAAAATTTTTTATTGCTTTTACCCCAAGGAAGGGCTCACGCAAACATGAATTCATTATAATTTTGTCTAAAATTTATGTGGTCATGCTTGGCCTATAAATTATTTGATCATTCTATTAGGAAATACCTTTGATGACACAAAGTCTTTATAATCATTGATCTTGTTGAGATCAACGAGTTTTGCATTCCCATAATTTTGAGATGCAAGGTTTTTAAATAATGTGGGCATGCAACTTGGTTACATGTAGCCCTTGCCTTTTTAAAGTTTTAGTGAACCATAAAGTTTATGGGGAGTCATAAGTTGTTAGAAACTTTTGTAGGTTCGTTAGTACTTTTTGTGCATGTTCTGGATTTCCTGCGATATCATTGGTTGAGTTACTAATAGAGATATGCCTTTATCACCAAGAAGTGTCAACCATTGATTTCATTTGAATCAAGGGCTAGCACTTTCCTACAAGAAGGAGATGCTTGTGAAATAAATAATGCAAGGAAGAATCAATAGGACAAGTGGCACAGTCTGACAAGATGGGCTTGCCATTCTAAAGGATGATGTTGAGATGTCTTCCGTGGCAAGTGTCAGACAAGTTGGGATGGTTGAAAAAATTTATTTGTCACTTCAACCAATGTGGTGTTTAAGAAAACTAATTCTATAACCATAGATCTATCAAAGATCAAAGGCTAGTGCATGCTCAAATTTTGAAGCTGCACGAGTGATAAATAATGTGAGCAAGCTATTTTTTGACATTTGGCAATGTGGGGTTGAGAATTTTCAGTGTGTGTTGCGGTGTGCCAAGCTATAAAATAATTACTGATATGTAGTGCCAGTTATGCAAATAAAGTGTTTCATTTGCTAGATAAACTAAAGTTTTGTTAGACCGTAGATCCTTCAAAGATTGAGGGCTGGCGCATGCCTACATTATGAAGCTGCTAGTCAAATAAGGAATGCAGGTATGCACCTTTGCGGCATGTGTCATAGTGGGGCAAAATTATGGAAGAATGCTGAGTAATGCCATGTGGTTTGCCACTTGTGCTTAGCTAGAGATACTTATGATGTGGGTGCAGAAAGTTTTAGAAATTAATGCAATAGTCAAATGAGTCAGAGCATGTGGACTGAAAGCACTCTTTTCATTGGCCCAAGTGGATGATGCAAGCTTAAAATGCAAAATTGTTTCACACCATTGATCTTTTCTTGATCAACAAAGGGTACTTTCTCGCATAAAGAACTTGAATGAAGTATAAGTAAAGTAGGTATGAACCATGTGGACATGTGCCCATGGTGACATCTAAAATTTTAACTTAGAAGCTTTGCAAGGTACAATAAGTGTCACCATTGATCTTTCAAAAATCAATGGCTAGTGCAATCCTACAATAAGAAAATGCTCGATCAATAAGGAAAGTGAGAATGCACCAGCTCGACATGTGGAAATAATGATGTCAAGCACCTGCTAGCTCAAAAGAAGATATGGGACCCACTAGCGTGGAAGTTGTTAAAAGGAAAAAAATCATATAAAGGCTTCCTATTGGTAAGTATAGCTGACTAGATTTTGTTCAAATGTGAATTGATTTGATCATTGATCTTGTCTTGATCAACAAGCAGTGCTTCCTCACAATTCTAAAGTGCAACATATTTAAGAAATGTGGGCAAGCAATAAAGGTTGAAATGTTTTGGCAATGTGTGATGTTTTGACAAGTTCAAATGATATCCAAGGTGTCAATTTAAAAGTTTGGCTTTTATCTTGATTATGTTTTACACACACGCAAGACACATTAAGACAAGAATAGCTATTGTAAAAAGTTAACTAACACACCACAACCTAGGCTTTTAGGACAGTATCCATTGAATTCCTACTTGAACCAAAGTTTAGCCACACTTATCCAGAGTGGATAACCTAGGATCTTGGCACTACAGGCTCCCCCTTACATCGCACTCACTTCTCGGGGCTACCAAGATCTGCTTCCCAAGGGGCATGACTTTTGAAGGGAGTGTTCCCTCTATTAAGGACCGCCAGAATGTAGGATGTCTTCACAGGCATGGGTGACCCATGCAGCTAGTGGATAGAAAGGACTTTGGCCACTAAAACATGGTTTTTAGTAAGGGCATTCCATTCAACAAGTGAATGATAAACTTCTGTAGGACATCTTCTAGCCCTGAGAACTGGGGTTTGACGCACCACAAGGGTACTGGAGGAGAGCTATCATGCAACAATACCGGCGAGAAAACTTTCACCGCAATTGAATTTTATAAGCAGCTGGAACATTCACCTGGCTTTGGCCCATTACCACTTTGAGGTCATCCCCTGGCATACCCAATATCAAGTATCTTGGTCCAAGGCAGGCCTCCTATAGAAGTTACATGGATTTCTCTTACACCCAAGATCCATGAATAGCAAGGGGAGAGGATACGTCCAATGCAACTCCTAGGGATTTAACACTGTAGACATGCCAGGAAAAAAAGAAAAAGGTTCTTTTTAAGCACCAAATGAAATGTTATCTAATCTAGGAAATCCACACACATAGTTTTGAAAGGCACACAAAGTCTTCGACAATGTCCTACAAACAAAGCATTAGTAGTTTATGATAATGTCTTCATACCATGATTTTCACATGCTCCAAATAGACCATCAGTAACACAAAATCACCTAATCTATGTCCTAGAGAGGGATAGGAACCTTTGATGTAGATTCTGATTGATGCATATGCTTACTGTGAACCTGGGTGTGCTCTAACAGAGAAGATTGCTCCCCATAAGGTCAAAATGGCTCAGAACACTCCCAAGTGTGCCCAAATAGTGCAGACTATGTCAATGATGTAGTTGGGGCCCAGTTGGGTGTAGTTGGTAGTTTTAGGGCACAGTTGGGAAGTTAGGTGCAAAGTGTGGGGAAATGGTGCCTAGACAAGACCCAACAACTAAAATTTTCAAAGCTACACTCCCAAGTGCACCCAAATAGTGTACATTGCATCAATGATGCAGTTGGGTCCCAATTGGGCATTGGTAAGTCAAAAACAATAGAAGGAGGTTTTGGTGGCTTCTGAACTCCTAAAACTGCTCCTAGGGGTCCCAAGTGCGCCCTGACAGAGCAGAGTGCACCCTAGGACAGCAAGTTAACAGAATGCATGAAACAAGAGCACATAAACCTTTTACTAGATCCCCTAATTAATCTAGGTGTTAAATGGAAGAGCAGATAGTCGTTATACCCTTCCAAGTGAGCTCCTTCCTTGCACCTACAAGCACAAAACAAGAAAACCCAAGTTAGATATGCATGTTCACATCGGGTTCACCAAATGTAGCACCAAAAAATGAGTTAAATGCATAACATACTATGAGAAAATCACAAACTCAATCAACATATATTAGCACCCACTAGTTCTACCATGAAAGCCAAACTAATCAAATGAAAGAAAACATATTTAAAAACTCCCTTTTTCATTTGGAGCTCCCATGACCTTCTTTCTTCTCCAAATGATTGTAGCTCCAAAGTTGCCTATAGTGCACACAAAATTGAAGCAAAATTATATGATGTGGATAATGCCATGAGAATACTTGAAGTGTGATTTTAGTGTGAGAGCAAGAATGCAAAATGAAAAGAAGTAGAGACTCAAAGATTCAAGGATTCAAGGACTCAAGACTTAAGCATTAAGATTCAAGGACTCAATGACCCAAAATGAGAGAAAATGTGTCCAATTTATAATTGACATGGAGGATGAGAGCATTGGATTTTTCACCCATAGATATGCGATGTGGCAAGAGATTCCTTTGAGAATCCATGACACATATGACAAAATATGCCAATTGTGAGATTCTATGACACATGTAAGTCAAGCTTGGCTAAATTTGGAAGAGAATCTCTGACGCGTCATAAGACACCTCAACCCACTTAAAGTAAAGAATCTATGACAAAGCAGCCAAATAGAGACATGCATAAGAGATAAGAATATTTGATTATGAGAAGTCTTAGCCAAGTGTCGAAGGAGAATCCAGGAGGTGTCACATCCAAGTGTCACTATGATGCAATATTTTATGGAATATTTGAATTAAATATCCTCTTATTCCACAAAATAAGAATTAGTAAAAAATGGAATTAATGATGGAAAATGGAACTTAGGAAATTAAAAATATCCATGGTTTGCAGATAATGAATCAATTAATTAATAAAATTAATTAATTAAGGATGATAATTAGGAAGAATAATTAGTGAGAATAATAGAATTAAATTATGGGTTATTTAATCCTATAGAGAAAATTAGTAGATAATTTGCCAAATTGATTAAATGAATGTGACGATGATGGATATCAAATAAGATGATGAAAAGGTAGACCAAAGCCATGGTCAAATTGATTGATTGAAGTTGATAACATGCCAAGGACACATGACATGAATTGGTTGATATGTAACATTTAACCAACATTGTAAATGCTACAAGATTGAAATTGATTGATAAGGTTTGATCATAATAACACCGATGAACATTGTCAATGTTATTAAAATGGTTGATGATTCCATGATTTGACATTGAAATCCTCAACAATGTCAAATATTTGATGACATGAATGATAGTTCGACCTAGCACTGAGAGCCATGACAGTACTAAGGTCAAATTGATAAGATTGATAGGTTGATAGGTTTCCAAGGCACTGAAAGCCACAACAATACCTAGGAGTTGGATAAAGGATGATTGATTTGGGATTTTTGATTTTTTTTGGTTGATTAGGACTGATTTTGAGTGATTCTAAGTTGATTTGGGGTGATTTTGAGTTGATTTGAAATGGTTCCGAGTTGATATGAAATTGATGTGAAACTGGATAAAAAATGACGAAATATGGTCAATCTGGCCAAAAGATCAAAGTTAGTAGAATGAGAAAATGGGACGAATTAGTATGAAGAAGTAATGAATTCATAGATACAAACCATTTTTGAGCATCTAAATTTTTCCCGTCTTTGATACAATGTGATTTAGAGCGTTGTGTCAAAGAATGCTAACGAAAAAGCCATAAAAGCATGCCCCAGTAGGGATGATATATATGGGTGCCCCCTCGAGAAATTGACTAAGACAAGCATATGATAAGTCAATTTTTTGACAGCAAGAAGACAAAACCATAGCAATTGACGGATCGCAAATCAGAGCTAAGATGTGAAAGTTATGAGGTCTAGAGTTTAAAATAGGGTCAATCAGGAGCCCCAGAGTGATTGCATGGGTTACCACTCAAGAAAGACATAAAATGATGAAAATTATAGTTCAATTTTTCTTTAATGAAGATATGAATCCAACACAACTGACAGATTACAAATCTGAATTAAAATGCAAAAGTTATGGGCTCCAGAGTGCAACATAGGGGCTTCAGGAGCAGTTCTGGGTATCCTAGGTTCCCAACTGCATCAAAAACTCAACCAAGTGCATCATTGATGCACTTGGTAAGCCCAAGTGTGCCATGATAGTACCAAGTGCATCAATGATGCACTTGAGAAGCCCAAGTGGTCTCAAAAAGTGCAAAAATGTGCCCGAGAAGGCTCTAGGGGCCAAAATCAACATGACAGGAGGCAACTAGGAGCCCAAGAGTAATTGCAAGGATTAAAACTCCATATAGTGACCAAATAATGAAAATGATAGCTCATTTTTTTCACAACAAATATATGAGTGCAACGCAACTGACAGTTTTTAAATCAAAGTTGAAACGCAAAAGTTATGGCTTTCGAAGTGCAACCTAGGGGTTTTGGGAGCAGTTTTGGAAAACCTAGGTCTCCAAGTGCACCCAAACTCTACCAAGTGCATAAATGATGTATTTGGCATGACCAAGTGCATCAATGAAATATTTGGGAACCCCAATTGTGCCTTGAAAGTGCAGATTGCTCCCTAAAAGGCTCTGGGGCCCAAAATCAGCCCGATTGGACTCGGAATGACCTAAAACTGTGCATGCATGCCCAAAATGATTGAATGATGTCATAACATGAGAAAAATCATAAAAAATGGTCGTATTTGGTCAAAGATGATGACACAAATGTCAAACTAAGTTTGAACTAGGTGGAAAGCCACAAAAAGTTGATTGACAATGCAGGATGATGTAGGAATGCATGAATGAGAGATGAAGATGATTTGGTGAATCAGAAGACATGAATATAGTGATGGAAAATGAGATGAAGAAGAAAGATGAGATGAGGAGATGTTAGTATGATGGAAATAATTTTTCTTATAGAAAGTGCACTATATGTCAAATGGAGCTTTATTTTGATATGGCAAATGGAATGCAACGTATCATGGCATAAAGGGCCAGAGTGCAAATGCAAGCCTTTTGCGTAAACAAGCACGATGCAGATAGAAAATGACCTTGTCCTTCCTGAGGAAAATGTACATGCCCTCGACTCTCAAAGGTACATTGTAATAGAAAAAAATTGAAAAAATATGACCATGAACCATCCTGGCCAGTGTCATAGATTAGTTTTATATCATCAAGTGGCATAGGAACATGATCAAAGAAAAAAAAAGTAAAAAATAAATCACTCACTAAACAGCGTGAGCCAATAGCTATCCTTGTCCATTATTACTTTCTTTTTAGTGTGTTAGGTGTTTAGATGGTGTTCAATAGGTTGATAATGTGATAGCACTATTTGTGGATTTAGTTGATAGGTTCATAGTGACATGTTGGATTGATTGTTGGTTCACGTTGGTTAGATAGTGTGATTGTCTTAAAAGTGTAGTGCTTCGAGTTTCAATCTGCAAAGTGCAAGTGTGAACGCAAAAGGGATGGTTATCCACAGTGAATATGTACAAGTTTTATTGCAAATTTTTGACGAGTTTTGTGATTTTTAGGGTTTTTGAGGATATTTGATGTTTTTGTGTGACTAGTTTCATCAGGACATTTTATAATTTTTAGGGTTTATTTCAAGACATTTTATGATTTTTAGTGCTTTTTCAGGACATGTTATGGTTTTTAGTGATTTTTTCAGGATCATATTTGAATGTTTAGGATTTTTTTCAAGACATTATGTGAATGTTTAGGATTTTTTAAAGACATTATGTGATTTTTAGTGATTTTCTCAAGACATTTTATGATTTTTAGGGATTTTTTCAGGATCATATAAGCATAAACAAGTGTTAGCTCCAAGCCATTATGCGATAGGTCTAATGGATAAAAAGCACTTAGGGATATGCCCCTAGTTCAAATTCAAACTCATGCACCATGTAGGTAATATGCCCACAGAAAAGATGCAAACTATGTACAAAGGCCAATGACAAAGTGTGTGTGCAGACCGGTGATGCTTAGGCAAGGTAACAAAGGACATTAACTAGTTTGCGAGCCATGATAAGGGACCAAGGATGTCTTGTAATATGAAGGATATGATTGAGGAATGATGGAGGGGGGAAAAGACCAGATGTAATCTTGATAGATGAGGGAGCAATACTAATTACACATGGTGCTTGTTTGCCATGTTTTCACCATGGTACTTGCCCAAAGCGCCTGTTTGCCAAGTTTTCAATTTTGGATAGAATTTTTCTCTTGACTCAAATTTTTGTGCCAAGATGCCTGTTTGCCAGGTTTTCATCAAGGCATCCATTTTTTCATGACTTTTTGTTCACTTTTTTCTTTTCTTTTTTCATGACTTTTTACTATATTTTTGAATATTTTTTTAGGACTTTTAGATGAAATCAAGAAAGTCACTGACAAATGCTGAGAAGATATCTATTGTTGGTGCTGCTAGCTGATGAGCTCTGGATCCATGACTGAACATAATTATGGAGGATTTGTTTCAAGTCTGTAGCTAAAATAAAACCACTAGAAAGGTGTCAAGAGATACCATCTTGTACTGTATGTAAGACAATGTCTATCTCTTGCAAATCAAGGCATCTAAGGATAATTGGGTCAATAGAAATGTCATGTGGGATGTCACTGATGATGACATAGGAAAAGGCTTGTTGGATAAAGGACTGATTTTGGTTATAGGACAAATTATTTAGTTGGATTGGGGGATAAACAAAGGGATATAAGGGAAGGTTGGGAGGGTTGAGACCAATGACCTTCTGCATTAATGCTGATTGAGAGAGATCCAAAAGACTTTGTGGCATGTTGAACACTGGAACACTGATATTCATGCCATCATATTTTTCATTTTGTATCAGTGGGAGCTACTTAGCTTTTGATTTTTTATGGTCTAATGGTGCCTTTCAATTTTCACCAAGAGACCTATGCTTGTTATTTCTTTCTCTTTTTTCTTTGTAACTAGAAGGTGGACTAGACTCACCAAAATATGCCAATGTGTTCTCTTTAGGAGAAACTACTTCTTTATGATCTTCAATCATAATGCCTTCAAATTCTATTGTAAGAGTGTCATCATCATCAAATTGATCAAAAATTGGTGGTCCACATTGGTCCCAATCCAAAGGTTCAGGATAACTTGAGGAGATGTCATCATCAGTGTTGAATGGGCTTTGGTTGAAGGTAGATATATGGGTAACTAATTCAATTGGGTCATTGGGGTTATGCTCAAAGGCTAGGGGATTGTTGTTTTCAAGTGGGATATCCTTAGATGGCTTTTCATTGTTTGAAACATCCATAGTATTACATGTAGGTACTGTGGTACTAGGAGGACCTATTCATAATGGTTTAAAACCAACCCCCAAACTAGGAGGTTGTCCTTCTATAGTGATAGGTTCAATGATTCCTTGTTTTTGAGATCCAAGACAACTATAGCCATCATAGCCTTGTTTCTACATGATGGTAAACCCAAGTCCATACTTGCTAGGAGATATCAAAGTGGGTTATCATTCTGCTTTTGCTTTCTCAATACATACGGATGTATTCTCATTGATAGAAGTATAATTCTTTGTACTGATGGGAGAAAGTGGTGATTCCCTAATGTGAGAGACTTGAGACATAAAGTACTCTCCACACCCATTGTCTTCAATCTTCATCTTTTCCTTGGCTTTACTGACAAGTATATCATCATCCACATACTTAGAGGAATTTTTGGGTTGTGCTTCATTGTTTGTTGGGATTTGGTATGCAGTAGCATCTCTTAGATTAGCACAAAATTGGAAAGGATCTGGATCACCGGGGATGGTAACCTCTACGTTGTGATAGGAAAACTTCAAACATCGATGATATGTAGAAGGAACCACTTTCATAGCATGAAGCCAAGGGCATCCTAGTATCATGTTGCAATTCATTTCTATGTCTAGGACATGGAACAATGTATCTTCAATAGCAGGACCAACTCTAAAACGTAATGTGATGACGCCCTTGGAATAGCATTCACCATCCTCATAAGCTTTTATTGTGATTCTTCGAGAGGGATCTACATCATCTTCAGAATAACTCAAATTGTTGACAACCTTAAGAGTACAAATGTTCAGTCCTACTCCTCCATCTATTAAGACATGTCTGACTTTGGCATTTTGGATGAAGACTTCGAGATAAAGGGGATCATTATGGTTAGGCTTGTCCTTAGGAATATCTCGAGGGGAAAAGGTGATATGCTATGAGGCAGATAGGTTCCCAATCATGGCTTGGAACTAGGAAACATCCATGTTATCTAGGACTATTGACTCTTTAGGGGCTTGCTCCAAGATCTTCTTGTGTTGGGGAGATGCATGCAGTAGGTCCAAAATGAATATTTGTGTAGGGGTTTTTCCAAGTTTTTCAACAAGGCTATAATCGGATGAAGTAGGAGCAATAGGTCTACTTGGGGGTGCAGGTCTAGTAGAAGTAGTAGGTCTAGATGGAGCTCTAGGTAGGGTGATCTTGCTACGATGTGTAGTGATAGCCTAGTAAGGGTCTTCAACCTTCAATGTGGATGTGGATATGTGGAAGTCAAACTCATTAAAGCAATTGATGGTGTAGTCATAGCTGGTGCATGTGTAATTCAAATTACCTTGTGAGTTTGAGTTTGAACTTGAGGGTTTCTCTTTGTGATGATTACCCAAAGGATCTTTGAAAATAGTATGATCAGAGTTGGATGCTAATAGTGATGGATCAACTGTGATTACACCATCATCAATAAGGTCTTGTATTGCATGTTTCAATTGGAAGCACGATGAAGTCTTGTGTCCTTTGGTGCGATGGTAATCACAATACTTTTTGTCATCCCACCAATTTGCTTTAGTTAATGGTTCATCTTTGATTGGGGGTAGCTGCAGGAAGTTATTACTCAGTAAATATTGTAATGCAGTCTCAAGTGGTATTCCCAATGGTGTGAATTTTCTATCCTTGGTTCTAGGATGTCTTTTGTCTTGTGTGGAAGTCTCAGTTTTCTATTGTTGAGGTGTTGTTTGATTAGAAGTTTGTGAATTTGTGGGGTTTGTGCCTTTCAAAGTCAGTTGAGGTTGTGCTATGCTAATTGTGTGGGCATCTACAATGCCATCATTAGTCACATTCTTGGTTTTGGAGAAAAAATTTTCCTTGTCATTAGACAAGTTGGTATTTGTGTTATCTTTGTTTATCTTGAGGATTCCCTTATGGATAAGAGCATCTTCAATACTAGCCCCTTTTTTCATCAGTTTAGAAATGGTGCTTGGACTCTTGATTTTGAGTTCATACATTAAGTCTGGGACTAAGTTTTCAATGTATAGGTTTACTTGTTGTTGTTTAGGAATGTCTAGTGAGCATTGACTAACTAGGCTTCTCCAACGCAGTAAGAATGTGATGAATGATTCTGTAGTCTTCTATTTAGTTGAGCACAAATTAGAAAGTGTCACCTCATTTGTAATGTTAAAGGAAAAGTGGGAGATAAACTTATCTACTAGCTTTGACCAAGATTTGATATTACCAGGAAGTTTGCAGTACCATTCAAGTGTAGGCCCACCTAGAGAATGAGGGAACAATCTCATAAGGTAAGTGGGCTCATCACTGAGTTCGGTACATGAAGCACAAAATTCTCGGATGTGATCAATAGGGTTTCCTTTTCCTCAATATTTTTCAAACCTTGGAGCTTCAAAGTGTTTTGGGAATGGAGGCATATACAGACTTTTATCGAATGGACTAGGACGTAGGTCCCTTTCTGTATATAGAGCCTATTTCTTTTGGACTCCCAATGCCTTGACATGTTTGGAAAGTTGCTTGAATTGTTGTAATAGTTATTCATTGGAGTTTTGCATGATGGTCTTTCCTTCAAGTCTTTTGTGTCTATGAGTAGACCATTTTTTGTGGCGAGAACTATGTCTACTTGGTTTTGACATTTATGTGTCTGATGAAGTGTTGCTAGGTGGTGGATGTATGTTGGTACCTCGAAGATAGAAAGGTCCCTGTTGTTGGGGAACTTGTTGTGGTATTTGATGTGGCACTTGTTGTGGGATTGACTATGATTGTTGTACCATGTGTTGTTGTTGTGCCATGTGTTTTGGTTGTTGTTGTTGGGATACCTCTGTTGGTTGTATGTGAGACCATGTGCGTGGTTGTTGTTGTAGAGGTATTTGTTGAGGTTTTTATGGCACATGTTTTTGTTGTAACAAATGTTGCTGGTATGTGATTTTTTGCTCAAGGCATCTTTGGTATTCGAATTGTTGTTTGAGTTGCTCTTGTTGTTTAGCAAACATCATTTGTTGTTGTTGGAATTGCTACTAAAATTGTTGTTGATAAATTGTGTGTAGTTCAAGTGGGTTCACATGGGATTGTGTGTTAGGAATGTTGGATGTTTTCCCCACTTGTGCTTGTTGTCATTTTTTTTGATGTTGTTGTTGATATGTGGGATGTGTGTCAAGCAGATGTAGACTTGATTGTGCCTTGTAAGTGTTGAGTCCTTGTACCATTGTAGGTTGTTGTTGTCGTGGGTGTTGACTAAGTCCTTGAGAATTGAACGTCATGTTTGTATTGTTGTTTTGGTACCTTTGTGTTTTAGATGTTCCTATTTGTGACATCATGTTGATTGACTAAGAGATGTGTCCCTATTGAGAATTGGTGTAATGTCAATAAGACTTTTCCTTTGTGTTTCCATAGGGATGGTTGCGCTTGATGTTTCACATGTTGTACTTATGAGAGGTTCTATAGTGTTTGATGTCGTAGCACTTGGTAAAGTTAGGAGCAAAGGTGTACTTTGTTGATTTTCCTCCAAAGAAGGTATGCTTGGCATTCCTAGAGTACAAGTCCCTTTAGGTGCATCTTGTTGTTACATCATGTGACTAAAATCAAGTTTTAATGTCCTTTTGGGGTGTTTAGGAATTGGTGGTATTTCATCAAACAAGGGATTAAGATTGATGTGTTCAAATGTACTTTGGAGGATTTCAATAGTTGACTCTTGATGGGACCTTATAGGTGCCATTATTGTGTTTGAAAACTCCAAAGGTTTTTTTCCCTTTTCTAAGTCCAAATTTATCATGGGTTGTATGTTTCCAATAGTTGTGTTGGTTTGATGTTTGGACTTAGGACCTTCCAAGTTTGGGTTAAATTTGACAATTTCTTGGGCTGCCAAACATTTGAAGTTCTTGCGAAAACCTTTTTCTTGACATGCCCTAGCCATTTCTTCATTAGTGATGCCATAATTAGTGTCAGAGTCATCACTTAGGTGTACAATACCTTGTTATATTTTTAATATGTTAGGTTGGCTAAATTCAAAGGAATGTGATTGTTCATCTTCAGGTGTGGTTGGTACACTTCCTCCTCCTAGTAGTATTAGCATGAATATAGGTTCAAAGTTAGGACTCCATTGAACCATTCCATGTGTGGGCAAAGCGTTTGGAGGAAATCTCATGGTAGGTGCATTGTTCAAGGTTTTTTGTGCCATAGCTTGGTTATGAGGATCTTGCGGATACATGTTTAAGGGGTCTGCTAGTAATGGTTGTGATGCCTCGATTTGGTCTTCGTCAAACGTTCGTTGGGTTTTCTTGCTCTTTTTCTATCTTGGGTGCAGTTTTGGTTGTGCTTGTGCTTTAGAAAACAAAGTTTGATAGAGTTCCTTGGGTCTTTGAGCTGATTGTGTTCTAGTAAGTGCCGGCATGATACCTAAGAGTGCAAATGCAATGGAAATTTTGAGTATTTTGGGTAATTTAGAGTGCTCGGTATGCAAGATATGAGTTTTTTTGAGATTTTTTAAGTGTTTAGGGATGTTATGCAATGTGAGGAAATGCTAAATGAATTATGGTTTTGATGTGCAAAGTGAAAATGTCCTAGGGATGTTATGCAAATGCAAAATGCAAGGTGATGTTTTGAAGTTTGACTAAAGGGGATGAAAATGACTCTGAGGTATGCAAAATGATAATTAGGGTTATGTTTTGGACTTCATAAGGATGCTAAAGGTTGGTGTGTGCAAGGTAGACTATGCAAAGGATGGTTTCCAAGGGTTGATAATGAGATTTAGGATATGCAAAATGAGGGTAAATGATCTAGAAGGAAATTTGGTTGATGGATAATCTAATAGGGTTTGGTAGTGAGAATGATGCTAAGGTTTGGACCATGCAAGACGGAGGGGATATATCACTAGGGTAAGTCAAAATGAAATTTGGGGATGCTAGGGATATTATTATGCTATGACAAGGGTATAGGCAAAGTTTTCAATTTAGGTAAAACCTTTAGAAAGTATTTTGCCTAGGAGTTTAACCTTGTGATAAAGGACTTTGGATCTTGACCAAAAACTGATAAAAGAAAAAAAGATCAAATTGATGAAATATGACAAGGTCAAATCTATCAAGACATAGATAGATTTTCACCCAAGAAAATGATAAGAAAAGATAAAAAATACTAGTCAAGATCCATTATCCATCAACACGAGGAGATACTCTAAGACTCATACTTTGTCTAGATTTTTGACTAAATTCAAAGGTTTTTGGGGTTCAAAATGATGTTTTGAAGACTTGAAATGGTGGTAATGCTGAAAAGATATGTGGTATGGAAAATGCCTATAATGCAAAAGGGGATATTGGGTGCAAGATGTGGTTTTGTGTCAAGTGCAAAACAGGGAGGTGTAGAGGCTCCTAGATGCAGTTTTGGGGTCCTAAAGTGCAGTTTGGTGGCCCAAAATGGTCATGCAGGTACCCAAGTCTGCCCTAACAGTGCCAAGTGAGCCCTAACAATGCCAACTATGTCATTGATGCACTTGGAGCCAATTTGGGTGCAGTTGGTAAGTTAGAATGAAGGTTTGCTAATTTTGAGAGGTATGGTTGCCAAACTTATATGCCAGGAAGCTAAGATGATGGGGTTGATGTTAGGATGGTTTGGGAGATGTAAAAAAAAAGTTATGACCTATAGAATGATTTCTTAAGTGAAGGTGATAAAGACTAGGTGATGTAGAATGCAGATCTGGGCAAGCTAGTGCAAGGGGAGCTAACCAGGTATCTGAGGACACTGTTGAAGCCCCAAAATGTTATCTAGAACCCAAAATTGGATCTTAGGACCACCAAGTGCACCTAGATAGTGTAGACTATGTCAATAACATAGTTTGGGCCCAGTTGGGTGCAATTGGTAGTTTCTAGGTGTAGTTGGTAAACTGGGCTGAAACTGAGGCAATTCTGGAAGCTATGGTTTCAGGATTGATGTCACCTAGAGGCAAATAGTAGAGGAAAATCTTAGGGCTAGTATGAATGCTCAAAATGATGGTTAGGACACTTGAAATGATGGATAAAGTGGTCAAAATGATGAATAGGTATGCAAGGATGCAAGCTGGTGAATGCAAAGTGCTAATTTTGATATGGGAATGCAAAAACTAAGGAAGGTAAACTGAATCTAAATGGATGCAATATGAAAAGTAATAGATACTGAATGGGGACTAAAAGGTGCAATATGAAGTCTATATGATGCAAGAATGAATCCTAGACTAGGGTGAATGTAAGTGAATTCTATGCAAGTGTGGGATCTACGTTTTGCCAAGAACATTTAGGAGCACAAGTCACCATGTTTTCCAAGGTTTGAGTGTGTTGAACCAAAGTTTGCAAAGTTTGATAAAGGTTGAAATGTTTTGGCAATGTGTGATGTTTTGACAAGTTCAAATGATATCCAAGGTGTAAATTTAAAAGTTTGGCTTTTATCTTGATTATGTTTTACAGACACGCAAAACACATTAAGACAAGAATAGTTGTTGTAAAAAGTTAACAAACACACCACAACCTAGGCTTTTAGGACTGTATCCACTGAATTCCTAATTGTACCGAACTTCAGCCATGCTTATCTAGAGTGGAAAACCTAGGATCTTGGTACCATAGGCTCCCCCTTATAGCACACTCACTTCTCGGGGCTACCAAGATCCTCTTCCCAAGGGGCATGACTTCGAAATAGGCTGTTGCCTCTACTAAGGACTGCCAGAATGTAGGATGTCTTCATGGGCATGGGTGACCCCTTGAGCCAGTGGATAGAAAGGATTTTGGCCACTAAAAGATGGTTTTTAGTAAGGGCATTCCGTTTGACAAGTGAATGATAAACTTCTGCAGAAGGTCTCCCAGCCTCGACAACTGAGGTTTGACCCACCACAAGGGTACTGGAGGAGAGCTATCATGCAGCAATACCGTCGACATGGCTTTCACCGTAATTGAATTTTATATAGCGGCTGGAATGTTGACCTGGCTTTAGCTCGTTACCGCTTTGAGGTTGTCCCCTGGCATACCCAATATCGAGTATCTTGGTCCACAGTAGGCCTCCTATAGAAGTTACATGGATTTCTCTTACACCCAAGATCCACGAATGGCAAGGGGAGAGGATACGTCCAATGGAACTCCTAGGGATTTAACACTATAGAAATGATAAGCAGAAAAGAAAAAGGTTCTTTTTAAGAACCAAATGAAATGTTATCTAATCTAGGAAATCCACACACATAGTTTTGAAAGACACACAAAGTCTTCGATAACATCCTGCAAACAAAGCATTAGTAGTTTATGATAATGTCTTCATCCCACGATCACCACATGCTCCAAATAGATGATCAGTAACACAAAATTGCCTAATCTATGTCCTAGAGAGTGATAGGAACCTTTGATGCATATGCTTACTGTGAACTCGGGTGTGGTCTGACAAAGAAGATTGCTCTCCAGAAGGTCAAAATGGCTCAGAACACTCCCAAGTGTGCCCAAATAGTGTAGACTACATCAATGATGTAGTTGGGGCCCAATTGGGCATAGTTGTTAGTTTTAGGGTGCAGTTGGGAAGTCAGGTGCAGAGTGTGGGGAAATGGTGCCTAGACAAGACCTAGAAACTAAAATTTTCAAAGCTACACCCCCAAGTGCACCCAAACAGTGCAGACTATGTCAATGACGTAGTTGGTGCCTAGTTGCACATAGTTGGTAAGTTAGAAACAATAGAAGGAGGTTTTGGTGGCTTCTCAACTCCTGAAACTGCTACTAGGGGTCCCAAGTGCGCCCTGACAGAGCAGAGTGCACCCTAGGACAACAAGTTAATAGAATGCATGAAACAAGAGCACATAAGCCTTTTACTAGATCCCCCAATTAATCTAGGTGTGAAAAGGAAGAGTAGATAGTCGTTATACCCTTCCAGGTGAGCTCCTTCCTTGCACCTTCAAGCACAAAACAAGAAAACCCAAGTTAGATATGCATGTTCACGTTAGGTTCACCAAATGTAGGGCTAGAAAATGGGTTAAATGCATAACATACTATGAGAAAATCACAAACTCAATCAACATATATTAGCACCCACTAGTTCTACCATGAAAGCCAAACTAATCAAAAGAAAGCAAACATAATTAAAAACTCCCTTTCTCGTTTGTAGCTCCCATGTCCTTCTTTCTTCTCCAAATGATTGTAGCTCCAAAGTTGCCTATAATGTACACAAAATTGAAGCAAAATTATATGATGTGGATAATGCCATGAGAATACTTGAAGTGTGATTTTAGTGTGAGAGAAAGAATGCAAAATGCAAAGAAGTAGAGACTCAAAGATTCAAGGATTCAAGGACTCAAGACTTAAGCATTAAGATTCAAGGACTCAAGGACCCAAAATGAGAGAAAAAGTGTCTAATTTATAATTGACATGGAGGATGAGAGCATTGGATTTTTCACCCATAGATATGCAATGTGGCAAGAGATTCCTTTGAGAATCCATGACACATATGACAAAATATGCCAATTGTGAGATTCTATGACACATGTAAGTCAAACTTGGCTAAATGTGGAAGAGAATCTCTGATGCATCATAAGACACCTCAACCCACTTACAGTCAAGAATCTATGACAAAGCAGCCAAATAGAGACATGCATAAGAGATAAGAATATTTGATTATGAGAAGTCTTAGCCAAGTTTTAAAGGAGAATCCATGAGGTGTCACATCCAAGTATCACTATGATGCAATATTTTATGGAATATTTGAATTTAAAATCCTCTTATTCCACAAAATAAGAATTAGTGAAAAATGGAATTAATGATGGAAAATGGAACTTAGGAAATTAAAAATTTCCATGGTTTGCAGATAATGAATCAATTAATTAATAAAATTAATTAATTGAGGATGATAATTAGGAAGAATAATTAGTGAGAATAATAGAATTAAATTATGGGTTATTTAATCCTATAGAGAAAATTAGTAGATAATTGGCCGAATTGATTAAATGAATGCGACCGTATCCTTTGATAAAAATGTGACGATGATGGATATCAAATAAGATGATAAAAAGGTAGACCAAAGCCATGGTTAAATTTATTGATTGAAGTTGATAACATGCCAAGGACACATGACATGAATTGGTTGATATGTAACATTTAACGAACATTGTAAATGCTACAGGATTGAAATTGATTGATAAGGTTTGATCATAATAACACCGATGAACATTGTCAATGTTATTAAAATGGTTGATGATGCCATGATTTGACATTGAAAGCCTCAACAATGTCAAAGATTGGATGACATGAATGATAGTTCGACCTAGCATTGAGAGCCATGACAGTACTAAGGTCAAATTGATAAGATTGATAGGTTGATAGGTTTCCAAGGCACTAAAAGCCACAACAATACCTAGGAGTCGGATAAAGGATAATTGATTTGGGATGTTTGATACATTTTGGGTTGATTAGGACTAATGTCGAATGATTCTAAGTTGATTTGGGGTGATTTTGAGTTGATTTGAAATGGTTCTGAGTTGATATGAAATTAATGTGAAAGTGGATACAAATGACAAAATATGGTCAATCTGGCTGAAAGATCAAAGTTAGTAGAATGAGAAAATGGGACAAATTAGTATGAAGAAGTGATGAAGTCGTAGATACGAACCATTTTTGAGCATCTACAGAAAAGAACTCACAACCTCAGCATTAATGAATCACCAAAGCATAGAAAGAACATCAAGGTATACAAAATTCTTAGAGCCAGGGCACATAAATTTTAGCTAGAAATTTAGTAAAATTGTAGAAGAAATCATACAGTGTAGAAGTGTGAATTGTAGCAAGTAAGTACTCTGTGACTCTTTAATAAATTCAAGTATATTCTATTGTAAAATCTCTAGGGTTTTATTCAAAATGCCTCCCTAAAAGGAGTTCACTAGACAAATGGATTTTTTGAAGCGTTTTGTGCACGATGATTTTCTTGAACAATTCCCCTTATCAGTACATGAAATAACTAAGGGGGGGAACTCATTCTAAAGCACTCGAGAGTAGTTGTAGTAGAAGGTTTTTATGATACAGCAAGTTGGGTAAGAGATGCACAGGTTTCCATGGGGGTCTGTAGTTGTTTAAGAAATAGTTTTTAGAGCAAAAAAAAAACACTCCTATGAGCAATGTATGGGACTTTGACATTGGTAAATTAATAGTCCCCATAGTTTTCTTTGATAGTGATTTTTTGATGGATTTGGCCAAGAAATATGATCCAATTACAGGGTGGGTAATGAACCATGCTAGAGTGAATCTCTTTACGATTTTCCTTGAATTAATTAGTGAGATTTTTAACCTCAATCCTAACCATGCTATGCATGAAACTATTGATATGGATGAACTTGAGGCAATGTATGATGCAAAATGGATTTACCTAAGAATAGGGCCATTGCAGGAGCATGCTGCTAAAATTGGCACCTTGCCTATGGTTATAGCTAGCACCCCAGAGCCATTGTTGAGAAGGAATTTCAACCTTAGAGCTCAAGCATTATATTTTTCTCTTTTCAAAATTTTCGGGATGGATGAATTTGATCAAATTCTAGGCTCTATTGTCCTTATAATGGCTCAAACTCTTCAATTTGGGATGAGCACTATTCTAGATTTTTCTACTTTTTTTGCGAAAGAAATTCATAATGGTCTGGTGGGGATAGCACAGGGAAAAGTGGACAAACCATTCTATTGATATTCATTTCTTGTGAATGTATGCTTGTACAAGGGATTTACCTTCTTCTCCAAGGGTAAGGAGCTGGAAACAACTAGGGATAGAGAGGGGAATCTAGTGCTGCTATGGAGTGTAGATATGACTTCAGAAGCTATAGATGCTAGTTTTGTGAGATTTGATAGATAATTTACATCAAATATTATGCTACTTTTGAAAGGGGATAGCCTTAGAATTCCACAAACATTGTTAGAATTGGTCAGACCCAAAGAACATGCACAAGGACTATTGGTTAGTCATAATTGGCAGGATATAGTCCCTTATAATGTTTCAACTATAATAAGAGTATATGGTTTTTTGGGAAAGCCACATGTGTTGCCTTTTCATGTGCACTTGAAGATAGGGATATCCAAGCTCCTATGGCAATTAGGCACTATAGGTGAGACGGAATTGTCTAAGAAGGGTACCTTTTTTCCAATTGTTAATGTGGTACATGATTTTGTCTTTGTCGGGAAGGGGTAGAAGCACTTGAATTTATTTTTAGATCAATATAACATGGTAGAATCTCATGCCAAATTTATTGATCCTAAAGGATTCTATGACCTCTTAAGAGAGAGGGTGAAAGAATCTTGCATGGTACAACAAGTTTATTATCTAGAGTATATAATCAGAAATATTTTAACTTTGCAAGAACAAGAACTGAGGAAAGAAAAATGGATAGTATTTAGCAAGACCCTAGAATTTATTAATGTTTTTGACCCCTAGTATGACCCATTGAAAGAAAAAAAATATTCGGGATCTAAAATACAAGAATTAATGAATAATTTTGTTGTGATCATCCAAACTATGAATGAAAAGAAAGCCATGTATATTGAGACATATCAAGACAAGGGTATAGAAGTACAAAGGAAGATAAGCAGAAAAATATAGTGGCTCCTAGCCAGTATACATTACAAAGAAGGGTAGGTTATGTCATGGTTTAGAGTATGCAACATGCATCCCTTCATTAGAGGCCAAGGTCAAGAAGTCCATCTGCAGCTAGCTCTCCAAAAAGGCAAAAATTAGAGTAGGGGTCTTCTTCTTCTCAAAAAGAAAATTACTCCCCAAGCTAGTCCCCAATCCAAATAGATGATGAAGCATCTCTAAATGAGATACTTAGAAAAATTTGGTGGAGAAGGGGATGCAATTGTTACATCCATAGATTTGGAGATTGGAGAACCACAAGAACCTCCTATGCCTTCCTTGGATTTAACTATTGCTGATTACCAAGGTAAGCAAATTGATCTGATAGTTGCCCAAGCCTCTGAAAGTTTTATTATAATGAGAATTTTGTAAAATCTAGGGCTTTTTCTCAATTTTTTTGGAGATTAAACATGGAAAATTTTGAAAAAACCTGTGAGAAGATCAAGGCTGGCCAACTACACAAACCTGATTTAGATATTAAGGTAGATGTGAAATCTAAATTTTTTAGTACTTTTGCTCAATTTACTCCTAAATCTAAGACGTAGATAGTTAGATAGTTAGGAGTCCTCCTTCTACCAGAATAGGATATATCAAATGCCATTATTTTTTATTCAGTAAGGAAATAGAGGGATGTTCAACTAAGGACTACTGAAGAAATACTACAAGCTCATAGACGAGTAAAATTTAGTAATGACCACCAAGCCCTTGTTATATGGTCCATGGAAGAAAGGGAAAATACTAGAATGCATGAGATTCCCACTACAGAGCATACTGGTGCATTGATAGTATTCAGGGCTGGAGAGATAGGTAGTAAAAAACTAATTGGGATGGCGTCTGAGATGCTAAAATTTGGTCGCATAGTGTCTAGCCAAGAGGAAGATAAATATGCCCAACTCAATGCTAGGTTTGAAGTTTTTTTGAAAGCATATGAGGAGACGGGTATGAAAATATCATCATTAGGAAATAAAGTAACTCAGATTGAGAAGATTATTGGGAAAAGAAAATTAGGAGAGACTAGTAAACCTAGGATTGCATACCCCCCATGGCCACCTATTAAGCCTTTTAAATCAACACCAATTATTGAGATACTTGATACTCTAGAAAGGCCTCAGTTCTATACTATAGAGGATTTTGAAGAGGAGAAAAATAAGTTATATGTAATGCATGTAGAGATTAATAATCAGTATTAAGAAAAATTGAGGTAGGGTATCATGTATTTAATAGATAGGATAGAATGGCCCACATTTTTTGATCAATTAGTAGGGATTTCATCAATCAGGGATGAATTGAAAAGAAATGAATGTATATTCAAACCCATTGTATAGAAATGGACAGAGAGAAATGAAGATATCATTGCTATGTGTTTATCAGTTATTCACCAAACTTATCATTAGATAGAAGAAATTTTTGATTTACTAAATAAGTTGCAAGTTTTTGATGATAAGCAAGATTCTTTCTATAGAAGATTAACTATTTGTTTTTCCAAGTATTTTGTGGAAAAATTTGATTTGTTCCCTTGTGCTCTAAAAACAATTGATAAAATAAAGGAAAAGGAAGAATGGAAGAGGGGGCTAGATGAAGTTTTTTGTGAAAAAATAAATAAGGTTATAAATGAAATGGGCCATTTGTTATGAGCAATGACAAATGAGGAGTTGGTAAAAGTATAGTTATTCTATAATATCATTAGAAAATATTTTGTTGATTTAGAGGAACATGCAAATTCTTTAGTAACTATACAAAGAGAAGTTAGAAATTTTGATTGGCTAGAGGACACTACCTACAATAAGTGGATGGAAGATTTTATGTCTATAGAACATACATAAGGAGATGATGAGGTGGAGGATGATGATAAAGAAGAGAGTACAAAAGTAGAAGCCACCTTTGCTACTGATGATAAAGACAAAGAGAACCCTTAGGTAGCAGAAGATGACTTATCACTATCACAATTGATTGCCACCTATCCCGAGGAACCAAAATGCTAAAGGAATCCGATCAAAGTATTTTTTCCTTTTCAAAGGAAATAATAGAAGTGGACCCACAAAGGAATGTTCAATGATTAGCCTTTTTGTTATTTGCATTTTGTCTTTTTGTTACAGGTGTGTGTAAAAAATCATTTGAATGACACTTGTAAATCACATTTTCCCTTTGCTTGTTGCAAATCATGCCTATATAAATGAGTTTTCAAGGCAATGTGAGGGTCCAAATTTTGTATAGTTTTTAGCCTTCTAGGAGATTAAAGTCAATCCAATAGTGTTTAGTTGTTTCAAGTTTATTTCTAGTTGTACTTTTTGATGATATATTGAAATTACAGAAATAACAATCTATTTTGGGCTTCCAATTTATTTCTATTGGTCATTATATTAGTCATCTAAAAGGATAATACAAAGGGGTATTTACACTATATTTGTGTCATCAATTTCTATTTGTATTTTGTTGATTTGTGTACTTTGAAGTCATTTAAATAAGGTTTAACTGCGCTGAATGTAATCTGGATGGGTTGTATATTGATATCACTGTTGCTTTTAATTCAAAGAATTATAGAAATGCTTCAACGAATTAGTAGGGTTTATGAGTTTATAGAAAGGATACTTCATAAGAATGGGAACAGGTGATTAAAATCAATTAATTCATTTACAAGTTATTTGAATTAGATCTACTGCCAATAGTTAATTTTTTCCCAATGGATAAGGCACTGGTCACATAAATCAGAAGTGAACAAGGATGAATTTTGCTTCTGCATATCAAACCAATTACAAAATCAAAATCATTTTTGTTCCATTTTGTTCAAAGTTATAAATGCTGGTCACAACTCATTTATATCTATTCTCTGAGTCTTAAGTAGCTGCTATTTGTAGGAATATTTGTAAATTCTAGGATAATTATGACCAACTCTACTAATAGGGGATGCATATAGATTTAAGAAACTTTCAGAGAAAATTGATAAACTATGTATGTGCTTGGGAGTAAAAGATGAGAATCATAATGAAACTAAGATAATTTCATACCACAGTTTGTATTAGAATCATCCCTAGGTATACCCACCTTGGTTTAGCAGAGCCTAAAGAGTAGGAAACCATCCTTTGGTTTTGTTGAAGTTGGGTCATAGTGGTTTATTCATGTAATTGCTACTAGGAATTGGGTAATCCTTAGATTGTGTGAGTATTTTCACTGTGATATTGAGCATTTTATTGTTCAGTAGTTTGAAACACCAACAAAATGGTGACTCTGCTAGGGAATTACACTTAGTGTTGTCATAAATAGTGAATTATTAGAGATCTATGTCCCCTTGGGTAGAGTTGTAGATTTTATGTTGAAGTTTCGTATGGATTTGGAATTTGTATACATTTTCCCCAAGATTGTTACTAAGGGATTTATCATTTGTTCAGATCATTTTCCCATTTTGATAGAGTGGGTGGTGACTCAAAAGGTTTTAACCAGCGTCAAGATTAAGAAAATTGTTGCCCCAAATTATGGAGAATAAAAGAAATACATTGGAAAATGTGAGAAAAAACTCGACAATCAAATTACAAACTGATCTCCCTCCTAGAGGAATACAAAATTGGGCTTTGAAGGGAAACCAAATTTAGAAAGGAAGCTATTCACATGAGCAAGTAGTAGGGAAAGATAATGCTCACCATTCTGTTGTTGAAAAAGTGCCTTTCTCCAAAGGTCCAAGATCTCATCCAATTTTGACTAATGATGATTTCTATAATGCCCCTAAAATGATATGCCAAGAGAAGATTGTGTAACCACATGTATTTAGTCTTAAGGGTAGGACTAGTAACAATATTTTCTGGCATAGTAAAAACCCTTTCATGTCAGATTATTCCTCTAAAAAGGTCAAACCTAGACACTTAGAACCTAAAAGTTTTAATGATGAGAAAACATCTGGGTTTGAGTTCACTATCCCTGATCTTGATGAGAATCAAATTTTGAAAGCACAACTTACTAAGAAAGAAGCTATAAATAGGAGATTTCAAAAGGAAAGGGAAGAAGTGATTACAAAAGAATTATGAAGAAAAATAAGAATTGCTAAGGCGGATTGCTACTCTAAAGAATAAAAATGAGATAGTAGCTAGTGTAATGCAACCTGAGATTGTGGGACAAGTTGAACAACTTAATAGGAAAGAGAAAAAGTTGTTGGAAACTCAGAAAATAAATCTAGAGGGACCTGTGATACAGTAAGTTAAGAACTATATTTCTCTAGAAGTTGATAACAATAGAGTGAAGAATGTGGAACCTATTGTAGGGGCTAAGGACAAAGGAAAAACAAAGAGATTAATGTTAAGATCAATGAGCCAGTAAAGAGAGTTTAGATCCATGATTCTATGTCACTCTTTGATATTGAATTGGAAAAGAGAAGGAAAGAAAGGGATGCTTTAGCCAAGAGATTGGAGATTGTAGAAAATGAGGCTGCTATAGCTGAAATAAACAATAAGATCAAAGTCTTGGAAAATACCAAGAAGTAGTTTGCAGCTATGCCTAAAGATAATGATGGATCTAATGATGTAAATCAGAATACTACTAAGGTACCTCTATTTCTTGTCTTCATCTTCACAAAAATTAGATCTCAACAAATTTTTTGGTGATGCTAGCACTAGTAACACTATGAATAATAATAAGAAAGATAGTGCTAATCAGCTTAAGATTGATGTGCAAAGGAGACCTGTCCATTAGAAGGTTATAGGAAAATATGTTTTGATGGGATCCCTAGTTATCCTAATCCTATACCACAAGAAATGAGGAAAATATTGCCTAAATTTGATGGAAATAATGCTATCTCTTGTGAGGACCATTTGAGGAGTTTTTTTGATATGATGAGTGATTATGAGGTTGAAGTTAAAGATTTCATTATGAAGTTGTTTGTTTAGTCACTAACTAAAGATGCTAGAGAATGGTTCAAGAGACTCCTTAAATTAACTATTTTTGATTGGAAAGATATTGAATATTGTTTCAAAGAGCAATATGGTGACAAGAAAAATTAGTGTTATATTCTGAGTGAATTCAATAATATTAAGAGGTTGCCTAACGAATCTATCATTGAATTTAACACTAGATTCTAGAAAAGGATGTACACGCTAATGCAAGCCACATGTGAATTGATGACAAGGTATGTTTGATTACTTATCTAAATTATTTTGATGGTAAAATGACATACCAACTTAGGGATAATGAGCCTAGGACTTTAAGAGATGCTTTCAGAATTTCTATTAATATAGAAAATAACTTAAGGATTTTAGGGAGGTTAGAAAGCAAAAGAGATGATCCTAGGCTATTTGGGAATAAGGGAAATAGAAGGGAAGAACATAAAGCTACTAGAGGGAAAAAGCAAGAACCTACTGAAATGAGTCAAATTCTAAATGCTATAAAAGTTTTGAATCTTCCTTAGGTAAAGAATGATAGGAACCCCAATGAAAATAAGGTCTCTTACCAATCAAATTTTAGTAGACAAAATAGATTGCAAAATTTCCCTTATAACCCTACTTGGAAGGATGGTCAACCTAATGTTCCTCCCCCTGAATATTGTGTAGTAGCTTTCTCATTTTTTGGGAATCAAATATAGTGGAAGAATGTCATGAGCATGAAGAAAACCATGATGATGTAGGGTGCAATATGTTTGACTCACATTGTGAATATTTTGATTGTGAATATTATGATAGAGATGTAAATGAGCAAAGGTAATTTCAAAATTAGATTCAACAACAAGTATTTTCTGATGGGTATGTGCAAGATCATGGTGTGCCAAAAAGTGGCAAACTGAAAAATCTATAGTTCTGAAATATCTCAAACCATTTCAAAATCTATTCCAACTTTTTTCCTGCCCACCTTGATACTAAATGAAAACAATTAATATCTTTAAAAGGTCAACTATATTTTTTGATACCAAACCTATATGGTCAACTTAAAAAATATCCTTAAAATGTGCTTTTGGCCTGTTTTTATGTGATTTTTACTTCAAACATGTAGTTGATGACTTTTTTTTCACCAAAATTTGATAAAATGAAAAGGGTTTCTTAAGAATGTTCTTAACTTTCCATAAATGTAAGGTTTATCAAATTATGAGCTTAGTAAGTAATTATTACTTATCTTCTAATGGAGTTAGGTACAAAGTGTTGACTCACACACTACTTGAAAAACAACTATAACATTCAAATGGTACAACATTTTTTAAATCCAAAAGATGCATCACATTCTATGTTTCTTCTACTATAAGGAAAAAAAATAAAAAATAGAATTTTGTAGAGTTTTGAATTAGTTAAGGTGGTCAGACACAAGAGTTTTTTAATTCCAAAAATAATAAATTCAAAAATTAATTAATTATTATTTATTTAGAATAAAAATATCCAAAAATATGTGTCACATCTAGGTATGAGTATACTACTAATATCTAGAATATTATTAAAAGAATTTATCATTTGATTTTGATTAAGGTGGTCAGACATATGTCCACTTATTATTTTTGTTCTGAATTTTTTGTAATATTGCATTAAAATTTAAAATTTTGACCAATCAATTTTTTTTTTTTGAGATAAGTCCTGGTATTTTAGAAACTAGATTCAATTTTCTAGAGATTATTTTCTCTCAACTTTTTGATATAAATTTAATAACAAGTAGAAAATTGCACTTCAAGTTGACATAACCCTGATTTTCTAATTTTTTATTGTCCCTTAAGAGCATAGTTTGGTTGATCATGATCCTACACATACCCTGTTGAGAGTGATGTTGAAGACAATGTGTGCAACATGGTGAGTACTAAAGAGGAGGTGACATTAAGGAAACCTTCTACGGAAGAGATTGATCAAATTACTACTAACATGATAGCTCAAGTGCAGACTAGAAACATGACTCAGAAAGAGGATAATGGCAAGGTGGCTAGTGTGTTGATAAAAGGTGTCGATCTTGAAAAAGGGGAAGCCATGAAGCCTAAATATATTCCCACTATGAAGGTTAAAATTAATAGCAAGACATGGAAACCAAGGAAAATGAACACTCCCAAGACTGTTGAATTTCCAAATAATGCTCCCAAGAAGTTAGATGAGAAGGTACCAAAAATGACCACTAAAAATGGCAAGAATCATCAAGAGGTTGTGAATGTTTTGGATAAACAAATTGAGAAAAGGAGTATGATGATTGATGATTCGTCTAATTCTTTTATAGACATGACTAATGTATTATCACAAATAACTATCAAAGTCCCATTGTCTAAATTGTTAAGAATCCCTAAACACTGAACTAAAGCCATGACATGGTTGAGAAACACCGATATAAAAGTAAGACATGACTGCAATGAAAATCATCATTCCAGAGAAAGAAATAAGGAAGAGATGAAAGACAAAGAAGATGAAATAGTTGTGTCTCAAATTCCTCAGATGTTTTTGGATAGTTCTATCAATTAATATTTAGGAAATGTGGAACCATTTTTCCTGAGTATCTTAGTGAATGGTAAGACCCTAAAAAATTGCATGATTGATTCTGGTGCCTCTAACTCTATGATGCCTTTTGAAATAATGAAAGAATTGGGTCTAAATGTTGATACTACTTAGGGAAGATGTTGTGTTATGGATAAAAGAGAAGTGATAGCCATAGGCACTATAAACTCTTTTCCATATGGATTAATAGCCTACCCTGACAAAGAACTTAATATGAGTGTATTGGTTGTTGACATTCCACCTCAGTATGGCATGTTATTATCAAGAAAGTGGAGTGCTACTGTGGGTGGGAGTCTACAGTTTGATTTATCATTTGCTACTTTTAATATTGAGGGGAAATTGATAAAAGTCAATAGGGAGCCTAAAAGTATATACATGATAGAGGAAGATGTGGAAGATAATATGAAAAATTTTGTGGACATAGATCTAAATGCATTTCAAGCTGAGATCCTATCCTTGGGGAAAGATAAACATAAATCACAGATGAAAGCAGAAGCTGATGCAAAAATAGATAAGGGTGATTTATGGACTATGTTCTTCGATGGTGCTTTCTACAAAGAAGGATCTGGTGCAAGTATATGATTGATTTCTCCTATAGGAATAATATATAAGTTCTCTTTTACATTGAGTTTCCCTTGTACTAATAATATAGTAGAATATGATGCTCTATTATTAGGACTCAGATTAGCTCACAAGCATGGGATAAAGTGTATACATGTTATAGGAGATTCAAAATTGGTTATATCCCAAGTGAGAAATGTTTATGTATCAAAAAACAAAAGATTAAAGTAATACATAAATGCAGTATGGGATATGATTGAATATTTTTATGCATTTGGAATAGCTTGCAAGGATAGGACTAACAACAAGATGGCAGATTTGTTAGCAAATGTAGCAATAAACCCTGATGACATTACATTTGTTGGTATATCTAAAGTGGAAATCCAAGCTAGACCCTCTATTCCTAACAATATCCAAAATTGGCAAGTATTTGAAGATGATAAAGATATTTTAAGGTTTTTGAATTGTGAGTTTATGTTATCAGGGCAAGAAATTGATTGTGCAACATATGTAGAAAACATAGATGGAAAATATACTATTTTTGGACAAGAAGTTGTGCAATTGAAAATAAATAAAATACCAAAGGGTTTGGTTGTCCTAGAAACTATTTTAGTAATCATGATAGATCTTAAATGGAACTAGTGAATACAATGCTAAGGATCTGTAGGAGATAAATTTGGGAACTAAAGAGACTCCTAAGAATGTATATATTGGTAAAAAATTGTCTCCTAAGATAAGACAGGGTTTGATAGGTCTGGTAAGAAAATATAGACATGTGTTTACATGATCATATGATGATTTAAAGGCCTATAGGGAAGATCTCTTTCAGCATGAAATTCCTTTGAAACTAGATGCTAAACCTTTTAGACAAAAACAAAGGCCAATAAACCCACCCTTGGCTCCCAAAATGCAAGAAGAATTGATCAAGTTAAGAGATGCTAGGATCATAAAACCTATTAGACATTCTTATTGGGTATCCAATTTAGTTCCTGTTAGGAAGAAAAATGGAGACATAAGGTTGTGTGTTGATTTCAAAAATCTTAACATATCTTCATTAAAGGATAATTATGGTTTACCAAATATGGAAGCCATGTTGCAAAGGGTCACTGGTTCAGAGCTTATGTCAATGATGGATGGATTTTTAGGTTACAACCAAGTGGTTCTTAAAGAACTAGAACAATTTAAAACTACTTTCACAACTCCATGGGGTACTTATCTTTATGTCAGAATGCCATTTGGGCTTACCAATGCTAGGGAAACTTCTCAACAAGCAATGGATGTGGCTTTTGTTGATATCATTAATAAATTTTTGGTTGTATATCAAGATGATTTAACTTCTTATTCTAAGGATGAAAATGATCATTCCATGCATTTAGAAAAGGTGTTTATCAAATCCCTCAAGTATGGTGTCTCTTTAAATCCTAGAAAGTGTCAGCTTGGTGTTACTGAAGGAAAGTTGTTAGGACATTTAGTTGGCAAGCATGGAGTAAGGATTGATCATGAAAGGGTAGAAGCAATAGATAAGATTCAGAAGCCTAAAAGTGTTAAGGGAATTCAATCATTTTTTGGGAAAATTAATTTTCTCAGAAGGTTTGTGACTAACTTTGCAGAGATTAGTAGGCCTATATCAAGGATGCTAAAGAAAGGATCTAAGATAAAATAGGATGGTGAACCTAGTGACGAATTTCAAAAAATTAAGCAAGCTATTAAAGATGCCCCCATTCTTAGAGCTCTTCATTATTATAAGACAATGTACATATTTTCTTTTGCTTCATTTCACATTGTTGTTGTAGTATTGTTACAAAAAAATGAAGAAGGTTATGAGCAACCAATTGCATCTTTTAGCAAGTCATTGCAAGAAGCTATGCTAAAGTATGAAATCAATGAAAAATAGGCATATGCACTGGTAAAAGGGGTGAAAGATTTTTGATGTTACTTAATGGGAGCTACTATCATTGCTTTTGTTCCTACTGCTATTATGAAGGACATCTTCTCACAACAAGAGGTATCTGGTAGGAGGTGTAGGTGGATCAATAGAATACAAGAATTCAATATTGACATCTAGATTACTAAATTGGTCAGAGGACAAGGTTTGGCCAAGTTGATGGCAGAAGAAAATCTAGAGGCAAACCAAATTAATCAATTGGAAGATAATTGCAAAGAAGATCTCTATGATATGGGAACCTCTGAGTGGTACAAGGATGTAATCTATTATTTTCAAACTATGGAATCTCCATCAGAGTTAACTAATAATAAAAAGAGATCCCTTAAGTTACATGCTATAAGATATGTTATAGTCCAAGGATAGTTGTGGTGGAGAAGCATGGAAGGAATCCTTTTAAAATGTGTGGATAAAATTGAGTCTAGAAGGATTTTGAAAGATATGCATGAAGCTATATGTGGAGGTAACTATATGGCTAAAACTACTGCTCATAAGATTCTGAGTGCTGGGTTTTGGTGACCAACACTTTTTAAAGATGCTCATAACTTTGTGAAATTATGTGATACTTGTCAAAGATTTAGTGGGAAGTCAAATTTTTCTGGAAATCTACCCTTAAGACATGTTGAGGTACAAGCACCTTTCCAACAATGGGGAATTGATTTAATAGGAAAAATCACAAACAAGTCTAGTGGAGGTCATTCTTGGATCTTTGTGGCTACTGATTATTTCACCAAGTTGGTTGAGGTAATCCCTACTAGGAATGCAACAAGCAAGGTGGTGATTAATTTCATCCTTAATAATATTATAATTAGGTTTGGATATCCTTAGAAGATTGTAACTAATAATGCCATGTGTTTCAGATCAGAGGAATATAAAGATTTTTGTAAAAACTATGGCATTACAAAATATGCATCATCACCTTACTACCCTCAAGGTAATGGTCAAGCCAAATCTAGTAATAAGAGTATATTGAAAATCATCAAGAGGATTTTGGGGGAAAACAAGAGGGCCTAGGACTCAAAGTTTCCATTAGCTCTATGGGCTAATAGGGTTACTATGAAAAAAGCCATTGGATATGCCCCATTTGACTTGGTCTATGGTATACATGCTAGATTTCCATAAAATAACCTCAAAGAGATGTATAGATTTGTTCAATTGTATGAAGATGATATCATTGATGAAATGCAACTTAGAATGGATGATATATTGCAGCTAGAGGAAACAAGGAGAGAATCTGTTGCTAAAAGTGCCAAGTTTTAGTCACAAATGAAACATTTGTATGATAGAAAAGCCAGTAACAAGAAATTTGAAATAGGTGACATAGTACTGATGTGGAATGCTAGATTGGAAGATAAAGAAAAGCATGGTAAATTTGACCCAATCTAGCTTGGTCCATATAACATTTGTGATAGAAATGGAGAAGATTCATTTTTTTGAAGGATTTAACTAGAGATATTCTTGAATTTCTAGTTCATGAACAATTCTTGAAGAGGTTTCTATATATTTTGTAAATCCCTGTAAATTGTCTCTCTATATAGTTTGGTTTCTTGTTTCTTGTTTCTGTGTGTTGCTCCATGCTCTTTGAAAAAAATTTCATCCCTATACCAAGTATGTGGTTTGCTCTCCCAAAGATTTTGAATTATTGCATAGACTCAGGTAGTCTATCATCCCCAGACAGAGCCATTGTTGGTCTGATTTTTCACAATGTAGAAATTATGGAAAATTTTAGTGAGAAATCATTTGAGTCTTAAAATCTTGCAAATTAGGGTTTTTTTCCTTGTATATTTCAAACCCTTAGATTGCCCTAGTTTTAAAAAACCCTCCAAATTTTTTATTTCTTTTACCCCAAGGAAGGGCTTGGGCAAGCATGAATTCCTTATAATTTTGTCTAAACTTTACATGGTCATGCTTGGCCTATAAATTGTTTGATAGTTCTATTAGAAAATACCTTTGATGACACAAAGTCTTTATAATTGTTGATCTTGTTGAGATCAATAGGTGTTGTATTCCCACAATTTTGAGATGCAAGGTTTTTAAATAATGTGAACATGTTACTCAGTGACACGTAGCCCTTGCCATTTTAAAGTTTCACTAAACTATAAAGTTTATGGGGAGTCATTAGTTGTTAGAAACTTTTGTAGTTTTGTTAGTACTTTTCGTGTACGTTCTGGATTTCTTGCAATATCATTGGTTGAGTTACTAATAGAGATATGCCTTTATCACCAAGAAGTGTCAACCATTGATTTCATTTGAATCAAGGGCTAGCACTTTCCCACAAGAAGGAGATGCTCATGAAATAAATAATGCGAGGAAGCATCAATAGGACAAGTGGCATAGTCTAAAATGATGGGCCCACCATTCTCAATGATGATGTTGAGATCTCTTCCGTGGCAAGTGTCAAACAAGTTGGGATGGTTGTAAATTTGTATTCATCACTTCAGCCAATGTGGTGTTTAAGATACCTAATTCTATAACCGTAGATCTAACAAAGATCGAAGGCCAACACATGCCCACATTTTGAAGTTGCACAAGAGATAAATAATGTGGGCAAGTGGTTTTTTTACATTTGGCAAGGTGGGGTCAAGCATTGTCAGTGTGTGTTGTGGTGTGCCAAGCTATAAAACAATTGCTGAAACGTGCTGCTAGTTATGAAAATAAAGTGTTTCATTTTCCAGATCAACTGAAGTTTTGTTAGACCATAGATCCTTCAAAGATCAAGGGTTGGCGCACACCCACATTATGAACCTGCTAGTCAAATAAGGAATGTGGGTATGCACCTTTGGGACATGTGTCACAGTGGGGCCAAATTATGGAAGAACGCTGAGTCATGCCTTATGGTCTACCACTTGTGCTTAGCTGGAGATACTTATGATGTGGGTGCAGAAAGTTTCAGAAATTAATGCAATAGTCAGATGAGTCAAAACATGCAGATTCAAAGTAGTCTTTTCATTAGCTCAAGTGGATGATGCGAGCATAAAATGCAAAATTGTTTCACACTGTTGATCCTATCCTAATCAACAAAGGGTTCTTGCCTACATTAAGAACTTGAATGAAGTATAAGTAAAGTGGGTATGCACCATGGGGACATGTGTCCATGGTGATGTCTAAAATTTTAACTCAGAAGCTCTGTAGGGTATAATCAGTGTCACCATTGATCTTTCAAAAATCAATGGCTATCTGAATCCCACAATAAGGAAATGCTCGATCAATAAGGAAAGCGGGAATGTGCCAGCTTGACATGTGGAAATAATGATGTCAAGCACCTACTCACTCAGAAGAAGATATGGGACCCACTAGCATGGAAGTTTTTAGAAGGCACAAACTCATCTAAAGGCTTCCTATTGGTTAGTATAGCTGATTGGATTTTGTTCAAATGTGAATTGATCTGATCATTGATCTTGTCTTGATCAATGAGCAGTGCTTCCCCACAATTCTAAAGTGCAAGAAATTTAAGAAATGCGGGCAAGTGGTATTGCAACACGTAGCCTTACTTTTTTAAAGACATAAAGCTTGTTGCCTTTTAAATCAAAGCTATCCGATCTGGTGAAAATCTATGGATAGGATTCAAATTTGGTTGCAATTTGGAGGTAGCAATTACTAAGAGTAAATATGGTTCAAATTTTGTTTGTGCAATTTCAATGTATGAAAACAACTCAGAACCTCACCATTAATGAATCACCAAAGTGTAGAAAGAACATCAGGGCATACAAAATTCTTAGAGCTAGGGCACACATTTTTTAGCTAGAAATCTAGTAAAATTGTAGAAGAAATCACACAGTGTAGAAGTGTATATTCTAGCTGGTAAGTACTCTATGACTCTTTAAAAAATTCAAGTATCTACTGTTGTTAAATTTCTAGGGTTTTATTCAAAATGCCTCCTCGAAAAGAGTTTACTATAAAAATGGATTTTTTGAAGCATTATGTGCACGATGATTTTTTTGAACAATTCCCCTTATTAGTACATGAAATAACTAAGGGGAGAGAACTCATTCCAAAGCACCCAAGAGTAGCTATAGACGAAGGTTTTTATGATAGAGAAAATTGGGTAAGAGATGCCCAAATTTCCATGGGGGGTCTAGAGTTGTTTAAGAAATGGTTTTCATAGTGAAAATTGGATGCTCCTATGAGCAATGTATGGGAGTTTGACATTGGTAAATTAACAGTCCCCACAGTTTTATTTGATAGTGATTTTTTGATGGATTTGGTGAAGAAATATGATCCTATTACAAGGTGGGTAAAGAACCATGCTAGAGTGAATTTCTTTAGGGTTTTCCCTGAATTAATTAGTGAGGTTTTTAACCTCAATCCTAACCATGATGTGCATGAAACAATTGATATGGATGACCTTCAAGCAAGGTATGATGGACAAAGGATTTACCTAAGAATAGTGCCATTGTAGGAGCATATTGCTAAAATTGGCACCTTACCTGTGATTACAGCCAGCACCCTAGAGCCATCGCTGAGAAGGAATTTCAACCTGAGAGCTTAGGAATTATATTTTTCTCTTTGCAAGATTTTTGGGATGGATGAAGTTGATTAAATTCTAGGCTCTATTGTCCTTATCATGGCTCAAACTCAACAATTTGGGATGCGCACTAACCTAGATTTTGCTACTTATCTTGCAAAAGAAATTCATAATGGTCTAGTGGGGATAGCATAGGGAAAAGTGGACAAACCATTATTTTTGTATTCATTTCTTATGCATGTATGCTTGTACAAGGGATTTACCTTCTTCTCAAAGGGTATAGAGCTAGAAATGACCAGGGATGGAGAGAGGAATCCAGTGCAGCTATGGAGTGTAGATATGACTTCAAAAGCTACAGATGCTAATTTCATGAGATTTGATAGATAATTTGCATCAAAGCTTAGGCTGCTATTGAAAGGGGATAGCTCCAAAATTCCACAAGAATTTTTAGAATTGGTTAGTCATAATTTGGGGGATATAGTCCCTTATAATGTTTCAACTATAATAAGAGTATATGGTTTTTTGGGAAAGCCACATGTGTTTCCTTTTCATGTGCCCTTGAAGATAGGGATAGCCAAGCTCCTATGGCAAATAGGCACTATAGCTAAGAGGGAATTGTCTAAGAAGGGTACCTTTTTTCCAATTGTTACTATGGTACATGATTTTGTCTTTGTCAGGAAGGGGTGGAAGCACCTAAATTTTTTTTTAGATCAATATAACATGGTAGAATCCCATGCTAGATTTATTGATCCTTAAGGATTCTATCACCTCTTAAGAGAGAGGGTGAAAGCTTCTCACATGGTAAAACAAGTTTATTATCTGGAGGATATCAACAGAAATATTTTCACTTTGCAAGAACAAGAACAAAGGAAAGATAAAAGGATAGCATTTAGGAAGACCCTAGAATTTATTAATGCTTTTGACACCTAGTATGAACCATTGAAAGACAAAAAATATTGGCAAGAGAAAATGCAAGTGTTAATGAATGATTTTTCTATGATCATCAAAACTATGAATGAAATTAAAGCCATGTATATTGAGACATATCCAGACAAGGCTGTAGAAGTACAAAGGAAGATAAGCAGCAAAAATATAGTGGATTTTGGCTAGTATACATTGTAGAGAAGGGTAGGTTATGTCATGGTTAAGAGTGTGGAATAGGTACCCCTTCATTAGAGGCCAAGGTTAGGAAGTCTATCTGCAGTCAACTCTCCAAAAAAGAAAAAATTATAGTACGGGTCTTCTTCTTCTCAAAAACAACAATACTCCATAAGCCAATCCCCAATCTAGATAGATGATGAAGAAACTCTAAAGGAGAAGCTTAGAGAAATTGGTGGATAAGGGGATGTAATTGTTACATCCACAGATTTGGAGATTGGAGAACCACAAGAACCTCATATGCCTTCCTTGGATTTGACTGTTGCTAATTACCAAGGTAAGGAAATTGATCCGATAGTTTCCCAAGCCTCTAAAAGTTTTATTAATGATGAGAATTTTGTAAAATCTAGGGCTTTTGCTCAATTTTTGTGGAGATTAAATATTTGAAATTTTAAGAAAACCTATGAGAAGATCAAGGCTGAGCAACCAGAAAAACCTGATTTAGATATTAAGGAAGAGGTGTAATCTAAATTTTTGAGTGATTTTGCTCAATTTACTCCTAAAGCTGGGAGGCAAATAGTTAGATAATTAGGAGTCCTCCTTCTACTAGAATTGGATATAGAAAATTCTATTGTTTTTGATTCAGTAAGGAAACAGAGAGATGTTCAACTAAGGACTACCGAAGAAATACTACAGGCTCATAGAGGAGTCAAATTTAGTGATGACTACCAAGCCCTTGTTATATGGTCCATGGAAAAAAGGGAAAATACCATAATGCATGAGATTCCCACTATAGAGCATACTAGTGCATTGATAGTATTTAGGGCTGGAGAGATAGGTAGTAAAAAAAAATTGGGATGGCATCTGAGATGCTAAAATTTGGTAGCATAGTGTTTGGCCAAGAGCAAGATAAATTTTCCCAACTCAATGCTAGGTTTGAAGAAGCTTTGAAAGCATATGAGGAGAGGGGTATGCAAATAAAATTATTAGAAAATAAAGTAACTCGAATGGGGAAGATTCTTGGGAAAAAAAATTAGGAGAGACTAGTAAACCAAGGATTGCATACCCCCCATAGCCACCTGTTGAGCCTTTTAAATCAACACAAATTATTGAGATACCTGATACTCCAAAAAGGCATCAATTCTATACTATAGAGGATTTTTAAGAGGAGAAAAATAATTTATATGCAATGAATGAAGAACTTAATAATCAGTATGAAGAAAAATTGAGGCAGGGTATCACATTTTTAATAGACAGGATAAAATGGCCCACATTTTTTGATCAATTAGCAGGGATTTCAACTATCAGGGATGAATTGAAAAGAAATGAATCTATATTCAAATCTACTGTAAAAAAATTAACAGGGAGAAATGAAGATATCACTGCTATGTGTATATCTATTATCAAGCAAACACATCATCGAGTAGTAGAAATTTTTGATTTACTAAATAAGTTGCAAGGTTTTGATGATAGGCAAGATTCTTTCTACAAAAGATTAACTTTTTTTTTTCCCATGTATTTTGCAAAAAAATTTGATTTGTTCCCTTGTACTCTAAAAACAATTGATAAAATAAAGGTAAAGGAAGAATGGAAGAGGGAGCTAGATGAAGTCTTTTGTGAAAAAATAAATAAGGTTACAAATGAAATGGGCCATTTTTTATGGGCAATGACAAATGAGGAGGTGGTAAAAGTACAGTTATTCTATAATATCATTAGAAAAGATTTTGTCGATTTAGAGGAAAATTCAAATTATTTAGTAACTCTACAAAGAGAAGTTCTAACTTTTGATTGGCCGGAGGACACTACCTACAATAAGTGGAAGGAAGATTTCATGTCTATAGAATAGACATAAGGAGATGATGAGGTGGAGGATGATGATAAAGAAGAGAGTACAAAAGTAGAACCCACCTCTACTAATGATGATAAAGACAAAGAGGACCCTCACGTAATAGGAGATGACTTATCACCATCACAATTGATTGCCACCTATCCCGAGGAACCAAAATGCTAAAGGAATCTAATCAAAGTATTTTTGCCTTTTCAAAGGAAATAACAAAAGTAGACCCACAAAGGAATGTTTGATGATTATCCTTTTTGTTATTTGCATTTTGTTTTTTGTTACAGGTTTGTGTAAAAAATCTTTTGAAGGACAACTGTAAATCACATCTGCCCTTTGCTTATTACAACTCATGCCCATATAAATGATTTTTCAAGGTAATGTGAGGGTCAAAATTTTGTATAACTTTTAGCCTTCTGAGAGAGTACAATTGTTCCGATAGTGTTTAGTTGTTTTAAGTTTATTTCCAATTGTACTTTTTGATGATATATTGAAATGACAGAAATAGAAATCTATTATGGGCTTCCAATTTATTTCTAATTGTCATTGTATTAGTCATCTGAAAGGATAATACATAGGGGTATTTACACTGTATTTGTTCATCAATTTTTGTCTCCATTTTGTGGATTTGTCTACTTTGAATTCATTTTAATAAGGTTTAACTTTGTTGAATGCAATCTGGATGGGTTGTATACTGATATCACTATTGCTTTTAATTCAAGGAATTATAGAAATGCTTCAATGAATCAGTAGGGTTTATGAGTTTATAGAAAGGATACTTCATAAGAATGGGAATAGGTGATTATAATTGATTAATGACTAGAAATAGAACTAGTCACTATTTTTGTAGCAGTAGGTGCATAGATGTATGGTTAAGTAATTATCTAAGTTTCCTTCTAGTCATAAGATAGTTGTCTTTCTTTTTGATAAAATAGATTTCCTTAATGGTTATTTTATTCAAGGTACTAGTGACTTTTAGTAGAGGCTAGAACATTTACTTTGTAGACATCATCTCAAGTTCATGCTCCAAGATTGATATTTAATGAAGATCAACATAGTACTTTGGTAGTAAAGGATGTCCAATCCTTACTTTGGTAGTAAAGGATGTCCAATCCTTCAACTAAAAGGGTGTTATATTGGCTTGACAAATGGGTCTATAGGAAAAAGTGCAATGTTGAAAGAAGGATAGATAGGTATAAGGCATGATTAGTGTTCAAGGGGAATAAACAGCAATATGGTAGAGATTATGATGAGACATATGCTCTAGTTTCAAGAATAGAAACCATACTTTATATCATAGCAATTGCAACCCAATACAAATGGAAGGTATTTCAAATGGATTTAAAGTTTTCCTTGTTGAATGGAGTGTTGAAAGAAGAGGTTTATGTGGAGTGGCCACCTAGTTATCAATGTGTAGATGAGGAACATGAGGTGTATAAGTTGAATAGAGATCTTTATGGGCTCAACAAAACTCCACAAGCATGGTGTAGAAGGATCGACTCATATTTGATGAGCAATTTCTTTAGAAAAAGTGATGGTGATCCCACTCTCTACATCAAGGAAAAAAATGGCAAGGTTTTGATTGTTATCTTTTTTTTAGATGAATTAATTTTCACTAGAAATGATTATGTCCTAATTGTTCAATTCAAAGATGCCATGAAGACTAAATTTGAGATGATAGACTTGGGTCTCTTGAAATAATTTCTATGCATTGAACTAAAAAAATTCATGATCGAATTTTTATCTCTCAACAAAAATATGCTAATCAGATCTTGGAGAGATTCAAAATGTAAAACTATAAGGAGACCCCAACACCAACAACCATAGGTCTAAAGTTGAGTAAGGAAGATTGCAGCAACAATGTGAATCCAACATTGTATAAAAGCATGGTTCGAAGCTTGATGTATTTGACAATAACTCAACCTAATATGATGGATGCAATTAGTTTGACTCCTAGAGTCATGCGAGCTCCAAAGGATTCTCACTGGCAAGTGGGAAAGAGGATCCTAAGGTATGAAAATGGTACTAAGGGATTTGGCATTTTGTATACTACTGATAATTAATTTAGTCTCATTAGTTACAATGATAATGAGTGGGTTGGAAGTCTAAATGATAAGAAGAGCACTTCTAGTTATATGTTTCATATGGGGTCAAGTGGAATTTTATGGGCATCCAAGAAGCCAAAAATGTTTTCTCAATGTACATTAGAGGTTGAATACATAGCAAAAAATGCAGTAACATGTCAAGCTATTTGGCTAAGAAGAATCTTCACAGATTTGAATGAAAAGAAAGAGGATGGAACTATAATTTTTTGTGACAATATTTCCTTGATTGCATTGACAAAGAATCTAGTATTCCATTGGAGAAGCAAGCACATTAAGATTATATATCATTTCATTAGAAAGCTAGTTTAAAATGGAGAAATCAAAATAGAATATTGTAAGTTTGAGCATAGTTTGAGCTTGACATGTTGCTAGCTACCAGACATTTTTACTAAACTATTAGGCATAGTAACTCTTGCGCACCTAAGAATATGTCTAGGCATAGTTGATTTGGATCAATAGTAATACTTGTATTGTTGATGTTGAGTTAGGATAAAGGAGGATTTTTATAATATTTATTATTTTTTGTTGTACCATGAGCCTCCAGTACGCCTACCCATCTAAAGACACTACAAGTTGTAACAACCAGAAACATTAAATGTGGTAACTCAGTTTGAATTCAAAAATGAGAGGGAGATTTTATGTGGACACCAAGAGACAAAAGGGGGGAATGTTTTAATCATTAAGAGAGAGATACCAAACATTCTGAATGTGAGAAAAGTGTAGCAGAAAATCAACAATAGAAATAGTTCATTAGAGTGCAACAACAAATGGGTGGACGACTTTCAAGGTTTTGTGAAAGTGAAGTTTTTTCTTGTATGAGTAGTGATTTCTCTAGGCTTATTGTATGAATCCATATATTTTTTGTAAGTTTAATTTAAGTATTTAGATTTTTTTCTTCTAGGGTTTATAGTTCATTCTCTAGATTTCAATTATTTTGATTTAGTTAATGGAAAGCAAGCAAGCATACTTTCCAATCTAACTATTGTGTTTTGATCTTGTCTTAATTGACACATTTCCCTATGCATATTAGTATTTTTTGGTAAAATGAAGGAGAAACCATTAACATTATTTATGCATTTTTTGAACATCGTTGTTTCCCTTCACAACACACAACTTTTGTTTGAACCATGTAACTTGGATCCCATTGATTAAGGAAATTAGTCTCTACCTTTTTCAACTTCCTTGTTTGTTGAGATCCCTTTAGTGACCTAGCAACTCGATCTCTTTTGGAGCTGATAAAGTCAACACTACTCTATCTTGACTCCTTACCTTGCTGAGCAGCTTGGCTACTTCAACATGTTTTGTGAATTTTCTAATTTTTTATAAGATGCATAGTAATATGGATCTTCAATCCTCTTCTATATGTATTCTATAATGCCCACTTGTAGTTTGCTTTTATATTTTGATTGCCAAATTCTTTTAGGCCAATTTTATGTACTAGTTAGTTTTAGACATACTAGATTTATAGTTTTTTGATATTATTTCATGACTTGAATTAGTGATATATTAGTGATGATTACTTGGTTGACTATATTTCATGTGTTGTTTAATGATTGTGGTTACTAGTGCATTAGCGATGCTTTAAGGATTCATAGTTAATAAATAAGATTTCTTTCATAGCAATGTGAGATGATGTTGTTAATGATGACTATGCTATATTCATAATGATCCATTGTTATACCTAAGCATTTGATGTTTGACTTGGGATTATTATGATACTTGCCCCATAATTGCATGTGTATGACATGTGTGTTTATTTTATCTTTCTATCTGATGTGTTTAATATGGTTAAGGAAGGGAGTTGTAGTCACCTACTAATCAGGATCTACACGATGTACCACTCACTCCCATTGCTTGTTTAGTTTAGATATATTTATATATACATGTATATGCTCATCTTTTATGAAGAATGTAGGTACTAGACATTGACTTCCCTAAATTGCCAAGATGAGCGTACCCTATCACAATAACTCAATGGTAAGAATGGGGAGATAATGTTCAATTCCAATCCTAGCCATAGCCTAATTACTTGTACTAAGAAGGAGGACATGTATTTGACTTTATACCCTTTTAAAACCTGTGAGTTTATCTTTCTCTGTGTTGTTTGATTTTGAGCTATGGTCTATTTGGTAATGTTGCTTTTATGTGGATTTCACTGTGTGATTTGGTAAATGATTTAATTATAGTATTTTGGTTAATCATATAATATTGAGAATTATTAAATATTATTTGATTAAAAAGAAAATATTAAAGCATGAGAATATTTAATTAATCAAAAAACTAATTAAATACGATGATATTTAAATAATTATAAATTAGTTAAATATGTACTTCCTCTTAAAAGATTTAATTTAAAAGTCTAATTTAAGAAGTTGGACAAAAAATAGAATTAAAATATTTAAATATTAACGATACAATATTGCTTTATTATAATTATTTATTTAATAATAATTAAATTAGAGTTGCATTTAAATAATGAGCTTTGATTATTATTATTAATTTAAATAATAAACCATGCTTTAATTAGTGCTTGCATTAATTAATAAATGGGAGGAAAAGAAAATATAAAAAAATATTTTAATTAAAAAGTTCTTTAAGTGTGCATGAAAGGATTAAATAATAAATTTTTATTTTAAGAAGAGGCTTTTGCATGTTAAAAAACCAGAGACCCTAGGTAGAGTTAAACTCTTTATTAAGAGATTCAAGCTCATTTCTACACACATAGGTTTTGTGGAGCAAAATTCAGAATTGGATCAAAAGAATTGTTGAAAGTTTCAGGGGTTCAAGATTTGTATTGTTGTGGCTTTGAGGTAGGGTTTGAAAACCCATTGTAGAATTTTATTGAAAGATCTATTTACTTCGTGTCTTCCTTGGTGCTTGCATATTGATTATTAATTTACTGTATTGATTGTTGAATGAGGAATTGTGTTATAGATTTTGAAAAAGAAAACTTGACTGAGGAATATTATAGAAAAAATTTAGAAAATTATTATGATTATATTCTCTTAAAACCCTTTTAGATAATAGAGGGATTATCTAATTATGGAAATTTGGAAGAAAATAATAAATTGAACAATTAGGATTCCAATTTTAAATTTTCTAGTAGAACCATGAGATTGTCATGAATTTTCTAAATATAGATTAATATTATTTTGTTATATAATATTGCATGATATTTTATATACAAAGAGATTGGATATTTAAATACTTATTGTTTTAAATAAGTATATTAGCATAACAATTTATATTAACATTTATATTCTTACCCCATTTCTAAACACCTCTTTATGACCCAAATTAAACAAGAGAAATTGATAAAATTATATTATGTGGGTAAAAACTATGTGTTTTCTAATATTCTATTTATAGTCTTGTGATGTTTATTTTCATGATAGTTTTTTTTTTGTGTGTCATTTAGTTGGCCAAGTTAGGATGTGAACTAGAGGCATTTTTGAGTTTTTTTTAATGATTATTTGAATGGATGTCATGATTAACTTTATGATTTGAATTGAGATTTATGTTTTATGATCTTTATGCTATTGAGAATTTATGATAACTCACGTTCTAAGAACCAATTTTATTTTGGGTTGTGTGTTAAGGAACCAAATTTGATCAATATTACTCTTGTCGTATAGGACACTATTAAGGTTTGTGATTTTTGTGAGGTTTTCTAGGTACATATCCTTGGGTTTGGCTTATAGTAGGCATCTAGGACCTGAAGTGGTTAGTTCCAGGGTAACCTATTGCAAGTAATGTAATAAGTGATAATCTAATAATTAATATTTTGGGGAAACACACTAAAAAAATAAGTTAGAGATATTTTCCACGGCCATGACTTGAGTGCTCATATAGAATAAGGATGGGAATGGGATGACAGTATGACTGGTTTGCCTCATCTTCTTGAGAGGGTTAATTAGTTCATGCCAAACTAGTAATACAAGTTAAGCACAATACGTATATATTAGACCATGCCGAATCATAATGAGTGTCGAATCACTCATGTGCTAAGCATGTTGGTAAGAAAATTATTCTTTCTAATTTTAACTCTTCAACACCTTAATTTGTGAACAATATCTAATTACAACAGTTGGAAAGTTGCTTTTGGAAAGACTAACATTCCTCTGAATTATTAGGTATAGCTCCCTATTGTGAATTAGCAATGAATCATATTTACTCCTAAATCTAAAATGGGGTATGTTCTTAACTCAAGAATAGGAAATGTAATCCGAGCTAGGCCTAAACAAGATCTAGCTTAGTCAATGAATGGTATTTGAGGGTAGATTAGGTTTATGAACTAACACATCTTATGAATTCACAAGGCTTAATGCTTCAATAGTGCATATTAACTAAAGCTAAACTAATCTATCTAAAATATAGAGAAACAAAGATTAATTTGAAGGAAAATGCTTAAAATATCTCTTTCCAAACTAAGATGACAATACTTATCATATTCAACTCGCTATCTCAAAATAGGATAATGAAGCTTTGCTCATTTCCTTATTTCAATTTAGATAAAAGATAAGGCATACAATTAATAAATAATAGATTGGAATAGAAAATAATTGACACAAAATACCATTCAATTGACTCTACAACATCGAGTATTTCACACCAAAAATTAGTTGACCTTTTATTAATATTTCATTCTAATACATATAGGATTTTGAGATGACCGTTACAAAAGAAGTTTAATTGGTTCATCTTCTTAAAAATGAAAAATGTCAAGGAGCCAATTTTTTTATTACAATGATTACATCAAGAAGAATGGAAAGGGGTAGAATATGAATCACTTCGCCTTCTTTCCTTTTTCTTCTTTTTTCCTATAGGCCTTAGCGGCTACAATGATTGGAATTAATTATTCTTGCCCATGAATATATACATTCATATATCTCAAGAGCCATTTAGAATACTCTCTGGCCAAATCCTTGACAACATTAAGATGATCTTTTATTTCCTCCATGGCCATGTATATACAACCACCAAGTTTCTGGAGTTTGGAAAATCTATTTTTATGGATAGAAGGTATCTCTATTACATTGTCTATGAAGTTGGAGAAATTTGATAACATGATAGATATTCCAATTATTCCCTTTCCTTGACAAATATTTTGTGAGTCTGTATGCAAACCTCTCAGGAGCTCATAATCTATGTCTTGATCTTTCTTCACTTTAGCTTTGGTTTCTTTGAGCCCTTCTTCTGCTATCAAGATCATCTCAAACTTAAATTGCATGCTCTAGAGCCATTCAAATAAAGGCTCATCCCCTTTGGGCATGATCTTTACTTCCATAGCCTCCTTAGTCTTCATATGAGTGATCATCTTCAATATGGAGACACAATCTTCACTCTTTTTTCTCTTTGTGGCTAAAGTGGCAAAACGATCACTAGTGATAGGCATTCCTGAGATGCTTTCCATTAGGATGACAATTTTCTAATGAAGTTGTTTAATTCTTCAATTTTCACCTTCATCTAGACTTTTTACAACTTAAGGCTCTGTACTTATCATTTAATCACTTCATTAGTTAACTTCCACAAGCCAACCTTGGTGTCATGCCTAGCTTCCCCAAGCTCCCTTGAATGCATTGTGAAATCATTTGTAGTCATGTCCTCAATCCTTACCTCTTTAGTAGGACTTTCTATTTCCATTGTTAGATTCTTTATTTTAGGGTCTTGTCCAAGGATAGACAAGTTCTTCTATCTCTTAACCTTAGTCAATGCAGATCTAGAGAGTACAATATGAGATAAGGTATCCTTGTTGGGAGCACCTTCATCTTTCCACTTTCTCTTCCTATCCAAAGTATCTTCCTACCATGAATCTATGCCTATCACTTTAGAATCCATCCCATGAGAGTCTATACTAAACATCTTTCTCTTAGCTAGCATAGTTTCACTTGCAGCTAAAGAGAAGGTATTCTTTGGAGTTTGTGAAATAAGCTTCCAAGAATCTTGGAATTTCTCTACCTGTACAGTCTTCTTGGTTGCCTCATCTAACTCAGTGGAATCACTATCACTACTTCCTCCATCTCCTAAGTCCAATATTTTCACATGAGGGCTACTTGATAGGAGAAATGTATTGCTTGTAGATGAAATTGGGCTACTGTGAGGTGAGGAGATCAGAGTAACTACAATATATTTTAGTTCCTCCACCTTCTTCTTCTCATCTTCTGGTTGGATACCAGTCACTAGGAGAGAATCATCTTGGAAAGTCTTAGCCATTGGAATATTTTTGTCTAGAAGTTGATCACCTCCATCTAACTATTGATTTGGTCCTTGAGTGATGGCCAATGTTATACACAATGCACCACCTAGAGAGGAAGATGTCATTGCAACTATTGGAAAAGCTTGAGTGAATGTACTTTTAATTTGACTCCTCCTAGTTGTAGTCCATTTGACCCACTTCCCAATTCTCTTAATAATCTAGGCCATCATGATCTCTAGCTCTTCTCTAGCATCTTCATAAGGTTCTAAGTTGACATGAGTATTTCTTAACTTTGTTAGACAGGTGTTACTATACATAATATGTCCATCATCTTCTATTCCCTCAACATAAATATTAATTTGGTACATCTTCACTTGATTCACTGTAAATCTTGCAAAAGCATGATCTTGTCTCTCAAACTTGTCTTTGCAATCTACTCAATAGTCTTCAGTAGTAGTAATATGTTTGATCATAGTTCCAATTTGCAACACTTCCCTTGCATATCCATTGGGATCAAACATAGGCCTCAAGTCCTCATACATCTCCAATTTGTATTTCATTTTGAATACCCTTAGCATGTTCTTTTCATAAGAATGAGACTCATAACCTAAAGCTCCCACATTCATAGGAAACTTGTAACCTTTCTTCTTTAAACTCCCACTTGGCACTTTCACTTGAATTGCTTGCTTCACAATCTTGATCAATATGATCATGTCACTTGGATATCTTGACAACTTCAAAGGGAATCCATCAAAAGCTACAAGATGAAAATATGAAAAGGATGCAAACTAGATGGAATAAATCCCAATCTTACTAATGGCTACCATATCTTCAAGGCTGAATCTCCTCTCTAGGCATCCCTAGAGCTCCCTGCAAATTCTCATGGTAAATGAATCACTAACTCTTATATACTCTGCATAACTATTTTCCAATTGTAAACATGGGTAGAACTCATAAGACTTCACATCATCAGTGAAATTTTCTACCTTTCTGAGACCTATTCACAATTGTAGAGAAGCTAACATGTAAATGGTAAAGGAGGACTATAGAATGTGTTGTAGAATTTTGTGGCACGAAAAGCATTGGATGAAATCTCACTTACCTCTTAAGCCCAATTAATATATTGGGTGTCAGAGAAGATAAGTTGCACAAAAAAGAAATATTTCTCAACAAAGTTTAAAGCCTCTACCTCACCATTCAATCTATGCAAAAGGATGAAGATGTTGAAAATCTCATGATTGAGCTTAGTACCAAATAGAGTCTTAGGGAGCTTACTCTTGGCACTATGTGATTTTTAAAACCATGATTGGATGATTTCATTTCTCCAAATCATTTTCTTTGCAAAAAACTCAAAGATGGCTCCTCCAAATGTCAAATTTGAAAATTCCTCCCACTCCAAAACTCAAAGGAAATTCACCATGTAGTTTTCCTATCAATGGAGATCAAAACTATGTCATCTAGCAATACAATATATTTGGTGTCTAGGTTATAAATATTTATGCATTCATATATCAACTCTAGAGCTTAGACTGCAACTGGAAAACCTGTTACTTTGATTAGCCCACATTCTTGGAGCTTCTTAGTAATTGGATGAATAGGCTCTGATGTCAATATCTTCTAAAACTCTTGCATGTCATAGAAATGAAGAGAAGTATCTATTAAATTCTATAGTGAAGACTTTATTCCATTCAATCCATCAAAACCCACAAACCTAGTTTCCATTCTATTTGGAAATGAATTTTGAGTCCAATTTTTTTTTTAAAGAATAGCAATTGCATAGATGCTAGCTTTTTGAAAAGGTTGTGCAATTTTAACAAAATAAGAGTTCAAGAAAGAGTGCTAATTTTTGTAACTATTCATGTTTCCATCTATAGAGGAGCTTTAATTCATTAGTTGATCTTCAAAATTTGTGCCACACAGATGAATTGAAGGAGAGATCTATTGAAATAGTAAATCCATTATTTTAATGGGTATCTTGGTTTCTTTTCACTATTCTATTGGCCCAACAGTAACTTTCTATCTCCCTAAACTTAATTTCATATTTCCCATTAAGTTTCAGGAAGTTATGGATAGAGTACTCTGTAACAAAATATCGGCTATGTTTAATTCTTCTGAATAAATCTCTCTCGAAATGGTTAAATAATTTCCATTATCATCTTAAGATGTTTTTTATATTGAAAGTTAATTCAATCTACTTACAAACTTGATTTTCTTTAAAATCCAGAAAGTTATCATCATGGGTTGAAAACCTGCCAAGGAGAAGACAATCTCCATTTATCTACCTAGGCTTCCCCTTTAACTTTACCTTTTGATTATATTTTCCTTTGAGCTCATAAATTTTGAAAAGGAGTGCACAAAAAAATTAAGGGTCCACCTTTATTTCTTTTCCTTTAGAAATATCCTTTGTGTGAAAATAACTTCATTGGTTGAAAACCTGCCTAGGAGAAGTTAGTTTTTAGTTTTCTACCTAGAATGATTGTAAGAGTTATGATGAATCTTGAACATTTCTTGAGGTGGATAATTATAACAAGAACTTAAATTTTCCATAGAACACCTTATTATTTTCTTATTTTGACAAGTATGTATCATTTGGAAATATTCATGAAAAATCATCTTCATGGGTTGAAAACCTACCAAGGAGAAGATAAAACCCAAATTTTTGTGAACCTCTACTTTGTGAGGAAATAATAGACCACAAGGAGAAATAAATTCATATATAATCTTTGTGTGAGCAATGTGAATCTCCATCAAATTAGGCACTAAGCTACCCACAAAATCCATCAACATAGTTGAAAAGCCACTTAGTTATGAAATGTGGAGAAGGCAAAAATTGAAAGCCTGATGAAGATTCTCTCCACCTAAGGGGGCTTAGACTTGAACATAGCTAGGACCACCCTAGAACACAAATTATAACTTTACTAATTGGTTAGAGGATGAAAAGTGGGGCAACAGCTGGCTCTATCTAGGGACTTGGGTAAACCATACTCAAGTAAGGAATCCAAAATCTCTGGTTTCATAAAATACTAAAAGGTGGCTACAGAACAAAACTAAATCAAGGAAAAACAAGGAAAATAAGAAGGCAAGGGAAACCTATCTAGTAAAACACAAATAGGAACTAAACATAACTATTATACAATATAGGGGTTACTTGTTCTCAATTTGAAATTTGATAAAGCTCCAAATCTTGACAATTGTATGTCTGGGGTAGCACCCTCACCATCTAGGTAGGCCAATTTAAACAAGTTGTTCTCAAAAACTTGGCGAATAGTAAATGGACCCTTCCACAATGTATAAAATTTCTTATGAATACCTTTTGGCACTCTTCACTTATCCCATAGTAAAACACTTTCTCCTACCATGAATTTTTGTGGTCTTGCCTTTTTATCAAACACATTCTTCACATGCATTTGGTGTTACATGATATGGTCCATGACTTATTCTCTTTCTTCTTCAAGTTTTCTCAAGTACAAAATCCTCTTTTCTAAGCTAGCTCTATAGATATCATCTTCAATTACTATCCTCGGTTTTCTTGTAGCTAATTCCAAAAGTAATGGGAGATTAGCTTCAGTCCCCTAGACCAATTCAAAAGTAGACATATTGATTTCCCTTTTAGGTGTTACCCTATCTACCCATAGTGCCTCATGAAATTTCTTGTGCCAAGTCTTTTGATTATCCAACACCAATTTCTTGACAATATTTATCAATTTTTTGTTACTAGATTCCACTTGACCATTTCCTTGCGAGAAATAGTCAGATAAATGACTGACTATGATACCATGCTGGAAACAAAAATTGGTGATCTGAACTAAAGAGAAATATGCTACATTATCCATCACTATTTTGATGGGGACACCAAATCTAACCAATATTCTTTCCTTAATGAATTCACATACTACTTTAGAAGTAGCTTTCTTAGTTGTTGTGGCCTCCACCCACTTGGTGAAATAATAAATTACAGTTATAACATACTAGTGACCAACATCAAAAATTGGGTTGATCAAAACAATGAAGTCAAGAACCCATTGTTGGAAAGGACCTTCGATGATGACAAGTCTAAGGGGAAAAGCAACTAGCTAAGGTTTCTTGGTGAACATCTTAGATTTTTTGCATTTTGACACCTAGGAGTAGGCATCCCTAAACATTCTAGGCTAGTAATAACATTTCCTTAATATTTTGAAAGCCATGACTAAAGATTAGAGATGTCCATCACATGCTTCATCATGAAAATTTCTCAACAAATTTTCCTATTGTTGTTTGTATACACATCTAAGAAATATACTATATATAGCTTCCTTAAACAATTTGTCATCCCACATTGCATATTTTGTAGCTTTCTACTTGAGATCTCAAGTCTTTATTTTGTTGTCATGCCTTCAAGAAATTCAACATATGTTAGTAGGTAAGTAATATTCTTGAACCAAGAATGGTGCATGCCTACTACTAATACTAACTGCTTTTCTCTTGATTCTTCCATTTCTTCAACAATTATATTTTCTACAATTGTTTTGCATAAGGCATTACCTCTCACTAGCTTAGTGGGATTGATTTCAATGTCATATTCTTGCATTTTTGCTATCCACATTCCTCTTGCATTGCACCCTACCTCTTATTGTGTCAACATTCTTTTTACTACTACATCTACTACATAGACAATAGAATGTGAGTGTAAGATATAGAATCTGAAATTCTTAAGTGCCTTAACTACTGCAAAGGCATGTTTTTCAATCTGTGAGTGTTTCAGATAATGATTTTTTAGAGTTATGTTCATGAAGACTATAGGGGCTTATTAAAATTCTTTCCTAATAACCATAATGCTCTGCTACCAATTGTTGGAAATATATGATATAGGCTAAGTTACTAAGAGGGGATAGGTGAATTAGTAACCAATAAAACTTAATCTTTACTTACTAATTAATCTTTCATGTGAATTCGAGTCTAATTGCATGCATAAGAAACTAAAAGCATTAAAATAGTTATAACACTTTGACACACAATATGGTGACCCATAAACCTTTTAAATAGAAAATAAAACTAGGGTGGGGATGATACCCACAAGCTTCAATACTATAGTATAAAGTTGGCCTACTAAGGCTAGAAATAATCCCTTATGATGATTTGCATTGTTAGGAGTATTAAGGACTACTAGGTCCACCTTGCAAAAGAATTTACTAACATACAATAATGTATGCACTTGGTAAAGAGATTTACAAAAGACTTTGAATTTTGCCTTGTGAAAGGATTTAACTAATCCACCTATTAGGATGAAATAGTGGCTAATCTTTGATCTGCAACTTGGTTTTTTGAATGAGATACCTTTGAATGTAATGATCACCTTGCTATGATAGATAAATCTTTTCTTCTCTTTAAACTATTGTAGCCTCTTTATTTCTCACTTCTTCTCTTCTATTCTAGTTACCTTCTATATATCCTTCTTCTTAGATGTGATATAATACATTACATATATACCAATACAACTTATAATTCAACAACATTGGCTACACTATAAGTTTACATAAAATACACAAAGTCAGCCAAACTGCAGAAACTTGAGTTCTGGAGACTAACTCAGTGAGGTTCTAATACTTGGTATTCACTGTCAATGCTTTGCATCTTCATGCATTTTATAGATGTAGAACTTGGTCCATACTAATCACTTCTAAGTAGTCTAAACTTGGTCTACAAAGGTGACATGGTGAATACTATGAAACTTGACTTATAAATTGAATCACTTCTTCACACTACATAGCTTGATCAATGTTATCACTATGAGCTCAGTATAAATTGAATCACTTGGTTAAAACTGAGTGGCTTAGTCAACACTAGATTCACATCACTATAATTGCAAACTTGATAAGCACTATAGAACTCAGTTTGCAATGAGGAAGTCAATAAACTCTAAGAAGCTCAATTTACACTGTTCATCACCATCTTGGTGGAAACTGCTTAGTGCAAAATAAATACTATTCCTTGAACTTGGTAGCAACTATAGAACCTGGTAAAGCCTAAAATTCTTGGTTAACACTATTAACTATACAATAAGCTTGATAGATACTTTTCATCTGAATAACTGTGTGTCACTAATAAAAAACATGATTGTAGTGTCAAAAAAAGTAACTCAACACATAACCCAGAAACCCTCCAAGGAGAAGGTAAAACTAGGGTAGCGATAACACCCAAAAATATACACTGCTACAATAATAAAATGTGGCCAATTATGGCTAGAAAGTTTTTATCATAATCTATGATCTAGCTTGTGAAAAGTCTACCCTATTAAAGGCTTACAAAGACTATTAGGTCTCACCATGACTAAAAAATTTAAACTCATAACTAAGTAAGCATTATTTTAGGAGATTTACAAAAGTATGTTAAGCCTAATTTATTCAAAGAGATTTACCCTATATCACCTATTAATATGATTCAATACTTGATCCTTTGGTTGGCACCTTTGTGCTAGATGTCAGATCTCCTCTTCACACTCTATATCTTGATCCTCCTGATCTAATATATCTTCTCTAACCTTTCACTATTTGTCTCCACAACATTTTTTGTTCTCATTAACTAGTTTTGTAATGCTTAGCATTCACTTAAGCATCATCTCCAATATGGATTCCTTCCTTCCAATTCCTTTTGTACATACCTTACTCCCCCTTGGGGTCTACCTCTTTAAATAGGTGTCTAGAGATGATCTTGGATAATACTCAACAACTCTAATTGATTCTTATTGCCACCTAATGCTTCCATTTATTTGATTCTTTTCATGTATTCAATCAGGATACATGACATGACTCCATCCTTATCTCTTCATTAAAAATTCAAGATTATATTGGCTAGAAATGGTTTACATAGAAGTTTGTGCCATTAAAAACATCTACGTCATTAACTAGTTACTTGACATCAATAGGATTCTAATGTTTGGCCTTCAACGTGCTCTAATGTTATTTACTTGGTTGCTAAATCACTCAACATACAGTAATTGTTCAACGTACACTATTTTCTTGGCACTTCAGTAACTTGACACAAATTGACTACTTGACAACTAATAGTACTCAACACTTATTGTCATATCACTTTGCATGTATTATCTGAACTATTATGCTTGACGTGCTATGACCACTTGGATCACACTGATCACTTAGTTCATACTAATCATTTAGCTTGCTCTATTCACTTGTCATACACTATGCACTCAACCTAAATAGTAGGTTGGTCATGTATACACCCTAAAATGGTCGCATAGACTATGGGCCCCCATTATTCAATTTATCAATTTATCAAATTTCTTGAATCAATGGTTTGCAATATTTTATTAAATCAATTCAAATCAATTTCCTTGATCAAATTCAATTATTTTATTTCTAAGGTTGGTCATTTTATCCTAAGTCTTATTTAATTAAAAGAAAATCTCCTCTTTTAATTAAATAAAATAAGTCCCTATTTAATTAAAAGGAAACCTCTCTTTTAATTAAATAATTCATCCGCATTTAATTAATTAAGAGAAAAACCCCTCTTTTAATTTAATTAAATATCTCCTATTTAATTAAAAGAACTTGCTCCCTTTTAATTAAATAAAAATCCCACTTAAATATCTCTTTTTCATGAAAGAGAATTAAAATAAATTCTTTTATTTAATTTCTACACTTAAATGCACATATTTCTAAGTGGGACTTATCTTTTCACTTTCTTTTCAACCACTCCTCTTTTCTCATTGGTGGAATTTCGTCTCACATGGATCAAACTCTATTATCCCATATTGATTATGAGAAGCCTCTCACCTCCATAATTTCCTTTATAAGGGAGAGCCCTCTCTTCATTTTAAGGACGGGTGATGTTATTGTTATGCTGCAGGTCTGGAGAGCAATTTTTGAAGAAGGAGTTTTTGAATGCTAAAGCTTTTTGTGGAGAACTTCTATCTTCTTGTCTCATTCTCTCTTGCACCCACAACTTTCATCATGGGCTTTTATCATTGCATTTGCATGTTAGTTTAGAGTCATATTTGCTTTTATAAGATTAGATCTTGCTTTCATAGATTAGATTTTGCATTGTTCTTGCATTATTATCATATAGATTAGTTTTCATCTCCATTTGCATGCATTTTGGATCTTTGAATGTCTCATTTCATGGTGTACTTGCATGGGCATGAACTAGGTCAAACTGAGGGCCTCCATTGTAAAGCCCTTGCACTCCATGACTAGAGAGCTATGAGTCGCCATTTGAGACCTCATTCTTGATTAATCTTGAATATAATGATTCATAGAAGTGTGCTCACATTTTAGGCATACATTTTTGGCCCCTACCATGGGGCAACCCACCTTTGCTTGCTGGTTTTTGGGCAGATCTGTTTGTAGACCCAAAGAAACCCTAGATTTGAAATATTTGCTCATATCTTTCAAAAAGTTGCGTATTTTGATTTGAAATTTTTTTTTCAGGGCGGCGATATATCCAAGAAGCTTTCGTCCAATTTTTAGACTTTTTCAAAACATTTTCGAGATTTTATGATATTTTCTTCATTTTTCATAAAAAATAATTTTTAGGAATAAATCAGCACATTTTTTAGAAAAATTTATAATTTCGGAAATCTCTTGGAATTTTAAATAGAGTTGGTTCTTTGTGTTTCAATTTTAGAGGTTATATTATGGGTCAATAATTGGATTTACAAAAACTGGTCTGTTTTGACAAAACAACTCCCTAGGGCTCAAAATAAAAGATCTTTTCAAAATTTTTGCATTTTTGGAAAGCTCTCTAATTTTTTATAGGGGTTACTTTTCTATATTTTGAGTTTTGAATCCGAATTCATATCATGTAGATCCTATCTTTATGACTAAGTCAAAAATCAATTTTAAAAAAAAAGCTTTTAATGAATAGTTTGCATTTCATTTTTTACAATGAATCAATGCATGATGTGGGCTTTCATTTGGGTTACTTATTGATTATTGTCACTCTTAAAAATCAGATTTTTAGATCTAACCTTGGTTTTGGATGAGTTGACATATATTGCATTCATGAGTGTGTTGCTTTGTTTGTTGCGAGCAAGCGATCAAGTGTAAATGAAAGGTACAACAAAGAAAAGACGCATTGTGAGGATTACCAGGTAATTTTCTTTGACTGATAACACTTCATTTGGACCTAAAACAAAAATCTCTCATGTCAAGCTTGTGTGTGTTTCCTTTCATGTTCTTATTTTACAACACATGCATAATTTGATACTAGGTTGTGATCTCCATTAGTTTTCATTTAGCAGGCTTAGTTGCTTGTGATAGATCTAATTAGCTATCTTGGGTTATTGGACTCACTAATCCATCAGCCCCTCATTCAACCCTATGGTTGCAAGCTCAACACCATGTTAAAAGGGGAGGGGTCTATAGGATAGAAGCATTAAATGTTACACTAGGCAACCCTTTTGTGCTTTCTAGAACTCACTAGTTTCTGAGTTGTAGACTCATTTTGGCTTGTGTGAGGGGTTAAATGTTCCACATCTTTGGACTCACCTTGCATTAGTTAAAATATTAAGTGTACCACCTTGTGCTCTTTGATTTCTTTTGGATAGATTTTCTTTCAGGAATTAACATCTATATACACATAGTAATTAGGCCTCATGAAAACTATTCGTGGATCTTGAGAGAGTGGGTTCCTAGTGAAACTCCTCTCTAAGACAGATTCCTTGTAGGTGGGGAGGATACTTTGAGCATCTTGCAGATAGATGAATCTTCAACTTTTTGATTAAGGAATCCTTTCTCTGGAGAGGTTGATAGATCACTGGGAGTTGATATCATAGATCTTTAAGAGATACTCTTAGTTTAGCATGTCAGATTAATCTATCTGCTTTGATTGGGCTAAAAGTGAAAAGGTGTGAAAACCTTGGATTTGGAAGCTAAGTCCCCTTGTGGTACACTATTGTGAGTCAGTCACCTTTAGAAAGGGTTAACCATAGTAGACAATCCCTCTAAAGGGAAGACTGCGTTGGTGGAACCTCAAGTGGTAATAGCCATTTTTGCCATGGTAGTGACAACCACTATATAAATGTCCTTGTGAAAGAAATATCCACAGGTGTGGTTCATTGTGGGTTGTCAGATCTCCCCAGCAGCTCTTGAATATTAAGTTCTTGGACTGTGTCAAAACCTTAGTGTGCCCAGATTGGAGGTCACCCCTGTGAGTCATAAAAGTTGCAGAGTCAAACCATTACTAAAAACCTTAGAGAGGCCAAACTTTTTCATTTTCTAGGAATGTGTGCAATATTTGCAAAACTCTTTGAAAACATACACAATTAGCTTTCTTAGGGATTAGCACAATCTAAGTCACTTGATTGTTCATGCACAAGGTTTCTTTTTCCCTTGGTCATTGTTTTTAGACATGCTTGATATCACTTGCTTGCTGTTCTACATGCTTGTTTATCTGCTTTCTTGCTCAAAATGATTGAAATCTGCCCTCTATCTGTAAATAGTCCTGAAACAGCTACACTTCGCTTAGCTGAAGACTTGTGTCTTGAACTTTGACTAGTCTCGTCTCTTAAGTTACCTTTGGTCTTTATTTCTTAATGTTTGTCATACCTTGTGTCACGTTGGTCATAATCTCTAGCTGTTCTAGCCTTTAAATCAGACCATTTATGCCTAGGTGGACAACATTCTTGTTATTATCTCATCCTTTTTGAGACTCAGTCTTAGTGTGGTCCTTGTCCAAGTTCTAGCTTTTTGTCCTTGTCTATGACTGTTGTAACTAGAAGCGACAAAATGTTTTGTCCTTATAACCGTAGACGTGGTCATGCCAGGAGTCATAATCACGACAGAGGTTGCTTACCTTTCACTACACAATCTGTACCTAGTTCACCTAGTGAGGCATCTTCACGATCCCCCTTACCTGCCAGGTCACCTCGAGCTCAGCAAACATTTTCTATAAACCTGTAACAAACTAGGAATCCTTTTTACCAAGAGGATACTGAGACAAATAGAGGTCCTACATTACCAAACACGATGTCAGATTCCTTTTTCAAAGAGCCTTTTGAAACACAACACACTGAAAGAGAACACATTCCTATAATGACTAATTGTGAACCTAAACATGGTAGTCATAGTAGACATCAAGAAACACCACACACGACAAAGAGAAAGAGAAAGATCATAATATTGATGAGGAATAGAAAGAGGTGGAAATACTCCCTGAACACATAGCAAAATGTTGAAGAGACAAAAACTTCCAAAAGGTCATGGAAATCCTACTCAACAAAGAGAAAGAAAAATACTTTCTCAAACTTGCCCAAGAGGGAGCTAAGCTGCCCTCTCATTTCAATGTGGAAACCATTATCATGCCTGAGGAAGAAACTGAGACTTCTAAGCTCCAAAAACAACTAAAAATTATGCAAGGCCAATTGGCTCAGATGATGCATGAGAAAGAGAAACCTATAAAGACATATACATTGGATTCTCTTTGTCCATTTCCATTTGATAGGAACATAAACATGTCGCCTTTCCCACGAGGTGTAGAGCTACCCAAATATGACAAGTACTTTAGTATTACTGATCCCCAAGATCACTTGCAAGAGTTTGGTGCTTTATCCATGGAGTTTATGCATGATCACACATACCTCATGCATTTATTCCCTAGGAGCCTAGGTGGTCAGGCTTTGGAGTGGTTCTCACATTTACCTCCTGGTATCAAGACGTTTGACAAAATTGCCAATCTCTTTGTTCAGCAATATTCTCATAACATTCAACACCCTATCAACATTTGAAAACTATGCAACCTTAAACAGAAGGTTGGTGAGCCTTTTCTCACATTCCTCCAACGGTGGAGACAACTATACACTAAGTATTCAAGTAAAATTCCAAAAATAGAGAGGCTTGACATTTTCATTGATAACCTCTTACCTAATTTCAGATACAAAGTCCAACTTCAAGGTCCACGTACCTTTAAAGACATGATTACATAGGCTATCCGTATTGAGGAATTTATGGTCAAGAAGGGTGAACTCACTCTTTAGAGAGACACAAAACAAGGTTCCACTTCCAATAGGAATAAAACCAATCATGCCAACATCAATCGAGAAATTATACATGATGGAGTTCTTGACAATGTCACACCCAAACCTGTTAAGGATGCATTTAATCTTACAGATGGTCTTAAAGAGGCCAAAAATGCTAAGAAACCTCCCCCTGACAATAAGACGTCTGGGAACAAATCGAGAAACTCATGGACAACACGCCCCAAGTGAGATTATACACCTTTGGGGGAACCTTTGGATGTGGTTTACAAAAAATTTCTACAACACAAGCTTATTTCGCCAATGGACAACCCTCATCCCTATGATCCACATCCATGTCCACCATGGTGGAATGAGACCTCTTTCTGTGAATATCACCAAAACAAGGGACACAAAACTGTCAACTATATAAACTTGCACCATAAAGTCCAAGACATGATTGATGTTGGTGATCTTGTGGTAGATGGACATAATAAAAACTCAGACCACAAGGCATTCAAAGAAAATTTCCCATCTTATGAAAAGGGAGAGACTTTGAAGCTAGAACCCTACAACAAGGTCAACTATACCTATCCTAATGATGACAATATCATTCATATGGTTGAACCTATGGATCTTGAATATTGCAACATTATTACCATTAAGGGCAAGCAAGATAATGACAAACCCAAGACACCATTTGTCTTGAGGGGCCCTACTTCCAATGCAATGGATAATGTGCCCTTGCAACACTATGCTAACGTTGTTACTCGCTCTCATGCTAAGTTGGTGCTTAAAGGCCCTATGCCTCCTACTTCAAATCCTAAACAACACAAAGACAAAGCCCTTGCTAGTCCATCCGGTAAAGGTGCAAAACCCACAATGAACTTGATTGCAACTAGTTATAGTGTTCTCGATCAGCTGAAATGAACTAATGCTCACATTTCCATATTTGAGTTGTTTAAAATCTCACCTGCTCATAGGCAGATTCTGGACAAAGCCCTCACTGAGGCAAATGTTCCTCAAGATATTGATCTTGAGCAATTTCAATCCATGGTAGGTCACCTGACCTCACCTTATCTTATGACCTTCTCCGAGGAGGATGACAACTCGCTGAATCACCCACACAATTAGCCTCTACACATCGAGGTGATGATCCACCAGATACGTGTTCGTCGGGTACTCATTGATAATGGTGCTAGCCTAAATATTGTCTCTGGTACTCTTCTTAGACAATTGAATTATTCTAAAGACTCTATTGATCCTCGATGAAAGATCACTATCAAAGCATATGATGAGGTGGAATGAAAGTCTCTCAATCTTGTGGTTTTACAAATCTGCACCAGTCCTGTCAAAAGGGATGTCACCTGTCAGGTGCTTGACATTCCCTTGGCCTACAACATTCTGTTAGGATGACCATGGATACATGAGATGTGCGTTGTACCATCCACATACCACCAATGCATCAAGTTCCCATTTCACAGCTCTGAAGTTACTATTCCTACCACCACTAGCTATACCTGCAATATGCTCAAAGCTACTGAAACTTTTGTTCCTGCCAATCGTGAGTCCACTAATTATCATGACAATAAGATAAAACAAATTGAGCAATCATTCAAACTAAAAGAAAGTACCATGAGAGAGTACCACATTGAACTAGTGCTATCATTGACATCTCTCCGAGAGTCTCCTCAACATTATGGGATACCTTCAGAAGCAAAGAAGCCCTTCGTGCTGATACGTAAGACCAAGTATAATGGCACTTTTGTCAAGGCTACAATTCCCTTAGAGGATGAAAGTGAAAATAGATCCATTTTTGCATGGCTTTACAAAGAAGAGGCTCCTGTTGACCTAATAGAACAAGTTCAAGAAATTACTCCTCAGAAATATGGGCCTGGCCTTAGGCTTATCAAGCATTTTGGTTACAAGGGAACTGGCCCTATTGGGTGCAATAACAATGGCCTAATCGATCCTATCAAAGCAAGCACTCGACACAGCAATGATACAACTAGTCTAGGGTTTAACAAAGTCCCTTTCCATTTGGGATCAAACAAATTCATACCCGTACCTAAGAGTTCATCTAAAAATGAGTCACAATCTAAGTCAGGTACTCAAGAGGAAGAATCTGATGATGAGGATTCCTACCCTCATCCTATTCCTTATGATCTCGCTAAATTCGTTGTTGAGCCAAATGACTTTGTGCCATGTGTTAGCACTATGGATGATACTAGTAACTCTTCTGAGGATGATACTGAACAACTCAAATATCATTCAAAAAAGGGAGAATCTAATCGGTCATGCCATATTGAGTATTTGTGTAAGAATCCAAAGGATGAAGGCAAGTATGTCCCTATCACTATTGGGGAGTTCTATAATCTCTCGCCATGTAGCACCGATTCTCATGAATATGAATTTGAATCTCTTTCAAAAGCTACTATTGATAAAGACATTGAGCAAGTGCATGTCTATGAAAATCAAATCGAAGTGGGTGAAACATCTAGGGTTAGGTCACGGGAGTCTGATCCAACTAATGTCCTAGAGTCATCAATTACTAACATTCATACTTCGAGGCATTTGAACACACCTATGGATGAATTCACCATAGGTCTCAAATTGCTGGTCCACGCACTTAATGACTATACTATGAACACAATTGAACTAGCCATTACTCTCTCACTCAAACATCTTGAGCTTATAGACTGGAACCCCAATACATCTAATGAAGTCCCCACATTCTAGAATGACTATGTTCTCGCTTGCTACCTTAACACTATCAAACCTATAACGTCTTCCACCAATGAGCAAAGCGTCAACATGACTGAGGCCGATGTCAAATATCTCAGTCACACAATTAAAAAGAAAAAAATGCAAGAGGTATGATGGTGAAAACCTAATTTGTAATGCTTCACATTATGTCATTATTGCTGATGATCTATATAGGAGAGGTCTCGACGGAACACTCCTTAGGTGTTTAGAACCTGAAGAGTCCAAACGTGCACTAATTGACATTCACAAAGGCATTTGTGGATCTCATTCCAATGGCCTCACAATAGCTCGCAAACTCCTTCATGCTAGTTACTACTGGCCTAAAATGTAGCAAGAAGCCATCAAGTACGCTAGATCCTACAAGCAATGTCAACTACACAGGAATCTCATTCATGCTCCAGCCAAAGAGTTGATTCCCTCTGCTGCAACATGGCCATTTCAACAGTGGGCCTTTGACTTGGTGGGGCAGATTCACCCAACCTCTTCTAATGGACATAAGTTCATTATCATGGCTATAGATTATTTCATGAAATGGGTAGAGGTAGTACCTCTCACAGTTGCTGATGGAAAAACTATAACGCTTTTCATCACAAACTACATCATCTGCAGATATGGTGTACTATTGTCAATCATTACTGACAATGGAGGAAAATTCAAAAATAAAGACCTTAAGGAACTGTGCAAGAAATTTAATATTACACAACATTGGTCTTCCATTTATTACCCCTAGGGTAATGGTCAAGCTGAGGCATCCAATAAGGCGATACTCAAAATTCTTCATCGCAGAGTCAGTAAGTTAGGGAGAGACTGGCATCTCTAGATCAATCTAGCCCTGTGGGCATATAGGACAAGCATCAGGACTCCAATAGGCACAACCCCCTTTGCGTTGGTGTATGGGACAGATGTTGTGCTTCCAATAGAGGTCGAGATTCCTACCTTGAGAATCTCTATGAAGGGCCTTATCATTGATGATGACTATAGGATAGCTCGGCTTCAAGAGCTTGTATTACTGGATGAATGATGCCAAGTGGCATGTGATCATCTATGAGCATATCAACAAAGAATGGCAAGAAGCTACAATCGGAGGGTTAGGCCACGTGACTTCCAATTGGGTGATCTCGTCCTGAGAGAGAACCCCAAGAATCAACAACAGCGAATACAAAAGGGAAAGTTTGAACCAAACTTGCTAGGTCCTTACATCATTACTGTAGTATATGGATCTGGTGCCTATCAGCTTTCCACAACTGAAGGAGAAGTGCTTAAGGAACCTATCAACACTCTCCACCTAAAGCGGTTTTACAGTTGATTTAATCTCAGCAAGCTCTCTATACATATCTATATGTCCTGAAAAAATCTAAAAATTGGAAAAAAGTACTAAATTTTTTTGTTACCCTAGTGAAAACCTAGCAATAGGTGCCTTGGTAACACCAAAAAAATCAAAAAAAGAAAAAAATACGAAAAAGTCAAAAAAGAGAAAAATACAAAAAAATCAAAAAAGAGAAAAATACAAAAAAAGAAAATCTTGCCAAGAAGGTGAAAACCTGGTAAATAGGCGCCTCTTGTTCCCAATGCTCCATCTTGCAGTGCATCTTCTGGCTATTCTGTACAATCGCTTTCACACTTTTTCTTTCTTGATTTTCTTGCTCATGTATCCATGGATTGAGTCTTGTCCCAACTCGGGGGCATCCCGCCTTAGTGTCACTCTTTTCGAGGTTCTCCTCATAGAATCTCTTTCACGATAGTCACTAGTTGTTTCAACTGTGTCTGCCTACTATCGCTAGTGTCACTCTTTTTGAGGTTCTCCTCATAGAATCTCTTTCACAACAGTCACCAGTTGTTTCAAACTACGTTTGCCTACTATTGCTAGTGTCACACTTTTCAAGATTCTCCTCATAGAATCTCTTTCGCAATAGTCACTAGTTGTTTCAACTGTATCTGCCTACTGTTGTCACCCTACTAAAGAGATTTCTTTCAAATGTATTCTAGACATTAGCACTTGACATCAATCCCAAAACATTGAACTCAAAATTGATATACTTGTTTGGATATGCTGAGCATTTTCTTTGTTTTGCTTTAGCATATCTCCTCGAGAAACTCGATGATATCATCTTCAACTAGAGAAGTAATGACTGGGGGGATGATCTTTTTCTTTTCTTGTTGTTTGCGATTTAGTTCCAATAAGTTGATCTACTCCTATAAGAGGGGTGTCCACTACAAGAGCCTCCATCTCGTATTGGATGGCCGTGTGTACCTCGACTCCTTTTATATGAATACATCAATAACGTTTGTTCTTCTCCTTGTTTGTTGGAGTGAACTCTTCATGCTATAGTAAATACTGATACTCATCCTGCTAAGTGAACGTATGGGTCACTGCGAGTATATTTAGCACACTTCTATCTCAGGTTACGAATGCAAGGGTCATTGCGGACAGAATAAATACTAAATACTTCGCATAAGAGGCATCTCCCGTGTGTTTGGTGTGCCTGTTACGCAAGCAACATTCAGGTCATCCTAGCATTTATGCTTTGATTCTTATGTTAACTTGCTACATTAAAAGGGACAAATGTTTTGGTCATTCTGGCTTCTTGTGCCTCGAATGCTTACATTTAATCACGACAAAAAAATAAGGTATGTTATATTCATATTTCCATGATTGCAATGTCAGTGGGAATTGTATGACCTATGAGCTTTGTTCTATATCCAATGATGATTAAATATTGAGGCTTGGTAACTAGACCTAGGGTTGCATTTAACATAGTCTTGCATTGCATACTTCACTTGTATAAGCATGTGATTCAATTGCAAATCTACTTTCACCTTCTCTGATGAGGGATTGTTGATCTCTTCAAAGTATCATGTTCGTCACAACTGCACAAATGATCGATTAATCACTCTTTTGGCTACTTTGGCTACTTATAACCCATTTTTTTCGAGATCAAATTCGAAATATGACACACTTAAGTGGCTCAAAAATGCATTTTAGAATTTTGGGCAATCCAAATTCTTTTGATACTTTGTGATTCTTGGAATCTTTTCAAATCAGACTTGGAATTTTTGACCTCAAAATCACTTCGGATCAACTTCCACATTTCTTCAGATCATTTTGATCTCTTCAATTTCTTCTGATCATTCTGATCTTCTCATCTTTTCTTTCAACCATTCTGATTCCTTCTACATTCTGCTACATCTTAGACTTCTTCTGTTGAATCTCAAATTTAATATATTGCTTCACATCATATTTGTGGTGTGTCATCTTTTGATTTCACTCCCAAGGGGGCAGGATGATTACATCATTGAATACTTATTGCTCGCAGCATCTCGTTCCCATCTTATGTCCTTGTCACTTGGGGCATCTCATCACTTGGGGCATCTTGTTCCCTTCTATTTGGCATCTTTGCTATCTATCTTATCTTTTCATCAATTGATCAACCTTATAATAGCTCCTCTCAGAGTTTGATGGATAGGTATTGGGATAGTCTAAACCCTGACTCTTGAGGATCAAGCCTCATTCTAGGGATGATCCTACGACTCATGATTAGACTTTGTTATCTTTTAGCAATCTTAGGTATCTAGGTGTTCTATCTAGATCCTTGAAGGTTAAGCTCTGTTCCGGAGATAATCTTCTAAATGCTTTTAATCTCAGGTATCTAGGTGTTCTATCTAGATCCTTGAAGGTTAAGCTCCATTCTAGAGATAATCTTCTAAATGCTATCAATCTTAGGTATCTAGGTCTTCTATCTGGATCCTTGAAGGTTAAGCTCCATTCTGGAGATAATCTTCTAAATTATTTCAATCTTAGCTATCTAGGTGTTCTATCAGGATCCTTGAAGGTTAAGCTCCATTCTGGAGATAATCTTCTAAATGCTTTTAATCTCAGGTATCTAGGTGTTCTATCTAGATCCTTGAAGGTTAAGCTCTGTTCTAGAGATAATCTTCTAAATGCTTTCAATCTCAGGTATCTAGGTGTTCTATCTAGATCCTTTAAGGTTAAGCTCCATTCTGGAGATAATCTTCTAAATGCTTTCAATCTAAGGTATCTAGGTGTTCTATCTAGATCCTTGAAGGTTAAGCTCCATTCTGGAGATAATCTTCTAAATGCTTTCAATCTTAGGTATCTAGGTGTTCTATCTGGATCCTGGAATGTTAAGCTTCATTTTGGAGATAATCTTCTAAATGCTTTCAATCTCAAGTATCTAGGTGTTCTATCTAGATCCTTGAAGGTTAAGCTCCATTCTGGAGATAATCTTCTAAATGCTTTCAATCTTAGGTATCTAGGTGCTCTGCCTGGATTCCTTGGGATTAAGCTCTATTCTAGAGATAGTCCTTAAAAGCTTAGCAATTGGTCTTCGTATCATGAACTTTAGAATCAATCCTTAAATTAAATCACTTTTAATAAATATGCCTATCTTGATTAATTAAATGTAATTATTTAATTAAATGAGAAAGGTATCTTCATAGTTGCACTTGTGACTAGTGATGATTGTGTGATTTTCTTGATGTCTGTTAATAATGGCCCAATGATGAAAATAAGTTCTTTACATTCTCTAATGAATGATAAACACAAAATCCTATGTTATAGTTGCTCTTTTGCAAGTACACCATTGCATTTTCATGTAGCTTGCATTATTAGACTTCATGTTAGTTTGCATTTTTAGGCTACATTATGAGTTTGAGAGGGTTCTCCCTTCATCTTTATTGTGGAATTTTAATCAACTGTGGTCATGTTTTGATCTTCATTTCCTTATCTTCTTTCATGATCTCAATCAAAATTTCTATCTTAAACAGTTGATTGATTTTGGAGCATTTTTTTTTTCTTTCTATTTTCTTTCCATATCTTTTAAACTCCTATCTTCCATTTTCTTTATCCCCCACTTCTTTTCTTCTAAAATCACCTTTGGGGCATAATATTTCATGCTTGATGATCTACCTTTCTTCAGTGATTCTTATATCTTTCATCTTACATCAAGAACCTTATCTTTTGTTCAATTTCATCAAATTTATCAATTTTTTGTCTCTCCTCTATCTCATTTCGATTTCGATCATGAGGGGGCAATAATTATTAACTTCAATCTTTGATTCAATTTCTTTATTTGACTACATGTGTTCCCAAATCGATCACACATTAGTCAAAGAGGGGCAAATGTATACACCCTAAAATGGTCACCTAGACTATGGGCCCCCATTATTCAATTTATCAATTTATCAAATTTCTTGAATCAATGGTTTGCAATATTTTATTAAATCAATTCAAATCAATTTCCTTGATCAAATTCAATTATTTTATTTCTAAGGTTGGTCATTTTATCCTAAGTCTTATTTAATTAAAATAAAATCTCCTCTTTTAATTAAATAAAATAAGTCCCTATTTAATTAAAAGGAAACCTCTCTTTTAATTAAATAATTCATCTGCATTTAATTAATTAAGAGAAAAACCCCTCTTTTAATTTAATTAAATATCTCCTATTTAATTAAAAGAACTTTCTCCCTTTTAATTAAATAAAAGTCCCACTTAAATATCTCTTGTTGATGAAAGAGAAATCAAATAAATTCTTTTATTTAATTTCTACACTTAAATGCAGATATTTCTAAGTGAGACTTATCTTTTCGCTTTCTTTTCAACCACTCCTCTTTTCTCATTGGTGGAATTTTTTCTCACATGGATCAAACTCTATTATCCCATATTGGTTGTGAGAAGCCTCTCACCTCAATAATTTTCTTTATAAGTTAGAGCCCTCTCTTCATTTTAAGGACAGGTGATGTTATTGTTATGCTGTAGGTTTGGAGAGCAATTTTTGAAGAAGGAGTTTTTGAATGCTAAAGATTTTTGTGGAGAACTTCTATCTTCTTGTCTCATTCTCTCTTACACCCATGGCTTTCATCATGGGCTTTTATTATTGCATTTTCATGTTAGCTTAGATTCATATTTGCTTTCATAAGATTAGATCTTGCTTTCATAGATTAGATTTTTCATTTTTCTTGCATTGTTATCATATAGATTAGTTTTCATCTCCATTTGCATGCATTTTGGATCTTTGAATCTCTCATTTCATGGTGTACTTGCATGGGCATGAACTAGGTCAAACTAAGGGCCTCCATTGCAAAACCCTTGCACTCCATGACTAGAGAGCTATGATTCACCATTTGAGACCTCATTCTTGAGTAATCTTGAATATAACGATTCATAGAAGTGTGCTCACATTTTAGGCATACAGGTCATAGTGATGAGCAACTAACTATGCTAGATGATGACTAAGTGTTTTGTCACTACTTTGTCAAACCATAATGAGATTATCAATCTGTCCCTTTGACATTAATGAAAAAATAACTTTTTCATGGCATATAAAATCTTTCTTCTTGCATAAGTTAAACAATATATACATTATGCTTGATCTCTATACAACATTTCAAAATCTCAAAATTTTAAAAAATGTTGTCGCTACCTTGCTATGTTACTCCCCTTGGGTAAATACTTCATTTTTGTTCTATGATTCCTTCTAAGTAGATATCTTCCATTTCAATATGTTCCAAATCTTCAAAATATTCAAAATCTCCCTTTTTTGAAAATTATGTCTAAGAGGGTTGTACACTTACTGTAAATTTATCTAGGAATGGCTTGTCTACTTCCATTATTATTTCTAATGTGGAATCCCAATTCTCTCTTGTTGAATTAAGTGATTGAATCTATATATTTATATGTGCTTCCAAATCCAATAGTCCTTCATGTGTATAAAGATGAGAATATTTCTTCATCAATGTCTTTGCAAATTCTAGTTTCTTATATAAAAATTTCATGTGTAGACAACATGGATTGTATGATGATAAGAGTTGAACTTGTATTTGAATCTTTTTCTTGCAACCCAACAAACCTTCCTTGGGTCAACATTAATCTTTAAAAAATTAATTTTCTTGGACCAAGAGATATTGCCAATGTAGATCCAGTAGACCTAAAATCTCCTTGCAACATGTCAATTGCATGTTGAGCCTCCTAGGTAAAGATATCAACATTGCATAGTTTACTATACATAGAATAAATTTTCTCCAAAACATTCTTGACACTATCCATTTTAGTTGGAAAATCAGCTTGTCTTAGTTCTAGATAGCACTAGATATCTTATCCATGACCTTAGTGTGAAATTTCTTCTTAGACCATTCCAATGTCTTTACATTTGTCTCTATATCATAATATTTAATCTTATCAACTATATGTACAATTTTCTCTAAGGTAAGATTATTGGAAAATTTGAAATGTCAAAAGCATCAATGAAAATATCTTTTATTTTATGCAAAACATGTCTTTACTTGTGCTCTATTTTGATCTTCTCTTGCTTTGATTTACTTTGTAGGGTCTCCTAGAGTATCTCAATTTATTCTAGTGTGATTGTTGTAGGATTTAATAGTGATAAAATCACTTCATCTAAACCTATATCCTCTAGTGATGTAGTTTCAACACTCTTTGGTGTGCTAGTACTTGGTACTAATATCTGCAATGGTGTGGCTTGAGTACTTGGTGCATGAGGAGTCTAGATACTAAGAGGAGATTTAGTTACTAGCAAGGTGACCAGTGTCTAAATTTTTTCTTTCTCCTTAGTTTCAGTAATCATATTACCCTATTCTACATGATCATCCTCTTTGTGATCCTCAATATGTTTTGGAGAAGTGGGTATAAGACTAGCTTCCTTACCCTTATGTTCTTCATTTACTTTTCAATTACCACGAGTGCTGGTATACCTAAGCTTTGTAGACTAGGAAGTGATACAGATTGTGTATCTTCCTCTTTCTCTTTGTTTCAACAAAAATGTTGTCATTGAAGATGGTACATTAGTAACCTCATCTTTTCTCTACAAAACCTTATCCTATAATATTGTTGGTTTATTTGACTCTTTCTCCTTGGCCTCTACAACAAGTGGGGGCACAATAGATGTGTCTTTCTATTTCTCCCCTAAGGATGCAATCTTAGTCTTTTTAGATTCATCAATCCTTACTAATATAAGATTTGTGCATGGAATAACTATATTAGTGGATTCTTTCTACAATATCTTAATCTCATCATCACTTAGTGGATTTACATTCTATGTTTTGTTATCAATGATGTCTTCAATAGTGATAGAGTTAGGTGTTGAATCTCTTTCTTGCCTTGTGGAGTGCTAATGTCAAGCAAATTGACACTTGCATCTTGTTGTGTGTCATCCCCTATTTCATCATTAGCTAGATTTCCCTTCTCCTTGACAACTTCTATTGTCTCACCTTTCTCTTTCACTAACTTGGCCTTCTCCGCCATTTTATTTTGTTTATCTTCTACAACTTTTTAGGTTAACCCATAAATTTTTTTACAAAGTAGTGTGCTTTGGGTTACCACCTCTTCAATTTTCTTCTTCAATATATGAAAAGCTTTGTATTTTGGAGAAAATATTCCTTTGTGCTTCTCTATGGCTTTGGAAATTTGTTTGTTGTCTAGACTAGGCATAACTTGAGCTATAGTTGTCTCCATGATTGTTTTTTCAGTCTTCATATTGAAATTCCATTTCTTCTCAACTCTTTCATAAAAACTTTTAGGTATTAAGTTGGAAATCTCTAAAGGAGTAGTCTTAAAGAAACCATCATATCATAAATAGCTTTTTCAACATTATTCTAGTCTCCTTTATCTAACCTACACAAATTAATGTGTGTAAATCCCGATAAATATGTATTGTCTCTAACATTCTCACATATATTAAGAATATTTGATCAAGGATTGTGCTTACAACTTTGAATTGACAAATGTCATCTGATTCATTCTTCTCTTCATCTAAATCTTCTTGAAGTGTTAGACTCCCCTTTAGTCTCTTAGTAGGCATGATTGGCTCTACTATATCATTCTTCCTTTATCCTTTTATAGATTGAGCCTCCTTCGCTTTTGTAGTGGCAACCCTTCTACTTGACCTTGTCAAAGGTGCAACTATCTTCTATACATTCTTCCTAATTATCTTCTATGACTTCAACCTATTCTTTTGATGTCCCTTCCTCTTTGGGTCCTTTCTTAACTTCCTTTTCATCCTTTGAAGGTTGATCTTCACCTTGTCCTTGTTTTAACTACAAAGGTACTTGACCTTCTCCTTCTACTACTTTTCCTTGTTCTCCTTCTTCTTCACCTTTACAAAACTTCTCTTTCAATTTTTTTACAATTTTTTTTCTTTCTAATGATGGTGGTAGTTTGAAAATTTATATTAATCCTTGAATTGACTTTTTCATAATTTCCAAATGATGTAGCATCCTTGTTAATTTCTTCTACCACAAGTGTAATGATGGCTATTGATGCTTTATCAACATTTTCCTCATAAGGTAGTGGTGTCAACCATTTAACCCTTGGAATAGTTTTCTATACATAAGTATAATAGACATCTACTAGGAAACAAACATCATTGTAATGTTGTTCCACTAGACACACATGAATCCTTGATCTATACTTCATAGACTTCTTAAAATCTTCAAAATAGCTAGTCATAAATGAAGATTTTTTTTCACCGAACTACTCAATATACTCCCTTATCTATTGTGTAACTAACCGATTGGTCTTCCAAACTACCTCAAAAAAATTAGGAAAAATATTTTGGACATAGAATAATATGAAGATATCAAGTGAGCCAAAATTACATTGTGAATTATTTTCCTTTCTGATAGCTTCTAGGTTTTTTGACAATTGTTGAAGTCAAAGCTCAGCTAGGTCATAGTTGTGATCTCTCTTGAGAATTTTATAAACTAGGTCCATGAAACCACATGGTACAATGTTGAGTTGACTAGACTAGTAAAATCTATGTGCTATCATATGCACTACAAATGCAATTATAGGGTTTGTGATTTTATCAATTGACATACCCCTATTATTCCATACTACTCTAGTGTTCTTCTCAATTACTTGGCATCACTCCTCATGGTCATGGGTCTCTCTATGATAGGATACCCTGTAACCCTATCAATAATTATTTTAGTAATTCTAATAGGACCTTCCTCTAACCATAGTTGATTCTCATGAATTAAACTCCAAGATTTTAATCCATTTTGTCTTGAAATTTTGCAGAAAATCTAAGGCACACATTAGCCCTTTTCATTCAATGATTTTTTTCTCTTCCTTCAAGACTTAATTTTCACATTACTTCTCATATTCCTCTCTAATTTCTAGGTCTCCAACCTCACCTAGTTTTTACATATAGCAACACCTAATGTCATGAATCATCAAAACCTTCACTAGGATAGTTGATAAAGCACCTTATGTGTCTCACTTGTAAGTGATTTATATTATGGGTTGAAATGTAGGAGGCTTCCATACATCATTACTTATCAACTAGACATTCATAACCTCATTTTCTTCCTTCCTCTCTACTATTGAAGATCTCACTATAATTTTAGCTATCTATGGTTTCTAAACTTGAAACAACATAACTTGTCACAAGTGAAATACCTTTTGAATCAATGGAATAGTATCATATTGCAGTAGAATCTTGTTTGCAATCTCTAAAATCCTCTTCACAATTAGCCTTCTTTCTCTTTGATCATATGGTAAGTGCAAATAACTCAAAAATTGACTACATAACTTTAAAAACCTTTCATTAAATTCTTAGTGCATATGCACATGTAAGCTTGGTCATTAAGAAATTTTCAAAAAGCTTAGTTAACATAGAATAATCAATAACCACTATGATTCATTTAATAGTTGGTTGTGACTACAATTATTTCATTACTCAACAACAACACAAAATATAATATATCGATAGATTGACTCTTTCTTCTAATCACTTCATTGAATCTTATTTCATGCTAATAAATCTTTTCTTACCTCAAATGCTTGGAAATGATTCAAAATTTATCATTTTAGATATCAGTTCAATACATAACTCTGATTGCCTAGTGGGGAGTGATGTGATCACCTAATTCATTGGATAAAGTGACCTAATCTTGACTTGATGCACTACAATATTCCTTCTTTCTCCATGTCTTGTTCATCTACATCTTTTTCTCTTCAAAAACTACCTTTTCTTTTCCTTTATTAAATTAATTTCTTGGTGAAGGTGACAAAGTTGGATAGTTTCTTATTACATGAATGACCTTAAGATAGCTAAAGAATAAAATCTCTCCATTTAACCACTTTTTTTTAATTCTCTCCAAAGTGAGTCCTTGTGCAATTTATAGCAACATGACCATATCTTCTATAATAGTGACAATGATACCAAGTCCTATAATCCCAATCATAATAATTTCAATGATGAAGTACCTTTGCTTTCATGTTTGATTTCCTCTTAGATTTAGATCAGCATTGATATGTTTTTGTGTCCATACTTTTGATAGTTCTAGAAGTATCCTTCCAATTTAAGAGTGTTGATGAACTTTTTTCCTACATTCATGTTCTCAATGTCCTCGCTTCTTGTACTTATAGTAGTCTCCTATGTTTTCTACTTAGGGGTTTGATTTCCATGGTTACTGATGATTCCTAATAGTGCTATATTTTCATTAGCCTTTTACCACTTACAGTTCTCACTTCTTTGACCTGAAACTACCGTTTTGCTAAATTATTGATAAGAAAGTAGAATATTTGGTACCTCTTTAAAGATCAAAGAATAATTCCTAAAATTTACCAATTATATGAAAATGATATATTTTTATTGATGCTGCTATAGGAACTAAGGATGCAAGAATGGATATGGAGCCAACCACCTAGTTGAAAAAGTAGTTTGGAAGCTGTAGTTTTCTCTGCTATTTTTGGAAATTGGTTTTGAATGTTTGAACAAATTGATTTAAGGCCTTATGTTATTTTGGCCAAGTTTGTTTTGTAATGAAATATTTGTGGCTAGTGGTCAAAACTGTTAGGATTAAACCACGGACATAAATAACAATTACATGCAAATATAACCAATAATAGAAAAATAATAGATCACATGGAAAAGAACACAAGGCACCGAGATTTAACATGGTTCACCCAATCCCTAGGTTAGGTCCATGAAACAACAAGTCCAATATTTTTATGATCAAGTGATTACAAGCTGATTATAATCTGTAATCCTTTACAGCTCAATACCACTACAAGAACCAATTTTTCATCACACCTTATGAAATAATTCCTAACCCTAAGCCCTTTTATACAATTATTTTAACTACTTTAGGGTTATAATTAATAATTTCATGTCAGACCAAAAATCTTGATAAAATAGGGCCCAAAGAATTTATGAAGTATGTACAGTACTTTCCTGATCAATCATCACAATCTAACAATTTCCCATTTGGGGACTAATCAGGCTCCACACTAAACAATAATCTCCCACTTGGGGATTGGTCCTATAGGAATACCACTACCACATGGGGCTCCAAATAGATCAAACCACCCTGGAATCTATTGTTCTTTTATTCATATTCAGTCTAGAAGACCAATTGAAGCTGAAGAGGATTTCAACTTCTCCCTTGTTACTACCTTTGTCAACATATCTACTAGATTGTAATTGGTATGTATCTTCTCCAACTTTAACTATCCATCCTCCAAAACTGATTGAATGAAATGGTACCACAATTGCATGTGTTTGGTCTTTGAATATAGAGCTAAATTCTTTGCAAGATGAATAGAACTCTAACTATCTGTGAACAAATAATTATCCCTCTAAGGATGTCCCAATTCTTGCAAGAAGAACTAAAGCCATATAATCTCCTTGGCTACCTCTATAACAACTATATACTTTTCCTCTATAGAGGATAAAGCTTTAACCTTTTGTAACCTAGAAACCTAGCTCACAGCTGCCCCACCAATAGTAAAGATGTAACCTGCAGTACTCCACCTGGTATCAATATCCCCTACCAAATATAAGTCAATAGAGCCCTATAAATCAATAGTAGATCCCCAAAAGTGTAAACACTTATTGGATGTTCCTCTCAAATATTTGAGAATCCATTTGACTGCATTCCAATGCTTAGTTTCTAGATGACTTATATACCTGCTAATGACTCCCACTACATGTGCAATATCTAGCCTAGTACATACCATAGAATACATCAAGCTCCCCATAGCTGAAGCATATGTTACCTTGGACATCTTATCCTCCTCTTCTTGTGTCTTTGGACACATCTCCTTAGTCAACTTCAAATGAATAGGTAAAGGTGTGTTGATAGCTTTAGCATGCTCCATAAAGAAATGTTGCAACACCTTCTAAACATAATCGGCCTGAGATAGAATCAATGTTTTTTTTTTTTGATCTCTAAAAATATTCATACCAAGGATTTTTTTTGTTGCCCCCAAATTCTTCATAGAAAATGCATGTGCTAATTGGCATTTCAGCTCGTTAATGTGATCCATGTTAGACCTAGCTACAAGAATATCATCAACATATAAATGTAAAATAATGTAGCTATCATCATCCAACCTTGTAAAGTAGACACAATGATCTGAATGACACCTACTGTAACCATGCTCATGTATAAAATTGTCAAATTTTAGATACCATTGCCGAGGTGCTTACTTCAAGCAATATAAATTTTTCTTTAATTTGCACAATAAGTTCTCCTTACCTTTTACCACAAATTCTTGTGGTTGAGCCATATCTATCTCTTCATCCAAATCACCATGAAGGAAGGTTGTTTTAACATCAAGTTGCTCTAAATGCAAATCTTTAGTAGCCACAAGACTTAAAATAGTACAGATAGAAGTCATCTTAACAACAGGAGAAAATATCTCATCAAAATCAATTCCCTTTGTCTGTGCAAATCCTTTTACAACTAACCTGGCTTTAAATATTTTCTTACCTCCACTCTCTTCTTTTAATCTATAAACCCACTTATTCTATAAAGCCTTTTGACTTGCAGGTAGCTTGGACAAATCCCATGTCTTATTCTTTAGCAAAGAGTCCATTTCATCTTTCATTATAGACTCCCACTGAATCTTAGTATCCACCCACATAGCTTCATCATAACTTTCAGGTTCACCAACATTAGTAAGTAAAATATAGTACAAAGAGGGAAAAAATCTTTCTGGAGGTCTAATTTGCCTTGTTGACCATCTAACATTCATTGGTGTATGTGGTATTTATTGTTTTGAAAGTTGCACATCATGAGGAATGGCTGGAAGATAAGCTTTTGGAGTATCATCCAGCACTACATAATCATCTTCTTTCTTCTCATGTTGCTACAATAGATCTTTGTACAACACTTTCTCATTGAATATGAAATCCCTACTTCTTACAATTTTATGATTTTTAAAATGCCAAAGCCTATAACCAAATTCATTAATGCCATATCCAACAAATACACATTTCTTTGACTTAACTTCTAGCTTGGTTCTATTTTCAAAATCTATGTGAGAAAATGCTTCACAACCAAAGGTTTTGAGAAAAGAATAACTTACCTTCTTACTAGTCCATGCCTCCTCTAGAATACCATAGCCCAAAGGAGTAGAGGGACCTCTATTAATAAAATATATAGTAGTATTGATAGCCTCCACCCACATGTGTAAGGGCAATCTAACATGCAACCTCATGCTCCTTGTGCACTCCATTATAGTCCTATTCATGCATTCAACCACTCCATTTTACTGTGGAGTCCTTGGAATACTTTTCTATCTATGAATACCATTAGTGGAGCAATAATCTTCAAATTCATGACTGCAATACTCACCACCATTATCAGATCTGAGACATTTTAATTTTTTACTAGTCTCATTTTCAACCAAGCATTATCATTTCTTAAAAGTTTGAAATACATTAGATTTTTTTCTAAGGAAATAAATCCATACTTTTCTAGTTGCATCATCAATAAATTTAACATAGTAATGAGAGCCACCAAGGGATGATACCTAAGTTGGTCCCCATACATCTATATGCACAAGCTCTAATTTCTCCTTTTTGTTTTCCTTCCCAGTCTTCACAAAACTCACTCTCTTTTGTTTTCCATACACACAAATTTTATAGAAATCCATATTAACACATTTTATAGCTGGTAAAACTTTCTTTGAATGAAACACTTTCATACCTTTCTCACTCATGTGCCCAAGTTTGTTGTGCCATAGTACTGTATCAAAATCTACAACAACTATTTGTTCTCCTTGCTCAACTGCAGCAGTTGTTTTTGAACATTCATTTTTCTCTAAAATAATCAAAGTAGAAGGAACAATATGACTTGTACAAAGATATAAGGTTCCTAATTTCACACCTTTTTCTACTATAAGGGAACCTTTTGAAACCTTCCAATTTTTATCATTAAAAGTAACTACACAACCCTCATCACCAAGTTTCCTTGCTGAAATTAAATTCCCACTCAGCCTTGGAACATGTCTTACCTCATGTAGTAGCCAATGATTCCCATTCTACAAATTAATCTTAATTTTTCCCTTTCCAACAATCTGATAGGATCGCCAAATAAACAATCCCAAAATCCATTTGACATGATCGATGAAATAAGCTCTATGAGGTGTAACATGAAATGAAGCACCAAAATCTAAAACCCATGAATCATCAATACTTTCTAAAGACAAAAGAAAAGCATCCTCTTCGAATTTATTAGTTACCACATTTTCCTCTCCTTGTCTCCATCTAATTTACCTCCTTCATTTTTCTTTTAGTTCCACCAATTTTTTTTTTTTAATGACCTGGTTTCCCATAACACTAGCAGTTGTTTGGTCCTCCTGATTGAGACCTCCTCCCCTTTGACTTTCCTCTTGATTTCCCACAATTTCCAGAATTACTTCCTCTCTTAGTCGCTCTACCCCTTCTTTGTGCATTCAAAGCACTTCCTAATATAGATCCACCTGAGAATTTCCTACAAGTTTTCTCACTTAAAACAACACTGATCACATCTTCACATTTTAGGGTACTAGATCTAGGAATAAAATTACTCAAAGCCATTACTAAGCCATTCCATCTTTCAAAAAAAGAAAACAAAATCAAGAAAGCCTAAATTTCTTCTTCAAAATTGATACCCATAGAGGATAACTGACTAGTAATAGTATTAAACTCATTTAAATGATCTGCAATTGATCCACCTTCTACCATTTTCATATTAAATAAATGCTTTATGAGAAATACCTTGTTTGAAGTAGAGGGCTTTAATACACTGTCGCTAGGGTTTTCATCAATTCTCCTATTATCTTTTCTTTTGTAATATTAAATGCCACCAATGGTGCCAGGCATAATCGAATGCTTCCAAGTGCCTTTCTATCCAAAAGATCCCATTCATCATTTGACATAGATCCTTGATTCTTGGCTTTGCCTTGGAACGGCTTCCATTAATCCTTCTGATAAAGATAGTCTTCAATTTGCATCTTCACTAACTAGAAGTTCTACCCATTAAACCTGTCAACCCTTAGCTTACCCTCATCTTCCATTGCTCCCACTCAACCATGAGACTCCCACTCAACCGTGAAACTTTCCTACAGAAGATTACTAAAAACCAACTAGGCTCTGATACCACTTGTTAGTATTAAATCAGAGACATAAATAACAATTACATGAAAATATAACCAATAACAAAAAAAAAATAGATCATACAAAAAAGAACACAAGGCACCTAGATTTAACATGGTTCACCCAATCCCTAGGCTATGTCCACCAAAAAATAAGTCCAATATTTTTATGATGTAGTGATTACAACCTAATTACAATCCATAATCCCTTACAGCTCAATACTATCACAAGAACCAATTTTGTATCACACCTTATGAAAAATCCCCTAATCCTAAGCCATTTTATACAAGTATTTTAACAATTTTAGGTTTATAATTAATAACTACATGTCGGCCCAAAAATATAAATAAAATAGGGCCCAAATTCTTTTCCCCAAACAATTTATGAAGTATGTATAATACTTTCGTAATCAGTCACCATAATCTAACAATCTCCCACTTGGGGACTGATCAGGCTCCACACTAAACAATAATCTCCTACTTGGAGACTGATCCTGTAGCAATACCGTTACCAGATGGGGCTCCCACTAGATCAAACCACCCTAGAATCTACTATTCTTTTATTCATATTCAGTCTAGAAGACCAACTAAAGCTGAAGAGGAGTTCAACTTCTAAAGTCATGATTTTCATTGGTATGTATCTTCTCCAACTTTAACTATCCTTCCTCCAAAATTGACTGACTGAAATGGTATCACAATTGTATGTGTTTGGTCTTTGAATGAAAAGATAAATTATTTGCAAGATGAATGACGCTCTGACTATCTATGAGCAAATAATTATCCTTCTGAGGATGTCCCAATTCTTGCAAGAAGAACTGAAGCCATATCATCTCCTTGGCTACCTCTGTAGCAGCTACATACTCTACCTCTGTAGTGGATAAAGAATTAACCTTTTATAACCTAGAAACCTAGCTCACAACTACCCCACTAATAGTAAAGATATAACCTATAGTACTTTGCCTGGTATTAATATCCCCTACCAAATTTGAGTATAGTAAAGATGAAGTACGTACAATACTTTCCTAATTAGTCACCACAATCTAACAAAAACTATAATCTAGATTCATTGCATTATAGCTTGGTTATTAGTTTGTTATATATTTTGCACCTATATAAGAAAATGTTGAAATCACAAAGATTATGTGTGTGTGTGTGTGTGTGTGGATTATGTTATATGAAAAGTATTTTTAAAAAACTATCCCTTCGAGTTCTTGGCATTAGAAATGTGGAATCTATGTAGCAACATGTGTTAATTCAATTCTCACCACATGAACTAGAGGAAGGGCCCCCTCTCAGGAAACTTGGTGAGATCATTTTAGATATAGATATTTGTTTTATATTTGATGAGAAATATTTTTCATTGTATTCTGAATGTATGATTACTAATTGGTGTGAATATTGTTGTGTGCAAGAAATTGGATTATTACTTTGTCATTGAGATTTAAATGTGAGATTTCATTATTTATCATTTCCTTACTCTACTCCAAATTTACTACAATATTCATTAATTTTTACATCATCATTCATCATGACACTAGTTTTGATTGCCACAATCCCATAATCTATCTTAAATCCATTAAGCCATGTTGTAGACCAAATAAATTCTTATCAAAAATTCTTATAAAAAATTCTTTCTCTACCTCACATAACTACCAAGCTCCTGCTACAAACCTTCTCACCTCCTATTGCAAATCACTCTACTTTACAAAGTTCCTACTAGAAAATATTTCCTCTTACTTTTCATTCTTCAAATCTGCTTGTATTTGTTTATATCTCTTGATGAATTTAAGTGTGATGATTACGATAGATGTGTGATTACTTTACTTTACTAATGATGAATAAGATTGATAATGTTTTCTTAGAATAAAATCTTCATTACATACAAATTATGCTTTCATGTGATGTGTGGTTTCTCTTATGGTATTCATTAATACATATTTGGTTTGTGTAGTTCCAATTTAGATATTTTATTTGATTTCCATCTCATCCCCACTTAACTCATTATCTTCATCCATTTGGTAAATTGCCCCAATATCTTTTAATGATCTGTAACCCTAGATTGATATTCAACAAGAGTAAACTAAACATCCAAAGCAAGATCAAATCTTAAGTTAATTTGAAGCACAATTTTACCCAATATTTTTGGCATTTTTGCCAAGGAAAGATATTAAAGGCATGAAGTCATAGCAAGTTAACATAGGAATTACTAATCAAGATTCATCCTTGATTAGCTTGGTATCTAGGATTTGAATTACAATCCATCATTTAGGTACATGAATAGGCTTAGAGATAATCAAGACAAGTTTGTTAAGAAAGAATTGGTAGGTAGTTCAAAAATTCAAAAACCACTTAAAGAGAAAAATCCATCGACCATCAAATTTAGAAGAAAAGAACAAAGTCAAAATCCAACCATCTTCTCAATCTACCTCTCCTACCATATCTTCTAAAATTTCTCAACAATTCACAAATTCAAACTAAGCTAGGTATAGTAAGCCTCCAAATTCTCCAGAACAACCCTTTAAGACATACTATACAGCTTGGGAAACCAAATTTTTGGAAGAAGTCATGGCTAATAATACCAAAAATAACAACACAGGAAGAAGCAATGCTGGAAATAATGGTAATGCATTTATTCAACATAATATGACCTTTGAGTTTCCTATTTAGCCTCATGAGGATAATTTTTCTATGAAAAATATCCCTCACTCAACACTTCCTATATTTAGAGGGTCAACCTCTAAGGATCCTAATATGTTCCTATTCAAATTTGATCTCCTTTTTAATAGCTATGGATGTCAAAGTGATGCATAAAAACTAAAGCTCTTTGTAGCTACCTTGAAATATGCTACATTACGATGGTTTATGAGTCTTAGGGCCATTAGAACATAGGACCAAATGAAATATTATTTGTAGAGAAATATCGGGAGTACTGTAAGACCAAGGAAATATGGGATGAAATCTTTTGCATGACTCAATGAGAAGATGATTCAGTTGAAGATTTCTTAGAAGATTTAACTAAAAACACCATCAAGATACTTTTCTTAAGAGAGATTCATGATGAAACCATCGATGTCTTAAATTTTATTGGTAAAGGTGATGTTTTTAAAATTTCCTTTAAAAATATTTGTGTTATATGCAGGAACTACTCATGGTCCCATTGATCTATTCATGAGAACTTGAGTATGTTTTCCACTATGGGTAATGCATTAGGTATCTCTAAGTGAAAAATTGCTAATTTACTTGAAGATCTTAAAACTAGCTTATTAAATCATATGAGAAAACAAATTGACACTTTTTATTCTAGTAGGAAGCATGAGGAAGTTAAAAAGGCCTTGGTAGTATATTTCCCAACTTGTCATAAGAAGCATGGATCAAAAGACTACCCTTATAATCAAACTCATGTAGCATCACTTAAGGAAGCTAGCAAGACTTTGAGACTATGACCTCTTCTTGAAGGCATGATTCCTATGGATTATACCAAAGAATCAATTTACTATATGGCTCCATGATGGTAGTTTTTACCTAGAGGGTTCTCCAATGAACATTTTCCCAGACCATCTTAGCAATTCTCTAAAGAAAGTTAATGGTATGGAGGTTGGAAAAAACCTCAACCTTATCAGTAATGGCCCCAAAAAATTTAGCCTATTACATAACCATGGCATCAGGCATGGAAGCCACAATCATTGTATCCACCTCCACAACCTTATCTTTGATAGAAATTATTTCCTCCACCACCAATGATAAGCCCCTATGATCAACCTCAATAATTTCTTGCTCTCATACCTCTTTCTTCCTCAAATTCACCTTCAAATTCACCACAACTGCCTAAACTTGCATCCATGCCAACTCAACTGAATCCAAATCCAAATAATAAGCCTCCTCAACTACTTTATCATAATGAGATGGATAATTTTTGTTCATATCTCATCAACATAGTTGAGTTGGGTGGAGTACATCTTAGGTTTGGAAAGGCTCTTAAAGGACCTACTATCATAGAGGTCCCTAATGAAATTAGAGAACATATAGAAAAAGAGCCTCATTTTTCCAACCAATTCATTCCTAAGCTAGATCCTCAGGAACCAATACAATTAGAATTTGACCTTTTAAATGAATTTTTGAATGTTAACATTGAAATTCCTCTTTCATAGGATCTTAAGGATATTCAAATATACAATAAAATAGTGCACGAGTTATGTACCTGACGACAGAAAAGGAAGAAACCAAAGACTATTTAAGTTATTGGAAAATTAACAAAATTAATGTTGGAGAATGTCACCATTCCAAAATATGTAGATCCTAGCAGCCCTATCATTTATGTAAATATTGGTACAATTTATATTCCTAATACACTTGTTGATCTAGGTGCTGCTATAAATGTGATGACCAATGAGATAAAACTCAAATTATCATTGGATGGACTTAAACATACTCTTATAGTGCCTCAGATTCTTGAGTGATCCTTAGTTAGACATCAAGGGGTTATAGAAGATGTTGTTCTTTCTATTAACAGTTGGGATTATCTAGCCAATTTTATGATTCTTAAGAGAAAAGCTAAGTTGGGGGGATATCCTTTGATTCTAGGGAGACCTTGGTTAGTGGAAGCTAATGCTCACATTAAAATTTTCAGTTAGGTGATATGGTTATCTCCAATGGTAAAAAAAAGAAGAATTGACCTTATAAGCATATGCTTAACCATTGTAAGACATTGAAGATCTGACATGTGATGATAGTGATTCAGATGGTTCTCTACTAGTTCTTACCATCAAGAAAGTACACTATTTGGAGAAGTCATCTGATGACACGATTCTAGTAAACTTCCTCCATAATAGGTATGAGTCTAATGATATCTGAAAAAATATGGTATTTCCTTCTCATGCAATTATTGATTTCCCTTTTAAAAAATTTCCCCTAGTATGCAATCCTCGATCCATCCAACACTTTCTCATATTACACTAGCTTTTGCCACATCAGTGTTTGTATAGTCCATTGTTGTCGTTAGAAAAATCACACATCTTACCAAAAATTATTCTTGATACTCCCACACCATCAAAAACTATGGGGATCCTACCAAGATGTACTCTCAATATTAATCCATAGTTAACAGCTAGCCAGGTTAAAGATCTCATAGGTATGCTTAAAGAACATAAATTTGCATTTGTATGAGAATATCAATACATGCAAGCTATTCACCTAGATACTTGTACCCATCACATATACATAGAAGAAGGATGTCATCTTGTTAGAAAATCACAATGAAGACTTAATCCTACCTTGCAAAATATGTTCAAAGAAGAACTACAAAATTTATTGAATGTTGGTTTTATTTATCTTATTTTGGATAGCAGTTGGGTATCTCCTTTGGTTGTTGTTCCAAATAGAAATGGTAAGTGAAATTTTTGTGTTGATTATAGATCTTTAAATAAGGCTACTAAAAAGGATCCCTTTCCATTACCCTTTACTGATCAAGTACTGAATACTATTGTAGGGAAACAATTCATCTCTTTCTTGGATGGATTTAGTGGATACAATCAAGTTTGCATTGCTTGAAATTTGAGGACAAGACTACCTTTTCTTGTATATGGGGGACCTTTGCCTACAATGTTCTTCCTTTTGGGATTTGTAGTGCCCCTACTACATTTCAATGAGCAGTGTTAAGAATATTCTATGATCTAGTTAATGACCTTGTAGAGGTTTATATGAATGATTTTACTATCCATGGGGACACTTTTCAAGTAGCTAGAGATAACTTATTGTAAGTGATTAAGCGATCTATAGGAACCAATTTGTCTCCAAGCCATGAGAAATGTCATGTGTTGATGATAGAGGGAATTTTCTTATGTCACTTAATCTCCTCTAAAGGTATACAAGTTGATCCTAGAAAGATACAAATAATCCAGGATCTCCCTACACCTTCAACCCAAAAAGATGTTAAGGAGTTTCTTAGGTCATGCCAGATACTATAGGAGATTTATTCAAAACTATTAGTATAAATAAATTATTATTATTACACTTTACTTAAGTTTAATCAAGTTAAATGTATTATTTTATTAATTATCATATAGACACCTAGGACTATGTGTAGCCATATGAGTTGTCTTATAGACAACATAGGATTGTGCATATTCATCTGAGTTGTCATGTAGAAAACATAGTTGTTCATACTCTGATTGAGAACATGGACTGTACAAAATATCTTTATGAGATACACCTATGTAAGCTTATCCTCTCATCATTACACTAAATTCTTGCTCAATGGAGGATAATTGACTCTTGGTGGACATGTGCTTAGTTGTTAGGGTTATCACTTTGTTGACTCCTAATCATTCTAGATGCCTTTATATACAAGAGCTTCTAGTGTGTATGTAAAAATGATATTCTCATTATTTTTATTATGATCATCCATTATTGGTCCATATTGTGCTAGTGTTTGAGTTTCTTGATCTTGCTTTTATTTTTCCCTAAGGAAAATTCTTACATGCTATTAGAGTTATACCAAATTCTTACATGGTATCAGAGTTGAGGGAGTTTCTCTTCACATAGCAATTTGAAACCACTTTTTCTTCACCTCTTGGAGGACCATGATTCAGATCTAGAGTATCTTTAGTTATTGGGAGTGTCTAGAGCCAAAGCGGACCTCACCATTGCATCTAGAGCATGAATTAAGCAAATTTAGAACATAAATTTGCCTACTTTAGGCCATAGTCAAATTTGAGGAAATTTTTTTTGCAAATCAAAACGTAAAGGTCCAATTTGTGAAATTGGTATGATCTTTTAGATTTGTGCAATTGATTTTTAGATTTTTTTTTTTCATTTGAGCCTCTGTATTTTTTCAAATTTTCATTTTTTTCTAATTTTTTTTGGCCAAATCCTATAAGAGAAGAATTTTTTTGTAGGCAAATTGGGTGGTCAAATACTAATGCCTATAGCTAGAATATTCCTCATTCCATTGTATACTCCTTGAAATTGGCCAATCCACACAACTCGATAAACCAAAACAGTGACGGTCTTTACAACATAATTGACAGACTTCACACAAACTCGAATATACCACATAGCTAGTAGTATTTCACAATTCAAGCTTCAATCAACCTCTAGCAATTTTAAGCCACTTATTAGTTTATGGATCTTTTTTTTTATACACATCGACATGCACATTTGGTTCATGTGGGACTAAAAACCCCAATGCTAACATCGCCCACTACCGTCAGCCGTTACTTGCTCAATGCTAGCCACCATTATTGCTTCTCTACACTGCCCACTAGTGTTGGCCTCCAATGCTAGCCACTATCCTTCAACCTCTACCTATGAAAATTCCTCTTCACATGGCTTCCTTTCCTCCTACCACACAACTGCCAATGGTGACTCAAATGCCATGTTCTCTGCCACCTCATCTACTAAAGCGATCATGACATGTCACATGCCAACTCAACCCTAAGCCACATCATCTATATGTCACCTACATAGTTAGCCATGTCATATGTCATGCCATAAATTTTAATGGAAGAACACAACCAATTTATTTTTTTGGTTCTCGTAATATACATTAACATTTCTTGATTAGCTGAATGATTTGGTTTGCACTGTGAAGGGGAATTATATTCCTATCGGGTTGCAGTTATACTTGATTGTTACTCTATATAATTAAAAGTGTGAGTTGCATTCTAGGTTTACAATTTATGATGAAGCTTTGGTAATTACTTAACTGAATTTGTTGATCAGATTAATGGGTACACTATCAATATTTAAACTTGGAGTTGTTAAGGTTGGTTAATCGATCAAAAGGCTCTACTCGAGAAGTGAAGTTATGAGCCCTTATTCTTCTACACTCAAACCAGGACACTCTGATGGGTAGATGTGATTCATCTTATGTGAATGTAGTGGTGATAGCATAAAGGATTGCAATGAGAGGATGAAACATTAATCAATATGTTTCCATCAGTATTTGAGTTCTTGTTATATTAATTATTATTTTACATACTATTAAGAGTTAACTCGTATTATAGTTGTAACTTAAAAGAACCTATTCCTCCTATTCCTAGTTACATGCTCCCTAAATGCTAACATTATTATTATTTAATATTAAATCAAGCTACTATACTTTGCATTATTGTGTAAATATTAACCCAATCAAATCACTGTCCAATCCCATACCCCAAAACATCGATAATTATGGCTAGGAACAATGGCAATAGCCAAGCAATTATTTATCGACATCTCCAAAATTAATTGTCCTACTTGTTTATCTTATCTATACTACTCTTGACCATAATAATCCACTAGATAATATAATATATCCAAATATGATAATATAATACAAATAATATATATCAAAAGAATATAATATAATATCAATAATGTTATATATATATATATATATATATATATATATATATATATATATATACAGAGAGAGAGAGAGAGAGAGAGAGAGAGAGAGAGAGAGAGAGGATATAACTCTAGCTACCCATTACATCCCCACATACCTTTAATCACCTTTATGCTAGAATCAAATTTCTTAAATTCAATACCATATTAATATATTAATTTAAATGATTAAATAACTATAACCCATTCATATATTAATATCTACTATAACATAACTTTATTAATTTATATGTCACATTTAAATTCAAACAAAAATTAAGTTAAGATTCAAACCCACCTATGAATACCACTTTATTATTCCTATTTTGTCTAAGCTAGGGGTCTTTTCTTACATCATTAGGATGTTATAGGTTGTCATATCACTCAACATCATGCAAACTAAGCCCACCTCCTTTCTTCCAAGTGCATGCTTTGGAGTCAACTTGAATTTGGCTTTGTTTTTTTATTTATTGAAAATCTAACACATTAAATTGTAATCAATTTCCAACTTGTTATCTTGCCACATGGGTGCCTAGGTGTGGATGGTGGTAGGTGGAGAGAAAATAGGATAGGATGTGTGCTCTCCAAGGTATCCTCCCCACTTAATTAAGTCCTTTTTTTTTCAAAACACAATGGAGGTGTCGCTGTCCAAGACGACATGGTCAGCAGCAATCAAATCCTCCAAGTACCCTTTTCCATGCTCCAAAAAGGTAGTGCCTAGGCTAAACTCAACTTGTATTTGTCATATCTATATTGTTTTATTTGAAGATTTGTCTATTGCTATGGAAGAAAAAAGGTGGCGCCTTGGAATTCAAGGCTAGCCCAAGAGTCAAGCAGCATTTATTTTAGCATTATTATATATACTTTTTAATTTTGTTTCTCTATGGATAGTGATTAGACATTTTGGTTTTATAGTTCATTGTTTATTTTGAAATTATTTTTAGCTAGGAATGTCTTATTCCTTTAGGGACCTAGGTAGGCTCTTAGCCAATAAAATATTACTCTATAATAGAAGGAGGGAACTTAGTTACCTTTCCATATAAATTCCAAAGAGATAATGGGCACCTTCAGCTAGTTAGTTTTTATGTTCCATACACTTTATATGTATTATTTTGATTTTCTTCTCCCTTAATAGAGGCCATCCACCATAGGTTATTAAAATGATACATTATGAGTTATTAAACTTGTTCTTACCATTTAAATTAATAAACTTATTAGATCATTTGAACAAGGGACTCAATTTTAAAAAACACATGGAAAAACATGCTGGAGAAAATCAAATTAAGAATAGAACTCAAGAAGTGTTGACCTAACTTTTATTGCATTAAATTTTTTATTTACTTTAATATCATTCAATACTTATATTTAAAACTATCTACCATTCTTTCTATCAATTGCATACCTTACTTCATTATCAATTCCAATACTAAACATCAAACTTTTACATTATTCCTTATGCAATAGAAACATAAGATATTAAGGTGACAAAGTTCAGTTTCAATCCTATTGTAATCTCAAAATACTCAAATTCTTTCATTCTTCACATTCCAAATTAAATATAAATGGAACAACAATAGTACAATGTAACCCCTTTGATATGATCCTTTCAAATTTCCTTCAAGAAAATATCAAGGATGAATTCTATCAATCTGATCACAATAGAAAGATCATATATGATAATGATACAACAACTTATCTTCCTAAGGACATATGAAATGGAAACAACACTACACTCTACAATACAATTCCCTTCACATAACCAATGGGGATTTATCTCTCCTCCTTAACACAATAATAATGCACCTGCTCCTATGCAAAAAATGGACACCATAATATCAAACTTCTAAAACTCTCCAAAAGAATACCTAAACAAGAGAGAGAAAAATAGGGAACCATGGAGGCTCACCTCCCAACCTAGGCCTCAAGGAGGTCACCCTCACGCTAGGGGAAAAAAGGCTCAACCAAGTTTCATCCAAACATCATCACAGTACATAGACTAACACAATCACATATTTTGCAACACATTTACAACCCCAACCAAGGTTTGCAAAATGATTCTCAATTGGAATCATACGCATTGGGTGAAGGTGGGCTCTCAATTAAGAGACTTGCCATATCATATAAAATATGTAACAACAATTTTCATGCCCTTTTGGGGCTCTCATAAATCAATAATTTCCATGTCTTTCAGGCTTTCACTAAACAATAATTTCATGCCCTTTTGGGGCTATTCAAAAGCATTCTCCCATCATGCTATCATCAACTACAACCACCTTGAAAACCATACTTCATTACCTCCTTTCCACCCTATTTTTTTCCTTCATAGCACAAGGAAATCCATGAACAAATTTGGCATAAAATGGAGCCCATACTCCAATGTTCTCAACTACATTTCAAGCCCAACTAACCCCTTCACCCAAGGCTTGGTCTTCCCTCCCAAGGGTGAGTGAAGCCTTCACACCCATGAACAAAATTCAACATCCAACAAAACAAGAAAATCTAACAAAAACCAAAAGAAGTTTCACGAACCATACATACACTCACAATACACCACAACACAAGAAATCCAAGAACAATACATGATGCTATATCACTCACACAACCCTACAAAGACACTCTTACAATTTCTAATAAAGAAACATGGCATGAAGCACTAACCTATTTACAAACTATGGCACTTGAATGAAGACCTCTTCCTGCTTGGTTTTCAAACTTCTCCTTCCCAATCCCTAGCTGTCTCTAAAATTAGAGAGTGGGTGAATGAATCACCAAGGTTGGTACAAGCTCCCTATAAAGACCTCCACTTTCATCCTCACCTACCCCTCTTACTTTATTGTATCCTTCCACCAATGAGAACTTAACCAAGTGGTGTAATGAGGTAAGAAGTCATGTCACAATATGATTTTCGAATTGGCCTAGAAATAGCTATTTTTTAGGGTTCGTAGGTCCCCTAGACTCACTTATGATTATATTTAAACCCCTAACCTAGACTATTACCATGAGGGTAACTTATTTCCACAAAATTAACACTTGGGAAACACTTTTGGCTCTCTAAAGTTCTCATCAACTTATAACTTGAATTATGTCAAGAAGGTGACTCTTCCTAACACTCTCCAAGGTGGTTTAATTGATTTTTCAATGAGGATTAGGCTTAGTTTAAGTGACTCGATGCCAAAGAATCCTATTTGATATGTCATTTACACATAAACAATACAAGTTTCAGATGACACACACACACACATTAAACACTTTACACACCACGATGACATGTCTCTCAATAATCTTTCTCTCTAACTATAACACATGCACAATCACATTATAGAAGAAACACAACAAAATGAGGTTTTGAATCTTCCAAAGATTCACCTTTGCTTAACCATGTTCACATAAGATTGAACCTTGTTTCCCTAATTAATCTCCATGGTTCCACTTTCCTGCACACTCAACTTAAACATTAGTAACCCAATAAGATAATATAGATACATACAAACACGTACAACATAGATCCAATATCTCATACTTCTCATTAATGTATACAATTAATTGTCATCTAAACATTTCTGTTCTAAGCACTATCCAAAAACATTGCAATATAATATTCCATTTAACTTTCATCTAAGTGCATATTTTCAAAACATTACATTATAATTCTCATAAAATATTTAAACCATTGAAATGTCGAATATGTGCATCAACAATAATATTTCTTAATATAAATCATTTTCAATTAGAGTATCATCACAACTCTTTCTCACATAACAATGAAACTCTAAGTCATCTTTAGTAAATTGTAAAACCAATATAAAATGGATCTTAACATACATGTCCTAAGTGAAAATCATTGATGTATAGATTGATTAACTAGTAACTTTAGATCAAGTTAAATGTATTGATGTTCCTAGAAATATTACTTTATCACATCATGAGAGGTTTATGTGATTTTGCAAGTTTAATTCCATAGACTGTTAGAATGTTTCATTAATTATGTCATAATAATTTAGCACCAGTTTCAAACATACCCATATGTCGAATTATCATCATACCTTATGCTCACAGTTATTCTTAGTAAGTTGAATGTTATTTTATCCTTCATAACTGCCTAGTAGATCATCAATAGTGTCTCATGGTCAGGTTATTTTCTTGAACATTTTAAATCCCATTTCCATGTGGTCTTATCTTATTGACCTAATGTTACTAGATAGAGTATCAAAATATACATTAGTCTCCTATAGGATCCCTTAAATTATTATTGGTAAACTAAACAAAATGTAAATCATAACTCACTTATCTCCTAACCATATTTAGTTCATCTAAATCTAGAATAGGGTGCTAGTGTGGGCCTTAAATCATACTACCAAGTTAGCTATCTATATAGTATAGATCTAACATGTCATCAGACCATATTGCCATGTCAATTGGCTACCCTTTTTTTACTGACATCATCATAGCCATGAGCCTAAATTTGATAGTCATTTGACCATCACAAGTAGGTGGAATTGCACTGCTATGATAGTTATTTGGATGTCAAATTTAACATAGCAGTTTCCTAAAGAAACCCCTCACCATATGCAATTTTGATTTGATAGTCCAACTTTGGGAGGCCATATCTCAGTCATCCACACTCCAAATTAGGCACAAGTTGTTTTAATTTAGGTTTGAATTTCCTAAATCTTTTAGTGGTGCTATTAGTTTTTGGCTTTGGTGCACATATTTGTCAAAAATTTCAATTTTTGGTGACTATACATATCTAATCCTACATTTTGCAACTTCAAATGCTCCGTACAGGCTCATCTAGACACATATTTAGGTTCCTTTTTTTTTTTTAACGTGCATAATTTTTCATCTACTTTCTAGATTTACAATTCAATTATATGCTTGTGTGGATATAAATACCACTTTTAGAAATAGGTCCTTTTTTGCATTGTATTGCTTTGATTAAACTTCAAAATTGTTGTATATCTAAGCTACATTGCTAAGTACCAGATTTGAGCTCTAAGAGAAGGTTGTAAATAGAAAAATTAGAAATCCACTTTTGTCCATTTTGACAAGTAGCCTATTGTAAACACACTACATATCAAGTGCCTGAAGCATTCATTTGCAGGGGTTCTTTGATTGAGTAAAGTGGGGGGGGGGGGTGTCTTTTGTTTTGTCTCCTTGATATTGTGCTCTTTCTTTTGCATTATGATTTATTTTTCTAAGTTAGCACCACATAATTATGCCACTTAGAAAGAAAATAAAAAGGACCCATAAGTTGAAAAAGGTTTATTATGTTATGTTGGTACATCAAAGAAACCTGATGATGATGCTGATGAGTCTTGTAAAGAAGACTAGGCATCAAAGAAAGAAATGACCCTAGGAACCTTGTTAAATAATATCTTAGATCCTATCAAATATCACATGTAGAACATTAACAATCAAATAGAAGTCTGGAATAAACTTGAAGCATTCTATGGGATAGTAGATGAAGATATGTCCTACACCATTGAGGATAGTCTTCTCAAATTGGATCCTAGGAACTTTGACACCATCAAATATTATCTTACCTAAGTAGACATGTATAGGGCATAATTTAAGGATTGTGGTAAACCCATCAAGGATGAAAAGTTTATGAAGCATGTGATGACTCATCTTCCTCCTAAATATGTCACTTTTATTTCTAGTTATAACACTCACATGTTAAAAATGGGTAGTGCCTTCACTAAGCCTTCATTTGAGTCATTTCCAGGAATTCTAGTCTGACAACATGAAAAGTTAGTGTGTATGGGATTTATCCAATCTTCTAAGACAAAAGCCTTGGTAGCTAATCAATGGAATCAAGGCGGTTAAAGTTCCAATGAGAAGAAAAGAAATAGAAGGCTAAGCCACAAGATGACACATAACAATCTTTCTCTATGCAACAATCTTCCTCCACACAACAATATTCTTCACAACAAGGCAAGTATTTTTCCAAAAACAATAAGAAGGGGAACAACTTCAACAAAAGGGAGAAGAAAACTTGTGTCTATTGTAAGAAGAATGATCATGATTAAAATGAGTGTAAGGATAAGAAAATTAATGAGTCACTAAACTTAATGAGGAAACATAAAATTGATGTACCAAATGCCTATAAGGACAAGGGATCTTCAACCACTTCAAAAGGTATGGGAAATCTTAGGTAGAAACTACAAACAATTCTGAGCAATGGGTTCTTGATTTAGGAGCCACACATCATATGGGTGCTTCAAGGGAACATTTTTTCCTCTTTGAAAGCATCACATGTACCTTACATATATGTGGTAAATGGCACACAAGTTGAAGTTGAAGTAAAAAGGAATACTGAGTTGGACAAAGGAGTTTCTAGGGATTTTCTTCATGTTTCCAACCTTAGCACCAACCTACTTTCATTCTACCAAAGAAATCACAATTGATGTGGCAACAAAGTGGAGTTACTTCCTTATTTAGTTGTGGTGAAAAATAAAAAGGATGGTTATATGGTGGCAATTGGTAAGGCTAATCATGAGACAAGACTTTATTCTATCTCTCATTTTGTGCCTAAGTCCACTTCCCTTGCCTTGTTGACCCACTCAAATTCACAAAGTAAATTATGGCATGAGAGGTTTGGACATCTCAATTGCCACTACCTTCAATAGCTTAGCAATAAGGATATGGTCATAGGTCAACCTCAAGTCAAGTATTCAGAGGGTGTATGTTCAGGTTGTGAAGTAGGCAAGCATCCCAAAGAGAATTTTGACAAGGGGAAGTCTTCAAGAGCTATTGTTGTTCTTGAATTGGTTCATAGTGATGTAGCTGGCCCATTTCTAGTATCATCATTTGGAAAGGCTTGCTATGTTCTCACCTTCATTGATGACTTTTCACACTATACTTGGGTCTTATTTCTTGATCATAAGAGTGAAGTGTTTCATAATTTAATCACCTTCAAAGCTCAAGTTGAGAAGCAATCAGGGAAACCCATCAAGATTCTATGAATAGATAATGGAAGGGAATATGTAAACTCAAGGCTTATAGGATTTTGTACTCATGAGGGTATTGATCTTCAACATTCAATTTCATACACTCCACAAAAAAAATATGTTGTTGAAAGGAAGAATAGAACCCTTAAGGAAATGATCACTTGTATGCTACAACACGAGTCTCTAGATCAAGTTTTTTTGGGCAGAAGCCATCTATTGTACCCATTACATCCAAAATAGAAGTCTCCATAAGGCCTTAGATGGAATTAAAACTTTTGAGCTTTGGTGTGGAAGAAAACCAAGTGTAAAAAACTTTAATGTTTTTCATTTGCCAACATGGGCAAGGATACCTCCACAAAGATGGAAGGTAGTGGAACCTCAAAGAAAACCTTGTATATTTGTTGGATATCCTGACCACATTAAGGCATACAAACTCATGGATCTAGAGACACATGAAATATTCTTTGAAAGGATTGTTCACTTTGAAGAAACTTGTCCATGTTTGGCTTCTTCAATTCCTCCTTCCTCCTTCATGGAAAGTGATGATAGTGACTTGGAAGATGATATTCCTTCAACTTTGCCTCGTAGGACACCACCTTTGTAAGGTCCATAAATAATTTAGGGTATTGCTTCTTCTTCTTCCACTAGACCTTGTTGGGCACCTCAAACACTTGATTTAGCAGGCTCAATGGTGGGGGATCCTTTAGATACTAGGAGGAGAAGGTAAAAAATAAGTCATTTCCATAGGCATATGTTGCCATTGCTTCCAATCCACAATAATTTAAGGAAGCATCAAGTGTTCTTGAATGGGACAAGACCATGGAGGAAGAATATAACTCTTTAATGAAAAATAATACTTGGGACATGGTTCCTCTTCTTAAGGGAAGAAAGTTGGTTTGGCACAAGTGGATCTATCAGACCAAGTTTGCAGTAGATGGAAGTGTGATTAAGTACAAGGCTAGACTTGTTGGAAAAAGGGTTATTATAGGTTCTTTGTATTGATTATACTAAGACCTTTTCACTACTAGCTAATATGAACTCCATTTGTTTGACACTAGCTATTGTTGCAACTCATGGTTGGGTTGATCATCAGATATATGTGAAGAGTCCATTCTTGAATGGTGATCTTCATGAGGAGATTTATATGGAGTAGCAATAGGGTTTCATTTAGGATTATACATTGGTTTCCAAATTGAAGAAGTCTATTTATGGCCTTAATTAGGTTCCTAGGGTTGGGTATGCCAAGATGGATTCCTTCCTACTCTTAGTAGGATTCGTCAGGTGTAAGCCAGATTCAAATGTCTAGATTCTTTAGAGGGATGACTCGCACTTGATAGTTGTGCTTTATGTAGATGATTTGATCATTACAAGAAGTAATTCATCCATCATTTCTAGTGTCAAGACTTCTTTGCAAGATAGACTTGGGTTTACTTCATTATCTCCTTAGTATTGAGATCACACAGCCTTCAGTTGGGATCTCACTTTCTGAACCCAAGTATGCTGTTGATTTACTTTCTATCTTTTGAATGAGTGATTGTAAGCCTATTCCTACTCCCTTTCTTTCAGGTATTAAGTTAGAGGCAAAGTGCTCCACTCCACTTTTCGATGCTACATTGTACAAAAAGTTGGTTGGGAGTCTCATCTACTTGACACATAAATGCCTTCACATAGCTTTTGCAGTTGGCATGGTTTCTTGCTTCATGCAAGAGCCACATGAGCTTCATTAGAAGGCCACCAAATGCATCTTGTACTACATATAGGGTACACATACACATGGGATACACTATGAAGCAAGTATTGGACTTTAGTTGGTTGGTTATGTTGGGACTCAAAATTGAAGCCCCAATTTTGAGTACCATTGAGAAATTCAAGCCCCTATAAACACTTTTAAGTGCACATGTACCCAGCTGTACCATTGAGCCCCATGAGGTGTTTAATATTTCTAGCACCTTTCATTTAGTGTGTCTATGCTTTCCATGATGATAAATTGATATTTGAAGCCGTTTCATGAAGTCTCATTTTGAGTATTTGTCAAATTTGCATTTGAATATCTTGTACCTAGTAATGTGTCATGACTTTCTGCTTTGGGAGTGTTTAGTATCCATAGCTAAGAGCCTATGTTTCATAGTTTGAGTCATTTCAAATACATTTGACTAGGTTTTGAATCCCTCAAAGTTGGTTGTTTATTAATGTCATGCTGATGTAGTTTGTTCATAATTCTTGGAGACCCTATATGCTGAGTTATAACTTTTGACTAGTTGATCCAAATGAAAAAATTCCTACTGTGTTTCATTTTATAGGTTAGGGAATTTCTATGTCTTGAGTTTGAGCATATGATGAATTTATTTGATCAGTTTTCAAACGTGATTCCAAATGCAATTTCTAGCTTTTTACCGGTGTTAGCATTTGTAGATTTGTCAGAACCCTTATTCATGATAAAATATCTCAAAATACATGATAGGTGAGATCAAATGGATTGTACCATTGTGCTGTACTCTAAAAATTCTTCAAGTATGAAAATTTTCAAGTCTTGATGAATTTGTCTGCACACTTTTCTAGGTCATTTCCATTTCCAAAAACTACTTTTCTATCATTTCCATTGTGGAATGAAAAGCTAAGTGGCCTTCTATAACAACCCATTTCTCAAACTATAGTCAATGAATGAAATTGAACCAAATATGATATTTCACTAGTGATTAAGATTCTTGTGATTATGATCCTAGCATTAGCAGGACAAGAACTTCAAGATCATTTAACTGTAGGCAAAAATGTGGAATTGTAACTCTATTCACCCAATCAACCTATTCTGGATTTTTTTGAAGTATCTTGTGGATGATGGCTATTGGGACCATAGTATGCTCTTTGATATGGGAAAAAGCTGTTGCAAATTAAGAACTTGATGATCACTATAAGAAGTTTTCAATAAAGGAATCATTTGGAGATATATCTGCAAGTAAAGCTGCTATGGAGAAGGATATTGTGCAAATAAGCACTGAAGCAGTGGCCTTTTTCATATTTATATCTTCATTTATTTTCATTCTCCTCTATTTCTTCATGTCTCAGTGGATCATCAAGATTCTTATTGTTCTCTTCTACATTGGTGGCATTCAGGGTTTGCATGTATGATATGTAGAGAAGGGTGTAGCTTAAGAACTCATGGCTAGGAAAGGAGGCATAGTTTTATGTAGCTCTCACATATATTGGAGGAGAATTTAGGGTTTGCATTAATGATATGTAGATAAGGGTATAGCTTAAGAATCCATGGCTAGGAAAGGAGGCATAGTTTTATGTAGCTCCCACATATATTGGAGGAGATCCCACGCAACAAGAAACATAAAGCTAGCTAGGACAAGTCGCAGCTCACTAACAACTCATCGCAAGACCACATTGCAGGGGAAGCCACCAATTAAAAAGGGAGTTGCTTAAAAATGCAAATAAAAGAAAATCCATGCAATAAGAGAGATCATGCCAATAAACAAGACAAGCCATGCCTTTTAAAATGAGATCACACGAAATAAAGGAAGAGGTCATAGTAGGGGTTGAAGGCTTGAAATTGTAGAAGGCATCAACAAATGGGGAGTTGATTTTAGAAAGACAGGAACTCAGCTTTATAAGAAGTCAAATTTTGAAGCCCCTTATTCATCTTTGATCTCCAATTTGGTTGTTGACATTGTATGTCTCTCCCTATCAGGGGTTCCCCACCAATACCATCATATTGAGATATGTTTCTTAGAAATAAAGAGATATTTACATCTAAATCTCTATATTCATGCCATCAATTTTTTTTGGAGACTAGAGGAGTATATTCCTACAATTTCATTGTATCTCCATCATTAAATGGATTTTCTTCATAAAACTAGACTGCTTCCTATGCCTTTTTAAAGGATTGAGAAAATGTGTGAACAAAAGAAAAGCCACACACAATAAATGGGAAGGGAGTTTCAATGCATAGAAACTAGCAATCACAAACAGAGCCTCCATGTCATTGAAGAGAAAAAGAAATCCATAAGAAATGAAGGCAGAACCCGTATGTGAATGAACAGAGAAAAATACTATCAAACCATTTTGTCACACATTACCCATATGAGGATCTTTTTGTTCTTTAAATACTTTTTAACACACAATACAACATGTCATAAAGAAAGATGCCTTTTGAAAGGTAGTGAAGTGTGGAGAGGGACCTACTATGGATGGTTCACTAGTGTGGAAAATAAGGCAAATTTTGATCAATAATGCAATTGAAGAGGATGATGTTAGCATAATTCAAACTCACCGAAAGTGTCCAAAATCTAGCAATTTGCTATATCACCACCTGAAAGTGGCAAGGTTTTTTGATAGTGACATAGAAAATTGCCAAAAAACTTTGAAATCTATTGAAGCAAGATGTGAGTCCCACTTCTAATGTAGTCAACAAACTAGTGAGTGATAAGTGGTAGCCAAGCAGTGGGAATAGAATCACTTAGTGATGTGAAGCTCCAAACCAATCACAAGGTGTCACGTGGCATGAATTCCAAGGGTGGCGATGATGTGGTAGATAATGATCAGATGGCACTAGATCATGCCATGTGGAAAATTTGAGGGTATTCGCTTTGTCACTAAGGTAAAGCTGCATGCTAATTAATATAGCAACATAGAGGATATGGCATGGCATCTAGGTGGTGTGCTAACATGATGAAATTAAAATACAAATAAGATGTTGACATGTGGTGCCTAGGTGGTAGGGACAAATGATGAATCGACAAGCCAATCACGTGATGACACATAGTAACTCGGTCAAATAGAGCTGACCCAAAGTGGAAGATAAGGGAAAAAATGTTTTTTGAATGTTATTTTTGAATATCTTCCCTAGAATCATGTACAGGTCAGGTTTTAAATAAAACCAGAGATTATAGTATAGTCCAAACTTTGAAAAGGATTACATTTTTTCAAAAGATTGTACAAACTTGTGAACATAGGCTTGAAATTCAGAGGGGCATAACTAGGGTTATTTTTGTCCAAAATAGGTGCTCCAATATACCATCAGAACTAGGATGATATGAATTTTGCATTTATAAGGTCACATTGTGCACATGTGTTCACTAGTTTGTGTTATAAGCCAATTTATGATTCCTAGGGTTTTCTTAGCAAAATGAGTAGTTTTCATCATTGAGAATCAAATTTAGTCATGAGGTAGATGTAAAGGCTTTTTGAAGTCTGAATGTGGAGAAAATTGACTTTAATCAATTTTCTTGCATTCTAGATGCCATTTTAACTCATTTTCACTTTTACCTTGAGTTAAAATTTGGCATCAAAATTAGTTATGATTCCCATCAGATATCAGAGATACTTTATGCTTTTGGAAGCCAAATGATGACGATTTGATTTGTAGCTACAAAGAGAAGGTAGAGAGATTATTTTTAGCTTCTTGAGGGAGAATTCTGAAGGGACACATGTCAAATGCAAATTCAATCCAAGATATCCCATCTTCATATATAATCTTTCTTTTCCTCTTTAAAAAGGTTGTTGGTTGGTTTTCAATTTTCAGTTCTAGGAGCTATGCTCAAGTTATGAAAGCTAGACACCTAGCATATCTCTCTTGTATTGATCAACATTTAAGGTTTTATACATATAGTTCTTGTTTGTTAGGTGATTTGTGAGTCATTCCTATACATCTTTCATGTATTTTTTTTCAAGGAGAATGAATAAAGCACAACAAAAGGGTTTTAATCTCAGTCTAAATTTTGTCTCCTAGTCATAGATTTGTAATTTTTTCTAGTTTTTGAACAAAGAGCATGAATTAGGTTGCATTCTATTTAGGGATGTATATGATTGAAATGTTTTTCCTGTGGAACAAAGAACCATGTAATTGCTTGGTGTTTACAACAAGGTTTGTAGATTTTATGATGGGATTGTCTGAGTATGAGATTCATTCTAAAGCAGATGTATATTCACAAGGTTAAAGATAGATTAGGGATCTCAATGTAAGAGTTATGTCAAAGATTTCTAGAAGATGTATGGTTTTAATTCATTTAATTTCCCAATAGATAAGGTACTAATCATATATAGGATCATTAAGTTTCGTTGCTCATACCTGGCTCTTGATATTATCAACATATTAAATTAATTTTCCCTTTTATGTTGAAAGTTATTCAAAGTTTAACCCAGACTTAGCTTACCAGTTTCATGAGTCATGCTATTAGCTATTTCATGCTTGTGATTTCTCACTTATGTATAAAAGGTTTAGGGGTTTCATCTATTATTCTAGATCCTAATTATGCTCATTGTACTGGTCATATAATCAGATGTTAAGAGGTTCACCCACCTAGGTTTTGTAGAGCCTGAAGTGAAGAAGGATTGAAGCCTTATAGTTGGCACAGGTTCTTGGTGAATTATGTCCATTATTGGAGATAGCTGCCAATAGATGCAATCTCACCCTATATAGTTGGTTATTAAAATACTATTAAATTAGAAGCCAACAAAATTGTGACTCTACTAGGGCATGAAATAAGGTTACCATTAAGAGAATCCCAGAGTCTTGTTATTTTTAGTTTGGGGAAGAGTCTCATAAGTATAATAATTTGAATTTTTTTTCAGATTTGAATGTATGTTACCTAGATTTTGTTGTTGGCTAAATGTTTTTGAAGTATGTGTGACTTAGCTATGAGGAATGCTCATAATCTAGTAATGTTCCAGTGAAAGATTACTGAGTAAATTTATGTCATCTGTAAGGAGGTGGTGACTCTGTGTTTGAAAGGACTTAAGATGTGAAGTTTTGTTTTATATTTCAGTCAGGTTTGAAGTGATCAACAATATTCAGCAAAGACATTCTAGGTATTCTCCATTCAGTGTTTTGTGTGTTTACATAGTCCTTATTAAATGATTTTGTCATTAAAAGAAGGACATATGTGTGAAGAATGTCAAATTAGTTAAGTGATAAGCCAAAGTTACTCATAATTGCATAGATTTCATACTACTAGTTTTGAAAACTACCAAATGTATAAGTACAGAGGTTGCAACCAGAAATGGATGTTCACATAAACTATTTTATCAAAGTATATGTGCCATTTTGTTATGATGGAATACCTAGTTTTCCAAAAAAGATTCCTGATGGAATCAGAGGGTATTTGCCAAAGTTTGATAGGAACTAGTTCTAGTCAGCAAAGAAGCATGTCCAAAATTTTTTTGACTTCATGTATGACTTTGATGTGTGCTATGAAGATCTATGGAAGAGTTTTTTTGTGTAGACTTTGAAAGTAGATGAAACAGATTGGTTCTCATGCTTTCCTATAGCTCAATTTCTTCATTGGATGAGTTAAGTTCATCATTCGTTGAACAAATTGATGGGTGGGTAGATGTAAAATTAATGTTTGATCGATTGATGGAAATTCAAATTGAACAAGATGAGTTGATCCCATGATTTATTAGTAGATTTTCTAAAATATTAATGGATATCCCTGAAAATTTTAGGTCCCATGATCAAATTTGTTTAGTTATTTATATGGGCGCATCGGGCCAAAAGATGGGTTTCTTATTAAGAGATAAACAACCACAAAGTCTATATCAGGCTTTTGAAATGGCAATGGATGTTGAATGCAATCTAAAATATGGAGTTATAAGAAGCCATACCCCTATTGTTGTAAAAAATCTTGTGGAAATTTCAAAATTACAAACATGTGTGGATGAAGACCCTTTGTTGCAAAGAGGAGTTGATTCTTTTATTGTTGAAAATAATGCATATGTTTATAATACTACAGCAAGAAAACATAAATTTAGTCTACTTGATGAATTATGCATGCATGATAGAAATTTAGTTGTTTCTTCTCCTACTGATAATATGCCTCTTTTTGAGAATGTTGTAAACTATGAAGGAAAATATATTCATCTCAGTATGAGGACAAAGAAGTTGAGAGTTATGCATCAAGTGATGAGGGTGAATTTTTTGATTCGGCATATTGTGAAGAAGCATCATATGAAGATGATGATGAGAGTTGTTACTCGAGTCAAGGAGAGGATAGTCATAGTGTATGTTCATCTTCATGTGAATCCGATGCAAGTTGGGAACAAGAAAGCAATGACAAAAGTGAGTGCTCTTATGTAAGTAAAGGTATGAGTATTATTTCTAAATCTAAAAGTAATGTTCCATTTCTAAGTTATACAAGCCAGCTTGAGTTTCAAAGTTGTGAAGAAAGGTTGTATACACAATACGAGGATAAAGAGGTTGTTTATAAGAATGGATTGCGTAATTGTGTAGAATAATGTCTTAAGGTTGAAAGTAGTGATAATCAACATACAATTAATCCTAACATCAATGCATCAACACCTACTGCTAAGATAAATACTGATTTTCTTGCAAGACATTTTGAGTTACTTTGATGAAGACAATGAGGATAGCATTGATTTAATTTCTATATGATATATTGATGGAGAAGAAAATGAGTCTTCATATAGTTCTAGCTTTTCTTCATATAATGAAAGTCTTCAGGAAAATGAAATGGGTAGTGATTTTAAAGTGTACACTAATGCTTTATATGATGAAGATCCTAATGATGATCAGCTTATGTTTTTTCAAGATGTTCAACAAGGATCATTACATGGAGTTATTAACCCATTGTTTGAAGAATACATGAAAATTTTAGATTTAATTGACGATGAGTTGAAGGATGATACCTTGTCTTATTACTACAAGAGATCAGATGTATCTTCTTTCGGATCTGATGGTGAAAGTGTTGATGAGATTGCATCTCATGAGATTGAGAACAAGGTGTTCAAAAAAGTTGTTGAAAACCAACTTGCACCTTGGAATGATTTTTATGATGAACATTCTAATGTGAAGACTAATCTGTTTGCTGATTCTGAAGAACCATTTCAAAATTATGAATTAGTTTTAGATTATGATATTGATGACATGTGTGGGTACAAGTCAGAGTGTTCATTTGATTACAATCCGGCTATGCATAAGGATACACATTTTCAATGTAGGTGTGATCCCTTTCCCCATGTTGAATATGAAGCCTTCATATTCAAGACTGGTAGCATGCATCATTCATTTGTTGAAGACGGTTTTTAGTTTCAATTTTATATTTTTAAGCATGCTGATCAAAACTTCCATAATGAGAAAATGGTTGAAGATGAACCTAGTTTTTATATGCATTGTGAATGTCAAGGTTTAGATTTAGGTTTTCTCAGTGCATTTATTCTGAATGATAATATGATTGTTGAAACTGATAGGAGAAGTAATTTTAATTTACCTCATGCAAGTTCAAATGAAAATCAGATTTATGATAGAGGTAAGAAGTTTTGTTGAAGTTCGGTGGCTCGGGGTCATCATTTGTACATAGTAGTGGTAGTTGTTTCCCTGCTTTCAATAAAGTTGTTCAAAGAGAAGCTTTTGAAGGTTTTTTGACTAGTTTGCTTCTTGTAGAGATCTAAATCCTTTCCATTCCCACAAGGGACATGCATCCCCAAAAAGAGCCACTGTTGGGACTCAAAATTAAAGCCTCGATTTTTAGTACCATTGAGAAATTCAAGCCCCTGTAATGGTTTTAAGTGCACATGTACCTAGCTATACTGTTGAGCCCCATGAGGTGTTTAATGTTTCTAGTAGCTTTCATTTAGTGTGGCTATGCATTCTAATATGATAAATTGACATTCTGAGCCATTTTGTGAATTCCTGCCTTGAGCATTTGTCAAATTTGCATTCTCACCTAAGTGTCAAACAACGATAGGAGGCTATGTTTACATTTGAATATCTTGCACCAAGAAATGTGTCATGACTTGCCACTTTGGGAGTGTTTAGTATCCATATGTAAGAATATATGTTTAATATTTCAACTTATTTTGAATCAATTTGACTAGGTTATGAATCCCTCAAATTTGGTTGTTTATTAATGTCATGCTAATGCATTTTGTTCATAATTCTAGGAGGCCCTTTTTGATGAGTTATAACTTTTGACCAGTTGATCCAAATAGAAAATTCTTGTTGCATTTAATTCCATATGTCAATGAATTTCTATCTTTTGATTTTGAGCTTATGATGAATCAGTTTAATCAGTTTTTAAACGCAATTCTAAATGCAATTTCTAGCTTTTTATTGGTGTCAGCATTTGCAGATTTGTTAGAACCCTTGTTCATGATAAAATATCTTAAAATTTGTGATAGGTGAGATAAAATGGATTTTACCATTGTGTTTTACTCTGAAAATGCTTCAAGTGTACCAATTTTCAAATCTTGACAAATCCATCTGTACAATTTTCTAGGTCAATTCCATTAGACAAAACTACTTTTCTGACATTATTTCCAGTCTACAAACCTGAGTAGCTTCCTTTGACCACTTTCCAAATGCATCCTGTTGTTCATCATGAGCCCAAATCATACATTTATACTCTCCACATGAGAATGACACAACACCCCAATTTTTATGAGCCCAAGTGTCAATTTTCCCAATTTTTAAAGCCAAATCCGAATGCAATTTAGTGTTTTCTGACATTTTTTCTTATAGGTAGTTCTGAGAGGTAACCTTTGATGGTTAATATCTTTTGACCCTGATGTCATCATGTGATGAGATTTAGCAGGGTTGTTGAATGTATTAGATAAATTAGATATCCAAAACATCAGACCCCAACTAGGTGTTTATATCAATTTTTAAAGCTAGTTATTAGGCCTCCTGACACAAATTTCACAATGGTGTGAAAATGATTGAAAAAAGTTTTCAATGGTGAGCTTGTAATAAAATTTGATTCCAGTCAGTTTGAGGTATTTGATGGATTAGTTTACCATGCCAGTTCTTTGGAAAAAAATATTTTTTTAGCTAGACCCATTTTGGGGCCCAGTTGATTCCATCAGGTTTACATTGACTATAAAGGCTATGGAATGATTAATGGATGAAGATTTTTTACTATAGTAAATGTGTTTGATGAAAAAGTTAGCTATAGAGTGTGGTGTAGAGCATTAAAATTGACATTTATTGAAACCAGTACACCACAACAAAGATGAGGCAATGCCAGCATTTAGTGTTAAGCAAGTCACTAATGAAATGGATCACTTTATCATAAACATTTTAGCATTGGTTGGTACCATCCAATTCCAATTGGAAAGCATAAATTACCTACAAAACAAGTGTCAATGAATGAAACAAAAAATGCTTAGAATAAAAGGCTAGTGAGGTTTACAAGGTGATACAAAATGAGCCTCCTTGAACAAAAGCACTTTGGCAAAAAGGGCTAATTGTAATGCAAAGCTAAGTGGCCTTCTATAAAAACCCATTTCTCAAACTGTAGTCAATGAATAGCATTGCACTAAAAATGATACTTCACTACTCATCAAGAGTTCTATGGTTATGATCCCAACATCGATAGGAAAAGAACTTCAAGATCATTTAGTTGTAGGAAAAAATGTGGAATTGCAACTCTATTCACCCAATCAACTAGTTGTGGATTTGTCTAAATAATCTTGTGGATGATGGTTGTTGGGACCATAGTATGTTCTTCAATATCAAAAAAAGTTGTTGCAAATGAGGAACCTAATGATCAATATAAGTAGTTTTCAATAAAGAAAACATTGGGAGATATATTTGCATGCAAAGCTACTATGGAGAAGGATATTGTGCAAATAAGCACTAAAGCAACGACCTTTTTCATATTGATATCTTTACTTTTTTTTATGCTCGTCTATTTCTTCATGTCTCAGTGGATCATATGGATTCTTATTATTCTCTTTTGCATTGATGGCATTTAGGGTTCCAATGTATGATATGTAGAGAAGGGTATAGCTTAAGAACCCATGGCTAGGAAAGGAGGCATAGTTTTATGCAGCTCCCATGTATATTGGAGGAGATGCCATGTAGCAAGAAACATAAAGCTGACTAGGAGAAGCCATAGCTCACTAACAACTCACACCGAGACCATGTTATAGGGAAAGCCACCAATTAAAAAGGAAGTCACTTATAAAAGCAATTTAAAGCATATCCACGCAATAAGAAAGATCACGCCAATAAACAAGACAACCCGCACCTTTTAAAAAGAGCTCACATGAAATAAAGGAAGAGGCAATAGTAGAGGTTGAAGGCTTGAGATTGTAGAAGGTGTTAGTGAATGGGGAGTTAATTTTAGAAAGATAGGAAATCAGCTTTATGAGAAGTCAAATTTTGAAGCCCCTGATTCATCTTTGATCCCTAGTTTTCCTATTGACATCAAACGTCTCTAACTATCAGGGGTTCCATGACAATACCATCATATTGAAATTTGTTTCTTAGAAATAACGATATTTTTGCATCTAAATCTCTATATTCATACCATCAATTTTTATTGAAGACTAGAGGAGTATATTCCTGCTATTTCATCACAGCCCCATAATTAAACAACTTTTCTTCATAAAACTAGATTGCTTCCTATGCCTTTCTAAAGGATTGATAAAATGTGTGAACAAAAGGAAAGCCACACGTGATAAAGGGGAAGGGAGTTTCAATGCATAGATGTTGGCAATCACAAACAGAGCCTCCATGTCATTGAAGAGCAAAAGAAAGCCATAAGCAATGAAGGCAAAACCTATGTGTTAATGAACAAAGGAAAATACTATCAAAACATTTTGTCCCACATTGCCTGTATGGGGATCTTTTTGTTCTTTAAATAATTTTTAGCATATAGTACAACATGTCTTAAAGAAAGATGCCTTTTGAAAGGTAGTAAAGTGTGTAGAGGGACCTAATGTGGATGATTGACTAGTGCAAAAAATAAGGGAAATTTTGACTGACAATGCAATTGAAGAGGATGACATCAGCATAATTCAAACTTGCTGAAAAAGTCCAAAATCTAGCAATTCACTATATCGCCACTAAAAAGTGGCAAGTTTTTCTAGTAGTGACATAGCAAATTGCTAGAAAACTTTGAAATCTAGTGAAGTAAGATGTGGGTCCCACTTCAAATGTAGTCAATGATCCAGTGAGTGACAAGTGGCAACCAAGTAGTGGGAATAGAATGACTCAGTGATGATGTGGAGCTCTAGACCAATCGCAAGGTGCCACATGGCATGAATTCTAAGGTTGGCAATGATATGGTGGATCATGATTAGATGGCACCAGATTGTGCCATGTGGCAAATCTAAGGGTATTCGCTATGTTCCTAAGGTGAAGTTGCATGTCAATTAATATAGCGACATAGCAAATATGAAGTGGCATCTAGGTGGTGTGCTAACATGGAAAAATTGAAAGAAAAATAAGATGCTAACATGTGGTGCCTAGGTGGCAAGTACTGATGACAAAGCAACAACAAGCCAATCATGTGATGACATGTGCTAACTCGGTCAAATAGAGTTGACCCAAAGTGGAAGATAAGGACAAAAAAAAAAGTTTCTTAAATGTTATTTTTGAATATCTTCCCAAGAATCACATGCAGGTCAAGTTTTAAATAAAACCAGAGATTATAATATAGTCCAAACATTGAAAAGGATTACATTTTTGCAAAATATTGTGCAAACTTATGAACAGAGGCCTAAACTTTAGAGGGGAATAACTAGGGTTATTTTTGTCCAAAATAGGCACTCTAATATACCATCAAATTGAGATGATATGAATTTTCCATTTCTAAGGTTAGATTGTGCACAGGTGTTCATCGGTTTGTGTTATAAGCCAATTTATGATTCTTGAAGCATTCTCAGTAGAATGAGTAGTTTTCACCATTGAGGATCAAATTTGGGCATGATGCAAATGTAAAGCCTTTTTGATGTTTGAATGTGGAGAAAATTGACTTTAATTAGTTTTCTTGCATTCTAGAGGCCATTTTAACTAATTTTCAATTTTTCCTTGAGTTAAAATTTGGCATCAAAATCAGTTATGATTCTCATTAGATATTGGAGATACTTTGTTCTTTTTGAAGCCAAATGATGAGGATTTAATTTGTAGTTATAGAGAGAAAATAGAGAAATTCTTTTCAGCATCTTGAGGGAGAATTCTGAAGGGACACATATCAATTGCAAATTCAATCTTGGAATTGCCCTCTTCATACATATTCTTTTTTTTCCTTTGTGAAAAGATTGTTGGTTGGTTTTGAATTTCCAGTTCTAGGAGCTCTACTCAAGCTATGAGAGCTAAACACCTAGCATGTCTCTCTTTTATTCAGCAACATTAAAATTTTTATACATATAGTTCTTGTTTGTTAGGTGATTTGTGAGTCATTCTTGTACATCTTTCATGTATTCATTTTCAAGGAGAATGAATAAAGCACAACAAAAGGTTTTTAAATTCAGTCTGAATCTTGTCTCCTGGTCATGGATTTATAATCTTTTCTATTTTGTGAACAAAGGGCATGAATTAGGTTGCATTTTGTTTAAGGATGTATGTGATTGAAATTTCTTTCTCGTGGAACAAAGAACCATGTAATTTCTTGGTGTTTACCATAGGGTTTGTCGATTGTATGATGGGATTGTCTGAGTATGAGATTCATTTTGAAGTAGATGTCTATTCACAAGGTGAAAGATAGATCAAGGATCTCAATGTAGGAGTTATGTCAAATATTTCTAGAAGATGTATGGTTGTAATTCATTTAATTGCCTAATAGATAAGGCACTGATCAAAGATAGGATCATTAAGTTTTTTTGCTCATACTTGGGTCTTGCTTTTATCAAAATATTAAATCAATTTTCCCTTTTATATTGAAATTTATTCAAAGTCTAACCCACACTTAGCTTACAAGTTTCATGAGTCATGCTATTAGCTATTTCATGCTTGTGATTTCTTAGTTAAGTATAGAAGATTTAGGGGTTTCATCTATTATTCTAGATCCTAATTATGCTCATTTCACTAGTCACATAATCAAATCTTGAAAGGTTCACCCGCCTAGGTTTTTGCAGAGCTTAAAGTGAAGAAGGAGTGAATCCTTATAGTTGGCCCAAGTTATTGGTGAACTATGTCTATTATTGGACATAGCTGCCCATAGGTGTAATCTTACCCTATATACTTCATTATTAAAACACTATTAAATTAGGATCCAACAAGTTATATAGACTCAAACTATGCACGGGATCTTGATTCTCACAAGTGTACTTTAGATTACATGTTTCATCTTGGTTCTAGCCCCATTTGTTGACAGAGTAATAAGCGAAATACTATTTCTCTTTCTTCGACTAAGGCTGACTATTGAAGAGTTGTCACTATGGTTACAAAAGCTATTTGGTTACAACATATTATAAAGGAGTTTGGATTTGACATACCTAAATGCACAATCTTTTATTGTGATAATCAGAGTGCTATTGAGATCTCAAAACATCTAGTTCAACATCAACAAACCAAACATATTGAGGTTCATATGCACTACATTAGAGAGATGATACATGAGTAGGTAACTACATTGTAGTATTTTCCTATAGTAGATCAAGTTGCATAAATTTTTACCAAACCATTCATTAAGGTCAATTATCTTCATTTGTGAGATCTCTTGGGGGTGTGGGATATTTCTCTAGGAGGGGTCACATGACTATTCTCTTCTTTATTTTACTTATATCTCCTTTTGGGGGAGGGTTTTTCCCATGAGGTTCTCCCTCTTTCTCCATTTTTGAATAGATTGCATTGTATTTTGAGCATTTCATTTTTACATGGGTACCTAACATGGCCTAGTAGCGAGGACCCATCATGCATTTTCATCACAGCTTTTGTGAGCCTAAGTGCATCCCCCTAAGTTGCACTTAAGGGGTGGTGTTAGTGTAAATAATTAATTATTATTACACTTCACTTAAGTTTACTTAGGTTAAATTCATTATTTTATTAATTATCATATAGAGAGTTAGGAGTATGCATAGTCATATGACTTGTCTTGTTGACAACACGAGAATTTTCGTATCCATCTGAATTGTCATGTTGACAACATAGTTTTTCACACTCAAATTGAACACATGGTGTCTACATATCTTTATGAGATACACCTATGTAAGCTTATCCTCTCATAATTGTACTAACTTCTATGCTCAATGGAGGATAATCCACTCTTGGTGGACATGTGCTTAGTTGTGAGGCTTATCACTTTGTTGACTCCTAGTCATTCTAGATGCCTTTATATATAGGCACTTCTAGTGTGTATGTACAAATGATATTCTCATTATTTTTATTATGATCATCCATTATTGGTCTGTATTGTGCTAGTGTTTGAGCTTCTTGATCTTGGTGTTATTTTTCCCTAAGGAAAATTCTTACATGTTATTAGAGCTATACCAAATTCTTACAAAAACTTTAGTAATATGTCCTCTCCTTTTTTTTCTCTCTTAGTTAAAGATGTTGTCTTCACTTGGATCTCTATGTGTCAGCAAGCCTTTGAAACCATTAAGAACAAACTTGTGACCACTCTTTCTCTTAGAGGTCCTAATTGGGAACTTTCTTTCTATATCCATTCTGATGCTTTTGATTTTTTAATGGGAGTTGTTCTAGGAAAAAAAGAAGATAACCTCTTCTATTCCATTTACTACATGAGCAAGAACTTCACTAGTGTAGAGATAAACTATACGATAACTAAAAATGATTTTTTGGCTATTGTTTATGCTATCAACAAAATTTGGCATTACATTACTAGTCACAAAGTATTTGTGCATATGAACCACTTCACAATTCAATTTTTAATGAATAAACCAATGGTAATTGTTCAGGTTGTTAGATGGCTACTTTTAATACAACAATTTGATGTTAGTATACTTGATAAGCCTAGTCGAGAAAATGTGGTTGAATATTTCTTCTATAGATTACACTAGGAAGATAATGAACCTATTCTTGTTGACAATAAATTCCCTGATGAACACCTTGTCGCCATTTCAATAAAGAGTCCTTGGTATGCCGATATTGCCAACTATTTGGTTACATGCAAATTTATTGCACACTTCCCTCCAAGGGAATGTTGTAATTTGGTGGGCCTCAATGGAGAATATACTTGGATCAATGGCCTTCTATTCTAAACCGACATTGGTAACATCATTTGTCAGCGTATTCCTAAGGAGGATGTCTTTGATATTTTTAGTGTATGTCATACTAAATGTTGTGGTTGACACTTTTCTTTTCAACAAACTACTCAAATGATTCTTACAATAGGTTATTACTACTCTACACTTGATAAGGATTACAAGCATTATGTTCATCATTGTGAATAGTGCTAGTGCATGGGTCATCCTACATGATCTGATGAAATGTCACTTCAACCTCAACTCTCTATTAAACCTTTTGAAGAATGGGGTCTTGATTTCATTGGACCTATCAACCCACCTTCTAACGACAAGGAATATATTCTTGTTTTTATAGATTATGTTACAAAATCGGTTGAGGTGGTCATGCTTAAGCATGCTTGAGATACCAAAGTTTTTGAATTCCTATATTCTGAGATCTTTACTCACTTTGGTGTTTCTTATGAGATTACTACTGATCAAGGACCCTAGTTCACTTTAGACCTCATTTTTACATTAATCAAAGGATATGAAATTTTCCATAGAAAATTGTCACCCTATCATCCTCAAGCCAATGGACAAGTTGAAGTCAGTAATCAAGAATAGGAGAATATTCTTACTAAAATTGTTGCACTTCATAAGCATGATTGGGCTATATAGATTCTTGAAGTCATATGGGCCTATCGCACCATGTAGAAGACCACTACTAGTCTTAACCCTTTTCAAATGGTTTATGGTAAGAAGGTTGTCCTTCCTATTGAGTTTGAGATTAAGAGTCTTTGAACTACCCTTTAACTGGGACTGAGTCTCTTTGATGCTAAAAAGGAATGCATAATGCAACTACACTGCCTTGATGAGATACATCAAGAAGAAATTCTTCACACTAAATTTTTTTAGAATTAATGAGCATTATGGCATCACAAACACATTTCTCAGCATTTTTTCCAACTTAGGGATTGGGGATTTTTATATGATTCTAGATTTCAAGATTTCAAAGGTAAATTTCATACTCACTGGTTGGGTACCTATGAAATTTCCCATGTATTTGATAATGGTTTTGTTTAGCTCTACACCATGGATTTTGAATGTTATAAGCTTCTTTTTAGTGGTCATCTGATGGAGACACAACCCAGCACAAAATGGACACAATGGAAAGGGAAAATTTAATTGACAATGAAAATATGCTATTACATGCAAAACAGAGAAAACAAACTTCAAAACATGCCCTATGGGCTTACAATAGTAGAAATTAGGAGATAATTTCTTCTCCCAATTCCTTCTCTCAAACTCCACTCCAAACTGCCTTTTAAAATGCTAGAAATGTCCTTAAATAGACCCCAAAAGGGTAAGGATTAGGAATACATTCTAGAAAGTGCTAGTTGGCATCTACCGACCAAATAGAAGGTTCCAGAAGCTACGTTAGAAGTCAGCGCAAAATTAGAAGAATCCAAAAATGGTAACCAAACTTCTAGGAGGCATAACTTTTGAACCGTAGCTCCAATTGATGAACCATTTACATTTCTAAAAAGCTCTCAAAGTGCTCTATAGCCTTATGGACCAGCTTTGCTTGTCCTCCATTTTTTGGCCCTGTACAAGGTCATTTAATGCCCTAAATCTGATTTTGAAGCATTCTTAGGAGGTCTCCAGAAATTGAAAAACTGCAATAACTTTCTAACTGTGGTGACTTTTGACCTGATTCTTTTTCTAGAATGCTCTAAATTACAATTACAATCATCTGGACAATTTACACCTCCTAGTTCACCAAAATGATGTCTCAATTACATACTCCTATTTTTTAGGCATTTTCACATATCCTACGGTGCTCAAATACTCTAACCTAGAACACTGATAGTGGAACTGTGAGAGTTGGAACCTTTATTTGACCCAAATGGGTATCCAGAAATGAAAACACATGAAACAAAAACTAAGTCTAAGTACATTTTTTTATGGGTGACACAAGATTGCCCTTATACCTCTGGATGCTCCTGCATCAAACACCCAGGGTAGATTGAAAAGTAACCCTGTCACTTTATGGATGGTAGAGGAAATCCCAAATGGGAAACCTTAGCTACTGATATCCAGGTTGAGTCCTTGATCAGTTGGCCTTTCCACTTAACCAAATACTCTTCATACTGCCTATTTTTGGTATTCCTGTCCACAGGATGATCTAGAATGTTTTCTATCTCCTCCTTCTTAGAAGCAGGAATCAGACATGGCTCTAACATCAGCTCCTCATTTGCACCATCATCATGATACTGTGTTAAGTCTGCAATGTTGAAGGTATGAGAAATGTGAATTCCATCTAGTAACTCCACTTCATATGCATTTCTTGAGTCATGTTTCTTCAAAATTTTGCAGGGGCCAAATTTCTTCATCTTTAGCTTGTTGTAAGTACCTAATGGAAATCTCTCCTTTCTTAAGTGTACCATGACTAGATCCCCTACTTGGAACTCCTTTTGTCTTCTCCTTTGATCATCCCTAGCTTTGTACTCTTGATTCATCTTGGTAATGTGTGCTTGGACCTCCTCATGTAGACGCTTGATATGTTCGGCAAACTCTTTTGCTTTAACACTTGTCCTTTCCCCTTGCTCCATCTTCTCCATCTTCCTCAATTCTAGTTTAGTCCTTGGGCTACTTCCATATACAATTTGGAATGGTGATTTTATAGTACTCCTATTTACAAAGTTATTGTAAGAAAATTCCGCTTGTGGTAGAATCAAATCCCGCCCCTTGGGGTTATCCTGAACTAAACATCTTAGCAAATTGCCCAGACTTCTGTTTACTACTTCTATTTGACCATCAGTCTGTGGGTGATGCATGGAACTAAATTTCAAGTTTGTTCTCAACTTCTTCCACAATGTCCTCTAGAAATACCCCACAAATTTAGTAGCTCTATCAGAAACTATACTCCTTGGGAGACCATGTAGTCTCACTACCTCTCTGAAAAACAAGTCTGCAATATGGACAACATCATGAGTTTTATGGCATGGAATGAAATGTGCCATTTTGGAGAACCTATCAACCACCACAAATACTAAGTCATTACCCCTTTGTGTCCTTGGCAATCCAAGAACAAAATCCATACTTATGTCCTCCCATGGCTTTGATGGAATAGGCAATGGCTGATATAGTCCAGTATTGTGACTAAATCCCTTGGCCACTTGACAAACTTGACAACTTTGTACAAAATTCTTCACATCCTATGATATATAAGGCCAAAAATAATGTTCTCTAAGAATGGAAATGGTCTTGTCTCGATGAAAATGTCCTACCATCCCTCCACTGTGCTTCTCCTTAATCAGATTTTCCCTCATGGAACTGCATGGAATGCATAATTGGCTGCCCTTAAACAACATACCATCCTAGATTAAATAGTCTACCCACTTGGTTTTGTCTATAGAAATAGGCTCTTTACAACCTTTCAATGCTTTAGAAAAATTAGGATCCTCAGGGTACAGGTTCTTGAGTTCATCAAACCCAACTACTTCAACCTGCATAATCGTAAGCAACAACTGCCTCCTGCTTAATGCATCTGCAACCCTGTTAGATTTTTCACTTCTATGCTTTAACACAAATGTATAACTCTACAAGAACTTTACCCACTTCATATGCCTCTAGTTCAATTTACCTTGGCTATTTAGGTACTGTAATGCTTGGTGATCAGTATATAAAAAAAATTCCATTGGCAATAAATAATGTCTCCATTTCTTTAAGTCCTGAACTATTGCATAGAACTCTTGATCATAAACATAATACTTCTTCTTTGCATCATTCATTTTTTCACTAAAATATGCAAGAGGCTTACCTTCTTGGCTCAATACAGCCCCAATAGCACTGCCACTAGCATCACAATCCACCTGCAACACCTTTCTAAAATTTGGAAGTGCCAACACAGGTTGTTCTATCACCTTCTTCTTCAGAAATTCAAAACTTCTCATAGCTGCTGTAGTCCACTTGAACTCTTTTCTATCCCCTCTTATTGTGTCAGTCAGGGGTGCACATATGCCACTGAAATTCTCAATGAACTTTCTATAAAAACTAACCAAACCAAGAAATAATCTTACCTCAGTAGTAGATCTTGGAGTAGGCAATTCCAAGATGGCTTTTACCTTCTTTGGATCCATTTTAAGACCTTCAAGTGATATAACAAACCCCAAGTAGACTAACTCCCTTTTTGCAAAGATACACTTCTTTAGATTAATTAATAGTTTCTCTTCCCTCAATCTTCCAAGGACACTACAAATATGCAATAAATGTTCTTCCAAAGTCTTGCTGAAAATTAAAATATCATCCAAATAGACAATAACAAATTTTCCCAAAAACTTCTTAAGTACCTCATTCATAAGTTGCATGAAGGTGCTTGGGGCATTCGTCAATCCAAAGGGCATGACTAACCACTCATAAAGGCCCTCCTTGGTCTTGAAGGAATTTTTCCACTCATCTCCTTCTTGTATCCATATCTGGTGATAGCCACTCTTGAGATCTATCTTTGTGAAGTACTGAGCTCCACTCAAAAAGTCCATAATATCGTCCATCCTTGGCAAAGGAAATCGATACTTGATGGTTATCCTATTTATAGCTCGAGAGTTTGTACACATTCTCCACTCTCCACCCTTCTTTGGTGCTAGTACTATAGGTAATGCACATGGACTCAGGATCTCCTAAATCAAACCCTTCCTCAATAGCTCCTGAACTTGTTTGTTTAGCTCCTCAGTTTCAGTAGGAGTCATCTTGTGCGCAGCCTTGTTAGGTAAACTAGCTCCTGGGATTAAATCTATTTGATGACTGATTTGCCTTACTGGTAGTAATCCTTCTAGAAAATTATTAGAGATGACATCTGCAAATCACCTAATAAATTTTAAACTTCAAATGGTATTTCACTACTACCTTCCTTATCTTTTCTAGGAATAAAAGCATAGCACATATGCTGATGTTTCATGCCATCTAGAAAATTCCTTCCATTAACAAGAAAAATCCTAGCACTGCTACATACCTTTTTGCCTTCCTTCTTCATTGGCTTTAGTTTGTGGCAAACTCCATCCTTTGTTAGAGAGTATGTGTTTGCATGAGCATCATGTACTGCATGCCTATCAAACTACCATGGTCTACCCAACAATGGATGGCAAACATCCATCGAAATAATATCACAGAGAACTTCATCATGGTAAGTCCCAATTTTGGACTTCACTAAACATTGTTGACTTAGGAGGACCTTATGATCATCCTTCACCCAAGCGATTCGATAGGGCTGGGGGTGTTTCTCCCTCTTGAGCTTCAGCTTAGAGACCATCTCCTCTTATACCAAGTTATTAGTGCTACCACCATCAATGATCACATCGCAACATTTATCTTCACACTTGCACCTGGTACAGAATAGACTCCTCCTATGTCCTAGTTCAGTCTCACCATTTAATAAGACTATTTCATTTACTAAAGTCTCTCCTCTTTCTACATCCTCTAAACGTGATGATTGTGCATCCTCATCCACATGAGCAACCCTAGCTTGGCCTTCAGTTCTCCTATCCATCCTTGACATTGAGGGCATTCAAAGGCACGATGACCTTGTTCATTGCAATTTAAGTAGGTACCATGGAAGCCTCCTCTTCCTTGTCCATGTCCACTACCTCTTCCTCTCTGATTTCCAAAGTCTTGATCATGGGAGCAGTTGAAACGCTCATTCCTTTGGTTGCTACTGGTACCCACATCTTCATTTTTATTTTGGGTCTTATTTCAACCTCCAGATGACCTACCACTACCCCTTCCTCCTTGACTGCACCCTCTTTGTCTTCCTTCAAACCTTTAATTTAGTTTCTCTTCAACTCGTAGGGCAAACTAGTACACTTCTTCGATGTTGATCATTCTTACTAGACTTAATTCCTCCTAGATGCTAGGTCGCAACCCATTTATATAATGAGAAACCTTCTCTTTATTTGCTTCTACATGCCCAGCTCTGATCAGAAGTTGGTAAAACTCCTCTGTATATTCCTAGACTGATCTTCCTACTTGCTTCAACCCATTCATCTTCTTAAATAGATCAAGCTCATAGTCAATAGGAATGAATTGCTTCTTCAATTTGTCCACCATGCGATCCCACCTTGTGATCTTATCCTTTCCTCTTCTATTTCTTTCCAATCGAACCTCTTGCTGCCATATCTTTCCATGGCCCTTCAGTTTGGCCTTTACAAACTTAACCCTATCTGAATCCCTGATATCCTCATATTCAAAGTACTCTTCTAGTTCACTGATGCAATCGATCAACTCATCTGATTTTAGATTTCCTAAAAATACACCCACATCAATTGTAGGTCTTTTCCCAAAATTAGCAATGGCCCTAAAAAACCTTTCCTCTTCCTATTTCAGAACTTCCCCATCAACTTCCCCTTCTAGTCCAAATTCTTCTTCATTGTCATCCTCACTTTCGTCACCTACAACAACATTTTCTCTGCTACGGAGCTCCTCTTGCAATGCTTGGACTTGCTTTGGAGGGCTCTAACCTCCTTAGAATTAATAGCTTTGGCCCTTCCACCATGCTCTCTTTGTTGAGGCATCTTCTTAACTCAAACCCACAACCACACAGTCCTGGTGCAAACTGCCTCATAGTCAGTGCTCTGTCTACACACTCAAGAAAACCCATTCTGATACCACTTGATGGAGACACAAGCCAACACAGAATGGACACAATAGAAAGGGAAAATTTTATTGACAATGAAAATATGTTGTTACATGCAAAATAGAGAAAATAAACTTCAAAACATGCCCTATGGGCTTACAATAGTAGAAATTAGGAGATAATTTCTTCTCCCAGTTCCTTCTCTCAAACTCCAGTCCAAACTGCCTTTTACAATGCCAAAAATGTCATTAAATACACTCCAAAGGGTTAAGGATTAGGAATACATTCTAGAAAGTTCTAGTTGGCATCCATTGACCAAATAGAAGGTTCTAGAAGCCGCATTAGAAGTCGGCGCAAAATTAGAAGAATCCAAAAATGGTAATCGAACTTTCGAGAGGCATAACTTTTGAACTGTAGCTTCGATTGACAAACCCTTTACATTTCCAAAAAGCTCTTGAAGTGCTCTATAGCCTTATGGACCAGCTTTTCTCATCCCCCATTTTTTGGCCCTGTACGAGGTCATTTAATGCCTTGAATTTGATTTTGAAACATTCTTAAGAGGTCTTCAAAGATTGAAAAAGTACAATAACTTTCAAACCGTGGTGACTTTTGACCTAATTCTTTTTGTAGAATGCTCTAAATTACAATTACAATCATTTGGCCAATTAACACCTTCTAGTTCACCAAAATGATGGCTCAATTACATACTCCTATTTTTTAGGCATTTTCACGTATCATACGATGCTCAAATACTCTAACCTAGAACACTAATAGTGGAACTGTGAGAGTTGGAACCTTTATTTGATCCAAATGGGTATCCAGAAATGAAAACACATGAAACAAAAACTAAGTCTAAGTACTTTTTTTTTTGGGTGACACAGGATTGCCCTTATACCTCTGGATGCTCCTGCATCATCATCATCTCAAATTGAATCAGAAGCCTCTATTGAAAGAAGCCTTCTTTATTGATGTGACCTAAGAATTTATAGTGGCTCCTTTTTGGATCCTTTGAACAAGATGATCATTAAATATAGGTTAAAATAAAATTAAAAAAATGTAGAGAGAGAGAGAAGAGAAAAAGAAATAATAATAAAAACCTCCATCTAAAATTCCTTCATGTGACATGAGCTTCTTTCTCTTCATGATGCTTTTCTCTCTTCTTTACTCATTACTTTTTTCTACTCTTGCCACCTACTTTTTGATTGTGGTTCTTGGCAATTATCTTCCTTGTTTTTGTGGACACTTGTTGCTTGCTACCTTTATTTCCATTAGTGCTCCTTGTTTTTTTTCCATGGCTGCCTCCTCCATGTCCTTTGTTTTGCACATCATCATTTGTAGGTGCTCTTTCAGACTACGCAATGTCAACCACTGACATCATTCGATAATCCCAATTGTTCTTTTTAGTGACTTTTATTCCCTTCTTTTTTGATGTAATTTCTATTTCTATTTATCTTATCTCTAGTTTTCAAAAAATTGAAACATTTTCATGCTAAAGTTGGGGGGTTTCGTACCTCTATCTTACTCCTTTAAGTTTTATTTCCATTTAATTATTCTTTTCCTTACCACTTTCTATGTATGATCCTTCACATAACTTGGAATACCATCTCTATTCATCACTATTTTCCCTACCTTCACCACTAATGATAGTTTTAGAAACACAATCCATTCTTGGTTTGTTCACATAACCATTCTACTTTGGTTCAAACATGTTGTTGTATGAATCCACTCTTTCTGGTTGCCATAGGTGGAAAACATAAGCAGTTTGAACATGACACCATGGACAAGCTATTAGCAAGTAGCAAAGCTTATAAAAGAATTTCCATGTAGGATGGCATTACTACTTTTGAAAATTGGAAGGTTACGACGTTGCCATCACCAAAGAGTTTGCTTACGTGATAATAAGGGACATTAAATTTTCAGTAATAGTGTAGATTATGGTTGTAGTAACAAACTTTTCCCAAATTGGAGAATTGTATTTTCCTACTGCCAGCACTAGGGTTATAGAATTGAAAAATAGTAGAACCAACTTCTTGCAATGCACTGAGATTATGGAAATTGTTAAAGGACAAGGAGCTTGACGCAAGACTTTTCCTTCACCATGGGATGCAATACTGTTGTGGTGTCCACAACACATGCCCCATTCCTCACTAGGAATGGGGAACCCCTATTATTTTTGACTCTCGAACTCATAGTTTTCAAATCTAAGATATATTTGTGGTGTCACTTAAGATATATTTTAATATATGCAATGAATCCTTTGAGATAGATTTCATACCTCCCCAAGATAAGGTAAAGATTCAATGAAATTTTAGGGCTTCAAGATTTCAGACTCAGCCAGATTTTAGGATTCACCTATAGTTTTGTTTGAGTAGCTAGTGTGTCTTTACTATGCATTGTTAACTCTACGGACTAATATTTTCTCCTTTTGTAGGTAAATTTATGGCATCCTCAACTTGTCGAGGTCATAACTTTTGACTCTGGCCTTAGAATTTAGAACTGCTTACAGCATTGGAAAGAAGAACTGAAGATCTAATTTTAGACTCTAAAATAGTGAGCTTTTGATTGCCTAGTTTTAGGGACCGACGAAGGTTACAACTTTAAATTTTGAGAAAAAGACCTCCAAAAAGGTTATTTAAAAACACCTAGAAAAATTTGCGAAAAAATATGAAAAAGTTGCAAACATTTGATCATCTTGGATAATGTGGATCACTTGGTTTCTCACTAGGAAGGATTGTACATGTAGAGAGAAGACAAAGGTTAAAGATACAGAGGTTGGACACATAAAGAAAATCAGGTTCCTCATCTTATGCAACTATTGGGGACAAGATTCAACATAGGTGCCTTGAGATTTTTAATTAAAGAAGTGGAGGGAGAGCAAGTTTATGAAAATAATTAGAAATAAAGAGGCTATAAATCATCAGAAAGAGGCATGAAGCATATACAAAAAGTGATCTAAAACCTCATTTGAGTAAAACCCAGAAACCATTTTCAAAATTGAGAACTTTGATTTTGTGGTGAATTGAGCTTCTAAGGTCCACAGCTCTACAGCTCTACAAGTATGCAGGTCCGCAGGTCCACAGCTCTGCATTTTCATGTAGCTCTACAATTTAGAAGTGCACCAATAGTTAACTGCTAGTTCCAAAAATAACACTTTCCATGCATCGAGAGTGCATTCTGATGGGACGTTAACTTTAACACATGCCTAGTAAAGGGTCAATTTCCATTTTTGATGCCTCCATGCACTTCCACTTTGACTGATGACCTCCTCCTATTTTCTCTCTCATTCTTTCATTGTTTTTGACATATAAAGGGCTCATGCATCCAATTAATGAATAAAATATGGATGGAGTTCCTCTAAGCACCAGTTAGATTGTTAGTTTGTATATATTTAGTTTGTTTAAATGCTTTAAAAGCATTTTATTTCATCAAGATATCTCTCACTCTCAACACAAATCAAGGAGAGGATTTCTTATAAATACCCCATTGTAAAATGTAAGAAGGGCCACCATTACTATGCAATAAAATTATGCTTTTGGTGCTAGCATTCAGAGTGTAGTTATTCTTGCCTGAATGTGTCATTATTTTGTGGATTTTATTCATGAGATTATGATTTAGCCAAAGGTTTATTGCATTGTTTTTGTTGTGCAATATTTTAGTTCTGGTGTTTTCTATAGATATATGAATTCCGTTGACATAATGAGCTTGAGAAGAGATCACCCGATTGTGTCTACATAGCTTTTTGTCTTGCATGAGTGCACTTTCCATGGCCTTGCGATTTGATGAAGAGTGAAACATCATTCGATTTGTTAAAGATTCTCATTGACGATTGCATTAGTGGAATCTAGGAAGTGTTGATTCTATTTTGATTAGTTTCCTACCGATTTCTTCAAAGGTTTAACTCACAACATGTTGTGTTTTGTAGCTTGTGTCCATTTAGGAATTTCAATTTCAAGTCATTTGATTTCATGTTATTTTCTTATAGTTTCCTTATTTCCTTTGCTAACCCCTTGTTAGAATAGGACCTCATAGTAGCTACATTATTAGAATTGCATTCATTGAAAAAATAGAAAAATAGAAAAATATTGTTCTTTTGGTGTGATATTTTGAGACAGTGAACAGATTTTACTTTAATTCCAAGATAAATTGGTTTTAGAACCAGTAAAGGCCTCCTCATGAACACTCACATTTATCTTCTACTAAGAAAATTTTGGTACATCACAAGACAAACACTAAACCTTGGAGAGGATCCTTAAAAAGATTTTCTTTTCAAGAGAGGAATTACACTGTGGATTCCTAATATTGACCTCATGCAAAAAAAACACTTAACAAATACCCCAATTCATAGGTCAATATATTACTTGAAAAGGTTCATTTTAATTCCATCCATGCAGACCATTTTTGGCTCATGCTTCATCTAAAGTTAGGGCATCTTGTTTATCTCCCTTATTAGCTATATCACTCCTTAAAATGGGCATGTAATCAATTTAGGGAAGGAATTTAGAATTATTTGGCACATCATGGTTTGATCTAATTACTGGTTATACATGGTCTTCAACTTTAGGAATCCCCCATTTTATGGGATGCATTTGTGCAACCTTCTTTTAATACTACACAACCCCAGCTAGAGGAGGTAGAAATTATGGATGAGGAATGTTCAACCCTCTATAACTAGAAATCTAAAGAAAAACCTAGTTAATAAATCCTTTCAAAAACTAGAAAAGAGTCTAAGTACTCCCTCCAACACAAAAAAACCTAGCTCATCTTCAATACACCAAAACCCTCCATGGTTAGCAAGTCACTTAGAAAATTTAAATAATTCTGCCCAAGCTGCCACCACCACTGAAGTTGAAATTCTAGCTAACAGTTCTAATAAGAAATGGAAAGAAAAATTAGGTAGAGAACACCAACATCAAATAAAACACATAAAGAAATAGAGCAATGCACCATTTGTAGAAGGTCTATCAAGCCCTACTGATGAAAAGGACAATTCTAAAAAAAATAATACTATTGAACAGAGTAACCCTCTTGATGAAATAGAAGATCTAGAAAAAAATGAGGAGGTGGAAACCCTTGCAAGTACACCTCTAAATTCTAGTAATGAACCTAAGTTCTAACCTATAGAAACATTAAGTACTGGTAGAGGTCTCAATTTTCTAGAGGACAACATTGACAGGGAAGTAGGAAACATTAGTCAATAGACATCTAATGTAAGGGATGAACTTGACCCTGGTGTTATGTGGAAAGATGATATAATACAAAGTAATATGTAGAAGGCCTATGAACAATGGGAACATCATTTGGAAAAAATATGTTGTGGACATTGTTGAAATACCTTAGAAGGAAGACCTTCTAGGAAAAGCTATAGATAATAAGGAAAGTCCATGTTGCCTAGAGCCTGATGAAGCCATGTCATCATAGTCTTTGGTCATTTTGAGCCACCTCCAAAGGACCTTCCTAGCACTTCTATTATTCTTCTTAATCCTATTCCATTGACAATAACAACACTAGGCACTTTTATGGTTAATGCCAATGAATTCTTCCACGCTTTTATTTAGCTTTAGTAGGAACTTCAACAAATCAAGGCCAAGGTAATACTATAGGACATGTTTACAAGTCCACGTAGTGTAGGTGTTGTCTTAAGAGATACTAGGGAACAGATAGAAAATAATATTCAATCTAGTTTGGATACATTATTTGCATGAGGGAATGAAAATACCTCAATTTTGGGGTAATGATGAGTCCTAATAGTGCTCAATTTTCATTAGCCTTTTACCACATACATTTCTCACTTCTTTGACATGAAACTCCCTTTTTGCCAAATTATTGATAGGAAAGTAGAATATTTGGTACCTCTTTAGAGATGGAAGAAAAATTCCTAAAATTTGTTAATTATATAAAAATGATATATTTTGATTTATGTTGCTAGAGGAACTAAGGATGCATGAATGAATATGGAGCGAGCCACTTAATTGGAGAAGTAGTTTAGAAGCCACAGTTTTGCTATGTTATTTTGGGAAATTGGTTTTGAATGTTTGAATAGATTGATTTAAGGCCTTATGTTTTTTTGGCCAAGTTTGTTTTGTGATCAAATATTTGTGGCCTGTAGCCAAAATTATAATTTGGATTCATCTATGTTTAGGATGAAGGCCATCAGCCATTATTGCTAAGTTATTAGATAGTTAGATATTTTGAACCTATATGAGAAGTGTTAAAATCACAAAGACAATATATATGGATTATGATATATAAAAAAGCTCATTTAAAAACTATCCCTTTGAGTGTTGGCATTAGAAATGTAGAAGCTTTTTAGTAGTGCATGTTAATTTAGTTCTCACCATGTGAGCTAGAGGAAGGGTCCCCTCTCAGGAAACTTGGTGACATAATTTTCGTTATAGGTGTTTGTTTTATATTTTCTTAACAATCTCTTTCATTGAATTCTAAATGTGTGATTATTAATTGGTGTGAATATTGTTGAGAGCAAGAAATTGGATTATTACTTTGTCATTAAGATTTAAATGTAGTATTTCATTTTTTATCATTTCCTTACTCTTCTCCAAGTGTACTATAGTCATTCATTCATTCGTACACCATCATTCACTGTTACATCAATTTTTATTACCACAATCCCAAATCTATTCTAAATCCATTAAGCCATGTTGCAAACCAAATAACTTCATGTCACAAATTTGTGCTTTGCCTCACATAACTACCAAGCTCCTTTTGTAGTCCTTCTCACCTCCTATCACAAATCAATCTTCTTTAAAGAGTTTCTACTAAAAACCATTTCCTCTTACTTTTCATTCTTCAAAACTACATTACTAATGTCCTAATTCCCATGTTAGTATTTGGTTATATCTCTTGAGGAATTTAAGTTTGGTGATTAAAATATATGTATGATTACTTTATTTTATTAATGAGGAATAAGATTGATAATGTTTTCTTAGAATTAAATCTTGATGACATACAGATTATGCTTTCATGTGATGTGTGGTTTCTATTATAGTATTCATTTATACATATTTGGTTTGTGTAGTTCTAATTTAGATATTTTCTTTGATTTGCATCTCATCACCACTTAGCTCATTATCTTCATCCCTTCTATAAATCTCCCCAATATATTTCAATAGTCTATGACCCTAGATTGACATTCAAGAGGAGTAAATTAAACATCCAAAGAAAGAAAAAAATTTAATTTAATTTGAAACACAGTTTTACCCAATAGTTACTCCTATAGACATTTGTTGTGTAAACTATTTTTCTCACCACTTTTAGATGATTCTCCTTCCTCATTAGTAGAATATCCCAATTTAGCAATATCATCATCTGTCCTTGGTGTATTCATCATCTTTTTAAACTACTTTATGCACTCACTAGGTTTATTGAAACTTAAATCAATAAATTCCTTCTCTACTCTCAATTCATTCTACAGTAGGTAATTATATGAAGTCATAGTTGTAATCTCAATATCTCTCCTGTTCAATTCTTTATTTATACTCATCAATTGATTCATTGTGTCTAGTTGCATGTTTTCCAATGTTTATATATTTGATGTCTTCTCCTCAAGTATTTTTCTAGTGGTCTTTTCTCTTCTTCAATCATGACATTGTATTCTTCATCTTTTCTTTTCAGGTTATTTCCCTCATATATCAATACTGGTTGAATTTCTTTTTCCTTTTTCAAATTCCTAACTTCTTCATTTAGGACACTATTTTTTTCTATCAAATTTGCAAGAGGTGCATCAAATTCTTTAGAGTTCTTGTCCACAAAAACTCTAGTAGTGTTTTCTTCTTGATATTGTGTGTCATTTTGTTGACTGATGAATTTCTTTCTTCTTTACAATGAATGTTGTAGTTCATCTCTTGCCTCATTAACCTAATGTAGGGAAAGCTATATTTCAATCTTCTAGTTCTCAATAGTTTATTGTAATTTGTAGACTTCCATCTTTAGGCTCTTTCCTCCAATACTATCAAACTTTACTTTCTAAAGAGCAAGGCTCTAATACCAATTGTTGGATATAACAATGGGAAAGTAAGTTATGAGAGGGGGTTGGAGTGAATCAATACTTAAATTTTTTACCTTTAACATTCATGTAATAACTTAACATGTAAACTAAAATATGTAAGCATACATCGGATCCATAGCATAAAGTAAATCAACACATAACACAATAGATTTTTGTTACCTAGAAACTCTTCAAGTAGAAGGTAAAACTGGGGTTGAGATGACACCCTCAAATATTCACTATAGTAGTAATAAAGTGTGGCCAATTATGGCTACAATTTTTTGATCATAATCTATGGTCTACCTTATGAAAGTGTTTCCCTATTAAAGGCTTACAAAGACTATTAGGTCTCACCTTGATTAAAGGATTTAAACTCAGAATTAAGTAAGATTTATGTTAGGATATTTACAAAAGTCTATTAGGAATACTCTATTTAAAGAGAGATACCCTACATCATTTGTTAAAATTATTTGGTACCTAATCCTCAAGTTAGCACCTTTAGATGTCATATCTCCTCTTTACAATCTATATCTTGATCCTCCTGATCTAACATATCTTCTCTAACCTTTGTCATGGCCAAAATATAAGGCAAAGGACACAATTTTTTTTATTTTAAAAATTTAATAATTAAACCTAAATTCCCTAAGATGATAAGTTCAAAAATGATTAAAAAATACAAGGTCTCTGATCAAACTTTTAGAGCTATGACTCAGTTGAAAGCCCCATAAGGAATAGGTTGATAAACGTTCAATGCTAAATTAATTAATTAATTAATTTAAACCACTAGTTCAATTAGCTAAAGGACTTAACATTTTATTAATTCTAAATACTCTCTTATTAATAGATTCTTATAATGATGACAACCATATTTACAATAATTTCCAGTCCTACTAACTTTATTCGATAGCAACCTATTTAGGCAACAAGTAAATGAACAACTTAATCAATTGATTTGGATATTCAACTATTATAAAACTAATTATTCGAATAGTTTAGAATAACACTTTAACTAAAATATCATCTTTCACTTAATTACATAACCTTTGTTTTAGTAACAATCAATTTAAGAACAATATAACCACTAACCTAAAAATGAACTAATTAACTAATCTCTTCAATTAACTTTTATTAATATGAAAATTTCACTCAACAACCACTAATTACTCATATTATGCACTCTAAATTATTTCCTACACAAATCAATAGATCAATAACTAAATTAAAAAAACTCGATATTCCAATCATAGAAATAATCATTTTTGTTTTTTTGTTTTATATGATTCAATATTGGGAACAATTTAGCACTAAATTATAATGATATTAATGTATAATAGTATTTTTAAAAACTCTAATTAAAAATTTAAACTCTACTTATCCTAAAATCTAAGAATTATACAATACTAAAACACATTAAAAAAAAAAACTAAATTGAAAGAACATGCAAACTAATTTAATTACCCATGCTACCAATTTATATTTAAACCAACACTTAAATATACCAACCGAAATTAATTTGGTAACACTAAAACTAAATCCTAATTTTAATCTAACTAACCGGTCACCCAATAACATAAAACTTTTAAATTAATTCTAACACTAAGTAACACTATAAACTACCTTACATAGCAAAACTTAAAACAATTCACACTAACTTAGCAATAATTAGCATGTCCTACTAATTTAAATCAAATATATTAATTTAATTATATAATGAACATATTCAAAACTACTAAAATCATGGTAATTACATTACAAAAATAAAAAAACAAATAAAAAACTAAATACCAAAACTGAATAAAAGCATTTAACTCTATACCCTACCTACTTCCCTATACACTTTGCCACTTGGCCTCCGCCCTGCCCCACATCACAAGGAGCCTTGGGTAGACCACAAGACACCTAGCGTTGTCCCAAGTCTACCAAGCGTAGACCTTGTGCCCCTTCCTTGACATGCAAGAAGCCTTCATAAAGTAACACATAGCATGAAGGAGTGGTTGTGGGTGGGGGGGGGGGGTTAAAAAGCTGGAGTATAATTTTCTTAATTTTTATTTTATTTGACTAGGCATGTACTGTGTGTACAAAGGGTAGGTGGGGGCAAGTTTTCATTCACATGGTCTCCTTAACATGCAGGAAAAGCCTCCAAAAAGTGAGCACTTAAATTGGATATTTAAAGGTTTTTTTTTTTAAACGTAAGTTTTGTTGCATGGGATTAAATGCCTACTCAACCAACTTCATTGCCAACAATGGGGTCTATGTGCTTATGAGATCTTAGGAGGATATAAGGAAATCTCAACATTTATTTCGTTGACTTTGATATACGAGCTTAGGTTTTCCCTCTATCCTAATCGGATGCCATGGAATTGATGAGTGGCGAAAGATAGGTTAAGGACTAGGATAGAGGGGGGTCATAATGATTTAAAGTTTATTAGGTGAATTTATAGGAAAATGGGTTTTTCTTACATATAAACATGACCTTCAACCAAACTTTATTTATTTTTATATATGAGGAATTTGAATAAAGGTTTTTAAAAGGAGAATCAGGAGGGGAATATGCTTTGATGGCAATGGGACTTTATTTTGTATCCCCATACAAACTCCAGAGAGAAAATTGCTCCTAGGGGTGAACATTTTTTTTTTCAAGCCATGTTTTGTTTTGAGTGATATATTTTAGTGCAAGCGTATATTTTTGTCAATTTATGTTTTCCAATTAACCTTATAACAAGGGCATATATTTTCTCCCAAATTGGATTTTACAATCACTTAGTTGGCACAAGAAGGTTGACTCATTAGTATCTATCATCAATGTAAAATTATTTGTTTTCAATAGTCACAATATGAATAAAATTTTCAACATAACATACTTTCTTCCTCGGCATAATTGAATTTGAAATTTTCATAATTGATCATCACCATTTAATCTATTTTTCCACACACATATACATGAATTGAAATAACATAAGATATAACACAAGAGGGTATTCTCAATCTTTTCTCTTCTATTAATCAACCTAGTTCGAGGCTCCATCAGGAAAAAACTAGTAAGAAAACTTGATATCATTGTCAAATACATCAAAATTTAAATACATTTTTACATAATGTTACAATTCAAATGAATTTTCTTCTAGGTCTTTCACAAGAGATCCTTTCCAATATCTTCAATGCATCAAGGGAAACATGGAAAAGATGAAAATGACCTAGATGTAAAACAACATAATATGATGGACAATTCAAGCATGCATCCCCAACCTAGTTTTACACGATAGGTTCAACATTGAACTTGACTAAGGGGGGAGGTGAATTTTCTCAATAGGAGATGTCAATCACCATACCATAACATAGCCCTTTCGGGGCTAAAACTCAAGAACTTTTGTTCTTCTTCAAATGCCCTTTTGAGGCCAATACAACAAGGATTTTCATTCATTCCCGTCTCCAAAAATTCAAAATTTCAACATGGTATGTGATGACAAGTAGGGGCCCATAACACCCTACGCTCTTTCCCTCTTCTCACCATGAGATGAGAATCTACACTATTGAGGTCTAGCTAAGGCCCTTCCCCCATACATGGCCACTTCTTCCCTATCCAAAGGTGAGTAATGCCAAAACAATCCCCATGAAATCATCTCAAAATTTCAAAGCAAGCATAAGAATGACATTCAAGAACAAGTTAAGATCCCTCCCAAACAAACTCAATACACATACAAGCAATACAAGAACAACACAATGAATTATGCATGAATTCAAGCATGAAAAATATGAAGAAAATGATCAAAGAGTGTGAAGAACCCTACCTTCACAAAAAGTTATGTTAAAATGACAAGTTGAGAAGAGCTTTTTCTTCCTTTCTTTCAATCTTCAAATTTTTGTCTAAAAATAGAGATTGGGTAACAACCCCAAAACTTCTCCAAAATGCATCTAAATATGATCCTAAAACAACTAGACTTTAGAAAACCCCAAGGTGGAGTTTGAGTCACCAACTCATGAAGGAGACAAATCAATTTTCGCAATCAACCAAAAGTAAGGTTTTTGAGTGACACTAAAAGTCAACCAAAGAGGCTAAGGGGGTGGAAAGTACTCCCAACCAATACCCTTATTGCTAGGGTACTTAAATTTAATGTTCTTAGGCCTTACAGACTTAGTAGAAACCAAACAAAAGCTAGGAGAATAGTAAAACCCAATAACAACCTTCAAGAAAAGTCAATACAAAATAGCACAAATTAGCAAGGGCTGCAGTTCCGTCTTTCCTTTAGATTTCCCAACAAACTATCCTGCACACTCATTGCACACATCAGTAGCTTAAGAAATGACATGCATACATGTAAATTATGTATTAGGAAAATCATGCAAATTAAAAAAATCCATTCTTTTTTCTAATAATCAATTGTTCATCCCATTCTACTAATATTTTGACCATTAATTTTTTTTTGCATAATCAAAGTGTTAGTTCTGCATTCATTTACTTCATCATTATACATGTTCATAAAGGATTCAATTACAAAATCCAATATTTGAAAGTAAAGAATTAGACATCATTAAATAGCATAATAATTTTTAGTGCATCAAATAATGTCCTGACATATCAAGTCATGAGTATCAAAATAATAATGTATCAACTATGCTATGATGGGTTAGGGTGAGGCCTCACATCCTCCCCCACTAGGTCTAAACTTTCTCTTGGAGTTCATAAAAAAGATATGGGTACTGAGATTTCATCTATGTCGCATCCTCCCATGATGGTGTAACCTCATCATAGCAATCCCATTGGTCTCTAACCTAGTCCAACTCTCAACCTCGAAGTGCTAGGGTCCTTCGAGCAATAATACAAATAGGCTCTAGTGCTAACTAGTCATTCGACTCCACCTGCAAAGCATACCAATCTATAATATGAGACTCATCATAAATGAATCCTCTAAGTACTAAAATGTGAAACACATCATGGATGCATGAAAAGATAGGTCACAAGGATGAACAGTAGGCAATTGGTCCTATCCTCTCTAGGATCTTGAATGGTCCAACAAACTGGGGTGCGAACTTAGAGCCCTTTTTGAATCAAATCGGACACTTGTGTGGCCACACCCTCAAGAACACTCTATCTCCAACCTAATACTCTCCATCTATCCTCTTTGCATCATCATGCTTCTTCTTTTGATCTTGTGCCTCCCTTAGGCAGTGTTTGATCAGGGTCACCTATTGCTCCATCTCCTTAACCAACTCAAGGGTGTCTTGCAAGGTCTTCCATACAAGGACTCATAAGGCAACATACCTATGGAGGAATGGTGCCCATTGTTATAAGAAAACTCAACAAGGTGAAGGTATTCCTCCCACTTGACCTGATGGTCCATCACATACATACATAACATATCCTCCAAAACCCTATTCACTCACTCAATCTGACCGTCATTCTAAGGATGGTATGCTCTACTAAAATTGAGCCTAGTGCCCAATGTTTCCTATAACTCTCTCCAAAAGGCTCAAGTGAACAATGAGTCCCTATTAGAGATGATCTTATGGGGAACACCATGAATTCTAACAATATCCCGCAAAAACACCTGAGCTATGTTTTGTGCTATGTACATAGTATGCATGGGTGAGAAATGGGAAACCTTGGTCAATGTGTCAACTATCACAAAAATGGCATCATGGCAATGAGATAAAAAGGGAGACCAACAATAAAATCCATAGATTTAATATCCCATTTGCACTCTACAATCTCATGAAGCTGAAGGAGCCCACCAGGGTGATGATGCTATGCATTCACCCTCTAACACTCGAGGCATCTCGAAGCTATGTTAGCAATCTACACTCTCATGACTAGCCAATAATACAACTGTCTCAAATTTTCATGTAACTTCTTAACACTGGGGTGCATTGCATAAGGTGCTCTGTAAGCCTCAAGTATAATGAGCTCCTATAAACCCCCAATGGAAGGTACATACATACATCCCCTATGACACAAGAGTCCATTAGACTCCAAAGAATACTCTAAATACTTCCCTTCCAAGGCTCTCTAAGCATGCACCACCTAACTAACCTCTATATCAAGCTCATCTACTGGCAAGTGCTAAAGAATATGCTCTCTCAAATTAGTGCTAGTAGTCATAGATGAAAGCTCATGGATCCTTCTACTTAAGGCATCTGCAACTACATTCTCCTTTCCCTTGATGTAATGAACATCAAAATCATACTCACAAAGGAACTCCATCCACCTTCTCTACCTACCATTAAGGTTCAGTTGTGTGAATATGTACTGCAAGCTCTGGTGGTCGAAATGAAGATCAAATCTATGACCTAGTAGGAAGTGTCGCCACCTCACTAAAGCATGAACCACTACTACAAGCTCTATTTCATGAGTAGGATACTTGATTTCATGAGTCTTAAACTTCATAATTTTGAAGGAAATAGGTAAGCCATCTTGCATAAGAACTACTCCTATACCATCCAAAGGTGCATCAGTACACACCACAAAATCTACAGATGGATCTAGTATTGCAAGAATGGGTGTACTTGTGAGGGCTCTCTTGAGCTCTTAAAAAGCCCTATCACACTTCTCTATCCACTCATACTTCTTTTCCTTCCTCTAAAGAGATGTGATTGGGTATACACATCTAGAGAATCTTGCAATGAAGCATCGATAATATCCTACTACTCCCATAAAGCTCACAACTTTAGCTACACCGGTGGGTGTTGGCCAATCCATGATGGCCCTAATATTTGATGGGTCTACTGAGACACCATTTCTTGATATGACATGACCCAAATAATGTATCTCAGGCCTGTAGAATGCACACTTTAATAGGCTACCATACAACTGATTCTCTCTCAACTTCTGCAATACCTATCTCACGTGCTCTTCATGCTCTTTGTCATCACGAGAATATATCAGAATGCCATCAAGGAAAACTACCAAAAAAATTATCCAAAAAGGTATGAAATACTCCATTCATGAGGCTCATGAACACAACTAGAGCATTCATGAGGCCAAATGGTACCATGGTGAACTCGTAGTGACCATACCTAGTATAGAATGCAATCTTAGGGATATCACTATCCACAATCCTTAACCGATGATAACCTGATTGAAGATCAATCTTGGAATATACTAGGGCACCCTACAACTAAAAGAAAAGATCATCAATCCTAGGAAGAGGATATCGATTCTTGATGATCACTTTGTTTAGCTGTCGATAATCAATACACAACCTTAATGATCTATCTTTCTTCTTAATGAATATCACTAGTTCACCCCAAGGTGACATACTAGTTTGACTATGACCTTTCTCTAAGAGTTCCTCCAACTAAATCTTTAGTTCACTAAGCTCATGAGTAGTCATCCTATAAGGTTCTCCTGATACTAGATCTACTCCTGGCACAAGATAAATATGAAAATCCACTACTCTAGGTGGAGGCTTACTAGGGAGCTATGAAGGAAATAGATCTAAAAACTCCTGCAAAATTGGAAAATCATTAAGGGATGGCTCCCCCTCTAAATCTTCCTCGCTACCGCTAATGGTGATAGCGAACAAGTGATATCCATTTCGCATGGACTATCTAAGCTACATAACAGAAATCATACAAAGGGTTATGGGTCCCTTCACCCCAAGGATCATTATAGAGATACCATCATCATCCACACATTCCACCCTCTTCTATTGACAATCCATCTTGGCCCTATAGGCATAAAGCAAATGCATGCCAAGAACAACATCATAAGAACCTAGATGGGTAATGCATAGATCCAACATCATGGACATGTCTCCAATATGAAGTGGGCAATTATGCACCATGGAAATAACTTACAATCTGGCTCTTGAGGCTAACTCTACCTCCCAACTGACATCCTGTCTAACTGCCACTAGCCCGGAATGCTCCACAACATATGGAGATATAAATGAGTCAGTAGCTCTGAAATAAAATAAAATAGTAACCATACCACCCTATTCAATACTTGTAGCCTTGATAATTGTAGCTTGATGCTTAGCCTGGCTATTGTTAACCACTACAAAAACTCTATGGGATCTACCTACATCACCAACTATCGGCTCTAAAAATGCCCCTCTCCGACCACTTGAGGACTGTCCCTGAGGAAACTGTCTAGAAATATGACCCATTCCACCACAAGTGTAACATGGTCCTTGAGTATAAGATCATGCACCCTAGATCCAGACTGCTATGCACCTCCTGACCTGCTAAACACACTAAAACCACCTCTAGAAGACTGCCGAGTCTTCACTGAATATGACTATAGAGCCTATACTTTCTAATCCTACCTCAAACCCTATGACTGCCACTACTTGGGCTTGGAGAACTAATAACCCTGTGAGGGTTTCTACTACTATTGTTGCTGATGTTTCTACTGTTGAGACTGTTGGCCCTTAGAGGACCCTACTGTGTAGTTTTGTTCCCCTTCTAAGAAGGTTTTTGCTAGGGAGATTTTTGGTTCTAAGACTGATCCCATGACTCATGTCTACCATGAGTATCCTCCACAACAAGTGCTACCTCAACCACCTATCTAAAAATAGTAGGGAAAGCCAAACAAACTGGACCCTAGAGTGAGAAATTTAGGCCGATGATGAATCGATGCACTCACAATTTCTCATCCTTCATGTACTCAACATATGGAAGGAGCTTGAGAAATTTTCTCTCATACTAAGCTACTATGAGACCCCTCTGATATAGAGAATGAAACTCCTTAATCTACTTCTATCTAAATTGCTTAGATAGGTACCTCTCTTTGAATCTCTCTAAGAATGAATCCCATGTGAAGGTATCTATGCTCACTCCTCCTATAGTCTCCTCCTGATGCAACCAATTGGAGGCATCTCCTCTCAGCTAATGAACTACAAGACATGCCTTTAGATTACTCCTATAATCATGTAATCCAAAGCATTGTTGAAGACTCTATAACTAGGCCTCTGCTACTGTCCCCTTTGTGGAACTAATAAAGAGTGGTGGAATGAGTCATATTAGCTCTCTGATATCATCTGCTATATGCCTAGGAAGTCTATCAAGTGGTTCTTCTCTCTGATGTATCAACTCACCCTCATGCTCACCCTATGCCTCAACCTGCATTGGTGGGGGACTCCTACTCCTCTCTCTATCTTTGGCCTCGCCTCCTCCGAGATCCTATACTTCCCCTTTGGGAATCTTCTACCCTGGTTGTACTATAGGTGTTATCCTCTATTGGACTATGCTAATCAATGTCTAGAGGGCATCCAAAATGTCATGATTCAAGTTTATTGGTGGAGGTGGTGGTGGAGCTGGTAGTCCATCCTCCTGCCCCTCTCTACCACCTCTCACCCTATGACCTCTACCTCGACGGTTGCTTCGTGTAATAGGAGGCATCTTACACAATTAAAGAGAATCAGGAGGGGAATATGTTCTATTGCCAATGGAACTTTATTTTGTATACCCATAAAAACTTCAGAGAGAAAATTGCTCCTGGGGGTGAACATATTTTTTTTTCAAGCCATGTTTTTTTTTGAGTTAGATATTTTAGTGCAAGGGTGTATTTTTGTAAATTTATATTGTCCAATTAATCTTATAACAAGGCATATGTTTTCTTCCAAATTGGATTTTACTGTCACTTAATTGGCACAAGAAGGTTGAATCATTTGTATCTATCATCAATGTAAAATTATTTATTTCCAATAGTCACAATATGAATGAAATTTTCCACATAACATACTTTCCTCCTTGGCATAATTGAATTTGAAAAATTTCATAGTTGATCATCACCATTTAATCTATTTTTCGATGCACATATACATGAATTGAAATAACATAAGATATAACGCAAGAGGGTATTCTCAATATTTTCCCTTCTATTAATCAACCTAGTTCGAAGCTCCATTGGGAAAGAACCAGTAAGAAAACCCAACGTCCTTGCCAAATACATCAAAAGTTAAATGCATTTTTACATAATGTTACAATTCAAATGAATTCTTTTCTAGGTCTTTCATAAGAGATCCTGTCAGATAGCTTCAATGCATCAAGGGAAACATGGCAAAGATGAGAACTTACCAGGAGGTAAATCAACATAATATGATGGAAAATTTAAGCATGCATCCTCAACCTAGTTTTGCACAATAGATTCAACATTGAACCCCACTAAGGGGGAGGTGGATTTTCTCAATAGGAGATGACAATCACCATACCATAACATAGCCCTTTCGGGTCTAAAACTCAAGAACTTATATTCTTCTTCAAATGCCCTTTTTAGGCCAATACAACAAGTATTTTCATTCATTCCCTTCTCAAAGAATTCAAATTTTCAACATGGTATGTGATGAAAAGTAGCGGCCCATACCACCCTACCCTCTTTCCCTCTTCTCACCATGAGAGGAGACTCTACACTATTGAGGTCCAACTACGGCCCTTCCCCCATACATGGCCACTTCTTTCCTATCTAATGATGAATTATTCCAAAACAATCCCCATGAAATCCCCTCAAAATTTCAAAGCACGCATAAGAATGACATGCAAGAAAAAGTTAAGATCCCTCCCAAATAACCTTAATATACATACAAGCAATACAAGAACAACCCAATGCCTTATGCATGAATTCAAGAATGAACAATATGAAGAACATGATCAAAGAGTGAAGAACCCTACCTTCTCAAAAAGTTATGGTAAAATGACAAGTTGAGGAGAGATTTTCATTCCTTTCCTTAATCTTCAAACTTCTCTCTAAAACTAGAGATTGGGTAACAACCCCAAAACTTCTCCAAAATTCATCTAAATATGATCCTAACTCAACTAGACTTTAGGTAACCCTAAGGTGGAGTTTGAGTCACCAATTCATGAAGGAGACAAATAAATTTTTGCAATCAACCAAATGTAGGGTTTTTGAATGACCCTAAAAGTCAACCAAAAAGGCTAAGGGGGTGGAAAGTACTCCCAACCCATACCCTTACCCCTAGGATACTTAAATTTAATATTTTTAGGCCTTAAAGATTTAATAGAAACCAAAAAAAAGCTAGGAGTATAGGAAGACCCAATAAAAACCTTCAAGGAAAGTCAAATCAAAAGAGCAAAAATTAGCAAGGGGTTTAGTTCCATCTTTGCATTAGATTTCTCAGCTAACTATCCTGCACACTCATTGCACACATTAGTAGCTCAAGAAATGACATGCATATATGTAAATTACATATTAGGAAAATCATGTCAATTAAAACCATCCATTTTTTTTTCTAGTAATCAATTGTTCATCTCATTCTAGTCATATTTTGACCATTAAATTTTTTTTGCATAATCAAAGTGTTAGTTCTAGATTCATTTACTTCATCATTATACATGTTTATAAAGCATTAAATGACAAAATCAAATATCTAAAAGTAAAGCATCACACATTATACAATAGCATAATATTTTTTAGTGCATCAAATAATTTCCTGACATATCGAGTCATGAGTATCAAAATAATAATGTATCAACTATGCTATGATGGTTCGGGGCGAGGCCTCACATCCTCCCCCACTAGGTATGAACTTCCCCCTAGAGTTCATAAAAAAGATATGGGTACTAAGATTGCATCTAGGCCACATCCTCCCATGAAGCTATAACCTCATCATAACAATCCCACTAGATCCCAACCTAGTCCAGCTCTCGATCTCAAAGTGCTAGGGTCTATCGAGCAATAATACAGATAGGCTCCAATGTTAACCGGCCATCCGACTCCACTAGAAAAGCATCCCAATCTATAATATGAGACTCATCATAAATGTATCATCTAAGTACCAAAATGTGAAACACATCATGGATGCATGATAGGCTAGGTGGTAAGGCTAAAGAGTAGGCAACTGGTCCTATCCTCTCTAAGATCTTGAATTGTCCAACAAACTAGGGTGCCAACTTAGAGCTCTTTCCAAATTGAATCAGACTCTTGTATGACTGCACCCTCAAGAACACTCTATCTCCACCCTGATACTCTTGATCTATCCTCTTAGCATTAGCATACTTCTATTGATCTTGTGCCTCTCCTAGGTGTTGTCTAATCAGGGTCACCTGCTACTCCATCTCCTTAACTAACTGAGGTCCAATAGATATTAGATCATTGATCCTGTCCCAACTCAAGGGCATCCTACAAGGTCTTCCATACAAGGCCTCGGAAGGTGACATACCTATGGAGTAATGGTGCCCATTGTTATAGGAAAACTCGACAAGTTGTATTTATTCCTCCCACTTGACCTGATGGTCCATCACATACATATCTAACATATCCTCCAAAACTTGATTCACTCACTCGGTCTGACCGTCAGTCTAATGATGGTACATTGTACTGAAATTGAGCCTAGTGCCCAATGCTTTATATAACTCTCTCCAAAAGGATGAAGTGAACAATGAGTCCCTATCAGAGATTATCTTACAAGGAATGCCGTGAAGTCTGTCAATATCTTGCAAAAACACTTAAGCTATATTTTGTGCTATATATGTAGTATGCATGAGTGAGTAATGGGAAACCTTGGCCAACATGTCAACTATCACAAAAATTCCATCATGGTGATGACACGAAAAAGGGAGACCAACAATAAAATCCATAGATATAACATTCCACTTCTACTCTGCAATCTCATGAGGCTGAAGGAGCCCACTGGGGTGATGATGCTCTGCCTTCACCCTCTGAGACTTGAGGCATCTTGCAACTATGTTAGCAATCCTGCATTATCATGCCTAGCCAATGATACAACTATCTCAAATCTGCATGTAACTTCTTAACAATGAGGTGCACTGCATAAGGTGCTCTGTGAGCCTCAAGTATAATGAGCTCATGCAAACCCCCAAAGGAAGGTACATACATACATCCCCTATGACACAAGAGTCCATCAAAATCCAAAGAATACTCTAAATAATTCCCTTTCAAGGGTCTCTAAGCATGCACCACCTGACTAACCTCTACATAAAGCTCATCTGCTAGCAAGTGTTGAAGAATCTACTCTCTCAAATTGGTGCTAGTAGTCATAGATGAAAGCTCATGGTGTCTTCTACTTAAGGCATCTACAACTATATTCTCCTTTCTCTTGATGTAATGAACATCAAAATCATACTCACAAAGGAACTCCATCCACCTTCTCTTCCTAGCATTAAGGTTCAGCTACATGAATATGTATTGCAAGCTTTGGTGGTCAGAATGAAGCTCAAATCTATGACCTAGTAGGAAGTTTCACCACCTCACTAAAGCATAAACCACTACTGCAAGCTCTATGTCATGAGTAGAGTAGTTGAGTTCATGAGTCTTTAACTTTCCAGACTCAAAGGAAATAGGTCAGCCATCTTGCATAAGAATTTCTCCTATACCATCTAAAGATGCATCAGTACACACCAAAAAATCCACAGATGGATCTGGTATTGCAAGAATGGGTGCTCTCATGAGGGCTCCCTTGAGCTCTTGAAAATCTCTATCACACTTCTCTATCCAATCACACTTCTTTCCCTTCCTCTAAAGTGATATGATTGGGTGTGCCAATCTAGAGAATCTTACAATGAAGCTTCGATAATATCCTATTAGTCCCATAACGCTCCTCATTTTGATGACACTAGTGGGTGCTGGCCAATCCATGATGGCCCTAATCTTCAATGGGTCCACTAAGACACCATTACTTGATATGACATGACCCAAATAATGTGTCTTAGGCCTATAGAATGCACACTTTGATAGGCTTCCATACAACTGATTCTCTCTCAACTTCTACAATACCTATCTCAAGTGCTCTTCATGCTCCTTCTTATCACATGAATATATCAGGATGCCATCAAGGAAAAAAATCACAAACATATCAAAAAAGGTATGAAATACTCCATTCATGAGGCTCATGAACATAGCTAGAGCATTAATGAGGCCAAATGGTACCACAATGAATTCATAGTGACCATACCTAGTACAGAATGCAGTCTTAACGATATCACTATCCACAAGCCTTAATTGATGATAACCTAACTTAAGATCAATCTTGAAAAATACTCAGCCACACTGCAACTGGTCTAAGAGGTCATCAATCCTAGGAAGAGGATATCGATTCTTGATGGTTACTTTCTTCAACTGCTGATAATCAATACATAACCTTAATGATCTATCTTTCTTCTTAACAAAGATCACTGGTACACCCCAAGGTGACACACTAGGTCAAATATGCCTCTTCTCTAAGAGTTCCTCCATTTAAATATTTAGTTCACTAAGCTCATGAGTAGTCATCCTCTAAGCTGCTCTCGATATTGGTTGTGCTCCTAGCACAAGATCAATATAAAAATCCATTGATCTAGGTGGAGGCATACCAGGGAGCTCTAAAGGAAATATATCTACAAAATCTTGCAAGATTGGAAAATCATCGAGTTATGGCTCCCCCTTTGAATCTTCCTCCCTATTGTTGATGGTGATAGTGAACAATTAACATCCCTTTCGCATGCAATATCTAAGCTGCATAGCAAGAATAATACGAAGGGATATGGGTCTCTTCACCCCAAGGATCATTCTACAGATACCATCGTCATCCACACATTCCACCCTCTTTTATCGACAATCCATCTTGGCACTGTGCACATAAAGCCAATCCATTCCAAGAACAACAACATAAGAACCTAGAGGGGTAATTCATAGATTTGACATCATGGACATGTCTCCAATTTGAAGTGGACAATTATGCACCATGGAAATAACTAACACTCTAGCTCTTGAGGCTAACTCTACCTCCCAACTAACATCTTGTCTAATTTCCACTAGCCCACAATGCTCCACAACATATGGAGATATAAATGAGTTAGTAGCTTTGGAATCAAATAAAATAGTAACCATACTACCATGTACAATACCTGTAGCTTTGATAACTATAGCCTAATGCTAAGCCTGGTGGTTATCAACTACTGCAAAAACTCTATGGGATCTACCTACATCACCAATTGTAAGCTCTAAAAATGCCCCTCTCTGACCACTAGAGGACTATCCCTGAGGACACTCTCTAGCAATATGACCTATGCCACCACAAGTATAACATGGTCTTCGAGTATAAGACTGTGCACCCTAAGATCTAGACTGTTGTGGGCTTCCTGACCTACTAGATCCACTGAAACCACCCCTAGAAGATTGTTGATTGACTATGACTATGGGGCCTGTACTTTTGGATCCTACCATGGACCCTATGACTGCCACTACTTGAGATTGGAGCCCTGATAACCCTATGAGGGTTTTTGCTACTGTTGCTACTGAGGTTTCTGCTACTGAGACTATTGGCCCTTAGAGGACCATACTATGTAGTTTTGATTTCCCTTCCAAGGGGATCTATGTTGGTTAGAGTTTTAGTTTAGAGACTAATCTTGTGACTCCTATCTACCACGAGTATCATCCACCACAAGTGTTACCTCAATCACCTGTCTAAAAGTACTAGGGAAAGCCTAATGAACTATACCCTAGAGTGAGAAATTTAGGTCCATGATGAATCAATGCACTTGCAATTTCTCATCCTTCATGTACTCAACATATGGAAGGAGCTTGAGAAATTTTCTCTCATACTGAGCTACTATGAGACCCCTCTAATAAAAAGAATGAAACTCCTCAATTTACTTCTATTTGAAGTGCTCAAAAAAGTACCTCTCTCTAAATCTCTCTAAGAATTACTCCCCTGTGAATTTATCTATGCTCACTCCTCTTATAATCTCCTCATGATGCCACCAATTGGAGGCATCTCCTCTTAGCTGATGAACTACAAGACTAACTTAAGATTACTCCCATAAGCACATATTCCAAAGCACCGTTGAGGACTCTATAACTAGGCCTCTACTACTGTCCCCTCTATGTTACTGGTAAAGAGTGGTCATCAGAGTCGTATCAACTCTTTGATATCATCTCCTATAGGCCTAGGAGGTCAGTCAAGTGGTGGTCCTCTCTGATCTATCAAATCACCCTCATGCTTACCCTGTTCCTCACCCTGCCTCGGTGGGGGACTCCTACTCCTCTCTCTATCTTCGGCTCAACCTCCTCTAATATCCTGTGCTTCCCCTTCAGGAATTTGCTACCTTGGCTATACTATAGGTTCTATCCTTTACTGAACTATGCCAATCAATGTCTGGAGGGCATCCAAAATGTCTTGATTCGAGTTTGATGGTGGAGGTGGTGGATGTGGTGGTCCATCCTCCTGTACCACTCTACCACCTCTCACCCTACGACCTCTATCTCGATGGTTGCTTCATGTAACAAGAGGCATCCTACACAATTAAAGTTTTAGTTAAGTTTAGAATCATAATTGTTTTAGGTTCATAGTGTTGAAACACGGGCTTTGATACCAAAATTTCATGCCCAAAATATAGGGCAAAACACACAATTTTTAAAATTTTTTAAATTTAATAATTAAACCTAAATTCCCTAAGATGATAAGTTTGAAAATGGTTTAAAACTAAATTACATTCAAGGAAAATACAAGGTCTCTGATCAAACTTTTAGAGCTACAACTTAGTTGAAAGCTCCATAACGAACAGGTTGATAAACATTCAATGTTATATTAAATAATTAAATAATTTAAACCACTAGTTCAATTTGCTAAAGGACTTAACATTTGACCAATTTTAAATACTCTCTTATTAATACATTCTTATAATGATGGCAACCATAATTTACAATAATTTCAAGTCCTATTAACTTTATTCGATAGCAACCTATTTAGGCAACAAGTAAATGAACAACTTAATCAATTGATTTTGATATTCAACTATTATAAAACTAATTGTTCGTATAGTTTAGAATAACACTTTAACTAAAATATCATCCTTCACTTAATTACATAACCTTTTTTTTAGTAACAATCAATTTAAGAACAATATAACCATAAACCTAAAAATGAACTAATTAACTAATCTCTTCAATTAACTTTGATTAATACAAAAATTCCACTCAACAACCACTAATTGCTAGTATTATGAATGCTAAATTATTTCCTACACAAATCAATAGATCAATAACTAAATTAAAACAACTCGATATTCCAATCATAGAAATTATATATATATATATATATATATATATATATATATATATATATATATATATATATATATATATATATATATATATATATATATATATATATATATATATATATATATATATTATGATTCAATATTGGAAATAATTTAGCACTAAATTATAATGATATTAATGTCTAATAATATTAAAAAAAAATCTAATTAAAAATTGAAACTCTACTTATAATAAAATCTAAGAATTATACAATACTAAAACACATTAAAAAAAAAACTAAATTGAAAGAACATGGAAACTAATTTAATTACCCATGCTACCAATTTATATTTAAACCAACAGTTAAATATACTAACCAAAACTAACTTGGTAACACTAAAACTAAATCTTAATTTTAATCTAACTAACCTATCACCCAATAACGTAAGTTTTTTTGCATGGGATTAAATGCCTACTCAACAACCTTCATTTCCACCCGCAAGGTCTATGTGCTTGCAAGATCTTAGGAGGATATAAGGCCATGTCAACATTTATTTTGTTCACTTTGATATATGAGCTCAGGTCTGTCCTCTGTCCTAGTCTGACACCATTGAATTAATGAGTGGGAAAACATAGGTTAAGAACTAGGATAGAGGGGGGTAATAATGATTTAAAGTTTATTAGGTGAATTTATAGCAAAAGGGGTATTTCTTACATATAAATATTACCTTCAACCCAACTTTATTTATTTTTATATATGAGGAATTTGAGTAAAGGTTTTTAAAAGGAGAATCAGGAGGGGAATGTGCTCTATTGCCAATGGGACTTTATTTTGTATCTGCGTACAAACTCCAAAGAGAAAATTTCTCCTGGGGGTGAACATATTTTTTTTTCAAGCCATGTTTTTTTTGTGAGTTAGATATTTTAGTGCAAGGGTATATTTTTATCAATTTATGTTTTCCAATTAATCTTATAACAAGGGCATATGTTTTCTTCCAAATTGGATTTTACAATCACTTAGTTGGAACAAGAAGGTTGAATCATTTGTATCTATCATCAATGTAAAATTATCTATTTCCAATAGTCACAATATGAATCAACTTTTCCACATAACATACTTTCTTCCTTGGCATAATTGAATTTGAAAAGTTTCATAATTGATCATCACCATTTAATCTATTTTTTGACACACATATACATGAATTTAAATAACATAAGATATAATGCAAGAGGATAGTCTCAATCTTTTCTCTTCTATTAATCAACCCGGTTCAACGCTCCATCAAGAAAGAACTAGTTAGAAAACCTAACATCCTTGCCAAATACATCAAAATTTAAATACATTTTTACATAATGTTATAATTAAAATGAATTTTCTTCTAGGTCTTTCACAAGAGATCCTTTCGAATATCTCCAATCCATCAACAAAAACATTGGAAAGACGAGAACTGACCCGAAGGTCAAACAACATAATATGATGGACAATTCAAGCATGCATCCCCAACCCAATTTAACACAATAGGTTCAATATTAAACCTGATTAAGGGGGGAGGTGAATTTTCTCAATAGAAGACGTCAATCACCATACCATAACTTAGCCCTTTCGGGGCTAAAACTCAAGAACTTTTGTTCCTCTTCAAATGCCCTTTTAAGGCCAATACAAAAAGGATTTTCATTCATTCCCTCCTCTAAGAATTTAAATTTTCAACATGGTATGTGATGAAAATTAGGGGCCCATAACACCCTACCCTCTTTCCCTCTTCTCACCATGAGAGGAGACTCTACACTATTGAGGTCCAACTAAGGCCCTTCCCCCATACATGGCCATTTTTTCCCTGTCCAAGGGTGAGTAATGCCAAAAAAATCCCCATGAAATCCCCTCAAAATTTGAAAGAAAGCATAACAATGACATCCAAGAACAAGTTAAGATCCCTCCCAAACAACCTCAATACACATACAAGCAATACAAGAACAACACAATGCCTTACGCATGAATTAAAGTATGAACAATATGAAGAACATGATCAAAGAGTAAAAAACCCTACCTTCACAAAAAGTTATGGTAAAATGACAAGTTGAGAATAGCTTTTCCTTCCTTTCCTTCAATCTTCATATTTCTATCTAAAACTAGAGATTGGGTAACAACCCCAAAACTTCTCCAAAATGCATCTCAATATGATTCTAACTCAACTAGACTTAAGCTAACCCCAAGTTGGAGTTTGAGTCAACAAATCACGAAGGAGACAAATCAATTTTCGCAATCAACAAAATGTAGGATTTTTGAGTGACCCTAAAAGTCAATCAAAGAGGCTAAGGGGGTGGAAAGTACTCCCAACCCATACCCTTACCCCTAGGGTACTTAAATTTAATGTTTTTAGGTCTTAAAGACTTAATAGAAACCAAAAAAAAGCTAGGAGAATAGTAAGACCCAATAACAACCTTCAAGGAAAGTCAGTGCAAAATAGAACAAATTAGCAAGGGGTTCAATTCCATCTTTCCATTAGATTTCCTGGAAAACTATCCTACACACTCATTGCACACATTAGTAGCTCAAGAAATGACATGCATATATGTAAATTACATATTAGGAAAATCATCTAAATTAAAAACATCCATTTTTTTTCTAATCATCAATTATTCATCTCATTCTACTCATATTTTGACCATTAAATTTATTTTGCATAATCAAAGTGTTAGTTCTGCATTCATTTACTTCATCATTATACATGTTCATAAAGCATTAAATGAAAAAATCAAATATATGAAAGGAAAGCATTACACATCACAAAATAGCATAATAATTTTTAGTGCATCAAATAATGTCCCGACTTATCGGGTCATGAGTATCCAAATAATAATGTATCAACTATGCTACGATGGGTCGGGGCATGTCCTCACAACCTTTTGAATACTTTGATTCACAACTAGTTTTGCAATGCTTAACCTTTACTTCAACATGATCTCCAACAAAAATTCCTTCCTTCACATTCCTTTGTAGATACCTTACTCCCACCTAGGTTTTGGCTCCTTAAATAGTCTTCTAGAGATGATTTTAGTTATTAATCAATAGCTCTAGTTGATTCTTATTGTTGCCTAATGCTTTGTTTTATTTGATTGGTTGCATGTATTTCAAACATATGCATGACATGACTCCATCCTTATCTCTTCCTGTAAAAAAATTGAGATAATGTCTACCAAAATTTTATTACATAGAAGTTTGTGCCATTACAAGAATCTGTCATTGACTAGTTTCTTGAAATCAATAGGCTTCTAATTCTTGACCTTCACTATGCTCTAATGTTGTTTACTTAACTCCTAAATCACTCGATATGTAGTAAATGTTCACCATACACTATATGCTTGACACTTGAGTGACTCAGCACAGACTGACTTCTTGACCTCTACTAGTTCTTGACACTAACTGTCATATCACTTGATATGTATTGTGTGAACTCTTATTCTCTACATGCTATGATCACTCGACTCACACTAATCACTCAACCCACTTTGTGCACTCGGCATGCACTATGCACTTGGCCTAAATAGTAGCTTGTTCATAGTAATGGCCACCTAACTATCCTAGATGATGAATAAGAGTTTTGTTACTACTTTTTCAAAACCACATTGAGATGAACATACCCTAGATGATAAATTTCACTTCTCCATCACTAAGGAGGTTAAATTTGAGAAGATGGAAGTCATAGATGTGGATAGTTGTAGAGTTAAGGGTAAGTGAAAAATCCATAGGAGTATTAAGAGACAAATAAAAAGAACCACTCTACACCTTTGGCTCAACATAGACCCATTGTATTAGACTCTATTCAGAATATTGAGAAGAAATACCTTCCTAGACCTAAGTGGAAGACAACCAAGAGAAATTATAAGGAGCTATAGGATGAGAATATGACTAGTGAGGATAAGTTTAAGGATACCCCTATTGGTTTTCAAGATAGCACTATGCTTTTTGATAAGTAGGATAATATTATAATTGAATCTAATACTTCAAGACTAAGGTGATTGGTGAAGTTGGTGATCAGGCGACTATCACCTCCCTTATTGAAATCCTAAACATTGAGACTCAAAGTCTAGTGACTAGGGAGACTAAGCTTAAGAAACTTGTAGGAGGATACTATTATATGGGGGATATATCCTTAGCTTATAATAATAATTATGATCATTCTCTTTTAGAAAATATGTTTTCCTAATTTGAGGATACCATCATCGACTTAATCAAGAAGTACAAGCATTTGGAGGACAATTTTTCTAGGGTTCAAAATTTATTTGTCTGTGTCATGCACTCACTAACCACTACCTTCCATAATTTTTATGATTGAAAGGAGAACATTAAAAATAATAAATACAAGGAGACTACTCATTCTCTCTTGTGCTTCCTAGTAGATGACTAGATGTGTTTCTTGTTGGAGATCCTAGATAAATATAAGGAGAGTCAGCTCCTTGTTTTTTTTTTTTTTTTTTTTGTGGTTTTATATTTATAATTTATATAAGGCCCATGGGGATCTTTATGTTAAGAGTTTTGGAAGTGAGCTAGCATCCCTCATAGGGTTTGTGACATGGATTAACTATCTCATGTGATTCTACAAGACTTTTGGTTGTATCGGGCATTGATAAGTCAATCTTTTGGTGCAATGACAACTTTTGCCTTCTAACAATTTCTATTAGAGATTGGTCATAGTTTTGAATCTTACAAGCCATTAAAATTTATATTGGGAGGGGGATCATTGGAAATAGGCTAGCATCCCTCATAGGGTTTGCGACATGTCTTAACCACCTCTTGTGGTTCTATTAGACTATTGGTTCTATCAGGCATTGATAGGTCAATCTTTTGGTGCAATGACAACTCTGGCCTTTCTAACAAATACTTGTTGGACTTGGTTTATTCTTTGATAGATTAAATGGACTTGGCTTATATATATATTTGTGGTATTTTGATAACTATAAACTGTAGTGGCTTTAGTTAAATAGAAGTAATTTATTTTGTGTTTTTTAATAATAAAGAAAGGGTAGGTTACTCTGATGGAAATGACATACAGTTGATGATTGACTATTCTTTTTTGTCTTTGGGTTAACCCCCATTTTGTCTTCTTTTAATATTAAAAATTGGTGCTTCCTTAATAGCTTACAATAGTCTCATCTCTAAATGACTAGACTCTATTAAGTGTTCCTATTTCCTTACTAAGAGTATCAACCATCTAATAGAGGACTACTCTATTATGAGATTTAATCCCACTATTATAACATTCACCAAATTAAGGGATTAACAAATAAGTCAAAAAATGAAAACTTTTATATTCTATTAAATACCACCTTCTAAAATTACTTCAAAAAATTGTTGATTAACTTTTAAGGTTAAAGAAATTAATAAATTGAACTATAGTTTTTCTATGCTCTTCTTTGTAGGTCTTTTTCTTCTTTTACTAATTTTCCTCATTTTTATATTTGTTTGTACCATCTCTACACTAATAGCTTGTTGTACAGTTCCCTTCTCCTACAACTTGTTTCACTATACTACTTTAGATTGGTTAACTTCCATCACTATCTTTTCCTTTTATTTTTTTCTTTCTTATTTTTTTCCACTTCCTTTCCTAGCTATGATTTCTTGACATTTCCATAAACATTATTTTATCTTCCCTTTCTTATGACACTGATAGACTTTAATGCCTCTAATAAGATATTTCTTATAGGGTTTCAATAGCATGTTGAACTCTCATAGTTGTCTATAGTAAAAAATAGCAACCTAATATTATATTATAGAATATTCCTTTAGTATTTATAACATAGATTTTTGCTAGCAATGAAAACATCACACAAATCATACTAGCAAGGATCTATGATTTTGTCAAGGTAATAATCTCCTCTTTTGGCATTAACAAAAAAACCTTAAGAAAATTTATGGGGTTCAATATTTAACTCCCCCATTGATATTGGATCACTATGTTAATCACTCTCTACTAAATATCATCTTCTTATCTTTATACATAATCTCGATCTATTTCAATTTCTTTCCCTTTTTAAATAATCTCTCTTCCTTAGACACTAATGCCAAGGGTGAAAAACTTATTCTCAATTTTCCTTAGTAGTCTCTATATACTTCATTTGGATTGTGTTACTCATCATCATGTTGTTCGAATGATATTGGAAACTTAAAATACTTGAGATATGGCCTTTTACCTATATAATTTGTCCAATTATATCTTCATTTTCTCATGTCAATAATGCACATGAGAGTTCTTCTATCATTTCTATTTGTTGTTGTATGGGATTCATGTATGGTGATAATTGGTAAGAATCAATGTTTACAGCATCAACCATTAGTAGGACTTTCTACATATCTTTAAATCCTTCTTTTATTGTTCTTTTTGAATTGATTTATTTCTCTAATAGTACTCTTGTAATGTTAGATAACCTATCTTTTTTAGTTCTCTCATGCAACTTTTCACTTAATTCCTTCTAAATGTTTTGATCTTTATTTATTCTATCTAGAAAGGTTTGTAGCTATTTTTACCAATTTTGTTCTTCATAAATATTTAATTTTGTTAGATAACAGTACAATGTTTTCAATTCTCTTTTCATTATCCTCATTGTCCACATGTCTTCCAACTTACTCAACAAATCTTGTCCTTTGTTGCAATCTATTTGCTTATAAATTCCTATCTTGATGATTTAGTTCTACGTAAGGTCTTTTCAATATTTCAAATTTGACTCTACCATTAATCTCTACTTTTTTATTATCATCTTGTCTTATCCTCTTTTCTATGGTTTCTTGTACCTATGTAATTTCTTGCAATGTTCTTACAACTTGCACTTCCACATATTTTCTCTCATCTTCTACTACTTTCATTTTGACTTCATTCTCATTCTCAACTCTCATACTCCTTATGTCTCTGATAAAAATAAAATTATCAAAAATAGTTTCTCCCTCTTTGATTACATCTATATTTGATTCATTTATCTATTCTTCATACATCTCTTCTAGTTTTTCTTGACTTATTCTAGATTCTTCTTCTAGCAAAGGGTGGAGGTAAATGGAAGGAAAAAGTGAGGAATTAACTCAACTTAAAACTACCAATAACATCTACCAAAGTTTTTCATGGAAGCCAAATAGATAAATAAGATAAGAGACATGGAATACAAGGGCAGATGCACCATATTCATATGTGTAATTGTTTAACTTCACATAAAAAAATAACAAAATCCCTAGCTGTAAGGCCCTCCACATTGTCACCATATACATAATATGAATTAAAATTTAGAGTCCAAGATCACATCTTCTATCTTCTAGTCTTTCTAAGAATTCTCCTTCATATATATAACCAAGCTTGTTTTATAGCCAGCTAAGCCACAAGTTGGCTAGTGAGGAATTTAATTATGTCATAGATCTAATCTTGAAAGAGTAAACTAGACCCAAGAAAAGGAAAATATAAAATAATGTGAACTTAAGGATATTTCAACACACATGTTAGAAGTTGGCTCCCAACTGTACAAGATGTCATTCAAGCATAGGAAACCATGCTAATCAAAATAATATACCTAACTAGATGAAAATGTCAAGAAATGAAGACCATAAAGATTGACACATAATGTGATGAATAAAAAAAATTAGAACTCGTTCACTTAAGAAAAGGATCTAGGATAGGTCTTTGAAATAATAAAAATTTTGAATAGCAAGAAACAAAAATTAGCAATAGCTACATCACAAAGAGAAGATTGGTATTAAAATATATATATATTTGGTTGATTCAAGATTTCTCAAAGACCCAAGATGCACTTGCATGATCAAACACCTAGGGTTAACAAAGAATTGATGTCCCCATCAAGAATTATAGATATTCTAAACTAAACCATAAAGATCCAACTCAACTTATGAAATCCATGAACTATCTTCAATAGGGTTATCTTTCCACTAAACTAGGTATTTCATGTAGTATTTTCCTTTCGTAATTTTACTTCTTATGCTATTCAAAATCCTTTCAATGATATATGTCTTCTTCTTAGGATAATCCATGTTTTTTATAGCTCATCATATGATTCAAAATACTCAAAGATATTTATAATGTTGAATGTAGGTGAAATTTCCATGTCTTTGGTAATTCTATTTCAAAAGAGTTTTCACTATCAAATTTCCTTACAATCTTACGAGGACCAAATTTATTTATTTTCATCTTACTATAGGTACAAAATGGGAATCATTTCTTCTTCAAATGAATCATAATCACATCTCCTTCACATCTCCAAGATACTTATGGTTAATAAAAAAATGATGTCCACATTAAGCATTTCAAATATTTTGAACTAAATCATAAAGATCCATCTCAACTTTTGTAATCTATGAAGTAGATATTCAATAGTTTTCTTTCCACTAAACTAGGTATTCCATGTAGTCTTTTTCTTTGGTGCTTCTACTTATTCTGCTATTCAAAATCCTTTCAATTATACATGTCTTCTTTTTAGGATCATTGATGTAGAGCTCTCCCATAAATAGGAAACTATAGTGTGGTGTATCCTTAGATTTCTTCAAGTACCCAAAAATGGATCCAACAGAGGGCTCTACATGTTTGAAACAAACTTACTCAAAAAACATCGCCTAGGCACCCAAAAGAGAATAGCTAAGTCTTAAAGCACAAAATCTCTAGATATCTTTTTTATGCTTTAAGTGGGAACCTATGAGTTTATAGGGGAATATAAAGGTTCCAAAATACCCAAAAAACTCAAACTACAGGGTTTGAATAGTCTATTTTACCCCCAAAGTCTATAGATAACAAAACTTCCTTTTAGGCCTAACTACTAGGTTTAGTGAAGGAAGTAACAAAATAGGTGTTTGATCAAGTTAATCCATAAACAAGGAAATTTATAGGGATCTATAAGGTATCATTACATATAATCAGATGGGTTTCATCCATCTCACAAGTGCCTACAACACTTCAACACATGTTTTCTAAAACCAAAAACATAGAGATGTTTGGCCTAGGGTTAGCTAGAAAAAGTGCTTCCCTTTCTTTCCATTTCCCATTATTTAGGGACCATATTTTAAATCTTCTTGACTTGCAGTTAACCAAGTGGCATGATATTTTCAAGAAGGGAATGCAAGTTTGGACATTGTTTCTAAAACTAGTCACTAATAGGAGGGTTCTTCTATGCTCGATAAAGAAGTTTAGATAACTTTAGTTGTAGAGTACTTTTAAACCTTCAAAAACACTTGAAACCTTCTATATAAAAATTCAAGATTCCAAATTAATCATTTATTCACATATGTCAATATGCACCAGTCTACATACTATGACAATGTAGTGTTTATAAGAAAAATGAGATCTTTTATTAATTCAGAAATGGTAAGTTACATATTATGTATTTATGTCTTCCACTAACCTAAAAGGGCTATTTGAAGACCTTTCCCAACTAAACTAACTGATTTTCAAAGGTTTTGAATAGTGGGAGTTGTTAGGTGAAAGTTTCTTAAATATAATGAAAAACTCTCATCCTTGCCAAACAACCAATATTAGCCGAGCCTACTTGGTCATTGAAGAAAGTTCCTCCATATGTGATAGCATTTTGATGTTAAAAAAATTTGGAGATAATGATAGTGTTAATCGAGTTAGGTTAGATAACAAAAGAAAGTCAATGGAAACTCTACACTAGTAATTCACAAGCACATAGTTTTAGAAGCCTAAGAATACACCTATTTGAGTTGGGTAGGTTAATAATGGATTCCTAGTATTAGTTGAGTACATAGTTTTAGAAGCCTAAAAATAAACCTACCATATTTTAGGACTAATATGTGCCTAATGACCATAGTTAATAACCCATTTCTTTTTATAAAACATCAATGGTGACTAGGCCTTACATGTAGGCTTGATTTATTAGATAACTTATTTCTACCTATTACAAATGTGTCTATGCCTTTGAGTAGAACACATGTAAAGTTAAAATGATAGATTCTATGGAGAATGGAAGGTTAGCTGTTCTTGAATCATACTCCTTTGATTGAAAAACTCAAGTCTAACTTGAAGGATAGTGGTTTAATAGAAGTGTCATGCTTGGCAAAGAATTCTCCACTCATGTATAGCATCTATGTCTGGTAGACCCTTCTTCCACTTTACCAAGTAGTCTATATAGGTCTTCTTCCTTGTCTTCTTGACCAACTTAGAATCCAAAATATTTTTTGAATGAAGTGGTTGTCTAGGTGGTAGATCCTTGATCCATTATGCATTTCCATCAATATCCTTCATTACATCATTTTCACCTGCATCTTGTTTGAAAAGGGTGAGATTAGAAACATTAAATATAGGATAAATTGATATGTTCAAATGTATTCTCTCCAAATTTATGCAATATATAATAGGGTCCAATCTTCCTCATCTATAATTTGGGTGTTCCCTTGGTAGTCTTTCTTTGTTTAGATGAGCCCATACTTGATCTCCTTATTTGAATGAAAAATATCTCTTTTTCTTGTCTTTTTGTTGTTTATATTTTTGAGTATTCTAATTTAGAGTATCGCTCACTTGATCTCAAATTTAGTTGATCCATGCTGAGTGCTCTTCACCTTGTGCATTGGTTTTGAACTAACTTAGTAAATCTCTTAGTTCAATGACTCCTCTAGGATGGAATCCATAGTTTACTTGAATGGTGTTTTCCCTATTGATGTGTTGACTAATTCATTGAAGTTAACTTCTACTTAGGGAGGATCACATCCCATTTCCCTTCATGTTTCTTTGTTAGAATCCTTAAAAGATTTCCTAATATTCTATTTACTACTTTAGTCTACTCTTTTATTTGTGGATGGTGGGTAGAACTAAAGAAAATATTTGTGCCCAACATTTTCCACAAGGTCCTCCAAAAGTGACCTTGGAATTTCACATCCCTATGTGAAATAATGGATGTTGGTAATTCATGAATCTTGACTACTTCCTTAAAAAAATAATTTAGCAATTTTTGAAGCATTGTTGGAGTAGTTCCAAGGAAAAAAATTGAGTCATTTTACTAGATATGTCTAGAATAACAAAAATGCTATCAAAACCTTGTCTTGTCCTTGGAAGACCTAAGAAAAAATCCATGCTCACACTATCCCATGTCTTGGTTGGAATAAGAAATGGCTGATGAAGACCTTGATGTATCTATACTCCATTTACTCTTTGTCATATGTGCAAGTCTCAACAAAAATTTTGACATTAGTGTGTAATTTGGACCAATAGTAGTTCCTCCTTAAAAGTTCTAGAGTTTTTTCTATCCCAAAATGAACTCTTAACGTGCCACAATACTTCTCTTTGATTAGGTTTTCCCTCATGAAAAATATAGGAATGCAAAGTTGTCCTCCTTTGAATAATAGACCTTTCTATAACAAATATTTAGAATATATTGTGTTATATGGATTAGATAATGTAGAAAAAATCTTATGGAATTCCCCAAATTCTAGATAATCCTTGTATAACTACTTAAGGCCATCAATCCCCATGCTTTGGACTTCAACTTCTTCCACCAAGGTGACTCTCCTACTAAGAGCATCCACTACTTTTTTTGTAGTACCCTTCTTATGTTTGATTGAAAATGTGAAGGCTTGGAGTATCTCAACCCACTTCATGTCTTTGTAACTCAACTTGTCTTGGCTATTTAGGAAGCTTAGTGCATGATTCTCTATATAGAAAATGAGTTCTTTAGGAAGAAACTAGTGCCTCCATTTCTTTAGAGTCCAAATCATAGAATTTAGTTCTAGATCATATGTACTATACTTTTTCTTAGCATTGTTTAGTTTTTCAAAGAAGAAAGCCACTAATCTTCCCTCCTGACTGAGAACTACTCCTATGGAAAGGTTTCTTGCATCAATTTCTACTATGAATATTTTGTTGAAGGTAGGTAGTGCCAAGATTGGATATTGTGCCACCCTACCTTTCTTGTATTCAAATGAATCATCTTCTTGAGTAGTCCATTAAAACTTTGTCTGCTTGCCTCCATTGATAGTATCCAATAGAGTTACACATATGTGACTAAAGTTTTTGACAAATTTCCTATAGAATGTTGCCAATCTATGGAAACTTCTAACTTCCCCTATTGTCTTAGGTCTTGGCCACTAAAGATTAGCTTCAACCTCTTCAAAATCCATCTTCAAGGTACTGTTTGAGATGAGAAAGCCCAAGAATGTCAATTATCTCTACATGAATGCACACTTTTGAAGGTTGATTTCCAACCTTTTTTCATGCAGCCTCTAAAGGACTACTTTCAAATGTTTCTTATATTCTTCTTTGGTTCTTTTTAAAGATCAATATATCATCTAAATGGACCAATAAAGACATTTCTATGAAGTCATGAAGTACTTCATTCATCAACCTCATTAATGTGGTTGGAGTATTGTTAAGGCCAAATAGAATAACGATCCATTCACATAGTTTCTCAGTGATTTTAAATGCAATTTTCCACTCATCATTTAGCCTTTTCTTATCTAGTGATAGCTTAATTTAAGGTCTATCTTCAAAAAAGAGCATGCTACTCCAAGTTGGTCTAATATATATTCAATCCTAGGTATAGGGAATCTATAGCTGATAGTAATTTTGTTGATTTTGCTAGAGTTAGTGCAAATTCTCCATTTTCCATCAATTTTGGGGCCAAAACACTAGGGACTACATAACGGATGAGATTCTTTTCAATGAGTATGATTTTTTTAGATACCTCTACATTTTGATCAAGGGTAAGTTTATATGCAACCTTGTCAGGTAGAGAAGAACCCAGTATGAAGTTAATATGGTGTGAGATGTCCCTCAATGGTGGGAGTTCATCTAGAGTATCTCTTGGAAGTATCCCTTTGTACTTCTATAGTAGATCCTTTACTTCTTTAGACACTTCTTGGGTGACTACTTTCATCTTCATTTCGAGGACTAGGGCATACCCTATTTGATAGTGTTTGATGGTATTTAACATTTCTTGTTCACCTTCCATGACAACTAGTTGTTCTTTGGGTTTTTCCTAGTGAGGGTCAAGGTTGGGAAGAAGATTGTGTTTATGTCCATCTTTGGTGATTTGATATTTGTTAGTGACACCATCGTGTTTGGCCTTAAGGTCATACTTCCATGGATGACCTAATAAAAGATGGTAGATTTCCATGTCTACAATGTCACAAAGGAATCTATCCTTATAATCTTTTATTTGAAAATCTACCCAAGCCTATTCATTTATCAGTGTCCTCTACTCTTTAGTTAGCCAAGATACATGTCAGGGATTAAGGTGGGGTATTCTTTCTATCTTCAATTTATCTACCATTTCTTTATAAACAATATTTTTAGTAGAACCTAAACCAATAGCTACCTTACATACCTTTCAATGGCTTTTGTAGTTGGTCCTGAAGAGAGTTTTCCTTGGTGGAGGCTCCACTAGTAGAGGTGTTTGGATCAATTTCTTCATCATCATGAGACTATCCCCTTCTTCACCAGTAAAATTTTTAACACTTTCATCATCATTATCCTCTTGAACAATTTTAGTTCTTTTTTCTCCTTGGTTGTTTAGCTTCTTAGGACACTTGTTTGTATAGTGGCCCATCTAGTTACAATTTTAGCATTCGATCTACCCATTATTTATTTCACCATTTTTACCTCTTCCATTTCCTCTCTTTCCTTTGTACCCACCTCTCAAACTACTCTCATCTTAGGTATTCTCCTTCAAGTATTTTTCCTTGTGTTCCTCTACCCAAAAGATTTATTTTCCCCTATCATCCTTTCCTTCATTTCTACCATTTTCTTCATTCCTTGTTTTGCACTTTTCTTCAACCTAGAGTACTAATTGTTAGCACTAGTTTATAGTGGTAGGGATTGTCAAACATAATTCATCTTCAATTGAAAGCCTTATTCTTTGCCTATACCTTGCAAGTTTCACACTTTCAACTTCAAAAATTTTGGATTTCATCACAACCTTTTGAAATTCCATAGTTGTAGGCAAGGATGTCTATCTCTTTTTGCCTCAAACTCATCCTCTTTTTATGAATTTGAATTTCATAATCCTCAAGGAAATAGGTCTCTTTTAGAAGAGCCACCATCCTCTTCCATTTGGTAACTAGATTATTTTCATTCTTCATCCCATCAACTTGAGTGAAGTTCCACCATGTGAGTGTAGAGCCCTTGAGTCTAGACTTGGAAATCTTTACCCTTTCTCTCTCAAGGAATTCTTCATAATGAAATAAACTATTTAGGGCATCTACCTAATCTATTGTAGCCTCTAGGTAAATCTTCCCATTGTATGTGGGAAAGTCAAGGTTAACGTCCATGGTTTTCCTCTCCATAGATTTTAGAGTCCTCAGAAGTAGCCTCTAATTAGTAAGACATTCTTCTTCCTCCTACTCAAGGGGTTCTTCATTACTCCCTTATCTGAATTCTTTAGAGTTTTCACTACTTCTATAACAAAGCTCTTCCTTAAGATTATCCATATCTCACCTCATTAACTTCATCTCTTTGTCTCTTTGTTCATCTTGCCTTAATTTTTGGTCTCTCAAGTATTTCGCAATCTCTTCATTGGTCATCCTTTCAAATAACCCTTCTTCATCTTCCCCTTCCATGGTATTGTCAAATTTCTTACCCTAAGGGATCTTAGATCACTCTTATACCACTTGATGTGGAGTTCTCCCTTAAATAGGAAACAATGGTGTGGTATAGCCTTAGATTGCTTCAAGTACCCCAAAATGGAGTCAAGAGAGGTCTCTACACCTTTGAAACAAACTTACCTAAAAAAATGGCCTAGGAACCCAAATGAGCACAACTAGGTCTTAAAGAACAAAATCTAGAAATATATAGTTTATTCCTAAAATTGAAACCTATGAATTTATGTGTAAATTCAAAGGTTCTAAAATACTTAAAAAACTCAAACTACTAGATTTGAATAGTCTACTGTACCCCCAAAGTCTATAGATAGAAAAACACCCGTTTAAGCCTAACTACTAGGGTTAGTGAAGGAAGTAAAAAACTAGATGTTTGATTAGGTTATACCATCAAATATGAAGTTTTTATGGATTTTTAAGGTATCATTATCTACCCTCAAATTAGTTTCATCCATCCCCCAAGTGCGTGGAACACTTCAACACCTATTGTCCTGCACTAGAAACATATAAGTGTTTGGCCTAGGGCTTGCTAGAAAAAGTGGTTTCCTTGCTTTCCATCTCCCATTCTTCAAGGACCATACTATACCACTTACTAAATTTAATTTTACAAAGTGGCATGAGGTTTCCATGATGAGAATGCAAGTTAGGACATTATTTCTAAAACTAGTCACTAACAGGACGGTTGTTCTACACTTGAGAAAGAAGTTTAGATAACTTTAGTTGTAGAGTATTTTAAAAATTTTATACCAATTTCATCCTTCTACTAAGATATTCAAGATTCTAAATCAATCATTGATTTACATGTGGCAGTTTGCACCAATCTGTATACTATGAAAATGTAGTGTTTACAAGAAAAATTGGATCTTTTATTGATTCAAGAATACAAAGCTACATATTTTGTATGTATGTCTTTCACCCTCCTAAAAGGGATATTTGAAGAACTTTCCAAACTAATCCCACTAATTTTTGAAGGTTGTGAGCATTGGGATTGATTAGGTAAAAGTTTGTTCAATATAATGAAAAATGGTCAGCCTTGTCTAGTATCCAGTGTTTGCCGAGCCTACTTGGTCATTGAGGATAATTCCCCCATATGTTCTAAGAATTTTAGTGTTAACTAAGTTTGGAGATATTATAAATTGAGTTGGGTTGGTTAACAAAGAAAAGTAAGTATAAACTCCGCACCAATAATTCTCAAGCATTGTTGAGCTCCCAGATTATGCCGAGCTCCAAGACCATGTTGAGTTGGGTTAGTTAATAAGAAATTCCAAGTGTTATCCAAGTACACATTTTTAGAAGCCTAAGAATGAACCTATCTTATCCTAGGACTAATATATGCCTAATTACCATAGTAAAAAACCCATGGTTTATAAAATGCCAATGGTGACTAGGCCTCATAATTAGGCTTGATTTATTAGATAACTTATTCCTACCTATTAAAAATGTTTCTTAAGCAAAAATGCCTTTGAGTAGAAATCATTTACAGTTAAAATGATAGATGCTTGGGAGAATGGATGGTTGGGTTTTCTTTCACTGATAATCAAGGTTATATTTTTAGTTTATCATACAATTCAAAATAGTAAAAGGTATCTACAACTTTGAATATAGACAAAATTTCCATATCTTCTAGTAATTCAATTTCAAAAGCATTTTCACTATCAAAGTTCCATAGAATCTTATAAATATCAAAATTCTTCATTTTGATCTTTATATAGATACCAACTAAAAATTTATTCTTCTTGAAATGATTCATAGCCTCAACTCCAACTTCAATAGATTTATGTCTCTTGCCTATATCCCCTCTCTGTTGTATCCAAAATTACTCTCCTCAAAGTTCATTTTCACTTCCTCATGTAAAATCTTCATGTAATTTGCATATCCTTAGCTTCAAGAATTATTTTCATTTTAAGGTTCAAATCACTCAATTCAATAGTCCCCTTAGGATTCATTCTAATAGAAATCTCAAGAGGTATCTTCTTAAAGCTCCTATTCACATAATTATTATATGCAAAATCTACTTGTTACAAAATCAGTCCCAATTAGTAGGCTTATCTCTGGCCAAACATTTTGTGTTCACAACTTTAGCTTTTCCATGTGTTTGTGGATGAAATATAGAACTAAAATTCAATTTTGTATTCAAATTCTTCCAAAGAATTCTTACGAAATAAATACTGAACTTATTATCTCTTTCTAGACAATATTTTTACAAAAAACCATGCAATCTTATGACTTCCTTAAAGAATAATCTAGCCAGATGTACTAGATTAGATGTCTTCTTACAAGGAATGAAATGAGATATTTTTGAAAATATTTCAACTAATCAAAAAATAAAATCAAAACATCTATAAGTCCTAGACAAACCAAGAACAAAATTGACATTGGTATCCTCCTAAGACTTATTAGGTACCTAAAATGACAAATACAATCCCACATTTTAACAATTTCCTTTTTCTAGTGAAGAAATAATGCAACTTTTCATCATCTTCTATAGATCCTTATAAATCAATAAACAAAAGTATCTATCTAAAATCATCTTAACTATCTTATAAATTCCAAAGTGTTATGCAAGTCCATTGTTATGCTTCACCTTCATGATGATCTCTCTTGTAGAACATCCAGGTATGCATAATAGAATTCCCTTAAACAAAATATCTTCGTAAATCAAATAATTAGTCCACTTATTTCTCACCATTTGATCTTTATAATATTTCCAAGGTTCTACAAAATTAGGATCAATTTCATAAAAATACTTTAAATCAATGAAACAAGGAACCTAAAATCTTTTTTTTGTCAAAAAAAAAATTGTTCTTCTCAAAGCATCAACAACCTTGTTTGTCTATCCAGTCTTATGGCTCAATGAAAAGGAAAAGTTTTGCAAAATCTCAACTCACTTTAGGTGTCTTAGATTCAATTTATTTTTAATTCTCAAATACTACTAACCTTTATGGTTATTATAAAACAAAATATATATAGGCATCAAATAATATCTCCATTTATAGAAATCTTGAATAATAGCATAAAATTCCTGACCATAAATCAAATATTTTCAATTAGCATCAATCAATTTCTCACTAAAGAATGCTTCAAATCTTCCTTCTTGAGTCAAAATTGCTCCTATAGCACTTCAAAAATCATTACATTCAACTTGAAAAAATTTATTTAAATTAGGTAAATAAATTATAGATAATTATGCAATTTTTGTTTCAACGTTTCAAAATTCTTTTTTTTTTCCATGTGTCCATTTGAATACATTTTTATCTCATCTCATAGCCCAATTATAGCATTAAAAATATAAATGATTTTTTTGATAAACTACCTATAAAAACTTACCAATCCATGAAATGATCTTACCACTCAAACATTCCAAGTGTTAGCATGAATGTTGATGGTACTACATTGTAGGAGTATCCTCAGCATTGAAGTGTATTGATATGTTGCATTCATGACTACATTTTTCATTGATGTCAACATAGCAATAATTTTTTTAAGACTAGAAGAATAGAAGTTGAAGAAGTTTTAGTTGATGCATAGTTGAGGACATTTTCTTGAGGTTGTCTTGATGACACCAGTGTGTGTGATATACACGATTTCACATGTGTGAAGTCTTGTATAGACAATGAGTTGATAGTTTTGTTATAATTGTAAAATAATTAATTATCTTATTTTAATTAATTGGGAAAGCCTCAATGCTGACTCAAGGAATTATTATGAAGATACAGTATAAAGGAAAGTTGTTTTCCTTGCTTATGAAGAATTATTGACTTAGAGGATCAAGTGGAGTGTGAAGTATTAGTGTGAAGTGTGAGAAGGAGCATAATGCTTAGTGAATATGTGTAAGTGATGTAAGGGATCGTTGGATGTCTAGTATGAGATTTGGTTACAAGATCTGAAGAAGTAGAATTCTAGTTGGTAGGATAGTGATAGAGGAAGAAGTACACTTTAGTTCTCATATTCTCCAAGGAATAATACAAAGATCATTTGGATAGTGTGTTCTTTGATCTTAATCTTGAAGCTATTTGGGTAGCAGGTCCAGTTGTCCTCCACAACTCCTAATAGGGTTGAAATCACCTAATAGGGATTCAAAGTCTCCTAATAGGGATTTAAAGTCTCCAAATAGGGACTCATATGTACTAAAAGGTGTAATAGACTCTTAAAATGTATATCCTCTAACAAGTAATAGTTATATTCTAGTACACCATCTTGTGGGTACCATCCTCACTAGGTTTTTCCCTTTGATCAAGGGTTTCCCTTATTAACATATCTGGTGTAAATTATGTATTAGTATCTTATTATGGTTTCACTTAATATTACTCATATGGTTAAGATTGTTTAAAGTTAATAATTATGATAATAGTTCTATAATTGATTCGGTCCCTCCCTACCCCCACCAGTTATATCAATGGACTATAAATTCTAACAATTGGTATCAGAGCATCAGGTCCTTGAAGATATGGCTTAACATATTTAGGAAATCAATAATGAATATGTTCAGGAAGGATAGTCCAAGATTTGATGGGGCCAACTATGATATCTGGAAGAAAAATATGAAGACTCATTTGCTATGAATGGTTCTAGGATATTGGCTTTTGATGAAATCTAAGAAGGAAATTGTTTACGAATCAAAGCTAGAGGAATGTAGTGAGGGAGAAAGAGTTTTTTTCATGTTTTACATGAGAGCCAAAGAATCCCTACTATTAGATCTTCTAATGAATGAATACAATTAGGTAAAGACATATCAAACTTGTCAAGAAATTTGGAAAGAATTAAAAGTTGCAAAAAGAATGAAATTGCAAAATTGGATTTGCACATTTCAAGATGCTAAGATGATGGAATATGATTCCATAAGAAATTATGTTGGTAGAATATCAAAAATTGTTGTAGGTATTCAATCTCTTGGTAGAACTAAATAAGATGATAAGGTTATATGGACGATCTTAAGAAATTTATCACCACCATTCAAGCAAGCACCTTAGATGATTTAGCTACCAATATCCTACACCAAAAATTTCACAAAGGAAACATTGATTGGAAGATTAGAATCTATAGAAATAGAAATGACACAATTTGGAGAATTAGCCAAAGTTGAGACAACTTTCAATGCTTTTAGCATTCAACCTAATCTATCAAGAAGTACAAGTGCAAGAGGATAATTTCCTAGTAGTAGAAAATTTGAAGAAGATAAAAATATTGAAGAAGGAATAGCCCATTTAGTAAGAAAATGAATGATGGGAAGAAAATCTTTAACTATTAGACTTGTGATGAATATGGTCATTATATATCTAAATGTCCTAAAAGAGAGAAAAAGTTTAGAACAAAATTTATGCCTAGAAGAAATAAGGATAGAAATTGTTTATATGTTAATGAGTATGAAGAATTTGATGAAAGAGAATAGAGTGAAAGTGATTATGAATTAGGATGTGTAGCTATCAAGGAAGATGATCTTGATAGGGAAATTAGAGAATAAAGAGTTCTAGTTACCCAAGTTGAGAAGAAACTAGATTGGATAATTAATAGTGGATGTTCACAACACATGCCTAGTGATATGAACAAATTTTTCAAATTAAGAAATCACGATGAAGGTATTGTTATAGTTGGTAACAATGTATCTGATCATATTATAGGGATTGGATCTATTACTCTTGATGGTAAAAGTAATGTTGACTATGTTTACCTTGTTGATGGTTTGAAATATAATTTATTAAGTGTTTGATAGTTGGTAGACAATGAATATCTATTGCAATTCACAAAGAAGACTTGCATCATCAAAGAGAAAGATGGTAAGTTGATTTGTACTAGAACTAGATGAATCCTATTAAAATAACATGCTTGGTTCCAAAGGTTTATAACAATTGGTTATGGCATAGAAGGTTTTGTCATATAAATTTTGATAATATTGTGAAAGTTAGTAGTACATTTGCAATACGTGATATGCCTAAGAATGTTAAGCATACTAATGTTACATACATGGAATGTATTTTGGTTAAGAAGAGGAAAGTATCTTTTCTTACCAAGAAGGTCTCTACTATAGATAAACTAGAGACTATTCATATAGATCTAAGTGGTCTTGTAAGGACTAGAAGATTTTATAGTGAAAGGTACTTTATGATTTTTGTTAATGATGTCACTAGGATGATGTGGGTAGCATTTCTTAAAGAGTAGTTTGAAGCAGTTGAAAAATTCAAGATATTTAAGAATAGAGTTGAAAATTAATCTAGTGTCAAGATTAAGTATTTGAAATCAGATAGAGGAGAAGAGCTCACCTCTAGGGAGTTCAACATGTTCTATGAAGAGAATGGAATCAAAAGAAAATTATCTTCACCTAGAACATCTGAACAAAATGGGATTGCCAAAACAAGGAACAAGTCAATAGAAGAAGTAACAAGAGTGATGTTATTTGAGAATTATGTCTCAAAGACATTTTGGAGAGATGTAGTTGACACTATAGTATACCATCTGAATAGAGCACATGTTAAGAAAGGTATGAGCAATCCACCTTATGAGTTATAGTTTATTCAATCACCATTAGTCAAGTATTTTAGAATATTTGGAAGTAAGTGTTACATGAGGAGAGATGATGATATTGGTAAATTTGATCCTAGAAGTGATGAAGGTATGTTTCCTAGTTACTCCTTGAAAAGTAAAGCATATAGATGTTTCAACTATAGAACAAAGATAATAGTTGAGTTCACAAATGTAAGGATTGATAAAAAGTTTGGTACAAAAGAGAAGATGGTAGATTATAACTTGTATGAAGAAGAGGATAACTCTTGAATTATTAGATAGAATGTTGAAGTTCTTTTTGAGACTAAAAATGACTTGGATAAAGATGTATATATTGAGCATAGAGAAGAACACAGATCTACACCTAGGGAAGAGATGAGAGTTGAGATATCAACTCTTACTTCAAGTAGAAACATGATAAAGAATCACCCTTCAGAGTAGATAATTGGGAGCAAGGATAAAGATGTGATGAAAAGGAGTAGAGTGAATGAGGAATTATGCCTGATTCCTCAAGTGAAACATAAGAGCACAGATGAGGCATGTGAAGATGATCACTAGATGCAAGCAATGAAAGAAGAAATAGATTAGATTGTGAAGAATGAGACATGGGAATTAATTCCTAGACCTAAAGAAAAAAATTTTATAGGAAGTAATTGGGTATTCAAAAATAAGATGAATGAGCAATGAGAAGTTGTGAGAAAAAAGGCCAAACCTATTTGCAAAGGCTACTTAGAACAAGAAGGCATAGATTATGGAGAAACATATGCACATGTGGCAAGAATGTAAGTAGTAAGGATGTTCTTGGCTTATCCAGCAAGCAAGAATTTTAAGGTTTATCAAATGGATGTCAAGTCAACTTTTATGAATGGAGATATTGAAGAAGAATTCTACATTGAGCAACAAGATGGATTCCCTTTGACATAAAATAAAAAATTTGTATGAAAACTAATGAAAGCACTGTATGGTCTACGAAAAGAACCTAGAACCTGTATGAATGGTTGGATAGGTATTTGTCTAAGATTAGACTTATCAAAGGTACAACAAATGGTAATTTGTATTTAAGGAAGATTGACGTGGGTCTATTTATCATTGTAATATTTGTGGATGACATAATATTTGGAGGAAATGATAAAGAAAATGATAAGTTTTCTTAAGAGATGAAAAGTGAATTTGAAATGAGCATGATAGGAGAAATGAAGTTTTACCTAGGATTAAAAATTGCACAAAACAAAGATAGAATATTTATTTTAAAAACTAAGTATCTAAATGATTTTTTGAAAAGATTTTGTTTAGAAAGTTGCAAACCTATTGGTACAGCCATGATAATTGGTCACAAGTTATCTAGTAAAGATAAAACACCTACAATTGAACAATTGAAGTATAGATCTATGATTAGAGAATTGTAATATCTCATTCACACTAGACCAAATATAGAAAATGTAGTTGGGATTATGGAACAATTTCAAGTTGATCCAAAAGAGTATCATTATGCAACAATAAAAAGGATATTCAGATATTTGAAGGATACATCTAATTATGGAATTTGGTATGATAGATCAAGTGATTTCACTTTGTGTGCATATACTAATATAGATTGGGTAGGTAGTATGAATGACAAAAAGAGCACTAGTAGTGGAATATTCTTTCTTGGAAAAAGATTGATTTCTTTGTTGAGCAAGAAAGATGACTACATACCTCAAATTATAGCTAAGGAGTATGTTGCAATAGAAAATAACTAAAATCAAGTTATGTGAATGAAACAAATGTTGAAGGATATTGGGATTGAATTTACATAATCTACTACCATTTATTGTGGTAACATAAGTACAATAAAAATGTCCAAGAATCTAGCATTGCATTCTAAGATAAAGCACATATCCATTAAGTATCATATTTCTAGAGAGAAGGTGACTAAAAAGAAAATAAGGTTAGGGTATGTAAGTACTAATGATAAGATTGTAGATATCTTTATGAAGCCTTTTCCTAAAGATACTTTTGAGTACCTAAGAGGTATGCTAGGGTTTATGCCCCTACCTACTTTAGAGTAGATTATGCAAGTAGTGCATCAGTCCAGTGGTACAAGGCACTATGGTTAGACTAGTTTGAATGCTAATGCTTCCTTAATGGGCGAGTATCTGATATGTACTGAGTCATAAAAGACTCTTAGTAATTGTTACTTGGTATTCAATAGTGTTTTTGGACACCCTAGCTAGTTTATGATCTGAGCAGCTAATTAGCAATAGGTATTGAGATTGAAACCTTTGATATTGATGTCAAAGGGTGAGAGAATGTACATGAAAAAATATTGAGAGAATGTACATAAGAAATGTAAAGAGAAGCACCTATTGGGATGGAAATGGGGGAGAGTTATCTCTTTAGGGAGATTTAGAAAGGTTCACGTAAGTCCATAGAAGGAAGTGTAAGTACACAAAAGGAAGTGTAAGTCCATAGAGGAAGTGTAAGTATGCAAAACAAAGTGTAAGGATGCAGATGCAGTCAAAAAATATTTTAAGTTGTTTACTCTGAAAAAATATTGCCAATTCTAAAGAAGAAGAAGAACAATACAATGTTCTAGAGGATTTTAGATTTGATTAATTACGAGGATTTAAAAAGATGTGCAATAGTAGCAGTAGAGTATAGTTTGGTATTCTTGGAACTTAGACATTTTTCATCTATGTTGCCATCAATGAAAAAGGGGGAGATTTGTCACATGAATTTTGATGATAATACATTGGAGGAGTATCATAAGAATTGAAGTGTATTGAAATGTTGTACTCATGACTATATTTGTCATTGATGTCAACATAGCAGTAATTGTGTCAAGACTGGAAGAATAAAAATCAATAATCTCAAGATATTTAGAAGTTGAAGAAAGCTTAGATGATGCATAGTGGAGGACATGTTACTAAGGTTTCCTTGATGATGTGGTTAAGAGGACTAAGTCTAAGTCAATTTTGTATGGAAGTTACACTTTATTTAATGGAAGTAGTGAAAAAAAAAAAGCATTCGAAAACAAAGTTCTGATGATCTATCACTATCTTTAATCTAAGATGTAATGAAGAGATGTGCAATGACACATTGATAAGGGATATTCATGTGATCATGCCAACATGTGTGTAAGATGTCGTTTCACATGTTTGAAGTCTTGTATAGACTATGAGACAACAATATTGTAATAATTATAAAATAAACAATTATCTTAATTTAATTAATTGGTAAAGCCTCAAGGTCAACTCAAGGAATTATTGTGAAGATATAGTATAGAGGAAAGTTTTTTTCCTTCCTTGTGAAGAAGTCTTGACTTAGAGGATCAAGTGGAGTGTGAAGTATTAGTGTGGAGTGTGAGGAGTAGAATGCTTACTAAATGCATGTAAGTGATCCAAGGAATCATTGGACACACACTATGAGATTTGGGTACAAGAACTAAAGAAGTAGAGGTTTGGTTGATAGGGAACAGATAGAAGAAGAAGTATATTTCAGTTCTATTATTCTTCAAGGAATAGTATCGAGATCATTTGGATAGTGGGTTCTTTGATGTTATCCTAGAAGCTATTTGGGCAATGGGTCAAGTTGTCTTCCACAACTTCTAATAGGGTTGGAATCATATGTACTAAATGTTGTAATGACTATTAACAAGGTCTATTAACAATGAATAGTCTACTATTAATATATAGTCTACTAATAGGGACTCATATGTACTGAATGTTGTAATGACTATTAACAAGGTCTATCTTCTAACAAGGAATATTTATGTTAGTACATCATCTTGTGGGTACCATCCCCACCAAGTTTTTCCCTCTAATCAAGGATTTTTATAGCTAACATATCTAGTGTAAATTGAGTATGAGAATAATGGTGTGGTTTAAATTAGCATTACTTATATGGTTAAAATTGTTTAAATTTAATGATTCTAATAATAGTTGTATAAATAATTCAGCCCCCCTCTTGTCAGTTATATTAGTGGACTATATATTTTAAAACTTAGGTATGCGCCAATAAAGAATAGCTTTTACCTTTTCAAAATCCATCTTCAAATGATTAGCTAAAATGACAAAACCAAGATACATAATTGCTTCCTTCACAAATGATCATTTCTCCAAATTAGTCAATAGTTTCTCTTCTTTCCACTTCTACAATACATGTCTAATATGCTGAAGATTTTTTCTTTAATTTTATTAAATATTAAAATGGCATCAAGATGTACAATTACAAACTTACTCAAAAATTTCTTCAGAACCTCATTCATTACTTTCATAAAAGTACTAGGTGCATTAGTTAAACCAAATGACATAACCAACCACTCATACAAACCTTCATTAGTATTAAAAGAGGTTTTCCATTCATCCCCTTCTCTAATTATGATTTGATGATAGCCACTTTTCAAATTTAATTTTGTAAAATTCTTCTCTCCACTCAAGTTGTCCATTATGTCATCCATCATAGGCAATGTAAATCTATATTTTACTATTATATTATCTATAGCTGTAGAATCAATGCAAATTCTCTATTCTCCATTACTATTATGTGCTAGCAAAACAAACTCTATAGAATGACTAAAACATTCGCTAATGAAATTGTTCTTAAGAAACTCTTGCACTTGTATACTCAATTTTATTTTTATATTAGGTTTTAATCTATCTCATGGTATATTAGGTAAACTAGATCTAGGCATCAAATCCATACAATGAGTTTGTGAGGCCTCACCCTAACCCATCATAAGATAGATACTATGTTTCCATACATATATTTTGATACTTGATGGACAGTAAATTTTGCTACTTACCCAATGATATTTACCTTGTGATTTTCCATTATGGTATGTATCAGGATTTAATTGGCATAGTCAATGAATTAATGGATGTTTAATTAGTACTTCACTATTATGATAGAAAATGGATTTTTTTTGTGATTCAAGTGCTTAAATTTATCTTGCTAAGAAGTCAGTAATATGCATTTTTTTGAGTTTCAATGATTAAATGTGTGTAAGCAAATGATGGAGAATAGGAAGTTAATTATGAAATATGTTATATGTGAATTGTAGAATAATGAAATTATCATCTATATTTACTTTCATATGTATTTTATATGTGACTTTTGATTGGATTATTGATGCTCAAGTTTAGTGTGCGGGAAAGGAACCATGGAAATATAACAGGGAAACAAGGTATAAACACATGTTAATAAGACACTACCAAGGTGAATCGTTAGAAGATTCACAAACCTCATTGTGATGTGCTTATTTTGTAAATGTGTGATGTATGTGTGTAGTATGTATTTCATGAGTAGATTCAGAACATGTCATGTGTGATGTATAGTAAATTTTTTGTGTGTCACTTGACACTTGTACTCGTAATGTGAAAATGACATGTTCTCTAAAGATGGATCATGTAGCCACCTTATCTCAAGTAGAATTCCTTGATTGAAAATTAGACTTAATTGCCTTGATGTAGTAAAGGAAGTGAGGGTTACCCCATAAGAAATTTGGAATTGTACTTTACCTAGCATTGAGAGGCCCAAAAGTAGCTTTAAGTTGAATTTGTGATGAAAATAAACCCTACCAATTGATAATACTTTAAGTTAGGGTGCTAATTGTGACCACTAGGGTGCCTAGAGGACCTATTATATTGAATCCAAAAATACAAGTCATATATAGGAGCATGGCCAAACTAGAAACCCACTTACCCACTCTCTAACTTTAGAGAAATTTAGGATTTGGACGAAGAGGATAAGGAGCTCTACTACAACTTCCATTGCTATTACTTGGAGTAAGGTTGGTACCCATGATCCACGGTGTCTCCTCATTTCATAATAGACTTGATATGGTGTTTCTTCATTGCATTGTAGATTTTTTATGGAGTAGATGTGTTTTTGTGAATAATCTTGTTATATGTGTGTTGAATGTGAGAAGTTTTATGAGGATTTATTTCTTGAATCTTGTTTTGTTCATGTTGATTGTTTGTATAAAATGGGTGTGAAGCATCACTCACCCTTGGGAGGGAAGAGATGCTTAGGTGAATGCGTTATTTGGGCTCACCCATGTAGTTGAGAAAACTCTCCCATGTGTGGAGATGATTTTGATGTGTTTCAATGGAGTATGGACTTCATGATTACTTGCATTCTTGGGAGGTATAAGGAGGTGTATGAGAAGGAAGAAATTGTTGAGACTTGAAAGGGCATGTTACTTATAAGAATATGTGAATATATGTGATTCATGGATTTGAAATTCTCCTCATGGAGAGAGCCCACCTTCACCCTATATATTGATTCTATGGTATAATCTATGTACAAGCCTTGGGATGGGTTGTAGTGTCTTGTGTTGAATTGTGTTGTTATAGTTTGCATGGTATGTGAATGTGAAGGTGTGTAGCTATTTGTACCTTGTTTCCCCAAGCTTGGTGGGTCCCTCCTTGAGGCCTAGGTTGGGACGTGAGCCTCCATGGTTCCCCATTTTGTCTCTCTTTTGTAGGTTTTTACTTGATGATCCTGGAAGCTTGAAGCTCATGTAGTTTTTCCCATTTCATAGGAGAAGAGGACACTATTATTTTTGTATCAAAATGGAGGGCAAATCCAACTTGTTATGTGATTATATTGTGTTGGGAGAATGTTGTCTTGTTCTATTCCATTTTTCAATGGAGAGATTGTGAGTCATCTATGTAGTAAGAAAAGATATTTCTATTGTGTATATTTCAGAATAATGTCTTCACCACCTTATGTTCATGTATGACAAGAATTTAGTATGGAAGGAATGAAAGAACTTTGAAAGAAATTTATGTTGAATTATAATTTTAGTTTCATTTCTGGTATATGAACATGTTGAAGGAAAAAATTAAGTGTCATGGTAGACATTAGAAGGATGAATAGGAGATTATAGTTTTGTTATTCTTATTTCCTCATGTCTCATATGAATAACATAGATGCATTTGTGTTTAATCTCGAATCATATCAAGTGTAAAATTTGTAGCTAAATGATAATAAATTTGTAGACATGATGATTAATTCACAATAAAATTTGAATAATGGAAGTTCATGAAGTTACAAGTAAAATATTGTATTGTGTCTCATGCAAAAGTATCTTGCAATTTAATTTGATAGTATTAAGGCATTTGTCATATTTCAATCATAGATTTCACTATATGGAATGAGCTTTGAAATTCATAATACAAGTTCAAATTAAGTTAGCTCAATTTATGAGTAACCATAGAAGAAATTGTAAAGAAAATAAGGCAATAAGCTACAAAAAAAAAAAAAGTGTCTGAAGATGCATATTCTTTTCTAGAAAATGTATGAGCAAAATCAAATAAGATCCTTGCTAATATAGGCCAATAAAATAATAGGCCCTAAATAATATAATAAAATTTGAAATATTATGGGTGAGAAATAATAATTTTTAAATCTCCCTTCATTAATAACAGGATAGTCCCATCAAAAAAAAAATTTTAAATGAACTTAAACTTTGTAAGTTTCAAGGGGGAGGGGCGGGTAGGAAGGACAACTCCTCTCACCTTCTCAACCTATCAGCCTTACCTTTATGGGGGTATTTAATGCTTGGGAGGAACCATGGGAGGTATGCCACCCCCTTTCCACTCTCTTTCCACCTACCACCCTTACTCCCTAGGCACCAAAGTGGAGAGGGACCCATAAAAATGGAAAAGGGACTTTGCAAGTCTTATTAAACAACTCCTTTTCAAAGCTTAACTTGCCTAGGTAAGTACATGTGCTTGGAAGTTGGGGAAGAAGTGGGTGACATTGGAGAATGCTCCATGTCAGCCCCTTACCAATAAGATCTTAGGTGTCAGACCCCCCCTTGTTTAAAGTGCATCAAGGAAATGATTAAATCCTTGGTCATAAGGTTTAGTGGAGGAAGTTGTAATGGGCACGTGACCCTAGGTTTCCTTGAGAATTTGATTTGAGGGGGGCGGGGGGGGGGGGGGGGAGGATATATCATATTGAGTATTAGTTAGATGTGTGGGGCATAGGAATATAGGAAGGTAATGTAATTTGTCTTTTTTTTTAAGTATTTTTTTTATTAATGTCTTGTGTTGGTGCTCAAAATTGAAGGCCCAATTTTGAGCACCATTGAGAAAATCAAGCCCTATAAATGCTTTTTGATGAATTTGTACAAGGCTATACCTTTGAGGCATAAGAGGTGTTTAATGTTTCTAACACCTTTCATTCAGTGCATCTACTTGTTCCATGGAGTTAAATCGTCATTCCAAGCCATTTCATTATGTTTTGAGTAATTGTCAAATCTGCATTTTCACCTAAGTGTCAAATAGTGATAGGAGGCCATGTTTGCAAGTGAATATCTTACACCTAGTAATGTGTCATGACATGCCACTTTGGGAATATCTAGTGTCCATACCTAAGAACCTATGTTTCAGATTTTGAGTTTTTTTGAATCCATTTGACTAGGTTTTGAATTCCTCAAAGTTGGTTAGTTATCAATGTCATGCTGATATGAAATGTTCAGAATTCTAGAAGGCCCTATTTGATGAGTTATAACTCTGACCCAATTGACCAAAATGCTAAAATTCCTTTTGTGTTGCATTTTAGAGGTTAGAGATCTACTATGTTTCAAATTTGAGCATATGAAAAACCAATTTGATCAGTTTTCAAACACAATTCCAAACACAATTTCTAACTTTTCACTAGTGTCAGCATATGCAAATTTGTCAGTACCTCTGTTCGGGATGTCATAACTTGAAATTTGTGATACGTGAGATGAAATGGATTGTACCATTGTGTTGCACTCTAAAAATATTTTAAGTGTGCTAGTTTGGAAGATTTGACTAATCCATCTGCGTACTTTTCCAGGTCAATTCCATTTGCACAAAATGCTTTCTACCAGTGTTTCTAGTCATCAAATTTTGAGTAGCCCTCTTTGACCACCTACAATTTGTGTATTGTTATTCTTCATGAGCCCAAATCCCAAATTTATATTCTCCTAACGACATAAATCAACATCCCAATTTTTGTCTCCTCAAGTGTTAGTTTACCCAGTTTTTGAAGCCAAATCCAAATGCAATTTATTATTTTGCTTGTAGGAGGTTGTAGGAGGTCAACTTTGACAGTCAATATCTTTTGACCATGAATTCTTCATGAGATGAGATTCAAAACTCTGCAACTTTGTAAAATAGAGAATCAATATGTTCAATTTTAGAGCCCGATCAAAGGTTTGGGTCAATTTTTAAGGCCAACCAATGGACCTCCTAGCACGAAATTGACAAGTTGACATAAAGTCATAAAATGACCTTTTAATGAAAAATTATTGGTCAAATTTGTTTCAAATCAGCACTGGAGGATGAATAAGTGAGTTTTGTAGTTCAGTTGTTTGAAAACAATTTTTTTTAGCTGGACCCACTTTGGGGCCTGACAAATTGCATCAAGTTGATAGGTATGCAGGATGGTGCATATTTTGTGAGATTGAAACAACTATGACTCATTAAATGTTATTATCTAATTGATTGTTATCAGTTGGATGATGTTTTAACTCATGAGGAAAGGGTTATTTGTAATAAAGTTAGGGAAGTTGTGCACCAGATGAAACCATTTTCTGTGCAATGGTTCACGATTATGGTCAGGCTAAAATGGAAAATGAAGCAGTACATGTATTGGATGTAATGGAAGAGCTTGGATGTGTGCCAAATATTATAGTTTATAATTCAATTTTGAATGTTCTTTTTAAGAATGATTTTTATGTTGCAAAACATTTTTTTAGAAACACAATGATTAGCTCTAGCATCAAACCAATGCATACACTTTTGGTATACTAACAAAAGAACTTTGTCTACTTGACCACATTTGGGAGGAATTTAGATTGCTTGAGTTAATGAGGCATTAGGGATGTGAACCAAGTAAAGTTACATACCATACATTGATAAGTGGACTTTGTAGAATGGGAGAACTAAGAGAGGCACTAGAGCTTCTTGAAAGTGGAGTAGCAAGGGGATACTTTCCTGATGTAATTACAATAATAAAGTGGATAGATGCACTATGTGGGGAGGGTCATAGTAGACCTGTGCAAAGGTGGAAGCCATAGCCTTTGAGGTGGAAGCTGTGGAGCAAAGAGGAGTATTCATGGTAGGAAGTAGTCACCATAGTAAAGGACGTTCACAAAAAATATAAGCAAAGGCAAGATTGATGAAAAGAGAGCACAAAACGTTGGCAAGTGGATGATCTAGAGTAGAGGTCGTCAGCCTTTTGAAATGCTTAGTTGATGGTGTACACTTGTTATGTTTTCCTACATTCCCCATTGTAAATGAAGAAACATGCTTGGAGATGATAGAAAAATGCAAAGAAGGTTCTCATGTGCCATATAAAGATAGTAAGTTGATTTGTCTCTTGTAGAATAAACTTGGAGTCAAGTAGCTAGGGTTTCTTAGTGAGGGAAGTTTCTTGATGCTTTCATAGAGATTGGACATAGAACCAACTCTTGTGATCGATTCAAATTTAGAGAACAATCAAGACAGACCTGATGGGCATAGAAGGAAAGTTAAATTGGGAACTAGCAAACTCTTTACCTAAACCACAGAGTTTCATACTCAATTTTCAAAAGGGGCTCCATGCGATATAAAAAAGACACAACATTCAAAGGAAAAGGACACCATCAAAGTTGCCGTCATAGGTAAAAGAAGCTAGAACATGTGAATAGTAGGGGCAGAGCATAGGAGAAAAAGCTACACATAACAAAGGAATCAAAGAAAAGACCATTGTGCTATGTTGAAATGGAGAAAGCTACAGATGTATGAATAAAAGGAGGCAGAAATATTTGCAAGTGTACATCAATAAGAGAACATGCAGGGAAGTAAGAGGCATAAGCATTGACACACCAAAGATAAATCACAACAAAAAATAGAGGAGCCCTTCACCATTAAAAAGCACAGACCAAGAAGCCACCATAACAAAGTCCACACTGAATCATAAGCAAGACATGTGAGTAAAGAAAGAAGCCCATATGTGTTGTAAAGAGAGAAACACAAAAGATACAAAGGGACTCACATAGGAGGTAGAGTGAATAAGACATCCCATGCATTGAAAAGAGGGAAGTAACACAAAAATAATGAAAGCTTTGTTAGAGGTAGAGAGCAACTGCCAATATGAGAAAAGTGTCCATGCCTTGTGAAAAAGGAGAAACCATGATAGGAGCATCTAGTGTTGGGAGGATCCATAGGTTTAAAGAATAGAAACCATGCATGAGAAAAGTGCATTATGTGAAAAGAAATATATCACATTGTCTATATAGTGGAGTTTTAAGTTCTTTAAATACAAATGTACTCAACTAGATAGAGTCAACAAGAGAAGCTACTTTTGTGAAAGCCAAAGCCTATGTGGTGGGCCCATCCCATGCTTAGTTGGAGGTAATGAAAAGTCATAAATTTTGAACGAATGTTCATACAAAAATTGATAATGTCAACATGGAAGCTCGATTACCAAAAAATTCCAAAATTTGGTGATTCATTATATTCCCACCGAGAAATGCTGAGGTTTTTTGGTAGTGACATAGTGAATCACCAAAAAACCTAAAAATCTGGCAAGAGAGTGATGGATACCATGTGGCAATGATGTGGTAGTGTCAATGAGTTATTGAATGACAAGTGGCAACCCAAGAATAGATTAGAGGAGGACATTTTGTATGTAGACTATGAATAAGATGCTGACATGGAATTAGATGAAAAAGATCATGACACGTGGTGGATCATGTGGTATTTGGTATGTCAGTAACCAAAGTTGCTCACCAGTTAAATATAGCAACATAGAGAATGCAATGAGGTGGCAGTGACATGGAAATAGGAAGGCCCAGAGGTGATGATGTGGCACCAGCTATATAAGAAGTGAGCTAATAAAAGATCAACACGTGGAAAATGGTCAAAGGAAGGTTGATTCAGAATTCATGGGTAAGGAAAAATTCAAGAATGATTTTAAATCAATTATTTCAAATGCTTTTGAAAAGACATTCCCGTACCTAGTTTTTTAAATCTAAAAGGATTTATGATAAAGTTTGAACTTTACAAATGAACAATTTTTTGAAAGTTTCAAATGCTATTCAAGCCATGAGATAGAGGCCTAAACTTCAAATGGCCATAATTTGGGCTATTTTTATCAAAAATGGGCACTCCAATATACTACCAAAAATTGGGAAGAGATGAACTTTTTGAATATGAGGTCAGTTTTTGCACAAGTGCTCACCAGTTTACTCTGTAAGATAATTTGTGATTCCTGGGGCATTCTTAGCATAATAGGAAAAACTTGTCACTGATCATCAGAATTGGTTAGACGGTAGATGTAAATGCTTGCTGTGATGTGAAAGTGAACAAAATCAATTTTGAGAGGTTTTCTTGTATTCTAGAGGCTTTTCAACTGATTTTTACTTTTACCGTGAGTTCATTTTGGCATCAAAATTAGTTATGATGTAAAACTGGATGCCTTAGATATTTCAGGCTTTTGCAAACCAAATGATGATGATTTTGATTCTAGCAATTAAGGAGAGAACATAGAGAGATTCCTTTTAGCTTCTTGAGGGAGAATTCTGAAGGGACACATGTTAATTGCAAATTCAATCAAGGAATTTCCCTCTTGATACATATTCTCTCTTCTTCTCTAAAAAAAGTTGTTGGTTGGTTTTCAATTTCTAGTTCTAGGAGCTCTACTTAGGTGGTGAAAGCCACACACCTAGCATTCTTTATTGTATTGAACAAAAATTTATGTTTTATGCAAATAGTTCTGATTTGTTAGGTGATTTTGTGAGTCATTCTTGTACATCTTTCATGTATTTGTTTTCAAGGAGAATGAATAAAGCACAAAAAAAGGGTTTTAAATTTAGTCTGAATCTTGTCTCCTAGTCATGGATTTGTAATCTTTTCTAGTTTGAGAATAAAGAGCATGAATTAGGTTGCATTTTTTTTAAGGATGTATGTGATTGAAATGTCTTTCTTATGGAATAAAGAGCCATGTAATTTCTTGGTGTTTATCACAGGGTTTGTAGATTTTGTGATGGGATTGTCTAAGTATGAGATTCATATTGATGCAGATGTCTATTCACAAGGTGAAAGATAGATCAAGGATCTCGATGTAGGTGTTATGTCAAAGATTTGAATGAGATGTATGGTTGTAATTCATGTAATTTCTCAATAGATAAGGCACTGATCAGAGATAGGATGATTAAGTTTTGTTGCTCATACCTAGGTCTTGTTGTTATGAACATATTAAATCAATTTTTTCTTTTATGTTGAAAGTTATTCAAAGTTTAACCCTCACTTATCTTACTGGTTTCATGAGTCATGTTATTAGTTGTTTCATGCTTGTGATTTATGGGTTAAGAATAGAAGATTTAGGGGTTTGATTTATTTTTCTAGATCCTAATTATGGTTATTGCACTAGTCACATAACCAAATCTTAAGAAGTTCACTCGCCTAGGTTTTGCAGAGCCTGACATGAAGAAGGAGTGTAGCTTTATAGTTGGCCTGAGTTATTGGTGAATTGTGTCCATTATTGGAGATAGCTACCCATAGACATAATCTTACCTTGTATACTTGGTTATTAAAAAATTGTTGAATTAGGAGCCAATGAAATGGTGACTCTACTAGGGAGTTGCATACAGAAAGAACCAAATTCTCTGGCATGAAATAGATCATATATAGCAAGAGGTGTTTCTTATATCCTTGCTAAAGTTTCATGTTCCCTAGTTATGCCTTATTCATTGACAATAGAAGTTTGATTGAATTGAATAATTTGTAGTATCAAAGTCATCTGGCATTTTGATATGTTACTGGCAGAAGTTTAGAGTTAATGTCATGTTCTTTGACATTATCAAGAGTATTGAATTTCTAAGTGTTGTAGAAAATTTCAAATACCAGTTGTAAATTCTAGACTAGCTTGTTAGGTTTTACAAGTTTGGTAAATCTTTTCTCACTAAGTGAGTGGTGACTCAAAGTCAAATCTCTGAACTGGTACATTTTGAGATTCATGGTATGATTAAAAAATATGGGAGTTGGAAAGAATTTTGAAATATTTTATCTATGGTTCTTGGCAATGGTTGAAGAAACTATGTGGTGTTCAGTTGCAAAGAGATACTAAATTGTAGAATAAATCTAGATATGTTGTTGTTTCTAGCATCAAAGTTGTTTACAGCCACCACAGTTCAAGTATTTCCATTTTCATGAGATGTTTTTGCATGAAAATAATATTATTCAAAGGTATTCTCCATTTGGTGATCAACACTATACATAGGAGAATTTGTTTGATAAGTTTTCATATTCCTAAATTCAGATTTTGAAAAGAATATGGTTGAGTATGAAAACTAGTAGGGAGAGAAAATATCTACTAGGGATGAAATAAGGTTACCATTAAGAGTATCCCAGAGTTTTTCTATTTTCTGTTTGGGGAAGAGTCTCATAAGAATAATAATTTGAAATTTGTTTTTAGATTTGAAAGTATATTACCTAGAGTTTGTTGTTGGTCACATGTTTCTGAAAAATATGTGTGACTTTTCTATGAGGAATGCTTAGAATCTGGTGATGTTTCAACAAAAGACTAGTGATTAAATTTTATGTCCTCTCAAAAGGTGGTGGCAAGTCTGTGTTTGAAAGAACCTGAGATGTGAAGCTTTGTTTCAGATTTTAGTCAGCTAGGAAGTAACGAACAACATTCAGCAAAGACATTCCAGGTATTCTCCATTCAGTGTTTTGTGTGTTCACATGGTCCTTATTGAATGATTTTTTCATTAGAAGAAGGATAGATGTGTGAATAATGTCAGATCAGTTAAGTGATAAGAGAAGGTTACTTATAATTAAATAGATTTTATATTACTAGTTTTGAAAATTACCAAATGTATGAGTAGAAAGGTTGCAACTAGCAATGGATATTCATATGAATTATTTTATCAAAGGATACGTGCCATTTTGTTATGATGGCATAACTAGTTTTCCAAATGTGATTCCTAATGGAATCTGAGGGTATTTGCTAGATTTTGATAGGAACCAGTCTTGGTTAGGAAAGAAGCATGTCAATTTTTTTTTTGACTTGATATATGACTTTGATGTGTGCCATGAAGATCTATGGATGTGATTTTTTGTGCAGACTCTGAAAGGAGATGAAAGAGATTGGTTCTCATGCTTGCCTGTAGCTTCAATTTCTTCATGGGATGAGTTAAGTTTGTCTTTCATTGAATAATTTCATGGATGGGTAGATATAAAATTGATGTCAGATAGACTAATGGAAATTCAAATTGAACAAGATGAGTTGATCCCAAGATTTAATAGCAGATTTTCCAAAACATTAATGGATATTCCTCAAAATTGTAAACCCCATGATCAAATTTGTTTACTTATTTATTTGGGCACATTGGACCAGAAGATGGGTTTCTTGCTAAGGGATAAACAACCACAAAGTCTATATCAAGCTTTTGAAATTGCAATGGATGTTGAATGCAATTTAAAATATGGAATTATAAGAAGGTGTACCTTTGCTGTTGTAAAAAATCTTGCTAAAATTTCAGAATTATAAACATGTGTGAATGAAGACCCTTTGTTGCAAAGAGGAGTTGATTCTTTTATTGCTGAAAATAATGCATATGTTTATAGTACTATAGCAGAAAAACATAAAGTTATTCCACTTGATGAATTATGCATGCAAGATATAAATTCAATTGTTTCTTTTCCTACTGATAATATGCCTCTTGTTTAAAATGTTGGAAACTATGAAGAGAAATGGTATTCATCTCAGTATGAGGAAAAAGAAGCTGAAAGTTATTTGTCAAGTGATGAAGGTGAACTTGTTGATCTAACATATTGTGAAGAAGCATCATATGAAGCTAATGATGAGAGTTGTTACTTGAGTCAAGAAAAGGACAGTCATAGTGTATGTTCATCTTCATGTGAATCAGATGCAAGTTGTGAAGAAGAAAGGAATGACAAAAGTTGCCACTCTTATGAAAGAAAACGCACAAGTTCTTTCTCTAAATCTGAAAGTGAAATTTCATTTCAGAATTGTACCAGTCAGCTTGAGTTTGAAAGTTGTGAAGAAAGGTTGTATACACAATATGAGGATAAATAGGTTGTTTATAAGAATGGATTGCCTAATTGTGTAGAAGAATGTCTTGAGGATGCAAGTAGTGATAATCAATAGTATACAACTGATTCTAAGATTAAAGCATCAACACCTATTGGTAAGATGAATATAGGTTTTTTTGCAAGACATCTAAGTTACCTTGATGAAGACAATGAGAAAAATATGGATTTAGTTTCTACATGCTTCATTGATGGAGTGGATTTTGAGTCTTCATATGGTTCTGATTTTTCTTCACATGCTGAAAGTCTTAACGAAAATGAAACAGGTAGTGGTTTTAAAGTGTACACTAATGCTTTATATGATGAAGATCTTGATGATGATCAGCTTATGTTTTGTTGAAATGTTCAACGAGGATCATTAGATGGAGTTATTAACCCATTGTTTGAAGAAGACATGGAACTTTCAGATTTAATTGAGGATGGGTTTAATGATGATACCTTTTCTTACTACTACAAGAGATCAGATGTATCTTCTTTTAGATGTGATGGTGAAAGTATTGATGAGATTGTATCTCATGAGATTGAGGACAAGGTGTTCCACAAAGTTGTTGAAAATAAGAATGCACCTTGTAATGAATTTTATGATGAACTTTATATTATGAAGACTAATTTGTTTGTTAATTGTGAAGAACCATTTGAAGATTATAGAATAGTTTTAGATTCTAATATTGATGACATGTGTGAGTACAAGTCAGAGTGTTCATTTGAGTGCAATCCGGCTATGCATAAGGATACACATTTGCAAGGTATGTGTTATCCCTTTCATCATGTTGAATATGAAGCCTTCATATTCAAGAATGATAGCATGCATGAGTCATTAAATGAAGAGAAGTTTTAGTTTGAGTCTCATATTTTTAAGCATGTTGATCATAACTTTCATAATGAGCAAGTGATTGAGAATGAAGCTAGCTTTTCTATGCATTATGAAAGTGACGATATAGATTTCATTTTGCCAAGTGAGTTGTTTCAAGATATTGATTTGACTGGAAAAATTGATATGAGTGATAATTTTAGCTTACCTCTTGATGAAAGGAATAAAAATCAGGTTTATGATAGAGGTGAAAATTTTTGTTAAAGTTTGGTGGCCTGGGTCATCGCTTGTACATAACTTTCAATAAGTTGTTGAAGAGAAATTTTTTTGCTATTTTGAGAGTGGTCTACTTCTTCTAGAGATTTGAATCCTTGCCATACCCACAAGGAGCATGCAGCCCCAAACAGAGCCACTGTTGGCGCTCAAAATTGAACGCTCGATTTTGAGCACCATTGAGAAAATCAAGCCATATAAATGTTTTTTGATGAGTTTGTACCTGGTTGTACCTTTGAGGCCCATGATGTATTTAATGTTTCTAACACCATTCATTCAATGCATCTATGTATTCCATGAAGTTAAATTGTCATTTTGAGCCATTTCATGAAGTCTCCTTTTGAGTAACTGTCAAATCTGCATTTTCACATAATTGTCAAATAGCAATAGGAGGCCATGTTTGCAAGTGAATATCTCACACCCAATAATGAGTCATGACTCACCACATTGGTAATGTCTAGTTTCCATACCTAAGAACCTATGTTTCAAATTTTGAGTTGTTTTGAATCCGTTTGACTAGGTTTTGAAATCCCTCAAATTTGGTCAGTTAGCAATATCATGCTGATATGAAATGTTCAAAATTCTAGAAGGCCCTATTTGACAAGTTATAACTCTAACCTAGTTGACCAAAATGCTAAAATTCCTTTTGTGTTGCATTGTAGAGGTCAGAGACCTACTATTTTTCAAATTTGAGCTTATGATGAATCTGTTTGATCAGTTTTCAAATGCAATTCTAAACACAATTTGTAACATTTCACTGGTGTCAGCACATGCAAATTTGTCAATACCCCTATTTGGGATGTTATAACTTGAAATATATGATAGGTGAGATCAAATGGATTGTACTATTGTGCTACACTCTAAAACTACTTTAAGTGTGCCAGTTTGCAAGCTTTGATGAATCCATTTGCACACATTTCCAAGTGAAGTCCATTTGCAAAAAATACTTTTCTGCCAATGTTTCTAGTCATCAAATACTAAGTACCACACTTTGACCGCTTGCCATTTGCGTCCTGTTATTCCTCATGAGCCCAAATCCTAGATTTATACCCTCCTCATGATAGTAAATCAACATCCCAGTTTTTGTTTCCTCAAGTGTTAGTTTACCCAATTTTTGAAGCCAAATCCAAATGCAATTTGTTGTTTTCTAACATGTTTGCTTGCAGACAGTTTTGGGAGGTCAACTTTTTCAGTCAATATCTTTTGACCCTGAATTCTTCATGAGATGAGATTCAACATGGTGCAAATTTGCAAAACAAAGAATCAGTATGTTTGATTTTAGAGCCTGATCAAAGGTTTGGGTCAATTTTTAAGATCGACCAATGGACATCGTAGCACGAAATTGACAAGTTGAAATAAAGTGATAAAATGAGTTTTAAATGGAAAATCATTGGTTGAATTTGTTTCAAATCAGTGTTGGAGGATGAATAAGTTAGTTTTGCAGTTCAGTTGTTTGAAAACAACTTTTTTTTAGCCAGACCCACTTTGGGGCCCAACTAATTGCATCAAGCTGATAGGTATGCGGTATTGTGCATACTTTGTGAGATTGAAATAATTGTGACTCATTGAATGTTAGTAATTGATTGATCAGTATTAGTTGGATGATCTTTTAGTTCATGAAGAAAGGGTTATTCATAATAAAGTTAGGGAAGATGTGCACCAGATGAAACCATTTTATGTATAATGGTTCACGATTATGATTAGGCTAAAATGGAAAATGAAGCAGTACATGTATTGGATGTAATAGAAGAGCTGAGATGCATGCCAAATATTAAATTTTATAATGCAATTCTGAATGTTTTTGTTAAGCACAATTTTTATGTTGCAAAATATTTCTTTAGAAACACAATGATGAGCTTTGGGATCAAACCAAATGTATACACTTTTGGTATACTGATGAAAGCACTTTGTCTGCTTGACTAAATTTTGGAGGCATTTAGATTACTTGAGTCAACGAGGCATTAGGGATGTGAACCAAGTAAAGTTACATACCATACATTGATAAGTGGACTTTGTAGAATGGGAGAACTAAGAGAGGCACTAGATTTTGTTGAAAATGGAGTAGCAAGGGGGTAATTTCCTAATGTAATTAAAATAATAAAGTGGATCGATGCACTATGTGGGGAGGCTCATGGTAGACCCATGCAAAGGTGGAAGTCACAGCCTTCAAGGTGGAAACCATGGACCAAAGAGAAGCATTCATGGTAGGAAGTAGTTGCCATAGTAAAGGATGTCCACAATAGATATAAACAAAGGGAAGATTGCTAGAAAGAGAGCATAAAATTGTGGCAGGTCGACGATCTAGAGTACAGGTTGTTAGAATTTTGAAATGCTTAGTCGATGGTGTACACTTGTTATGTTGTGCTATATTGCCCTTTGTAAGTGAGGAAACATGCTTGGAGATGATAGAAGAATGCAAAGAAGGTTCTCATGTGCCATATAAGGATAGTAAATTGATTCATCTCTTGCAGAATAAAATTGGAGTCAGGTGGCTAGGATTTGTCGATGAGGGAAGCTTTTTGATTCTTTCATAGAGATTGGAGATAGACCCAACTCTTATGACTGATTCTGATTTAGAGAAGAATCAAGGATAGACCTGATGGGCATAGAAGGAAAGTTAAATTGAAAACTAGGAAACTCTTTACCTGAGCCATAGAGTTTGATACTCAGATTTAAAAATGGGCTCCATGTGATAGAAAAAAGGCACACAAAATTCAAAGGAAAAGGACACCATCAAATCTGGCCTCACAGGTAAAAGAAGCCAAAATACATGAGTGGCAGGGGTAGAGCATAGGAGAAAAAGCCACATGTAACAAAGGTGTCAAAGCAAAGACCATAATGCTATGTTGAAATGGAGAAAGTTGCAGATGCATGAATAAAAGGAGGTAGAAAACTTTGCAAGCATACATCAATAAGACAACATGCAGGGAAGTAAGAGGCATAAGAATTGATACGTTACCGATAAATCATAGCAAAAAATAGAGGAGCCCTTCACCATTAAAAACTATAAACCAAGAAACCACCACAATGGAGTCCATGCTAAATCATAAGCAAGACACTTGAGTAAAGTAGGAAGCCCATGTGTGTTGCAAAGACAACAATGTGAAAGCTATAGAGGGACTCATGCAGGAGGGAGAGTGAATTGGACATCCCAAGCATTGAAAAGAGGAAAGTAACATGAAAACAGTGAAAGCTTTGTTAGAGGTAGAGAGTAGCCGCTAGTATGAGAAAGGTGCCCACACCTTGTTAAAAAGGAGAGACCACGATAGGAGCATCTAGCATTGGGAGGATCCACAGGTTTAAAGAATAGAAACCATGCATGAGAAAAGTGCACTATGTGAAAAGCAATATCGCACATTGTCTCTATAGTGGAGTTTTAAGTTCTTTAAATACAAATGTACTTAACCATATAATGTCAACAAGAGAAGTGGCTTTTGTGAAAGGAAAAGCCTACATGGTGGGTCTAGCCCATGCTTAGTTGGAGGTGATGATAAGTCATAAATTTTGAACAAATGTGCATAGAAAAATTGATGATATTAGCATGGAAGCTCAGTCGCCAAAAAAGTCCAAAATTTGGCAATTTGCTACATCACGACTGAGAAATGGTGAGGTTTTCTAGTAGTGACATAGTGAATCACCAAAAACCCTAAAAATCTAGCAAGATAGTGATGGGTCCCATGTTGTGATGATGTGGTAGTGTTAGAAAATTATTGAATGACAAGTGGCAACTCAAGAATAGATCAGAGGAGGACATTTGGTGAGTAGACTATGAATAACATGCTAACATAGAATCAGATGAAAGAGATCATGACATGTGGTTGATCGTCTAGTATTGTCTATATCAGTAACCAAAGTTGCTCATTGGTTAAGCATAGCAACATAGAAAATGCAGTGAGGTGGCAGTGACATGGAAATAAGTCAGTGAAGAGGTAACTATATAAGAAGTGAGCCAATAAGAGATCAACATGTGGCAAGTGGTCAAAGGAAGATTAACTCGAAATTCATGGGTAAGGAAAAATTCAAGAATGATTTTAAATCAATTATTTGAAATCCTTGTCCAAAGACATTCTCGTACCCAATTTTTTAAATTTGAAAGGATTTATGATAAAGTTTGAACTTTATAAATGAACAAAAATATGAAAGTTTCAAATGCTATGGAAGCCATGAGACAAAGGCCTAGACTTCAAATGGCCATAACTTGGGATATTTTTATCAAAAATGGGTGATTCAATATACCATCAGAATTCAGAAGAGACAAACTTTTTGATTATGAGGTTAGTTTTTGCATATGTGCTCAGTAGTTCAATCTGTAAGCTAATTTTTGATTCCTTAGGTATTCTCAGTAGAATAGGAAAAACTCGTCACTAATCATCAGAATTTGTTAGAGGGAAAATGTAAAGGCTTGTTGACATGTGAAAGTAAAGAAAATCAATTCTAAGAGGTTTTCTTCTCTTTTAGAGGCTTTTCAACTAATTTTCACTTTTACCGTGAGTTCATTTTGGCATTAAAATGAGTTATGATGTTGAACTAGATGTCTTAGATATTTCATGCTTTTGCAAACCAAATGATGATGATTTTGATTCTAGCAGTTGAGGAGAGAAGGTAGAGAGATTTTTTTTAGTTTGTTGAGGGAGAATTTTGAAGGGACACTTGTCAATTGCAAATTCAATCTAGGAATTTCTGTCTTGATACATATTCTTTCTTATTCTTTGAAAAAACTCATTGGTTGGTTTTCAATTTCTAGTTCTAGGAGCTCTGCTTGAGCTGTGAAAGCCACACAACCAACATTCTCACTTGTATTGAATAGAAATATGTATTTTATGTACATAGTTCTAATTTGTTAGGTGATTTTTGAGTCATTCCTGTACATCTTTCATGTATTAGTTTTCAAGGAGAATGAATAAAGCACAATAAAAGGGTTTTAAATTACGTCTGAATCTTGTCTCCTGGTCATGGATTTGTAATCTTTTCTAGTTTGTGAACAAAGAGCATGAATTAGGTTGCATTCTATTTAAGGATGTATGTGATTGAAATGTCTTTCTTATGGAACAAAGAGCCATGTAATTGCTTGGTGTTTATCATAGAGTTTATAGATTTTGTGATGGGATTGTCTAAGTATGATATTCATATTGATGCAGATGTCTATTCACAAGGTGAAAGATAGATCAAGGATCTCAATGTAAGAATTATGTCAATGATTTCAATGAGATGTATGGTTGTAATTCATGTAATTGCCCAATAGATAAGGCACTGATTAGAGATAGGATTATTAAGTTTTGTTTCTCATAACTAGGTCTTGATGTTATCAACATATTAAATCAATTTTCCCTTTTATGTTGAAAGTTATTCAAAGCTTAACCCTCACTTAGCTTACCAATTTCATGAATCATGTCATTAGCTATTTCATGCTTGTGATTTCTCAGTTAAGAATAGAATATTTAGGGGTTTCACCTATTTTTCTAGTTCTTGATTATGGTCATTGGACTGGTCACATAATCAGATCTTAAAAGGTTCACCAGCATAGGTTTTGCAGAGCCTGAAGTGATGAAGGAGTGTAGCCTTATAGTTGTCCCATGTTCTTGGTAAATCATGTCCATTATTGGAGATAGCTACCCATAGATGCAATCTTACCCTATATACTTGGTTGTTAAAACATTGTTAAATCAGGAGCCAACATCTTGTTTGCTATTTGAGCCATCGTTAGATAGAAATAAAATTTTGATATATGATATTATTTAGATTAATAAAGGTAAGTGCAATTAAGGTTTATTAAAATTAATAAAAATATCTTTCTTAATGGGATGGTTAGGAATACATTATATTAGTGGGAGTTACTAATTTTTCCTTTAATTAAATAAAAAAAATACATTATTAATAATGCTATCCTTAAATATGTATGTCTTTTTGGAAGTATCATATTAATTCAAATTAATTACACGTATTGTTTTACCCTTTCATTTGGGGGTTGACACTATTGATTAATAAATAAATAAATAAAGAATTAATTTTCAATACCTAATTTTGAACCTAAACTAGTTAAGTAAATAAATAAATAAGTAACCTTAAATTATAACCAAATAAATAATAATAATAATAATAATAACAATAAACTATTTAGTAATGTATAATATCAATCAAGGTTGAGGAAGGGGTAAGATGTAAGGAGTGTGTATATATATATGCAATCAAATTGAATACCACTTGCATTCACAAATAGAAGATGAAAGGGTCATAATCAAATATCATTTTAGCATAGTATATTGCAAACATTATAAACAATTAGCCAACCTGACATGGAAAAATTGATTCCACATTTCGGGTGGAACGATCTTTGTTCCATTAGCTAGCTTTAACATCTCCAAGTTAAAGAATATATTAGGTGTTTTCTCATCTAGTCAAAAATTCAAAAAGTTGGCAATGTCGAAATCCTTGACGTAACCCATAACCTAAGAAGGCAACTTATACACAGTCATTTATAATAGTTTACCATTCAAGAATAACCACAACATGATCTGATTTTAAATCCTTTCAAATTAAATATCAAGTCATTTGACTAAATTATAACATTAATGTATCTTTCAAAAAAAAAAATTAGTTAGTTTTTTTGCCTTGTTGAATTGTGGGCATGATAGAGTTATGCTTTGTACAAGAGGTAAACCATCAAGTACATTATTAGAAATAATGTCAACAAAAGTTTACTAGTTCAAGAATTCAATCTTAAGTGCATGATGTAACTCATATTGTTTCTTAGTATTTTTAGGAGTCAAAGCAAAATATATATTATTCCTTCACTTCTCTAGCAAATTGATTACCTTCAACCAAGCATACTCTAACTATAGTACAATGATACTCATCAATTTTTTCTACCAAAGGCAACAATATTTTCTTCTTTCCATCACCCCAAATAATATACTAATTCAATCTACCACAATGCAAATATTTCAATAATACTACCAAGATTTAGCCGAAAGAATATGACAACAATCCATAGGTATAATATCACACAAGACTTCATGATGATAATTCTCAATTTTGAATTTAACAAGGCATTTCTCACTTACAAATTATTTTTGTTCCTTTAGGATCAAATAAACATGCTAAGGGTTAGGATGTCTCAATCTTTACAACTATACTTTTTTAACCATTTCCATATATTTCAAATTATTAGAACTTCCACTATCAATGATTAACTTGAAACATTGTCCAATGATCTTATATCTAGTTTTGAACAAAGTTTTTAAAATAAGTTCTCCATCAACTTATTCATTCCACAAGATTCTTCTTAACATCAATTTCTCACCTTTTTTGGGTTCATTAGGTGATTTATAATTTTATTCACAAGCCAAAGTGCATCTTCTATTACCTCCAAACTTCATTCCAGAGTTAGTACATTCAAAATATATGACGCCTTCACCACATTTGTAAAAAGTACCTTAAAAAAAAGATATTTCTTCTCTTTTCCCACCATTAGTATTCCTAGAATAACTAGTATAGCTACCTCTAGTGTAAGTACCTCTTTTACTAGTAAATTGTTCTTTCCATTCAAAATCTCCTTCATATTGCGTTGCACTATCAGATCTACTAGTTTCTCCATATAATTTGACTCTTCATTGAAATTTTCCACATCTTCCTCTTTGTCTTTGATCATGTCTCTTCACCAATATTTCTTTGTCCTTTTGGGTGTACTTATATCCTTGTTCCATAGTGTCAATCTTAAATTATGTAATGTCATCTTGGATTATCATCCTTAAACCATTAAGGTATGTAGCCACTTTCTCAAATTCATCATCCACATGCCCAAATTTGATATTTGATTTGTAGAACTCCTCACTATATTCCTTAACACTCATGTTTTTTTGCCTCAAAATTTTCATCTTCATCCATAAATTGATTGAGAATCTACAAGGATAAATTTTTTCTTCATTATTCCAATCATCTATTCCCATGTCTTGATCTTTTATTTTTCCCTCTTTTGTCTCTTAGTTTGCAAACGGTCCCACCATATTAAAGCATGACCCTTCAACTTTGTGACTACTATCTTTATTTTCTTGTTATCATGTGTTCTTTCATACTCAAAGTACTTATCCATCTCAGTGATCTAATCAAAGACAACATTAGTCTCAAGAATTCCATTATAGCAAGTAACTTCAACATTAGATCTAGATTTTGTTATAATTTTTTTTAGTGCTCCCATTGGGATTCATGACAAGGGCTTTACCACCTCTTTTGTACTATAAGTTGAGTGGTTGTATCAGCTATTGATAGATCAGTCTTTTGGTGCAATAGAAATCCCACCCTAAAATGTGGTGTCAAAGCTTGTCATAAATTTGAATCCTCAAACTCTTGGTAACATTAACAGGGAGATTGTTAGAAAAAATTTAGTGATCTCCTTAGGATTTGTGACAAGGGTTGAACCACCTCTAGTGTACTATAAATTGAGTGGTTGTATTGGGCATTGATAGATCAGTCTTTTGGTGCAACAACAACCCCACTCTAATAGATTTGACCATAGACAAAACTATTAAAATTATTTCTTCATCTTGTTCAATCCTAGATTCAAGATTAGGATTAGATGTTGCTTCTTCATCATCACTAATAACTTCAAGATGTACATTTTTTCTCTATGATTTGCCAATATCTTCATGTATTATTGTAATCTACCTCAACATGTCTATTATAGCATTATCAACATTTCCTTTACTGCAGAACATTTTCACAATAGTTCCTATAAGATTATAATTTTCTTCAAGTTATAACTAAGATTTTAGATCTACCACATTACAACCAATATAATAGGATTCACCATGATCTAAGCCTAATGAAATAAGTCTTCTCTGATACCACATAATGTAGGGTGAAGGTGAAAGAAAGGAATAATAGAAGAGTAAACTCAACTTAAACCTGCCAACATCCCTTGATAGAGTTACACAAGAAGATAAGCATAGAAATAAGATAAACAACAGGGAAAACAATGCTACAACATATTCATAGATGCAATCATTTAACATGACATATGAAACAACATACCTGGCTATGTGGCCTTCTAGGCTGCAACCTTATAAAAAATAAGAATTACAATTTAGAGTTGAAGCTCACATCTTATATCTTCTAGTCCCTCTAAGAATGCTCCTTCCTACATCTAACCAAGCTTCAATTATTTCTAGTTAAGCCACAAGTCAAACAGTCAGGCATTTAATTACATTATGGGTCTAGTCTTGTAAGAGTAAACCAAAACCTAAGAAAAAGAAAATATTAAACTAAACACACTTAAGGATAGGTCCAAACATGTGCTAGAAGTTGGTTCCCAGTTATGCAAGACACTAAAAAATCCTTGGAAATTGCACCAATCAAAATTTTTTGCCTCACTTGATGAAAACATAATGAAATAACGACCTCAAATAATGACATAGAACTCAATAAATATGAAAAATTAGAACTTGCACACTTTGGAAATGGATCTAGGATAGGTCCTCAATGTGATATAAACTACACATACTAAGAAAGAAAAAGAAGCAATTACTACTTTGTGAATAATAGATTGCTATAGAAAATAAAAAATATTATATTTGATGCAAGATCTCTCAAAGACCTAAGATTCTCTTTCATCATATTTTGATTCTATATTTCTATCTATAATAATCTCATATATACTCTCTATATCTTTCAAGATTTGATCACCTATTTCATCAATGTGCTCAGTTCTTCCTAATTGTTCATTTAGATTGAAGATTGCTCTTGTAGGTAATGATTCATCTCTTGTGGTATCCTTAATATGAAATATTATGTTCCACATTATTAAATTGTCTTTCTTAACATATTTAATCATTCTAGCAATAATCTTAGCTTTCCTATAACTAATTGAGATTTTATTTTCATGCTCCTCTAGTAATTTTTATGTCATGTTTTACTCTATGCAAATTTATTTCTCTTCTTTCTCTCTCTAGTTGATCTACAATGTTCTACTTGAATAGGATACTATCATATAGCTGTTAGAGTAAGCCATTTATTACTCTAGGTGATTTAGCTCTCTTAGGTACATATAATTAATATTTTATTAATTATAATGTGCAAAACTAGCTTTCTTTCCTTTAGGGTTTCATTCACATTAAAATGTTGAACTCTTGTATTTTGTTTGCATAACCTAGAATATTTTTTTTTTCTCTCACACTTTTGAGAACTTCTAAGCTCTGCTTTTCCTATTTTTTGGCTTCTCTTCATTGCAGGATATTTGCATATAGGTGTTCTTGAGGATCTGTGAAGTTGGATTTTTCAACTTCTACATGGTATCAGAGCCTCCCTACTGCTTCCTCGTCTAAAGATTCTTGAAGCCATGATCATTGGATGAAGATTAATGTTACATTGTTGTGATCTTGCTAGCCTGTTGAGATTTCAGCACTGCATGTCAGTTTAGTGAGTTTGCATGTCAATTTTGACAACTAACCAAATCTTGCATGTCATAATTTATGGTTGCATGTTGCTTCTAATCAGCTGCATGTCAAAATTTATGGTTGCATGCTACTTATAATAATTTGCATGTTGCTTCTAATTAGCTACATGTTAAAATTTATGGTTCCATGCTACTTCTAATCATTTGCATGTTAGTTCTTGGTAAATTTGATTGTTACATGTTGCTTCTAATCAGCTACATGTCAAAATTTATGGTTACATGCTACTTCTAATCATTTGCATGTTAGTTTTTGGTGAGTTTGGTGGTTGCATGTAAAAATAAAGGAAATCTATGCACAGATATAACACTATAAGTAGATCTGGGCATCAAGAATAATAAAAAATCAGACTAGTTGAAGTGTTTTGCTATAGTGCAAATGAATAGTGGATTTTCTACACTGCATGAACAGTATTTGATACAATTTTATTGTTTATTCTTGCTATTTTGAGGGTTTGGAAGGCTGCCAACTACATCTGCAAAAATACTACAGCAACTAATTCCAGAGGGCCTATTGGTTTTTTGGCTATAACTTGAACATACAGAGGTCTTTTTCTAATCCGAAAGAAGTGTCAGAAAGCTAACTCAGAGAAAGAGACATTGGTGCTGGTTTTCTTAGATAATGAGTTCATTTTTGGTCCCATTTTTGGCATCAAAGTAGAGGCCTTTGTTTCCTCCTATTCTACATCAACGAATCCAAGTTTTTTTGCAGTTTTTTGCTTTCTATAGTTGTTTTTGTGGTATTTGGGAGGTATTATTGTATTTTTATTGGGGGGTGTCTTTCTTTTCTATAATTTACTTTAGTTAAGACCTTTCTACTTCTGTCTTATTCTTTCTCTCAACGTCGGATCCTTCTGTGATCCAACTCATGCCACACAACTATCACACCTAGAAGACACAAATGACTAGACTTCTCATGTCAAGAGGTCTATGGTCTTTTCTGGATGCGAATCAACCTACTCTCATGTGACCTTATGAAGTTCTATAGCATAGGAACAAAATGGATGAAGCCATGGGAATCATTGCACTCAACATTTCAGACAGTCTATTATTTCACTTGGATGGTTTGACTACTCCATGGGCTTATTGGCTCAAATTTTAGACTTTGTTTGGTCAAGTGAATGAGTTCTGGGCACTTCAACTTGATGCAGAGTTGACTTCTTTAACACCTGGTAGCTTTCACACCATTGAGGACTTCTTGATGAAGTTCAAATCTCTGTGCATAGTTTTACAAGGATGTGGTAGAAACAAAACAGATGATGAGTGTATTTTTTTGATACTCTCAAAGTTGCAAGGATAGTATTAGATCTTTTCTTCTACTTTCTACTCCACTATGGATGCCTTGGGTAATAGACATCAGATGCCCTCTTTTGAGATTTTCTGTGACAGGTTAACTCGTGAGCAATCCGAGATCACTTAGATGGATTCACTTACAGGTTCACCATCACAAGCATTACTTGCCAAGGATACAAAGGAGCAGAAGCTGAAGCAGATATCTAATTCATCCTTTTCTTCTAAGAAGAAGGAGAAAAATAAGACTGAGACTCCTTCTTGTTCCTATTGTCAAAAAGGAGCTCATGATGAGGCAAATTGTTTTCAAAAGAGATTTGATGGCTGTGAGAAATAGATTGTAGATTTGCAAGCTCTTCTTCAAAAGAGCTCTATTTCATCCCCATCTTCTTCTACCTCTCAAGGGTCTTCCTTTCAGTCTTCATCCACCTCTTTGACTTCTTCATTAGATTTTGGATAGGGTCATGCATTATGGGTTTCTCTTGCATCCCCTTCTCAGGTCCTTTGGATACTGGATTTAGGTGCTTCTCACCATATGGCACTTCTCAAGGGTTCTCCTCTGTTGAGGCTTCTTCAATTCTCATATTCTCATGGGGAATAACACTGCTCTAACTATTTATGGGAAAGGTTCAGTTTGCATTCAGGATGGCATATTCAATGATGTATTGTATGTTCCATCTCTCTCTGCCAACCTTCTCTCGGTGTATGAGATTACACACAGTGGATCAGGGAAGTCAATTTAGTTCATTGCAGATTCAGTCTACATTTGGGATAGTGCAATAGGAGGCCTTATTTCTATAGGGATAGTTGATTAGACCACCCCTCTCTATACCTTCTCACACTTTGGTCCACCATCTCCATTATTGGATCATACTTCTTCTCTTTCACGAGAGCATCATGTGGTACAGTCAAGACACGTGAACCTTTGTATTATTCCTGAGTTCACCACACCTCATTCCGTTTACATCTTTTCTTCTTCAGCTCTACCAGACCCTCCAACTCCACTCATCGAGCCTTCAAGAGCACATGTTGCAAATTCTATAGAGGACGGCCATCTCCTCTTGCATGATAGTCTCAGCACACCTACATTGGGGATTCCTTTTTGTGATCCTTATGTCCACTCCTTTGAGCATCAGTTAGGCCTTCTTGTCATTCAATGGTTTACTTGTTTTGTGCCCTTGTTTCTTCTACATTGGAGTTCCCTTGGTTTGTTTATTTCTACAGGTTCATCATTCTAGTGGGGCTTTGCTGTCTCATCTCTCTCTCAAGCGGGGGTTGTTTATGGTTTTGAGAGAGTCTCTTGAGCCATAAAATTTCTTTCTTTTTTTTCTACATGTTTGTTCTATCTCTTTTTGGAGAGGGTTCTTTTCCATTGGGTTTTCTCCTTTATCTCTAGTTTACAGAGATTTCCTTGTATTGGGTACCTGATTAGGCCTTGTTGCCGAGAACCATTTTCCTACTTTCATAGCTTTGCTAGGTTAGCTTCCTCCTAATATTCACTTAAGGGGGGGTGTTAGAGTAAGTCACTTATTACTCTAGGTGCTTTAGCTCTCTTAGGTGCATATAATTAATATTTTATTAATTATAATGTGCAAACCTAGCTTTCTTTCCTTTAGGGTTTTGTTCACTTTAAAAGGTTGAATTCTTGTATTTTTTTTGCATAACCTAGAATACATTTTTTTGCTCTCATATTTTTGAGAACTTCTAAGCTTTTCTTTTCCCATTTTTTGGCTTCTCTTCATTGCAAGATATTTGCATACAGGTGTTCTTGAGGATCTGTGAAGTTGGATTTCTCAACTTCTACAATAGCTATGTAGGAATTCTATCACTTAACATGGTTGGGATATACAAAAGCATATACACTATATATATTATTTCTTCCTATATAATTGATATTTCTTATTCACTCCATTTTCCAAATTTATAGTCTAATATGGTTTGAATACTTCCATGTTCCTCCATTCCTTTTTCTAGTTCTTTAATAGTTCTTTTAACTTTCTTTGTCAGTTGCTACATGACTAATTGTGGTTCTAGCTTCTTCCTTAGTATACTTGGTTGTGTATCTATTACAATTATACTTCTATTTCTCCTTGATTCTAGGATTTTTTGTAGATCATGTTTTTCTTCTTTTCTTGTGCTTAGTAGCCTATTTTTGCTTCTTTATCTTTGCATATGGAGATGGTTTACCGATAGACTTACTTCTTGTACCTCCTTCTCCTTTGAACTCCTTATCTTTCATTGTGATTTTCCTATAGTTCTTCTCATGTCCCAAATATTTTAACTCCTTCATCCTTCACTTAAATCAATAAGTATTCAATTATCAGATACTTCATACCCAAGTAGTTTTACCTATGAAAAGCTAGGTTCTACAACCTTCACTACACACAAATGCATACTTGTTAAGAAACATATGTCCTTATTGTATCTATTCACCTCTTTGGATGGAATCCAGTATCTTTTCTTTATTTTATCTTGAACTTATTTAAAAGAATACTACATAAATCTATTTTAATTTCTTCCTAATATTTGTATAAATATATTCATTTTATGTACAATTAGTTCACCAGCTAACTAGTAAATAATTTCTATTCTAGGAAACTAATTTTGCATGTAGAAGTATATGAAAAATAGTAAGTGTCCATTCTTTGTCCATTCTTCTTGACTTTTCATAGATTCAACATTAGTTGATCTCTTAACATTCCACTCTATTCAAACTTTTTACCTTCAACAATTATTTTGTAAGCTAGTTTTATGGTTCCTTTAGGTATATTATTGGTCTTCTTATGCTTATATATTATGTATCCTTATACCACAAATTAAAATCTTACACTTTTTTCTATGATTGTTCTTCCATCAAACACATCATGATCTTGCATATACCTAACTAATATATCAATTTGAATCTTTGGATCTAGCTTCTTCATGCACTTGCAACCATTCCCTGGTAGTCATGTAACCAAACTAATGATATCCTTTGTGATTTTTTCTCTACTATTTTCCAACCATAAGTATTCTCTATGTACTTTTCTAAGTACATATCTAATCCATTCCTCATCAATATTTCTAGGAAGGTGAACAATACGTGTCTTTCTAAGTTCATCATTTTATAGTTCCTTTGTCTTAAATAGTTCTTCATATGCTAGCTAAATTTCCTCATTTCCAAACTCAATCTCCTTTCTTAGAAGATATCCACTTACATCCATTGTTAATAGCACTATATTCAATAATTTTTATTGGGCTCACATTCTAACTTTATTTTTGGATTTTAGTGAACACAACCTATATTTGAGTTCTTCATTAGATCTCTTTATCTATGTACTTTTTCCTTCTATATTATTGTGATTTGATTTCAACCTCTTTCTTATAACACCCCATATTTTGTAATTCAAATTTTCTCTTTTCACTTTCATACACTTTTTTATTTATAAATATGGAAACTTTAGAAATATCTGCCTTTATTTATTGTGTAAACATCCATCGACTATTTTACCAAAAGAATTAAATTCTAGCCGATAGTAAATAATTATTCATTTATCAACACACAAAATTTTATTTACTTTTATGAATTATTAATCATACCAATATGCAATTTTCTCTTATACACGTTATCACTTTTAGAAGCTTATAAATAATCAATGTCTTTCTATGTCCCCAATCATGCACTTGCCTGACTTATTTGTAGATGAATTTCATATTTCATATAACAAGAGTTCCTTAGTTTTAGAAGTTTCTTGTCCTTTCCTTACCCATATTCATTTAATTTAACTTCTTATTTATCTCTTTCTATAATTCCTTTTCCTTTTCTATATTAGTTAATTTTTAGCACCAAATCAATACTAAAAGTTGTATATGGAATTCCTATATCTTAAACAAAATTAAAATATCATCTCGAGTGATCTCCATAGGTGTGTTCATCCTGACTTTCATTCTAAAGTTAGATATCCTTGTCCTCCATATTGTTAACACTTTACAAGTTCAATTCCATAATCTTCCAGATAGTACATAGATTTCTTGTTTTTCTATGATTTCATCTTGCATGTATCTCCCTTGTAACCATACTGATTATTATTTTTTAATTACCAGTAACATTCTTTTGAACTCTCTTTCTATTTTCTCCATTCTTGACTTTTGTGACCATATGTGTTAAATTTTTAGAAGTAGCCATTAAATGGTATCTATTTTGTACTTGCTTCTTTTTTGTATCCTCAAAAATTGTGCATGTTATTATATTATCTATAATGGTAACAAATAGGATGATTATTCAGTCTTCCTATATCTTCTTTAGTCATTAATTGTTTAGAGTTTGAAGTCTCACCTTTATCTTTTGAAATGTTTTTGATAGTTACATTATTGGTACCAATCAACAATTCTTTTTGCTTCACCAAAAAAATTTCTAGTTGCAACATACTTTCTTTGAATTTGGTAATTGTGACATTGATCTACTTTTAAAGTTTTAGTTCATTTCTTAGATCGTTATTCTCCTTCTTTAGGCTACAATTTTGATTCTCAAGATTCTAACTTCTTTCATTGATTTTGTTGATCAAATCATATTGAGTTTGAATTGAATTTTGTTTACTTTCCATAACTAGGCCCTTTCAAGTCTTTTTCTCTAGGACATCTTGATATCTTGATTCCATATCACATTTTTCACTTTCTAGAGTCTCCCTCTATCTAGTAATTTACTCAATTTTAGTGCTTGAATTTCTTGTTCTCTCTTCATTAGATTTAGCCTTTATTTTAGTTCTTTGTTCTTTTAGAGTAGTTAATCATTCCTCTCTATTAGTTTTTCATTACAACATGAGCTTTCTCAAAATAGACACTTCCCTCTAAAAGTTAACCAAATCATCAAGTCTTGTATGCAGTTTTTTAGTGGATTCCTCTTATTTTGAAAATGAGGCTCTTAGTTTTTCTTTTAGATGAAAAATATGTTCATTTCATGGGTAGAAGGAGTTAGGTCTCAATTTCATAGAAGTCCATGGATTCATATTGTACTCCTTTAGAAATGGATACTCATTTTTAAAAAATGGGTACCCATTTTAGGCTTAGGCACTCGATCCTAAATTTAAAAAATGGGCACCCATTTAAAAAAAAAATTGGGTACCCATTTTTGAAAACATAAAAAAATTATAATTTTTAGAAATAGGTACCCATTTCTAAAAATTTAAAAATTTTCTTTTTAGGGGATTTTGTATGCCAATTTGACATTTTCAAAATGGGTGCCCAATTTTTGAATTTTAAATAACGAGTGCCTGTTTCTTACAACATTGGGCAAGATTTTTTTCTCCCACCTCAAATTTTGTTTTGAGATAGGCTTGGTGAGACCAAGCCTATGCCTTCAAGTCTCAAGATTTGGCTAAGTCATTGAACTGATGAATTCATGCCTTGACATAATTTTTAGAGGGTCTTCTCGATCAAATTTTTTAATGAAACAAAAACCCATTAGAGCTCTCACTATCCTGAATTTAGAAATTTTATAGTGCTATGATTTTATTTATTATTTTTTGCGTTGTTTTTTAATGAAAGTTGGTACCTAAATGTAAAATAGTGAAGTTCACTAAAACTTTAATAAAATTTTTATTTTATAATTTTTCTTAAATTAATTTATATGTTATCAATCTACATACTATTCTTTTGAGGCTAAAAACAATAATTTTTGAAAAAGTGAAATTTTGATCAAATTATGGTGTCCATATAGGAGAGGTTTCAAAATTTACCTTTATAGTCAATTATTGATTAATAATAAAATAATTATTTAATTAAAAATTAGGGAAAAATATTTTCATCAATCTTAGGTGTATTAGGAAACTCCCTTTAAAAGGATTTATGAAAAATTCATTTATTTGTGTCAAATTATGGTGTATGTACACGAGTGTGGTATGGTCCTAAAATAAGCATTTTAAAAAGTGGTTTTTAAAGGTCTATAACAAAAATTAAATATATCATATGGGTGCACAAATAAATTACATATTCAAAAACTAGATTTCAAATACTAAAATTTTTATTTCTAAATTTTTTTAATATTCAATCTCTAAGTGCCTCAAATTTTGACATCGATTGAGAAACAAATTTAAAAACACTTCCATTTTTTTCCCAAAAGTGAAACCCAACTTCTTGCACCTACCCTCATCCTACAGGGCTTGTTCCAACTCTTTTTGATATTTGTATCTAGGCATCATTTCAAATGTATTGAAGATGTTAAAATTCATTCTAAGATCCATGAGCTCTAAATTCCAATTATTTATAGATACAAGTAGGATAAGGTGTTGAAAAGGGGGGGTGAATTAATACCTTAACAACTCACCTTTTTTAAAATACTAGCACAAAAATAGTAATATGTGACTGAAAACCCACTTGAATTTGTATGTGTGTGTGTGTGTGTGTGTGTGTGTGTGTGACTAAATTTAGTCACATGACTAATAATAGTGAATATCGAGTCATTTATAACACTATTAAATTTATTACTAAGCAATTTGAGTCTTTTATTTGATCATTGAATTTTAATTATTGACATAGTGGTATATTTAGTAGTATATTTAATCACATATTTAGTCTATTTAGTTACATGTTTAGTGGTGTATTTAATAACATATCTAGTAGTATATTTGATCAAATAATTAGTAGTATATTTAATAGTGTATTTGATCATAATAGGGCACACTGGAATTGAACAACTATCCATCTACTTGTAATCGAAGTGCTTTTCAAATTAGCTAGCACACTTTAAAGAATGCTCACACAAGGTGTGACTTTCTACATTGTCTTGGTTCTTATCTTTTGAGTTAATCCTAATCATTTCTCTAGTTATTTGTACCTAGTTTCTATATATAATTAGTGTACCTTTATCTCTCTTTTTTTCTTAGATGCAAGTACAATTAATAATTATACTTAGAAATAGCTGAATTTCTTCTATCTACATGATGCATATTTTTCTTAAGTTCTACATTTTAAAATTAGAAATATCAGTTAGCATATTAATTACACATCACCATTGTCAAAATTTGGTTAAACGTCTAATAAGTCCCAAGGTCTATATGTACAAAGAAGAAGATTAGCTTGGGAAATTCATTGAGGTCCATGCTAATCAAGGTCTATCCTTCATGAATAATTTTTATTACAACAAAGTTAATTTTTCTTATGGATTTAAGTTGTTCTAGATACAAGTTTTAAAGAATGTAGAAAAGGAGAGTCTATTCAATGTTTATGGTGAAGCTTTGTGGGATTATCCCTAGTTTATTACCCTTAAGCCTTGTGGATATTACATTAGCACACCCATGATGGTTGGGTTAGAAATGAAAACAAATAACTCACATACATAAATGACCAAAATGCTCCTTTTGAAGAGAATAGTGACAACATAATCTCTAACTCCGCAAACTATGGTTATTAGTCTCAACAAAAAGTTGATTAGATGAAGGTCAACATGTACTTGTGAATGCTCTACAGAAGTGGAGATTGAGTTCAACTACACTCATTCTATCATAAAAATCTATATGTGATTGTAGACATCATCTTTCTAAGAAGCTTAGCGATGTTGCTCACAAAGCATCCAGTCGTGGTGCTGAATTTTGTGTTTTAATATCTAAATTCAAAAGACTTGGTGATGGTCCTTGTGCATACACATTATTTCTTAATGCTCAATAAAAATATCTTTATTATAATATACAAGTTTTATGAACATCCAACACTTTTAATGGTGGTGCATATACTGCAACCCTTCAATAAATTGTTTTTTTTCTGTTACACAAGCTGTTATTGATTCTTCAATTTTTTTTGGAGAGGAATCAAAGTATGCCTCACATCTTGTAATGTGGGCTAGAAAAAAAACACCATATAAATTCATTGAAAATCTACATCGACACAAGAGTGAAGGTTTTGTTAAGAAAATGAAGAAAAGGAATAATAGAAAGGTGGATGGCTATGGAAAAATCTCCATTTCCAATGTCTCAAGTGATGAAATGTTGCAAAAGTTCCAATGAGTTAGTTTTTATTGTCTTTTATAATATTGTCATATATGACAAGCCCAAATTTGGATGTATGGGCATAGTTTATCTTTTGTCTTATGTAATGGTAGGAAGTTTTCATGGGGGGTATAGGTGTAACTACAAGAGTATTTTGAATTAAAAAATATGAATTGTTATGCCCAAGAGGCATTGTAATGGGGTGATCAAGAAATCATACAATTATTTTATAATTACACTAATTGGAGCACTAGTAGCCACAAAACTAGAATCCTTACATTGATGTTAAGACAATTGTCTACATTTCATGTATACACCCTAAGTTATTTCATTCATCTTTTCAAGGTTATGTTTTTACAACCCCTCATACCTTGTCCAAGAAATTGATATATTATCACTTGTAGATAGCTTGGAATTTGTAGTAAAGTAGAGGAGACTTTGGGCCCAACCCATCCCTTCTTCTTCTTTTTGTCCCTAGGTGTTTAAGATACAGAATGTCTAGACACCTCCAAGATACTTTAGGAACTCTAGAGCATTCCAAGAGACATCAAGAATGCATCTATCTTAGGGATGACTATAAATTCCTAACTCTATTTCCATATGGCTTCAAGTACCCTAACAAAAACCAAGCACTCTTTGAGAATGGTTAGACACCATAATAAATTCACCATCACTATTTTGGGATAGATAGAAGTTCCTAAAATAAAATGAGGGATGTTATACGATGAGATATCTGAAGAAATATTTAATAAATTATGGTCAACTCAGGTGCCTAAGAATCTTAGAATGGGAATGAAAAGTGGATAGCAAGTCAGTTGCACAAATGATAAAAAACACACATATGATCAAAAATTCCATCTTGTATCGAAGGCTACTGGGAATCTACATCAATTCATAAAAGCTATCTATTTGGGTATTGGGGGAAAATCCAAATAAAAAGATTCCTTTCTCATTCTACTAATCTATGCGAAGAATTATTTAATAAAAATTTGATTCAAGTATAAGATTATGAAACCGTGGGATATTTCGTTTGGCATATCTTAGTGTTCATAGTTTCTATTTTTTAGTCAAGTGTTTGATATTGAAAACATAAATACAAAAAAGGAAAAAAAATGTGACTGAAATACACATGAAAGAAGTCAAAATCTAAGGAAAGAGCAAGGAGTCATCATTGCCTAGTGGAAGAATGGACTATGTAGTATATGACCTATATCAAGATTTGTTTTATATCTTTTGGGGACCTGCAAAATAGAAATGAATGATTTAAGTCAAAGGGATTGAGAAATGAGGGATCTTTAACCCATCTATAAAAAATGACTATCACTCATGCATATTTCAATTACATTATCAGATCAAAACATAAAGGAAAGAAAAGGGCAACATCACTATTGATGTTCTAGGCATGAAAATACATTCATAAATGGTAGTCTTATTTTAAAGCATAAAAATATCCATGTGTAACATTATGATTGAGAGAATAACATGACAATAACAAAAACATCTATAGTTATGGTATGAAATACTGAAAAGGAAAAGTTGTACAATTACTATTAGCAATGAATGTCAAAATAGAATGGTATCAATGCATGAACAAATATCACGTCATCATATTATCATAGAAGCTCAAGTCCTAAAAAAAAGTACAAAACCATCTATAATAATTATATTTAAAATAATCTATATTTTATGAATTAGGGTCCTTAAAAAAATTAGAATATTCAAAACTAAAAGGTGAAATATGAAACTTAAAGATAGTACAAAATCATCTATATTTAGGCTATTGAAGATAACATCTTTTTTTTTTTACAATAGGGTTACATGGTAGATCTTTTTGTATTTAGGATAGTAGAGCTAAAATCATATGCTTTTCTTAAGAGGAATTCAATCAAAAAATCTCTCAGTCTTATCAATCTTATGAACTTTGAATGTAACATAAAATACAAGCAAATAGTTGAATTCAAACAAAAGTTAGAATTTTCTAATTGAAGTAGCCAATAAAAGATACCAACTTACTTTGTAAAAAAATGATCACAGAACCCCTCATTTGTCATATCTCTACATACTCCCTACTCTAAATAAATTCCAACTTTGGCATTGCTAGCTACATGTCTTTCATAAAGTGAAGAGATGATCTAAGTTGCATTTAATCTAGCATTCTTGCCTAGAGTCCTTGGAACCATCTCAAAGCTCTCAACAAACTTTCTCACTGAATATTGATCCAATTTCAAAGAAAATGTAGTACAAACTAGGGTAAGAACTAAGAAATAACTTAATATATTTCATAGCATATAGTAGTAGCTATCTCGGTAAAATAATACTAAGTTTATGAGTAGTTATGTCCTAGACTACTCAAAGAGGCAATCCGAATAGATCTACGAGCCAATTAGACTCAAATTACTTTGATCAAATGAACAATTTTTTTAGTAGATTATCAAAATCTCATGTTAAGAGAAAAAAATAAAAAGACAACAATTTAATCTTGTATGTCATCTACAAAATAGTAATTTTATAGGCACAGGCATTTTCATTGTTCTTTAATTTCCTATTTTTTTCATCTTAAAAATCCTAATTAATTAAAAGATTTATCTTTTGGTTTGACCAAATGAATCCCAAGAAATTTTTTCACTATATGCCATGAAACATCAATATACTACTTCAAATAACACAACTTGTAGAGAAAAGATCATATAAAGGGAGAGACAACTCTCTATGACAATTCACAACTTGAGTCTCCCACCATTTCATTTATTCAATATCTTTATGCATAGATATGAGCACACATGCATGTGAAAAAAAATATTGTTGATATCTAATTGAAAAGATCATTTGAAAAGAGAATTTTTAAGAAGGATACTATTGAAGAAGACTATGTGTTTCAATCATTTATTTTTACTGATGTCAAACCTACTATTTGTTGGCAAGACAATTGCTAATATGATTCAAGTACTATCACTTAGTTGATTGATGAGGAGGATTTGATCAACAAGATGTAAATGAAAGAACCTAGAGGATTATATAATGAAGTACAAGGATCACTTAAGATAGTGATGATATGATGTATTAATGATCTACTTAAGGTTACAAAATGGTTGGCTACGCTTAGAAAGTTTAGAAGAATAAGTTAAATAAATTTTGTCTGCTAAGCTTGCCGGAGTGGATAGTTGGTGTTGAGTAAAAATTCAGTTGGAGCCAAGTAAAAGAAAATTCTAGTGGATTTTGAGAAAGATAGTAGATGTAACCTTGAATTTTAGTTGATGCCAAGCACTAGTAAAATACAGTTGATTCTGAGTGATTTTATAGTTGATGTTGAGTGATGCAGTATGTACCAAGCATCAAAAGATTGATACTGTTGAGCTACTACACTATGAAAAAGATCAAAGATTTTCCAAATAAAAGTCAACAAGTTTGTTATTTTTGAACTTGTGAACTAGGACAAAGATAAGATTGATGAGCTAGTGGTAGATAGTTTGATGTAAACTATTTTTAGGTTAATTCAAGTGAATCTTAAGAGAATTTTTTAGAGAAGACAAGATATGGGATAGATACATTGTATCCTACCTAATTTATCCAAAACCCTAATTTAGATGATGGATAATGAGTGGGAAAATATTCTAATTTTGTTTATATAGGAATGTCTGGTCATGAAGAAAAAGAGTTAAAGAGGTTGGTGTCATGTGCAAGAACCTAAGGAGGAGAAGGAATTAAGAGTTTTTCTTCATCAAGTGATCCAAGAGAAGTGTCTGCAATGGCATACCAAGCATGAAGGCTTAAGGAGATGAATGATTGAATGATGAACATGCTATCAAAGTTCAAAAGTATGAAAGAAAAGTAGAATTTAGGAATCAACAAAGATCTGTAATCTGTAAGTGAAGTTGTAAGTTGTATTAGATCATAGTTCTACTGTTACTCTAGATAACAATTGTATTAGTCTAGGGTAAATCCTTTGGATGAAGGTTGATTTAATAGTCATTAGAAAATCCTTTAATAGGGTGGCATTCCAATTGAATTTTCTAAAGTCCTCTAAAAAGGCTTAATTTTAACAAGTTGATTGAAATCCCTTAACCAGGTCACATTTAACAGTGTGTATTGTAACCTTTAATAGGGTTGGCCTTTCACAGGGCATCACTTTAGAAGAGTGACAATGAGTAGCATGTTACTAGTGGGTTTTATCAAATTATGTTTCCACATTAAATCATTGTGTCAAATGTGTTGATGAATGTGTTGTGTTTCATGCTTTACATTTCTACAATTTGATTAGACAGTAACCTACAAGTTTCAAGTATTCATATATTCATTTGGATGCATGTATGAATATGAATGTTTTATGGGTTCACTAAGTTAAGAAAATTTTTATTTGTACATCTCAACCTTGAAAAAATTATTCAACCCCCCTCTTAGTTATTCTAAAATATTTCCAACAATTGGTATTAGAGAAATCTACTTAAGAGGACTAGTTTTTAGGTACTAGAAGGACAAAGATCAAGATGTCTACAAGAGAAATACCCATGCTCAATAGAGATAACTTTATTGCATGGAAAAAGTTTGATGAAGCTATACCTTGAAGGACTTGGAGATCATGCAAAATCTTCCATTATAGTGGGACATGTTGATCCAAGAGGAGACCTAACTACTAAAGATATGAAGAAAAAGAAAGAACACAATCAGGTGATGTTGGAGATTGCCTCTACCCTAACCTGTGCCAAATTTGATGATATCAAAGGATGTGACACTAAAAAGAATATGTGGGATACCCTAACTACCATCTATGAGGGAGAAAAAAAATGTTCAAAAAGCCAAGTCTAAGAGCCTTAGAGGTAAGTTTGATGACATGAGAATGGAAGAAGGTGAGAATATTGTTCAATATGTTGCTAGGATAAAAGAAGTTGTTAGTGCAATAAAAGGTGCTATTGGTAAAATAGATGATGATACTATGCTAAGTAAAGTCTCAACTTGACATTAATGCCTATTTATGCTATTAAATTTTCTACAATCCAAGATTTGAGATGTATACTAAGAAATAATCTAACCCTTCAAGGTTTGGTAGGTAGACTCACTACTTTTGAACTATCTAATTTTGACAATTACAAACTAGAGGGTCTTGAATCAACTTTGAAAGCAAAAATGTTATTGAAGGATTCTAAGGAGTTAAAGTAGAAGAGGAAGGAAAAAAAGATAAAATATGCATCCAATGATAGTAATATAGATGAGGAAGACATTGAACAATTGGAAGCACTACTGACATGAAGATTTCATAGAGGTGAAGGAAAGTTCAAAGAAAAGTTACCCATCATTTGTTTCAATTGCAATGAAGTTGGTCATATTGCTACAAGATGTACACAAGAAAAGAACTAGAAAGAAGGAAATAAGTACAAAAACAAAAGAGAAGATGACTGCAAAAATTACAAAGATGAAGGCAAGAAGTCATGCTACATTGTTTATGAACATGACTCTGATTAACATGATGTTGAAGTGGCATATGTTGCAATAAAGGATGAATCTAATGAGGATGAGGCAACTGCACTTGTGTGAACAAGACTGATAAATGGATCATTGACAATGGATGCTCACATCACATGACTGGAGACAAAAGTAAGTTCATTACCTTAACATGTTATGATGGAAATAGTGTAAGATTTGGTAATGATGCACCATGTTTGATAAATGGAAAAGGGTCTATCAAACTCATAGACAAAATTTCATGTGACAATGCTTACTATGTTGAAGGATTAAATTATAACTTGTTAAGCATGCCACAATTGAATAATTTGGGATGCAAGGTTGAATTTGAAAATAAAACTACCAAGGTATATGACACAAATGGGAAGCTGATTGGAAAAGGTGATCAAACTAGAAGTAATTTGTTCTATCTAGATATAGAGATTGCTACATGTCTTATTACAAAAATTGATGATGTATGGCTTTGACACAAGAGATTGTGTCATGTTAATTTTTATATTTTAGTTAGTATCAATAACATAAAAAGAGTTAGAGGATTTCCTAAGTTTAAGAAACCTGTTAATATAATATGCAAACAATGTTAGGTAGGAAAAATGACAAAGTAAAGCTTTAAAATTAAAGCTTATACCTCTAAGGAAATACTAGAAATTGTTCATACTAACTTGTGTGGACCTATTGAAGTGAAAAGCTACACAGGAGATAAGTACATAATGCTCTTTGTTGATGATTACTCTAGGATGATGATAGTCATGTTTCTATAAAAAAAAATGACGCTTTTCAAATATTCAAGTGGTACTTGGAAATAGTTGAAAAAGAAACAAGTAAAAGTCTAAAATGATTGAGATCAGATAGAGGTGGAGAATTCACTTCAAATGAGTTTAAGATGTTCTATAATGATAGGGGAATCAAAAGACAAACATCTACACCTAGGAGCCCTCCACAAAATGGAGTTATTGAAAGAATAAATAGGTATATAATGGACTATGATAGAACACTTATGATGGAGAAGAATGTTGCTCTGAAATACTGGAGGGAAGTTGTAAGTACTGATGTATATACCTTGAACCATGTGCAAGTCAAGAAAGAAGTAATGAGGCTAAACCTATAAAAGAACTAGAAGGATAAAAATTATTTGTATACTTCTATGAAGGAATTCTTGCTGAAGAAGATGCTACAAATAAAGTTTAAATCAATAGCAAGTCTCAATAACTATCGAGTCACAACCTATGAATGCCAAGTTGCATTTAGGAACCAAGCTACATTTAGCTACTAAGTTGCAAAATGACACAAATGCACATTCTGATTCTAAGATTAGTATGCATGAAAGAGATGTCCATAGTGACTCTGAAGCTAAGAGACAAAATGAAGTTACAAGAGTTGAGCCAAGATTGTCTAAATATGTCAAAAGAAATCATCTTGTGGATCAAATCATTGGAAACAAAGATTCAAGGCCAATGAAAAGAATTAGAGTGAATAGTGAATCATGTTTGTTAAGTATGAAGGAGCCCAAAATAGTGAAAGATACATTAGAAGATGATGACTGGTATAAGCTCATTGAAGAAGAAATTCAACAGATAGAGAAGAACAAAACATGGAGTCTAGTTCCTAGACAAGAAGACAAGAATGTGATTGGCACCAAGTCGATATTCAAAAACAAGCTAGACAAGAATGGCGAAGTAGAAAGAAATAAAGAAAGATTATTTTACAAAGGATTTGCACAAGAAGAGGGAATTGACTATGGTGAGACATTTATGCCGATTGCAAGAATGGAAGGAGTGAGAATTCTACTTACTTATGTTGCATAAAAAGGTTTCAAAGTTTATTAGATGGATGTTAAAATGGCATAATAGAAGAGGAAGTCTACATAGAAAAACTAGAAGGATTTATTGATGAAAACAATAAGAACACAATATGTAGATTGCATAAAGCCTTATATGGATTGAAGCAAGCACCAAGAGCATGGTATGAGAGACTTTATACTTATCTTGTGAATATTGGATTTGAAAGGACTAATGATAACAACAATCTATACATGAAGATAGAAAAGGGAAAAGGTATACTATTATCTAAAATATTTGTTTATGATATCATATTTATAGGACAAGATACTTTGTGTAAGGACTTTTCAAATCATATGAAGTGAGAGAAAATGTCTATGTTTAAAAAGATCAAATTCTTCATGGGATTACAAGTATATCAGATGAAGTATGGAATATACATCACTCAATCAAAGTATGTCAAAGAGATATTGAATAAATTTGGACTAGAAGATTCCAAACTAGTAAGTACACCTATGGTGACAGTACACAAGTATAGGTCTATGATTGGTCTATGATTGGTAAATTGCAATTTTTAGTACATAGTAGAGCTAATATTGCATTAGCTATGGGGATAGCTGCAAGATTCACTGCTAATCACAAAGAGAATCACTTAATGGTTGTGAAGAGAATAATGAGATATTTGAAAGGAACAAAAGAGTTTGGTTTATACTACAAGAAGAATGAAAAGTTTGAACTAAGATCCTACACTAATGCTAATTGGGCTAGAAATATTGATGACAGAAAGAGCACTAGTGGAGGAACATTCTTCTTAAGAAAAAGACTAGTTACATGGACTAGCAACAAACAAATTTGTACTTCCCAATCCACTTCTAAAGTAGAATATGTTGCTCTTGCTATCGACTGCACAAACATTGTATGGATTGAACAGTTACTTAAAGGAATGAAGGAAGAAATCAAAAAATAAACAACACTTTATTGTGATAATACAAGTGCTATCAATATATCAAAGAATCTAGGAATGCATAAAAATACAAAACACATTGCAATCAAGTATCATTATGTGAGAGAGTTAGTTCAAGACAAAGTAGTGAAGATGAAATATGTTAACACAAAGGAGAAAATTGTTGATATCTTCACAAAAGTATTACTTAAGGATGCTTATGAGTATCTAAGAAGTAAACTAGGGGTGATACCCCTATCAAAGGCTATGTAAGAGATAGAGGGAGTGCCTTGCATCAAACAAACTAATGTTCATATAATACAAATTGATGTAGTGGATCTTACTTTAGGAACTGCCTAAAGTAATCACAGAACTAGAACTATAAATTAGTCACAAGCAAGGTGACCGAGGGAGAAATTGAAGAACCTACAAAAGCCTATGTCTACATGTATTAATGATGTCATGTGTTTGGTGTATGTCTTTGGCATTGTTGTCAAAGAGGGCAAAATAGTAGAAACTAATCAAAAGATTAGAGAGGGAGAAAACAATCAGAGAAAGGATCAAAACAAAGAGGGAGACATTGATCAGAGAGTTACAAGGATCATTATCAAAGGGAGGTATTCTATTGATCAATTTAGTATGACAAAGAGGAATAAGAAGGAACTCAGAGGGAGTTATATTTTGTAACCTAATCAGATGATGTATGGAATATACATCACTTGGTCAAAATATGTCAAAGAGATATTGAAGACATTTGGACTAGAAGATTAGAAACTAGTAAGTACACCTATGGTGATAGGACATAAGTTGTCAAAAAATGATGATTCAACTAAGGTGAATTAGAAATTGTATCGGTCTATGATTGGTAGATTGTAGTATGTAGTACATAGTAGACCTAATATTGCATTAGCTATGGGGATAGTTGAAAGATTCTACACTAATCACAAAGAGAATCACTTAATGGCTATGAAGAGAATAATGAGATATCTAGAAGGAACAGAAGTGTTTAGTTTATACTATAAAAAGAATGAAAAGTTTGAACTAAGAGCCTACACTAATGCTGATTGGGCTAGAGATATTGATGATAGAAAGAACACTAGTGGAGGAGCATTCTTCTTAGGGAAAAGACTAGTTACATGGACTAGCAAGAAACAAAGTTGTACTTCCCAGTCTATTACTAAAGATAATATGTTGTTGCTGCTATAAACTATACAAACATTGTATGGATCAAACAACTACTCAATAGAAAGAAGGAAGAAATCATAGAACTAGTGACACTTTATTGTGATAATACAAGTGCTATCAATATATCAAAGAATCTAGTGATTCACACAAAGACAAAGAACATTGTAATCAAGTATCACTATGTAAGAGAGTTAGTTCAAGACAAAGAGGTGAAGATGGAATATGTTAACTCAAAGGAGAAAATTGTAGATATCTTCACAAAACCATTACCTAAGGATGCTCATGAGTATCTAAGAGGTAAACCAATGGTGATACCCCTATCAAAGGCTGTGTAATAAATAGAAGGAGTACCTTGCATCAAACAAGTTGATATTCATATATTACAAATTGATGTAGTGGATCTTACTTTAGGAACTACCTAAAGTAATCATAGAACTAAAACTACAAATTAGTCACAAGCAATGTGACAGAGGGAGAAATTGAAGAACCTCTAAAAGCTTGTATCAACATGTATTAAAGATGTCAAGTGTTTAGCATATGTCTTTGGCATTGGTGTAAAAGAGGGAGAAAGTACATTGAACTGATCAAGTGCAAGAGGAATAGTGGAGAAAGTACATCATCAAAAGATTGAGAGAAAAGTGGAAGAAAGTCCTACTAATTAGAGAGGGAGAAAAATATCAAGAATCAAGTCAAAATAGAAAAGGAGAAAATCAAATATCCAAAAAGAAAGAGGGAGAAATCCTAATCTACCTAGTAAGAGGAAGATACAAGAAGGAACTCAGAGGGAGTTTTAAGGAAGAGATTTCGTAACCTAATCAAAAGATTGAAATTGTTGAGAGAGGAATAGATGGAATACAAGTTTTCCTTTTGGTATTGTCTTGCTATTTTAACCTAGTTAGTTTGGTTTAACAAGATGTTCATCAGCTAACTAACTTGGTTGATTGGTTTGGGTTGCCATCAATACCAAAGAGGGAGATTATTGATATCTGATTGCATAGATCATTCAAAAAGAGTATTGTTGAAGAAGACTATTTGTTTCAATCATTGTTTTTTCACTGATGTTAAACCTACTATTTTTTGGTAAGAAAATTTCTTAGATAATTCAAGTATTATCATTTGGTTGATTGATGAGGAGGATTTGATCAAAAAGATGTAAACAAAAGCACTTAGAGGAAACTTTAAGTTATGATTATGTAATGAAGTACAAGGATCAATTAACACAATGATGATATGATGTATTGATGATCTATGTAAGGTTATAAAATAGTTTTTTGCACTTAGAAAGTTTAGAAGAATAAGTTAAATAAAGTTTTTTTGCCAAGCTTAACTAAGTGGACAATACATACTGAGAAAAGTTAGTGAAAGTCGAGCAGAAAGTCAATTGGAACTGAATAAAAGAAAATTTTAGTGAATGTCAACCAAGACAGTAGATGCTAATTGAATTTTAGTTGAAGTTGAGCACCAGTAAAATCTAGTTGATGCTGAATGATTTTGCATTTGATGTCGAGTGATGTAGTATATGTTGAGCATCAGAAGATTGATAATGCTAAGGTGTTGCATTATGACAAAGATCAAAGATTCACCAAATAAAAGTTGAAAAGATTTTTTTTTGGAACTTGTGAACCAAGGCGAAGGTAAGATTGATGAGCTGGTGGCACAAAATTTGATATAAACCAATTTTAGACAAATTCAAGTGAATCATAGGAGAAGTTTCTAGAGAAGACAAGATATGGGGTAGATACATTGTATTCTACCTAATCCATCCAAAACCATAATTTATATAATGGATATGAGTGAGAAAATATTCTAATTTCCTTTATATAGGAATATCTAGTCATGAAGCAAAAGTGTTAGAGAGGTTGGTGTCATGTGTGAAAACCTAAGGAGGAGAAGGAATTAAGGGTTTTGCTTCATCATGTGACAAAAGAGAATTGTTTGCAATGGCATACAAAGCATGAAGGCTTAAGGAGATGAATGCTTGAAGGGTGCACAAGCTGTCAGAGCTACAAAGTATGAAAGCCAAGTAGAATTGAGGACTGAATAGAGATCTATAATCTACAATTGAAGTTGTAAGTTGTATTAGATCAAATCTCTAATGTTACTCTCTAATAATTATATTAGTCTAAAGTAAATCCTTTCGATTAATGTTGACTTAATAGTCATTGGAAAGTCCTTTAATAGGGTTGCATTCCAAGTGAATGGCCTAAAGTCCTCTAACAAGGCTCACTTTTAATAGGGTGATTGAAATCCCTCAATCAGGTCTCATTTAACAAGCTTGGCCTTTCATAGGGCATTACTTTAGAAGAGTGAGAAGGAGTAGCATGTTATTAGTGATTTTTTCCACATTGGTTTTCCACATTAAGTCATTGTGTCAAATGTGTTGATGAATGTGTTATGTTTCATGCTTTATATTTTTGCAATTTGATTAGATTGTAACCTGCAAGTTTCAAGTATTCACATATTCATTTCGATGCATGTATGAATATGAATGTTTTATTGGTTCACTAAATTTTTTTTAAAAAATATTTGTATATCTAGACCTTGAATAGCTGATTTTCCCCCCTCTCAATTATTCTAAAAGATTTCCAACAAAATATATATAGTAGAACATTATAATTATGTCATAAAACTGACTCAATTAGTCCAAAACATCATGTTTAATAACTCCTCTTCAAGATTGTATACATGACCACATATCTTTGTCTATTACAATTAAAATCCTTAAAAAATTCTTACTACAAACTAAACACTATGTTCCTAAACTTTGAAAACCTATATAAATTAGGAGACATTTGATAAATGGGTGTAGAGGGGAAAGACATTTTAAATGGTCTCCAAGAATGTTTGAACAAGGGTGCAACTATATAAAATTTCAATATTCAATCAAATCAAATCATGAAAAAATTCTAGACTAGGGTCTAGTTATTCAACTTGATTTCCTAGGTGACTATTCTCAAAAGACAAATCCTTGGTACAGATGTAGGCAATAGAAAAAAAAAATCTAAAATGACAAATTTTGTGTTCTCAATTAGATAGAAAGTGAGCTTCACAATATGAAATACAAATATCTTAGTACCTTATAACCTTGCAATTGACTTATCCCATGATTTATTATGATTTGAGGTGAACATCAGACACAAAACATGTTGCTTCATATTTGAGATAAATATAATTGTATACCACCTTTTCAAGGATGTTTGGAATTAGTCTTCACTTCTCATATAGTTTTGTCTCTTGACTTTAATATAAATAATGGAAACTCAAGATTTGTTCATAAGAGGAGATTGTTTCTCTATTTTTAAAGAAAGAAACTATAATAAGTCATCATGGATCAATTTAGAAATTAAAAATAATTTATGTTTCTATTTTTTTATCTCACTTTTTTTCCTACAAAAATTTGTTAGGATTATGAAAATCCTTAGGGTCTTGCATCAATCTTCTTTTCAAACACACTCTTTTAAAAACACCAATTTCCAAGGTGCTAGTACTTGTACATCTTGTGTTACTAAAATCATAATTGATTAAAACATAATAGTCTCTAATTCTAGGGATTGTCGAGCTGTAATTAGTAGAGATGGCCATGTTGGAGCCCTCAACTATGATTATAGAGAAGAAATAGAAGATGAGAAAAAAAGGATTGATAAATCAATAAGAAAAATGAGGATTATTTTTTGCTATTGCAAAGTATCATTTCTTTTCTATGTAGGAATAGTTTTTGTTCCCTAGAAATAATAGTAGCTATGATCATCTATATTTAATTTTATTTCCTATTTTAGAGAGGATTTGTTGATTTCCTCCATGGAGTTTGGATAGTCCAAGGAACAATAGCTATATCTAGAGTAGTAGGTGATTTACACATGAAATAATATATTTTTGTTAAATAAGATACCAAGAAGATTGAAATTAGATATAATTGTGTAGATGGCCCATAGGATACAAAATTTACTTTACATAGAGAAATTCTACACTTGAACAACTTGCATGTAACTAACTAGTAATGTTACTCCAACAAGCCCACACATTGTTGAAGTTACTGAGTAAATTTGTGGCTTTAATAAATAATTTTGTAATAGTTATAGACATGGCTAACTAGGTTGTTGAAATAATTTTATAAAACATTTTTATTGATAAAGAAAGGGGATATGAAATGACATGGAGAATAGACATGGAAACTAGACATGATTTCTTGCATACCCACCTGGTTGTAATCTTACATTGTTTCCTCTTTTTAACACCTATCTTATATTATTGCCTTACCCAATACACAAGATCTAAAAAAACCACAACAGGCAATGTAAAATATGGTGACTCAGTTTCATGCACTTTGAGTTCTTTTAGAGAAAATCTAGTGTGTGCGTGTAATGGATTTACATATTGGTGTGGTGTCGACAAAGCTTTCAATTCTTTACACAAAATATTGGTGTTCAACTAGAAACAAATTGAATATGTGAATAATTCAAGAAGTTGTAGCAAGGATTTAGACATAATAGAACCCAAATAAAACCTCACTAGATCTCCTATAAGATCTTTTGACTTTATGAGCTCGAGATTATTTATTTTCCTTCATCTACCTACTACTTACAGTCTAGCCTTGAGTGTTCTCATCCACATATTCTAAAGAAATTGATAAAGAGGGATTGGATTAATTGATAGAATATAATTTTTATTGATGAACATGAGTATCAATACCTCATTTCTCAGCTGGTGAAATTATAATGGGTCACACAGAGTTTTGAATTATGTATCACGTAAGATTTTTGTAAGGTAAAGCTACATATATTTTTACTTTTACTATTGAGATAGGCAAACATGTAGCATGGGATAATCCAATAAATGAAATTCTAGTCCTTAACTATACAACAACAACCTAGAGTAGTCATTTCAGCAAAATCATACATCTATTCATTCAAAATGATGAGCTTTTGAGCTAGATTGAAGGAATCAGTAGTTGAATTGAAGGGAAGTAGTGGATAGATTTCTTGGTTAAAGATATCATAATGATTTTTTTTTTTTTTGATATTACTATATATACCTTACTAGGTGATGCTATGAATACTAGGCTATACTCCTCGTAAGTTAGGAGTTATGTTTTGTATTGACAATATCTCTAGATGATGCTTTTAAATGGTGTAAATGATTATAAAATTCAAAGAGACATCAACATCAAATAGGCAGATACAAGACCATATTGAACAAAAATAGGTGAAACCCTCACCAAATTTTAGTGAGGGAAACCCTAGCTTAGTCATCATGAACTCCTTCCAAGAGCACAAAAAGTGCAAATTTCACATTCTCATAAATGGTTTGTACCATCCCATAAATAGTAGGATTTATTGATATAGGATGGGATTTCTCCACCCTACAAGAGGTATTTCTCCACCTAGAGGAAGTGGGGAAGGAGACCCTCTATGATTTTCCTCCCTAGCTTATGTCATTACAGAAACATACATTCATGTAGATTGTCAAATATAAGTAGGTGTGCTTGTGAACTTTTGTGTTTTGGAGAGCCCCATAGAATTTATTTTTGATAGATTGATAAATTATTAAGTGGATATATGGGAAGGCAAGGTTGTCAAGAGGACTTTTCCTAATTGATGGCTACCATGCTTAATATTTAGAAAATTGTGCCAAGATTTGAGTATAAATTTGCGTAAAAAATGCAACCAAGGGAAATGGTGGATAATATAGAAAGAAAAATTTCATTATGGTCATGAAGATGCCATTGCAAGCATTAGGATCAAATCATAGCGGTTGTGGGATTTTAAAAATGCTTTAGAATAACTAAGAGAGGGAGGGCTGAATTAGTTATTCAAGGTCCAAATGTCCTATTCAAACTTTTCAATAAGTATAATGAGCCCATTCAACCATTTATTCATCCAAGCATTAACCTTTCTAACTAGCAAGTTACTGTAAATCAACATGCAAGCATAACACATAAGAAATAAACAGTTAACATAGAGATTTATGTGGAAACCCAATTTGAGAAAAAGTACTAGTAACATGCTACTCAATTCTCATTGTTCTAAACTAATGCCCTGTGAAAGGTCTACCCTATTAAAGGCTTATGACACACTACTGAATGTGACCTTGTTAGAAGATTTAACCACCCTATTAGAAGTGATCTTGGTTAGAGGACTTTAGAATATTTTCTTGGAATGCCACCATGTTAAAGGATTTACAAATGGCTATTAAACCAACCTAAGTCCATAGGATTTTCATATCTAGTACAATTGCTAGAGAGTATTAGAATTTTTTTCACTTGACTACAACATACAACTTACCTTGCATATATCAAATCATCTCTTAGCTCATACCATTTCTTGGCCTTCAATCTCTACAATTCTAACAGCTTGGTCTATTTTCAAGCTAAGTCACCTTGAGTCTCCATGCTCAATGTACCAGTGCAATAATCTCTTTACAACCAGTTGTAGAAGAAGAGCCTCTATGCTCTTTCTTCTTCTAGATGTCTTCTCCTTGATACCCTTCTAAACACTTCACAATTTGGTATTTCAGTAGCAACAACATCAACATCATTTGCTTCTTGGTCTATGAGTCCTTAAATAGAAATCTTGGAGTTCTTTTCTTGCTTGATTCTTCCTTCCATTTGATTTCAATTTGTATGGATTAGGTAGCATTCATTACATCTAACCCATATTTTATTTCCTTTAGAAACTTTTTGAATAATCCTCTTGAATTCACCTAAACATAGTTTGCATAGAAATTTGTGCCACTAGCTCATCATCCTTATCTTCCAACTAGTTCACAAAATTCAAGGTAACCTCTTTGTTGGCTTAGATTTGGTGAATCTTTGTCATTTGAAATAATGTAGCAGCTCAACAGTATTGAAATATTGGTGCTTGACACATACTATGTTACTCGACATCAACTATGTTTTTCCTAATGCTTGGCACCTGAAGATCACTCGACATCAACTAAATTTTTTCTGATGCTCGACACTTGAACTTCACTCAACACCTAAAGATCACTCAGAACACACTAAAATTTCCTATTAGTTAGCTCCAACTAAGAATTTTCTCAACTTTAACTAACTTTCTCAACACCCACTAATGATCTTAGTTTAAGCTTTGCAGTCAACCTTATTACAACTTATTCCTCCAATGTTTCTAAGTGTAACCAACCTCTATATCTTTGAGCATGTTATCAATACATCATTTAACCATTGTCTTAACTTATCCTTGCACTTCATTACAAAATCATAACTCAACCTTTCCCTTAGGTACTTTTATTACATCTTATTGATCAAATCCTATTCATCAATTAAGTAAGTGATAGTACTTGGATCTTATAAGAAAATGTCATTCCTACAAATAGCATGTTTGACATCAATGATAAAATAATGATTGAAAATATTCTTTTAACAACAATCTTCCTTCTTTGCAACAATCTCCCTCTTTGATCTTCAACAATGAGCTTTTCAATTAGATTTCCAACAATCTCCCTCTTTGGCATTGATGGCAAACCAAACTAATCAACCATCAGACCAAAATATTCAAGAAAATGCTAACTAGGTTAGAATAGTAAGTCAAATGCCAACAAGTAATTGTATTACCATCAACATTAGTTTGTGCATTTCCTTCTACTATTCTGATTGCTTCATTTCTACTTCTCCCACTTAGCTGTTGTATCCTTGTCCTTTATTTCTCTCCCTCTATATTGCTCATCTTCTATTGTTCTAATCAACTTTTGATTATTTTTGTCAACTTCACACTCATACTTTTGAACACATGTTGTTGATCAGTTTCTTACTACTTCTCCCTCTTTGACAATAATGCCAAAGACATATATACATCCTAGTATGCAAGTGTAGATTTTACAAGTTCACTCAATTTCTCCCTCTATCACCTTGCTTATGACTGATTTGGAACTTCAACACTTCAACTACTTTAGGCATGAATCCTAAAGTAAAGATCCTTTCCATCAATGTGTAAAATTTTTAACATTTAGCTCATTTGATGTAGGGCAATCTTAGTTTTGCTTTAAGTAGCTTTGGCTAGGGGTATTAGCCCTAACTTACCTCTAAGATAATCAAAAGAATATTTAGGTAGTGCTTTTGTGAATATGTCAGCAATTTGTTCCTTTGAGCTAACATATTCCATCTTCACTTTTTTGTCTTCCACCAACTCTCTTACATAATGATACTTGATTGCAATGTTCTTGGTTTTAGCATGCATTATAGGGTTCTTGGATATGTTGATAGCACTTGTATTATCACAATAAAGTATCATAGGCTTAGTTACCTCTTTGTTCATACCTTGCAAAAAAATTTTGATCCATACTATATTAGTGCAATTTAAAGTAGCTACAACATATTTAGCTTCAGCACTAGACTATGAGGTATAGCTTTACTTTTTGCTAGTCCATGTAATGAACTTTTTTCTCAAGAAAAGTTCTCCTCCACCAGTGCTTTTTCTATCATCAATATTAACTTCCTAATTTGCATCAGTGTAGGTTTTCAGTTCAAACTTTTCACTCCTATTGTAGTACAAACCAAAGTCATCAGTTTCTTTTGGGTACCTCAGTATTGTCTTTACTACTATTAAGTGATTTTCTCTTGGATTTGTAGAAAATCTTACCACTATTCCAATAGCTCATGCAATTTCTAGTCTACTATGTACAACATATTGTAGCTTTCCAATTATTGATCCATACAATCTCCGATTCACTTCAGTTGATTCATCGTTCTTAGATAGCTTATGTCCAGTTGCCATAGGTGTGCTAACTAGTTTTGACTCTTCTAATCCAAACATTTTGAGTCTCTCCTTGATGTATTTTGATTGGGTCACAAATATGCCATGTTTCAATTGATGTAGTTGTAAACCAACAAATAATTTTATTTCTCCAAACATTGACATCTCAAAGTCATGCTTCATTTGATAAACAAAATCTTTGCATAGAAGATCTTTTCCTCCTAATATTATTATCGTCCAAATATTATATCATCAACAAAGACTTCTGATATCAAAATGTCTTTACCTTTTTCATCTTTGATGTACAATTTTTTGTTGTCATCTCATGTCTCAAATCCTACCTTCACAAGATATGTGTGCAATCTCACATACCATGCTCTAGGTGATTGCTTCAATCCATAAAGTGCCTTGTGCAGTTTGCAAATCATTTCCTTGTTCTTGTCATCTACAAATCCCCTTGGTTTTTCTATGTAGACTTCCTCTTCTTGTATACCATTCATAAAAAAAAATTAACATCTATTTCGTACACTTTGAGGCCTTTGTATGCAGCATATGTAGGTAATGTTCTTACTCCTTCCATTCTTGCAATAGGGGCAATTTTTCCCCCATAATCTAGTCCTTCTTCTTGTGCATAGCCTTTGCAGACTAGTTTGGCTTTGTTTCTTGTTATCTCACCATTCTCATCAAGTTTTTTTCTAAACACCCACTTGGTACCAATTACATTCTTATCAGTTGGCCTAGAAACTAGGGTCCATGTTTTGTTCTTCTCAATCTGATTGATCTCCTCTTCCATGGATTTATACTAGTCATCATCTTATAGTGCATCTTTCAATATTTTAGGTTTAGCCTTATTCAATAGAAATGATTCAATCCTTAGTCTATTCCTTGTCATTGGTCTTGCATCCTTGTTACCAATTATTTTTTCTGTACGGTGATGTCTTCTCACATACTTGGCTAATCTTGTTTCTATTCTTATTTCCATGTTTGATCCTTTAGCTTCAAAGTCATTTTGTTCTTCTCCATCTAGTATTTCATTATTCCTATCATGTGTTCTATTTTTAGAGTCAGAATGTGCATTCTCTACATTATGTAGCTCGACTTATGAATGCATCTCAGCATTCACTAGTTGTGACTTGATAGATACATAAATTTGTTGCTAATTCCCAACTTTATTTGTAGCATTGTCTTCTATGGTCATTCTTTCATAAAAGTATAAAAAGGATCTATAATCCTCCGATTGCTTAGTTTCATCAACTTAAACTTTTGCATGCTCATCAAAATTTACATTTGCACTCTCCACAATCTTGTTAGTGTTAGTGTTCAAACACTTATATGTTTTGATTCTAGTGGAGTATCCAAAGAATATGCCTTCATCACTCTTTGCATCAAAATTTCCATTTCTAGCATCTTTAAGAATATAGAATTTACAACCAAATACTTTGAAATGTTTAACATTAGGTGAGTGACCATACCACAATTCAAAAGGTGTTTCATTTTTACCTTTCTTGAATTAAACTCTATTCACTGTGTAGATTGTAGTACTTACAGCTTCTATCCAGTATTCTAGTGCAACATTTTTCTCCATCATCAAGGTTCTAACATAGTCAATCACTAACCTATTCCTTCTTTCAACAATACCATTCTATGGTGGAGTTCTTGGTGCTAATGTTTGTCTTTTTATACCTTTGTTATTGTACAATACTTCAAACTCTTTTGATGCAAACTCACCTCCTCTGTCTGACCTTATGCATTTCAAGTTCTTTCCTATTTCCTTCTCAACTCTAGCCAAATACCACTTAAACATTTGAAATGCATCAAATTTTTTCTTTGGAAGCATAGCAGTCATCATCCTAGAATAATCGTCTACAAGTAGCATTATGTATCTATCTCCTAGATAGCTTTGCACTTCTATTGAACCACATAAGTCTATATGGACTAACTCTACTACTTCTTTGGAAGTGTATGTTTTCCTTTTGAAGCTAGACTTAGTCATCTTCCCTAGTTGACACTATTTGTACATTGTGTTTTCAAGTTTCTTTGATTTAGGCAACCCTCTTACTTTCTTCTTCTTCTTGATGCTAATTAGATTATCAAAGTTAACATGACACAACCTTTTATGCCACAACCACACATCATCAAGTCTAACAACAAGACATGTTGTATCTTCCATATCTAGGTAAAATAGATTGCTCCTAGTTTGTTCACCTTTTCCTATCAAATTTCCATCAGTATCATAGATCTTGTCAATTTTGTTTCCAAATTCAACTTTACAACCTACATTGCCTAACTATGACACACTCAACAAGTTATAGTTTGATCCTTCAACATAGTATGCATTATCACATGAAATTTTCTTTGTAATTTTAATAGAGCCTTTTCTTTTGATTTGACATGGAGCATCATTACCAAATATAACACTATTTCCATCATATTGAGTAAAGATAATGAACTTACTTTTATCTCCTATCACATGATGTGAGCATCCACTGTCTATGATCCACTTGTCATTCTTGTTCACATAGGTAACCAATGCTATTCTTCACCTTCATCTTTATCTAATTCATCCTTCATGGCCACATATACTACTTCATCATCATTCTCATCAGAATCTTCTTCAACAATGTAGCATCTCTTGCCTTTCTCAGTGTAGTCTTTGTTATCATCTTCTCTTTTGTTCCTGTACTTGTTTCCTTCTTTGTAGTTCTTCTTCTATGTACATCTTATAGCAATATGACCTACTTCATTGCAATTTAAAAATATGATAGGGATCTTACCTTTGAATTTACCTTTGCCTCTATGAAATATCCTAGCCAATAGTGCTTCTAACTATTCCACATCTTCCTCATCTACATTGCTATCACTGGATGCATGTTTTCCCTTTCTTCTCTTCTTTATTGATGTCTCCTCCTTAGTGTCTTTTATTATCATCTTGGCCTTGAAATTAGATTCAAGGTTCTCAGGTCTGTAGTTATCAAAATTGGACAATTCAAATGAAGTAAATCTTCCCACTATTCCTTCAAAGGTTAGTGTATTTCCTTGTACATACCTTAGCTCTTGAATGGCTGAAATTCTAATAGCATAGATAGGGAATAGAGTTCTTAATTATTTTCTAATGATAGTTTCTTCTTCCAATTGACCACTTAGACTTCTTATTACACCTACCTCTTCTTTCAGTCTTGTAGCATACTAAGTAGCATTTTCACCTTCCTCAATTTTCATGTCATCAAACTTTCTTCTTAGCTTTTCTCTCTTTGCTCTCTGGACATTTTGATCTCCTCCATAGATATTTGATAAGGCTTTCCACATCTTGAATGGAGTGTCACAATTTTTGATATCATCATATTCTGCATAATTAAGTGTAGAGGCAATTTCCAACATTGCTTGATTATGTTGCTTCTTTTTATTCAAATAATCTATAGTAAGAGGTCCTACTAGATTTACATGTTGTATTCCAATTGAGGTTTGTTCATAGTCACCTATTGATCATAGGTGCAATTTCATCAAACTCTTCCATGTAGTAAAGTTATCTTTTTTTAGCTTGGGAACTTCTCCCTTGGAAATCTTGATCTTCCTACTTCTAGTACCTTGAAACTAAATCAACAGATGGCTTTGATACCAATTGTTAGAAATACTTTAGAATAACTAAGAAGTGGGGGGGGGGGGGCATGAATAAGTTATTCAAGGTCCAAATGTCCTATTCAAACTTTTACCTAAGTATAGTGAGCCCATTCAACCATTTATTCATCCAAGCATTAACCTTTCTAACCAACAAGTTACTATAAATCAACATGCAAGCGTAACACATAAGAAATCAGCACATAACATAGTGATCTATGTGGAAACCCAATTTGGGAAAAACCACTAGTAACATGCTACTCAATTCTCACTTTTCTAAACCGATGCCCTTTGACAAGCTTGCCCTGTTAAAGGCTTACAACACACTACTAAATGTGACCTTGTTAGAGGATTTAACCACCCTATTAGAAGTGAGCCTAGTTAGAGAACTTTAGAACATTCACTTGGAATGCCACCCTGTTAAAGGATTTACAAATGGTTATTAAACCAACCTAAGTCCATATGATTTTCATATCTAATATAATTGCTAGAGAGTATTAGAAAATCTTTGACTTGACTACAACATACAACTTATCTTGCAGATATCATATCACTTCTTAGCTCATACCATTGCCCGGCCTTCAATCTCTACAATTCTAATAGTTTGGTCTCTTTTAAAGCTATGTCACCTTGAGTCTCCATGATTAATGTACCAATGCAATAATCTCTTTATGACCACTTGTAGAAGTAGAACCTTTGTGTTCTTCCTTCTTCTCAATGTCTACTCCTTGACACCCTTCTAACCACTTCACAATTTGGCACTTCAGCAACAACAACATCAGTAGCATTTGCTTCTTGATCTATGACTCCTTAAATAGAAATCTTGGAATTCTTTTCCTACTTGATTCTTCCTTCCTTTTGATTTCAATTCGTATGGATTAGGTAGGATTCATTTCATCTAACCCATATTTTGTTTCCTCTAGAAAATTCTTGAATAATCCTCTTGAATTCACCTAAAAATGGTTTAGAATTCTATGCCACTAGCTCATCATCTTTGTCTTCCAACTAGTTCACAAAATTCAAGGTAACCTCTCTATCGGCTCAGATTTGGGAAATATTCCTAATTTGAAATACTAGTGCTAGATACATACTATGTTACTCACCATCAACTATCTTCTTCCTAATTCTCAGTACTTGAAGATCACTCGGCACCAACTAAATTTTTTCTGATGCTTGGCACTTGAAGATCTCTTGGCACACACTAGAATTTCTTGTTACTCGGCTCCAACTAAGAATTTTCTCAGCTTTAACTAATTTTCTTAGCACCCACTAATGATCTTAGTTTAAGCTTTGCAATCAACCTTGTTACAACTTATTACTCCAATATTTGTAAGTGTGAGCAACCTCTGTATCTTTGAGTATGTTATCAATACATCATTTAACCATTATCTTAACTCATCCTTGCACTTCATTACACCATCATAACTCAACCTTTCCCTTAGGTACTCTTGTTACATCTCTTTGATCAAATCCTCTTCATCAATCAACTAAGTGATAGTACTTGGATCTTATAAGAAAATGTCATTCCTACAAATAGTAGGTTTGACATCAATGACAAAACAATGATTGAAAATATTCTTTTAACAAGAATATTGCTTCTTTGCAACAATCTCCCTATCTGATCTTCAACAATGAGCTTTTCAATTAGATTTCCAACAATGGGAAACAATAAATGTCTAGCTTTAGTGAGAATATGTAGCATGCTTAAACTGAGAAGCATATTTGTTTTGGATATTTCTTTACAATTTTATTTTAAAAAATGATAAAGAAAAAGTCTACATATTCTAACCATTTCCCCTTCATTATGCATTTGTTTGATTGGTGTACATTCTTAATATATACCCTAAAAATATTTTAGTGTATATTCACTAAATTATTTTCCTAGTGAGAGTCAAAAGTTTTATATTATATCTGACTCTATTGATGGACATCAATTGATTTTATTCATGTATCACTTAATAGCATGGAAATATTTCATTTGATATCCATTGAATTATGCATGGACAAAATTTGGTGTTATAAGTTTGGGGTTTCTTGTTAATTGTAATGTGTAATAATTAATTCAACAAGTATGTCAATTCCCTTGTTTTTAGTTCTAATGATTCCTTTATTTTTTTGTATTGTTATTCTTACTAGAAGAACATGGGCATTATGGGTTAGCCTTCTCCATAGACTATGAAATAGGGCATACAACTATTATTTAAAGGCCTGATTGACATTGTTCTCTATGTGAATGTCATGACTATAATAAATGTTCCCTGATGGTTGCCTAATTGACAATATTTACACTTAGTATCATTATTCTTAATGATTTTAGTGTACATGTACTTATGACTATCTTTTCTGATTGTTCTTCATACTAGTCTTTGCACATTCCTTTATAAAGACTACCTTCTTTGACCATTAGGCTACTTACATTACCATTTCTTCCCTTCATTAAAAAGTACATGAAATCTTTACACTTTTGATTCTTTATTTGATTACCCTTTGTCTCTGTACACTTGTCTATCCTACTCATTTTAGCATCATGCTAATCTATTGTCATTTCATTATATTCTAAGCATTTGGGGTCAGGTTTTTAGAAAATAGATTATAATTTTCAGCAACTTCATTATTTCTTTGGTGGCATTCAATGAGTTCCACTCATTAAGCCTTCATTGCACTCTCCAAAAAAGGTGACAAGATAATAAATTATATGCTAGAGATATCACCATCATTGATAGCACTAAACATTGCACATTATTAGATGGATCAATAGAATAACGAACAACTTTCACTACTATAGAAACAATAATATATCACTAAATAAACTACTAAAACATATAGATATATGACCAATTTCAATCATGCAACCACTGGTTGTTTATTTTTGGTCATTAATCTAGCAACAAAATTTATGACTAAACTATTTTAATCATTATTTTGGTCATTGATTTGATCATTGATCTAGTCCATTATTATTATTTCTTATTAGTTTATTTGGTAATTTTTGTAGTATATTTGATAGTATATTTGGTGTTATATTTGGTATTATATTTAGTAGTTGATTTGGTATTTGATTCAATACTTTATTTTAGTAATTTATTTGGTAGTTTATTCAGTAGTATATTCAGTAGTTTATTTGGTGGTATATTTTCTGGTATATTTTTGGTATATTTGGTAGTTTATTAGGCATCTGATTTGGTAGTTGATTTGGTAACATATTTGGTAGTTTATTTAATCACAAGTTTAATCATATTAGGACATGATGGAATCAATCCACCATCCTCCTACTTGTAAAGTAGGTGCTCTTCCATTGAGCTAGTACCCTTTAAAGAATAATGGAAGATATTGTCAAAGTTTCAATAACTTCTAATTTGTTAATAAATACTATACATGTATAAATAAGAGAAATTCCTAGAACCAAACTCTTGAATATGGTTCTTATGGGATAATTTTAATAACTCAAAAATCCAATGCATGTGCTCGAAGCTATATTAGTCATATATTAGTTCTAGTGAAAAGTTAATTTTATTACTCAACTATTAAAAAATATCATTTTTATGAGATCCAAACCTATAAGTCCACCAGTTGACTAGTTGTTTCTATACTAAATGTGCTTACTTCCATAATCACATTTGGGTTTCTATCCCATCTAAGGATGGGTCCAATTATCATTTCATCCTCTTTAGTCTTAAATAATTTAATTCATTAGAGTGTAGTGATATCACAATATGACTTTTTGTGGAAAATATCTCATATTTATTAAGTGTACCAAAACTTCTCTTGCTTTTTGTTCAAACTATTCAATGGTAGTATTTATCCACACACACACACACACACACACACACACACACACACACACACTATATATATATATGTATATATATATATATATATATATATATATATATATATATATATATATATAATGTATAACTCAATGTAAATATATATATATATATATATATATATATATATATAAATATAAATATAATGTATAACTCAATGTAAATACACATCAAAGAGATATTTAGAAGGGCACTCACTTTTAGCCTATTGAAGGATAGTGCTAATGTTTTATGTTTGTTTTGTATAAAACACTCTTGTGGGATATGATCACGGAAGAAAAGAAAACTTACATGCAACTATTTTATAGAAATAGATTCCAAAATTTCATCAGTAGCCACTAGTGAGTAAAGCTCAAATATCCCCCTCCAGAGTATCTTTAATTTAGTATAACAATGAATAGAATTCATTTCTAGAGATAATGAGGTATACAATATAAAACAATGTTTAAAAAATATGCACTTTGTTAAGTTAAATAGCACATTGTAACTTTGACTTATTAAAAGAAATAAATAATTCTGAAAAATACCAATTTTAAAAAAAATTAAAGAAATGAATATGAGCAAAGCTTACCTTCATCTTCGTAATTTATCTTGTCAAGTGTAGCACTATGTGAATCTCTCTAACATGATGAAGTAGAGGGAATAGACAATTGATCACTCACTCCTTTGGAGGTTAATGGTGATGACTTGTCCATGGTATGCACATGCTTATCTAGTACATCAGAGATCCCTTTGCAATCCAATGGATAACAAAAAAACATAATGTGGTACACCTACTTGTTGCATTTTCTCTAACATCTATAGAGCATCGCTACAATGCCTAAGTTGGGAAAGTCAAAAAGCATGACATTCGACAAGGCTAAACCTATATAACAACAAAAACAATATGCCTTTGAAATGATCTCATAATAATATTTATTGGATGCCACACTTATACTTAATTATATAATACAAATATATGACTTGTATGAACTTATAAGAGATTTGTATAAATGTATATAACTTTCCCATGAAAGATCTATTGTTCTTCTCCAAGAAAAGTTTCAATTTAAATGACACCAAAGATAATATTTAAATGTTGGTTACATAAATAAACAAGTGCTATGCAAGAACTAGAGTCCCTACATTTTAGTGAAAAAATAGATGATTATCTTAGTAACTTATTCATTAGTTGTAGTTGGTTTAAAAAATTATATCTATTTTAAGGTAGAGAAGAAAACATAATATTTATTGATTATCTCAAAAGTTATATGTTTAGAAATAATTTCACATTAATAAAGAAGAGCAGGAAATTTAAAAAATCCTTAATTTAAGAGAGTACTTTGAAGATTTTATAGTATAACATATTACATATCTAGATGTAATTGATCCTATTTTTATTTGTAGCATTTAGAGTTTAGATTTGACTAATTTTTAGAACCATATAAATAAAGAACTTTATGAATCATTGCATATTATGGTACAATAGGTAGTATAAATATCAAATTCATGCATAACAACCAGAGTAGTATAACATAAACTTTTTATTCAATAATAGTCAAATTCAAAAATCATAATTCATCATTGTCAAACCTATACTTTTAATGGGATAGTACTGAAAACTTGTAATAAGGGAAAAAAAATAATAATAATAGATAAAATATAGTGGTTCTAATAGTCACCTTCACACTAGCATACATAGTGTACAATCAACAATTTTATAGTGGAATAGTATTGAGGAATGAAACTTGCTAAAAAAATTGCTTAAATAGACTTGAATCAAACAATGTTGACATAATCTAGAGAGGGTGATAGACATCATAGGAGGATAAATAACACTTATTCATATGTATCCCAAATATATGATGGGATTCCTACACAAAACTATGTTTGGAATTCACTAGCCCAACAACAATGTTTTGGAATAAGCACTAGGAAAACGAACATTAACATGATTGCAAGAAATAATATATATATATAGGGATCAAGTCATATTTCAACATTTAGCAAACAAGAAGATGGAATAGAGATTACATTAATTATTAGTAAAGAAAAGATAATAAGATAAAAATAGCAATACCAAGCCAACCAAGAAGGATATAAACTAAAGAGAGGAATAAAACCAAGGTCATGTCATCAAACATCAAAGATAAGAAAGTGGTGAGATAATAAGACAAGGATACTAAGAAACAAATAGATGTTGCAGTTACTTATAAGAAAACCTTAGAAGTTACAAGATAAGGACCATCAATGAATAAATAAGCTATTTATAAATAGTGATAAGTCTGGATTGGTTATGACGATTCCAACAATCGTGTAAACTGAGTTCTTTATTGAAAGAGAAGCTATTGAGAGGGAAACCATAGATGAGCTAAAATAAAAAAGATTTAAGCACAATATAGATAATTAAAAAGGGTTCAGTTTTCAAACTAGAAGAAGGGACATTGCATTGTACCTAATTTCTATGCTTCTTTGTCATTCCATGCATTCTTCCAATGATAAGCATGTGTTATAGTATGGATAGTTTTCATGTAGTTGTACACACAAAACAAATCTAATTTTTTACCCTAAGAACAAAATTAATTCGTGTTGATAATTTTTTTCACTACAATTTATGAGTAAATTGATATTCTTCAATTTTAATTTTCAGTCACGGAAGTATCATTATAGATTATTATTTCATATCAAATAGTAAGACAAACTAATTAATCATATAAAATGTACAATCAAGAAACATTAGTAAAGGAAAATGAATGTTCTTAGCCTGTCATATCTTACTACAACAAAGACACCATCTGTAGAAATGAGTGCCAAAATATTAGCATAGCAGAACACTCCAAGGAAATGCTACTCTTGGAGAACCTTGGCCTCATCTATAAAACCAAATACTCTCAAAGACTGATTTGAATTTGCATCCTTTTCTATGCTATTGTTCTTTGTTGAATTCAAGAGTAGAGAACCATCACATCTTGGAAATATTAGAAATATATATTGAATAAAACAGTTATAGATAATCATTTCTTTTGGAATTTAATTGGTTGTGAATTCACTCACAATTTTTTCTTCAACAAAATCAAGCACAAACATGAAACATGCAAAAAAGATGTCAACTATGCTTTTAAATTTGCAAAGGAATAAATTGGGGATATCACATCAATATGTTTGTATTTGTTTGATGGTTCCTTTGAGTATAAGCTTGGAAATGCTTATTTTGGTGAAACATAAGAATTACATTAGTTAAGACTATAAATTTACTCCACCCCAAGGACATATTTTCTTAAAATAGTGTAATAGGTTAAAGTTCCCAAGTCACACAAGTTTCTTGGGGATGTTTACTAGTATATTAGAGGTCTTTGGCCATTGAGTTTGATCATTCCTCTATAACTTAGTTTTATAAAATAAAATAAAATAGTTTGCTAACCTAGACAAATTTACTCCACACTCTAGGTAGTTATTTTCTTGAAGCCTTCTAATAGATGTCTTGGTCTGTAGTATTATTTTTGATTGATCATGAGAAAATTATTCCATTTCTAATTCTTCCTTTCATGAAATAAAAGAAAATAGATAAGTAGGAGATAATTTCTATTATAAGTCAAATTTTAATATTGCTATCAAGATTCAACTATGAAGTTTTTGAGTCAAACTCATTGACCCTTGTTTAGAGTTGTGGCTCACAAAAAACCATGTCTTGTAAGAATGAATGGAACACTTAGTATTCATTACATCAAGGTTATTTTGATTCTATAAAAGTGAAGTGTTGGGGCTTCTTGGGAGGTCACCCATCCCAATGCTAAGTTTTCCACTCATTCCTATGAGAGATAGTTTCTTGTTAACCACTACTCATGAAACATGGGTGAAGGAAGTTTGACTCAAAAGATACATACTTATATTCTAATAGAAATATCACAATTTGAATCACAGTGGAAAATATCTCCTATTTATCAATTAATGAACTTAAGGTTTTTTCAAATGAATGGTTCATAAGGCACAACACTTGTTGAAGGTTTTGCAATTAGAGACTTAACCATGGAGGAAATTATGTAGTTAATTGTGCTTGGCCTAGAGTACTATTGGGATGAGTGAGTGATTATTTAAGGTTAAAAATATTTTTAGCGTCAATTTCAAAACTTGCAGTAGGATCTCTTTTGAGATAGTCCAAAATTTAAGTGTTGATTTTAAAGATGAATGGGAGGGAAATGCCAAGATATATTACTTTGTAATCTCTATAAATTAAATGTACACCTTCTATCCTAATAAAATAATTTGTTTAGTGACTGATGCTGATCCTACGTAATCAATCAACATCTATCACTAATCTCATGGTAGATTTTATAGTAAAGATGAATCATGTGTTGTCCTTAGCCTATAAATATTCAAGACCATAGCTTGAAACTACAATAGTTTCTAATAAAAATTTAGGTCCTCCCATGTTACCTGGAACATGAAATGGGAAATGAGAAGTAATAAGATAATAATGATTAAACATAGAGTAGTTTTAGTGTCATAAACATAGAGAAATGATGCTCCAAATTGAGAGTAAAATTTCATCTCATAAGCAAAGATAGAGCACATTATATAAAATTGTTCACATACCCTATTCATGCTTACATATTTTTAAAATATAAATTAAAGAATATTTTAGCACAGAGGGATATTCTCCATATTTTATTGTTCTGGGGATGATCATTCTCGATTGGGGAATAAGCTACATTTATCATGAGAGTGTGAAGAAGTAGAGAGAGTACATTGCTTTGTTTGTGGACTTCTTTAGTATACACAAAGCAGTTGAATGTGTTTACCCCATCAAGAGCACAAATGACTTAAATCTTTGTTGGAGGAAAGAGTGAAAAGGAAAAACCTATCATTTTCACTTCTAGTTGAATCAAATAGTAATAAGAGTGCCTAAATGGACCATAGTCCATAGATTAGAGGACTTAAATTTCTTAGCTACAAAATTCAGAAGGCTTCTGATTCAGAGTTAAAGTTGCAAGGCATAAATTATTAGTTCAAATGTATGTTCCAAATTTGGATTCAACATGGCATGAAAAAACTTTTCCAAGTTCAAATTAGTTTGGGAATATGCATTTAGATTCATGGTGGTTCAAAATAGTTTTGAAATATGCATTCATATTCATAATGATTCAAAATAGTTTGAATTGGTTCATGTTAATATAGTCAAGATTAGACAATTCAAGGCAATTCATGGTTTAGATGAGTCACATTCTAGGATTCAGTGGTTCATGGGTGTACAAGGTTCAAGGATGGTCACCCCAGTTGAATGTAGTTCAATCTAATTCATACAACCTCAATATGGTTCCTCAGTATAAGAAAACATTTTTATGGCTCATGCTGTCAGGTGTAGATTTAGATTTAAATTTACGTAGCCTAATCATTTAGAGTCTGAGATTAAAAATTCCAACCTTAAATACCCAATTATTAATTAACCTAGAAAATCATATTCTATCATTTTGGAAAATTAAGACTCAATAATTTGATGGGCTATATCTATTGATCTCGGATTGGTTTTGACAACTGAGTGTCAAAACACTTAAGAAATTTTCTACATTGATGTTGAGTATAATATAGATGTCAAGTTGCAATATATGTTGAGCCAAAAATTCAACAAGTGTCGAGTCATTCAGATGCAGAGCAAATAGATAGTATCAAGCAAGTTTTAAGTGTTCAGTGAACAATAGATGCTAAGCAAGTTCAAGTGTTGAGCCAGACATAATTTTAGTATGTGTCAAGCATTAGTAATCAGAAAGTGGTAAGCTATATAGAATCAACATAAGATTTTGTGGCTTCAAAAAGTTAGATATAAACCATTTTTGAGCTAACATATGAATAGATCTCCATGCTTAGAGATAAGATCGAATCTATTTGTATTCCCTATGCAATCAGCATGCGACCAATGAGAAAAAAAAAGGATTTGAGTGAGAAAGTTGGATGAATCTCAATCATAGATTCATACTAACCCTAAGTCATGAAATATTTTTAAAGGAGGCGAAGCCCCATAATTCAAAAAAAAAGATAGAGTGTGTAAGAGAATGCATGTGAGGAGAAAATTCTAGTGAAGTTTTGAAGGAAGTGAAAGGGATGAATTGACCTAGAAGAAGGAAAAAAATATGAAATTAGTTATTAGAAAAAAGAAACATTTTTACATCAGATCAGTAAGGATTACATTGTATAGAACAAGGATCTAAAATCAACAATATCAATTTATAAGTGCATCAGATCAAACATTCTATTGTACTCTCTAACAATTGTTATGATAGGTCTTTAATAGGGTGACATTCCAAGTGAGTGTTCTAAACTCCTTTAGCTAGGCTCACTTCTAACAGGGTGCTAAAATCTTTTAACAAGGTAGGATCTAACAATCCTTGTAAACCTTTAATAGGGTAGGCTTTTCATAGTGCAAAACATGAGAATGGTCAAAATATGTAACCTAAATAGGTGAACTTTATTGTTGCAGTAGTGAAGAGTTGTGGGTGTCATACCCACCCCAATTTTACCTTCTTATTGGAGGGTTTCTCGGTAATCATATCTGGTGTCAAGTGTTTATATGGATGTATTTTCTTTACATTTTATTTCTATATGTTTATTCATAAAATGTTTTAAAGTTAAAAGTTTTATTGGTTAAAGTTTAGTACTTCTGATTCACACCTCCCCCCTCAGAAGTATACTTCCCACTTGTAAATCCCAACAATTGGTATCAGAGCCAAGTTCTCATCAAGAGAAGCCTTACAACTTGGAGAAAAGATCTAGAGATGGAAGTCTACAAGTTGGGAAAGACCATTGAGAATTAGGAGATTGAGATACACCTCTTACTATAGTAATTGGATGAAGCCAGGGATGCCTTGAGGAGTTTTCTAAAGAGAAGGAAAGAGATTTCCATAGCTAAGAATGACATACAATGCAAAGAGATTGATACCACAAAGCTATTTGCAAATGATAACTCTTGTGAGTTTGATGGAGCAATTGTAGATCTCGTGGACAAGAACAGAGAACAAGCTGAAGAGATTAGAAATCTCAAGTTGGAGCAAGAATCAAAAGCAACACTGTTATGCAGAGTGACTGAATAAAAGAAGAAAGCCATAGAAGATAAGGCAATGATTGAATAAGACAAAAGAATCTTATCAAACAGATTGGAAGAAAAATCAGCAGAGTTGTCTAGGATCTCAAACATGGAGCTGGATACCCTAAGCCAAATGATGAATGCTCATCATGAGTTGAATGTTAAGGACATTGAGATAACTACATTGAAGTTGCAAAATGATAAATTGTAGAATGACCTATAAAGAGAGAAGGAGTTTTCTCAAAGCTTCAACAAGCCAAATGAAGCGATCAAGTACTTTGAGCAACTATTGAAATCTCCTAGATCTAGTAAAGACACATCAAGTTTGGTCTACACAAGTACTAAAGAAGCAAAATCATCTAAGAGTGTTCAAAAAAGGAATGATAAAGGTAAGAACTCCAAACCCACTCATCATTTTTGTGATAAGAAAGGACATACAACTAATGTTTTCAAGAACAAGAATGATAGTCACAATGCCAAGCCAAAGAATATGACATATTGTTACAAGTTCCAAAAAAAATGTCATCAAGCACATGAATACAAAACCAAAACCATGCATGCACCAAGATTTTAAGGACATTGCCATAATTGTCAGAAGTTTAGACACAAAGCCTTTGAATGTAGATCCAAGAATACATGGTCATCAAAAAAGGGAAGAAGCCATGAAAATTCTTATAATTGGGACTATAATATAGGACATAGCTATCATTACTATCAAGAGTATGGACACATCCCTGAGAATTGCATAAGAACGCATTTTAGTGGAATCTACAGTAGATGGTCAAGCCAAAATACATGCTTTAGTTGTTTGAAGACTGGTCATATTACCAAGCACTTCCCAACAAGGATAAAGGAAAATAATTCAAAGTCAAATAAGGGAAAAGGTAAAGTAGATACTGAGCACATTAGAGGAGAGATGAATAAGACATGGATGAAGAAAGATGGATGCAAAACATCAAATGAAGGGATCACTTCACCTAAAGGGTCAAGTGGTCATACTTCATCAAATTAAGAAAAAGAAGGTATGAAGTACTGATATTTAAATTCTTTATCACACATTCATTTCTAGAATAAGTTAGTACTAAAAATGATATATCAGCATGAATAAAGATGTAAGGTTAAATCTTCAAAGTCTTCACATTGTTTCCAAGTAAAGTTTCTTTCAGATGCCAAGCAAAATCCTAGTATATGTCGAGTTGTCTACCAAAGCTAATTGAAGCCGAGTTAGCAATGGCTATAGAGTAAAAGGAAATTCTTATTGAGGCTAAGTAAGGGAAACTCTAGTGGATGTTGAGTGTTGGAAAATCAATGGAAGTCAGGTGAAGTAGAAATTGCATTAGGAGTCGAGTGGATAGTTATATATGCACTAAGCATTAAATGCTATGTAATGAAGGGTATAAGTTCAATTTTTTGATCGTTTCTCATCATTATGAACATAAAGAAAGAGCAAGAAGGGCACATAAGTGATTATAAACTAGAGATTGAAGCTTTTGCAAAGATTCAACATTGTTTCATTGATTTAAAGGTATTTCTCAAGTGTCGAGCTATGTAGTTACACAATTTTTACATCATGAAACCCTAGTTTTTAGAAATGGCCTCTAACTCTAGGAATCCCAAGGATAAGGAGCCATTTGAGGTTTAGTTTGATAGTAATGAAGTTAAAAAACAAAATTTTAGGCCAATTCCTAAAGTTGCATACAAGAATGACCCTACTGCTGCACTATCCATACTTCCACCTAAAGTTGTAATGGTGCAAGATGTCAAAAAGTGTTATAACTATAAAGTTGGAGCAATTGGTGATATGGAGATCTAGCAAGCCTATGAAAAAATTTGTGAGAATGGGGTATTGAAGGAGGACCTTCAAATTGTTGAAAGAAAGGGCTTAATTTGTTCCCTAGATTTTCCTATAGTTTTCAAGACAAAGTGGAGATGAATAGTTTTGAGCATAATTCACAATGGATGCCTATGGTTGGGAGGTGGACCCATCAAGTTGTTAAAAAGAATCATACATAGGGTAATAGGATACCCAACCCTAGAATGACCAAAGAATATGAGGACTAATTCAAAAGATGCCATTGAGAAGAACACTGGGGAAAAGTGGAACAAAAGGGGCATGACAATTGACACAATCAAAGGTCCACTTGTAGATTTTTCTATTAGGGTTATATCTCACAAATTCTAGTAGTCAAGCTAACCGAATAGTGTACCATGCATTTTAGTTGATGTGGGATACAAACTTATTAAGAAGGATCATACATATGATATGGAAAAACTACAACTACAACAAATCATGGAGAACTTAGGAGCAATAAGAAGATCAAAAAATGCTCAGTGTAAGTTTGGATCAATTTTGATATGCATATTTTTCTATGTTAAGAATGAATTCCCCTCTTATGGGAAGATAAGTTGGAAAACCAATAGGTGTATAGTAGTACAAGTAAATGAGTACATAGAGCAGATGGGAGCTAATTTTGAAGCCCTCATGACAAGTGATTTTGAGGAATTTAAGAAGTCCATGAAGCAAACACTAAGGATTCCAGTCTCCCTAGTGGATTAGCATATCAATGACATTTTTGTTAGTTGACATTGACTACACTTATATCCAAGTAGTAGTACCTAGAGTGAGATGGCTAAGGCCATTAGGATATGAGATTAACATTGATGGGGCATTAGTAGCAATCACAACATTGCTTGTAGAAGATATTGATAAAAGTGCAAAATCTTTTAGCACTTTTGATGTTGTAAAGTCTAAGGTAGAGATGGAGTTGAAAATTGCTTCAACTCTAAAGAAAATGGACAAATTGGTCAAGAACCTTAAGGCCAAATTTGGTGAAGGGACAAAAAAAGTAGAAGATGAAGAAGAAGAATAAGGCCAAGAACCACTTTCCTTAACACAATACATAGGAGAAGATGAAGAGGAAGATGGTGCTAAGGGAAAAAAAGCCAAGGAAGAACCAAGTAAACTAGAGTCTAAGAAAAGAAAGGCAAACACAAAGCCAAAAACAAAGTCAAAGAAACAAAAGATTTCTCAACCAAGCCTTATAAAGCCCACTACAAGAGCAAGCACAAGGGCTACTACTCAAAAGGCCAAGGAGTAGGCGAAAGAAGTGAAGAAGGCAATTGAGCAACAAGGTCCAGAAAAGAAAAAACTAAAAAGAAAATATGTTTCTTAACCTAACCTAGATGAAGAGAGAACAAAGTCAAAAGATACAAGCCAATTTAGAGTGGTAAGTCATGCACTAAAATCTGATTTAGAAGACATTTGTGACAATGTTAAAGATAATGCAAACTTAAATGGCTTGAAGAATGTTGAATTTAGCAAGTTAAGTAAGAATGAGTAGAACATGGTTGAAGAATCATCTTATACCATGATGGCCATGTTCAAAACCACCCCACTTGAAATTGAAAATTCAATGCCTAAAGATTTATATTCTATTGTTGAAAATAAATGGCATTATTGACTTAATATGGAGAAAGAAATAAGAGAGTCTACATTGGCTCGAGTAATACCTGACCTCACAAAAGGGAAAATAACCAAAGCCAATAAGAAGCATGGGAGAAAATTTGCACCCAAATATAGAGCCTTCAACATTCTTCAAAATAATATTGAAGATATTGTCAAGAAGTCCACTCAAATGTGGAAATTGATTTATGGCCTAACAACTATCAAAGAAGGAGAAGAAGAAAAAAATGATAAGGAAGGTGAAGGTGAGAAAGAAAAGGTAGATGATATAGTGGAGAAGGAGACTCAAAAAGATGATATGGCAATTGCTGAAGAGCAGAAAATAGAATAGAGTGCGCAAGACACACAATTGCCACATCAAATATAGTAAAAGTGAAGGATGTTCTAGACAACTCTGGTTAGAATATCAATCCACTAATTATAGAGGATCTTAAAAAGATCCTTGACCAATCAACTCTACAAGCTCAATTATGCAATATTCTAGTATTGGTCAGTGTAGATGAGTTGCGAAAAGTAGTAGCTAACCGGACTAGGGATAAGATTGCAATAGAAGAAACATCTTTTGTCATCCCTATAGCTACATGTGGACAACTTAAAGAGAACATTTCATAAGATACGTTACCTAATGTTGACTCCATAGTTAAAGTATCTACAACTACCAAGGAGCCAAAAAAGGATCAAATGGGACATATGGATACTTATATTCCTCATGCACAAGTACAAGGTACACCTCCACAAATAATTATTATTGATAAAGATATGTCACGGGAGGAGAAGGATACCCCAAAAGAAAAGGAGCAAGAAGCAATTCAAACTTTGGTTAATCTTCCAACCACTGGGACTCCTACAAGAATGCCTCAAAAGTTGAGCACTGAAGCAATACCACTCCAAATTTTAGCACTAGGCTCAAGCTCTAAAAAGGTTGCAAGGGTACTTCACTATGGAGATCCTACATTAGATGAAGAAATAGTCATTCCAAATTATGACTATGCAACCATGAACATTGATTAGATCAATGAAGTGCAAGAGGCACTAGAGAGGAAGAAGAAGTAGGAGATGCTTAGAAATGAGTATAAGAAAAGGCAAGCACTAATTGAGATCAAAGACATCTTTCTACATGCATTTAGATTGTAGGAACCTGATGAAACAAAACCAATATTGGAACAACTATCAGAAATAGTTGAGTAGGTGACCAATGAAGACCAGGAGACAAATTTAAAACACATGGAATGGTTAGAAAAGAAGTTTCAAGAAAAGGAGAATGAAAGAATATCTAGTGAGCTAGAACTTTCATAGGTAGAACTACCTAAGAAAATAGATAAAGTGGAGGAAGTACTTGAGAATATCTTCTCATTGTACACAAAATTGTATGATCCTTCCATCTTCACACAGGAAACTAACTAGAGAATAATGAGCTTGGGAAGGAACCTGAAGATATCTAGCATGAAATTGCCAGAAGATCCATCTCAAAGTGAGAAGCACTTTAACACAACACTTCACACACAAAAGGAACTAGCTATCATTAGAGCCAAATTAGTTTAGATTTAGTCTATTCTAACCCCTCAGACGGAGATTTTACAAAAAGAACTAGCCTACATAGAAAATGTGATAAATAAAGATCCAAATCTTTCAACATTAGATGGGTTAGGTCACCTTGCAGTAGAGACAACCATCCATATAAAATACCTAGAATTTGTAATACAAAACTAGGATATTTCTGTAAGAATTGTAATAGAAGTGAACAAAACCTTCTTGGAAAAATATTCAGTCAGTGTATAGAGCCTTTGACATAAGTGTCAAAAAGGGGGAGACATTAAAAAAGGATAAATTGTAAGAAAATAAAGACAAGGAGTATTAGCAGAGGAAAATCAATCTACTCAGAGAGATTTTGGATACAAGTAAATGACACATCAACTCAAGACGAGATACAAAATTTTGAGGTATACGGTCCTTCACAAAATTTTGAACAATTTTGAATTTTTGTATATATACTAAATAGAATGTATATTATACTCAAGGAGATTAGTTTCATCATGTATAGTTAAGTTTTTTTGCCACTCATGTCAAAGGGGGAGATTGTTGATCTCAAATTTGTTTTGACAATTGAGTGTCAACACAATTCAAAAAAATTATAAGTTGATTTTGAGTATAATATAGATGTGGAGTTGCAATATGTGCTGAGCCAAAAATTCAACAAGTGTTGAGTTATTCAGATGTCAAGCAAAAAAATAGTGTCGAACAAGTTTCAAGTGCCTAGTGAACAATAGATGTCAATCAAGTTCAAGTGCTAAGCCAAATAGAATTTCAGTATGTGCCGAGCATCAGTAATGCAGAATCGACATAAGAGTTTGTGCCTTCACACACTTAGATGTTAATCATTTTTGATCCGACATATGAATAGATCTAAAAGCTTAGAGACAAGATCGAATCTATTTGTATTCGCTATGAAATCAACATGTAACCAATGAGAAAAATGAAAGGATTTGAGTGAGAAAGTTGGATAAATCTCAATCATAGATTCATACCTAACCCTAAGTCATGAAACCTTTTTTAAAGGAGGTGAAGCCCAATAATTTTTTTAAAAAGATAGAGAGTGTTTAAGAGAATGCATGCGAGGAGAAAATGCTAGTGAAGTGTTGAACGAAGTGAAAGGGGTGAATTGACTTAGAAGAAGGATAGAACTGCAAAATTAGTTGTCAGAACAAAGGATCAAGGTTACAAGATTTTCCCATTAGATCAGAAAGGATCAGATTAGACAGAACAAGGTTCTAAAATTAGCAATATTAGATTGTAAGTGCATTAGATCAAACATTCTATTACACTCCCTAACAACTGTTACAACAGAATGAAATCCTATGGACTTAGGTTGGTTTAATAGCCATTGTATAAAGCCTTTAATAGGGTGACATTCCAAGTGAGTGTTATAAATTTATTTAGCTAGGCACACTTCTAACAGGGCATTAAAATTCTTTAATAGGGTAGGATCTAACAATCCTTGTAAGCCTTTAATAGGGAAGGCCTTTCATAGTGCAAATCATGAGAATGGTCAAAATATGTAACCTTAATTTGTAAACTTTATTATTATAGTAATGAAGATTTGTGGGTGTCATCCCCACCCCAGTTTTACCTTCTCATTGGAGGGTTTCTGGGTAATCATATCTGATGTCAAGTGTTTATGTGGATACATTTCCTTTACATGGTATTTCTATATGTTTATGCATGCAATGTTTTAAACTTAAAAGTTTTATTGTTTCAAGTTTAGTACTTCTGATTCAACCCCCCCCAAGAAGTATACTTCCCACTTGAAAATCACAACAATATCACCAAGATATATAAGTTTTGTTTTTCAAGTTGCGCTAAAGTGGTGCCATGATAAAATTGACTAGACCAAGGATAAAAGAAAAGGGAGTCTATCTGAAATCAAATCTTCAAGAAGAAATTTTTAGTCTCAAAATGGTTTTGACATTTGAGTGCCAACACAACTTAAACACTTTCTACATTGAAGCCAAGTACACTATGTATGCTAAGCCATAGCTTGTGCCGAGTTAGGAAATCCATTAGGTGCTAAGTGATCTTCAGGTGCCGAGCAGCCTTTAGGTGTCGAGTGAAGATCAAGTGCAGAGCATGATAGAAGTGTTGAGTAATATTTAGGTCTCGAGTCATAGATGATTTCGAGAAAAATAGAAATGCAAAAGGTGCTGAGTGAGCCAATTTGTTATATATGCCGAGCATCAGGAATTAGTAAGTGTCAAGTAACACAAAATGCACATATAAGTTTGTAACTTCACTAATTTAGATGTAAACCATTTTTATGGTTGACATATGACAAATCTTGAAGGATTTAAGTGATGAGATCAAATCTTTTCTATTTCCTATGTAATCTACATGTAGCAAATAAGAAAAATGGATAAGGCATGCAACCAATAATAAAAGTGCAAGGAATGAGCAAAAAATAGAGATTCAATATGGATCATAGATCCATGTCTAACCCTAAATCTTTGAATGTCTTTATAAGGAAGACTAAATCTCATTGAATCATGTAGATGAATGAAGGAGTGAATGGAAAACTCTAGTGGAGTTCAGAGTGAAGAGTAAAAGACTTAGAGGAAGAGAGCGGCAGTAAAATATTCAGTTGATCAGAACTAAGAAAGGAATACAAATAGACATTAGATCAGAGAAAGAAGATCTAGTGCCTGACTTCAACAATCAAGGATTATAAGCTATCAGGTTTATTATACCTGATACTCTCTAGCAATTGTATTAAAAAGGAAACCCTATGGTGATAGGTTAGTTTAACAACTATTTTGAAGATCCTCTAAATAGGTGATTAAATCCTTTAACATGGTAACACTTCATGTAAAGTGTTTGTAAATCCTTTAACCAGGTCACTATTGATATAGTGTAAAGCCTTTAATAGGGTAGGCCTTTAACAGGGTAGACCATTAGAAGTGGTCAAATATTATTGCTACAGTGATTTTTTGGGTATCATCCCCACCTGTCATGTCCCCTATTCAAATAATTAAAAATAAATAAACTTTGTTAAGGCAGGCAAGCTCCAAAAAGGTGAAATTTCAGAATAGGGGGCTAATCTTTGGAAACTAATAGACTAATAAATAAAGATTATTATTAAATTATATTTTATTAACCCCTCTTGGACATGAGTTAGGGTTATGCCCTCTTTAAAAGGGGTTTGGAGGCATTTTGGGCTCATTCTACATCTTGATTCTTGCTAATTTTCTTGTTGTTCTTCAGAGGCTGCCAAACCTGTAGAGAAGGAGACCCAAGAATGAGAGTTTGAAAGTCTCTAGGAAGGCTAAGGATGGGAGTTTGAAGCCATTCCATGTGCATGCTCATACAGAGTTTGCCTTTGTGCTGAATAGTGCCGATTTGGGTGTTTTCGGGGTTGTTTTTGGTTTGAGTTTGGGTTTTCAGTTGAGTGTTTCATATCAGTTTGGTTTGCTGCTATATTTCAGACTTTATGATGTTAAAATAGAGCTGAATATATGTATTGGGTCATGATTAAACTTCTGAGATAGTTTATGAGTGTTTTGTGGTGTTTCCGGGCATTTTTGTGTTAATTTTAGGAGCCCGATTGAGCATAGTTTTGCCCTACATTTGTGGGTTGTTCTGTAAAGGCTATAAAAATCTGGAAATTTCATTTTGTAGGCTTTTATGCTGCTGAAATTTCTGTAAAAATGTCCATTTTCAGATTTATTAATAATTTGTGAAGTTGTGAAGTTTTTGGCACTAATTTGGACATACCCGATTTGGGTTTTATTGGGAAATTGGCAAATCTTTGTAATATTGGTTGTTTGATTTTAAAGTTCTTATTTGAGGCTGGAAATATCATAAAAAATCAGTAAAGGGACATTTCAGTGGTATCAGAGCTGTGATCTTGTCAGCCTGAGGGTTTGTAGAAGTTGCATGTCAGTTTTAACAACTACCCAGATCTTGCATGTCAAGTTTTGATAACTACCCAGATCTTGCATGTCATATTTTATGATTGCATGCAACTAAGTGAAAGAGAAAAAAGATATTTTCAGTGAGAAAAGAATAAAGAAATTTTGATCAAACCCCCAGTTGAAAGCAAAAGTGCAAAATCCAAGGAAGAAAAAAGTATGGCTGATCCAGATGAGATGGCAAAGAAATTCTTCCAAGGCATCCAAAATACTCAGAAGCAAACAGTGGATGGTTTGGCGGAAACTAGAGAGGCTTTGCGAATATTGACAAAAAAATTACAAGGAATTGCATCTATTAATGAGAAAGGGAGCACTTCAAAGGAGCCAAGAAATGGGAGATCCACACCATCTAAATCAATCAAATCTATTTTCTTGCTTGCAAATGAGCCACCAGTACCAAATCCAGCCATTAATCCAGTAGAAGAGGTTACAGGTAATTTGATTACATTAAGAGCTACTTATAATGGCTTAGATGATGACTTTCATAGTTCAGTTCCTTTTAGAGAATATGTGGATATGATGAACGCTTTGATGCCCAAGAAAGACAACAGGAGGGAGCATGACACAAGTGGAAGAGAGCTCAAAAATAAAATAAGCAAGTTTACAACACCTACTTTTGATGGAACAAATAAAATTTCAGCTAGAGCATGACTACAAAAATTACGAACTTTCTTCACACTTAACCCCATGAAAGAGAGTGATGCTATTCAATTTGCAAGTCTACACTTGGAAGATGCAGCCTATGATTTGTGGTATCATGGAATGACTACTCAAGGTCATGATCAGGTAACTACATTTGAAGATTTTAGTCAAAGGGTGATAGATAGATTTGACCTCAAGGATGATGAAGAGTACTTTAAAGAATTGTCAAAGTTGAAGCAAACCAAATCAGTTAATGAGTATATAGAAGAATTTCAAAAAGTGGCTATTATGGTACCTGATATGAGTGAAAAGAGGATCATTTAACTTTTTCTTGATGGTTTAGAAGATTCTGTTAAGGGTTTGGTTAAGGCTTTCTCACCCTCAACCTTACAGGAAGCTATCAAAAGAAGCTTGCAACTTGAAACTTGCGTGCCTATGAAATCAATCACTAATCAAAAACCTCCAAATCTTTGGAAACATAAGGGAAATTTTTAGAAAAAGACTTTTCCAACACTACCCCCAAAAGATGTGACAAATGTGGCAAAAAAGAAGGTAGATGAAGAGACTAGGAGTGAATTACGAAGGAAAAAGCTTTGTTTTACTTGTAGAGAACCATGGGTTCCAGGACACAGATGTTTGGGGAAAGGTCAAGTGCACTATATTGAAGTTGCTTATGAATCTGATTCAGATGAGCATGAGGAATTTCATGATACTAAGGAGGAGGTAGAAGAAGAGAAAGTAAGAGAAATCAGCAAGGATGGCACTTTAGCAGCATTATCAGGAGTCCCAAGATACCATCCCTTCCAAATTCGTGGGGTACTAGCAGGGCAAAGGTTGACTGTTCTTCTTGATAGTGGGGCAACTCACAATTTTATTGATGAGGGATTTGTCATGAAAAGAGGGCTTAAAGCAGAAGATTTTGAGGGATTTAATGTTACTGTAGCTGATGGATTCACTATGCCTTGCACATGGGTGGTGAAACAACTCAAGATGACCTTAGGAGATTATGAGTTATGTGATGACTTCTATGTGGTTGGTATTGGGGAGACAGATCTTGTATTGGGTGTTCAATGGTTGCACTCTATCAGAGGCTATTACATGAACCATCAAACTATGGAGTTTAAATTTCATTCCAATGGGAAAGAAGTCATATTGAGAGGGTTATCGAATGGAGCACCTAAGGCGGTCTCTGCAAAGAGGATGGAGAGGACTTTTCGAAGAGGACAAGTAACATGGGCAGCAGGAGTCATAATCCAACCAACAAGCTCTCCAAAGAATCAAGGTAATTTCCATTTTGAAATTCAAAATATTCTTGATAAGCATAGTATAGTTTTCAATGATTTGCCTCCAGGATTACCACCAGATAGAGGTTTTGAGCATGTTATAGAGTTAGAACAGGGTGCCAAACCAGTTATAACAACCCCATATCGCCATCCAAGAGGTTATAAGGAAGAAATTGAAAAAACTATTAAAGAACTCCTGGACATGGGATTCATAAGGCCTAGCTCTAGTCCATTTGCATCATCTGTGGTACTTGTCAAGGAAAAGGATGGTACAATGAGAATGTGTATAGACTACAGGGCTCTAAACAAGAAGACCATAAAAAATAGGTATCCCATACCATGCATAGATGAACTCATTGATGAGTTACATGGTGCTGTATACTTCTCAAAAATTGACTTAAGATCAGGCTACCATCAAATCTGAATGAGGAGTGAAGATGTGGAAAAGACTGCTTTCAGATGTCACTATGGGCACTTTGAATTTCTTGTTATGCCATTTGTACTCACTAATGCACTTGCAACATTCCAATCTTGTATGAATAAGGTATTCAGTCAACATCTTCAAAAATTTGTTTTGGTATTTTTTGATGATATCTTGATATACAGTAAAACATGGGAAGAGCATCTAAAGCACATAGACACTGTTTTGGGAATCTTGGAGCAGCAATCCTTCTATGCTAAGCTATCTAAATGTGAGTTTGGTTTGACAGAGATCCTATATTTGGGACATATTATAAGTTCTAAAGGAGTACAGGTTGATCAACAAAAAATCCAGGCAATTTTCGATTGGCCTCCACCCACTAATCTTACACAATTGAGAGGTTTCTTCAAGTTGTGTAGCTACTATAGGAGATTTTCCAAGGGATTTTCTCAGCTTGCTGCCCCGTTGACTGATTTGACAAAGAAAGGAGCTTTTGTTTGGACAGAAGAGGCACAAAAAACATTTGATAAGCTTAAGGAGGTAATGAGTTCATGCCCTGTGCTTGCAATTCCATATTTCTCTTTACCTTTTGTTGTTGAATGTAATGCTTCTGGAGAAGGTATAGGGGCTGTCCTAACTCAAAGGAGACATCCAATAGCATTTGAGAGTCAAAAATTAAATCAAACAGAGAAAGGGTACTCCATCTATGATAAGGAAATGTTGGCAATCATGCATGCACTTCATAAGTTTAGACAATATTTGGTATGTGGGAGATTCATTGTAAAGAAAAACCATAATAGCCTTAGGTTCTTCTTGAACCAAAGGGATTTGAATGATCGTCAACAAAAATGGGAAAGTATTTCCATGGATTTCATCACTAGGTTGCCCAAGGTTCAAGGTAAGGATTGCATATATGTGGTGGTAGATAGACTAACTAATTATGCACATTTCTTTCCTATCACATCTGATTTCAAGGCATCACAAGTGGCCAAATTGTTCTTCAAGGAAATTTTTAGATTACATGGTTTTCCTAGAAACATTGTTAGTGACCGGGACAGTAGATTCCTCAGCTCTTTTTGGAAGGAGCTCTTTCATTTGGCAAGAACTAAACTCACTCCTAGTACTAGGTATCACCCTCAAACAGATGGACAAACAGAGATAGTTAATAAATGGATAGAAGGATTAAGTTAATAAATGGATAGAAGGATATTTTAGGAACTATGTTTCAAATCAACAACATGCTTGGGTGAAATGGTTACACCTAGGGGAGAATTGTTACAATACATCTCATCACATGTCTATTGGTATGCCTCCTTTTCGTGCTCTTTATGGTTATGATGCCCTTTCCTTTGTTGATCTAATACTTTTCGATAGCAGAGTACCCGCAGCAAGTGATTTCATCAAGCAAAGCCAAGACATAATAAGGTCCCTCAAGGATAATCTACAACATGCACAAAACCAACAAAAGATATGTGCTGATAGGAAAAGGATTGAAAGATCTTTTGAGGTGGGAGATTTGGTATTTGTTAGGTTGCAGCCATATAAGCAAAGCACCTTGAAGAGAACTGGGGCAGAGAAACTCAAGCCAAGGTTCTATTGGCCTTATAAAATCATCAAGAAGGTAGGAGAGGTAGCTTATGAATTGGAGCTCCCACCAAAGAGCAAAATACATAATATTTTTCATGTATCTTTCTTAAAGAAGGTTCTAGGCCAGAAAACCATAGTATCTACAGAATTACCACCTCTTGATGATGAAGGGAAATTAGTTTTGATACCAGAAGAGATTTTTGATACAAGAGAGAAAAGGTTGAGAAATAGGAGCATCATAGGGCATTTGGTCAAATGGAAAGGATTACCACTAGAGGATGCAACTTGGGAAGGAGCACATATTCTTGAGAATTCCAACCTTCATTGCTTGAGGACAAGTAATATTTGGGAGGGGAGGACTTGTCATGTCCCCTATTCAAATAATTAAAAAACAAAAAAACTTTGTTAAGGCAGGCAGGCTCCAGAAAGGTGAAATTTTGAAAAAGGGGACTAATCTTTGGAAACTAATGGACTAATAAATAAAGATTATTATTAAATTATATTTTATTAACCCCTCTTGGACGTGAGTTAGGGTTATGCCCTCTTTAAAAGGGGTTTGGAGGCATTTTGGGCTCATTCTACATCTTGATTCTTGCTAATTTTCTTGTTGTTCTTCAGAGGCTGCCAAACCTGTGGAGAAGGAGACCCAAGAATGGGAGTTTGTAGGTTTCTAGGAAGGCTAAGGATGGGAGTTTGAAGCCATTCCATGTGCATGCTCATACAGAGTTTTCCTTTGTGCTGAATAGTGCTGATTTGGGTGTTTTCGGGGTTGTTTTTGGTTTGAGTTTGGGTTTTCAGTTGAGTGTTTCATATCAGTTTGGTTTGCTACTGTATTTCAGACTTTATGATGTTAAAATAGAGCTGAATATATGTATTGGGTTTTGATTAAACTTCTGAGATAGTTTATGAGTGTTTTGTGGTGTTTCCGGGCATTTTTGTGTTAATTTCAGGAGCCCGATTGAGCATAGTTTTGCCCTACATTTGTGGGCTGTTGTGTAAAGGCTATACAAATCTGGAAATTTCATTTTGTAGGCTTTTATGCTGCTGAAATTTCTGTAAAAATTTCCATTTTCAGATTTATTAATAATTTGTGAAGTTGTGAAGTTTTTGGCACTAATTTGGACATACCCGATTTGGATTTTATTGGGAAATTGGCAGATCTTTGTAATATTGGTTGTTTGATTTTAAAGTTCTGATTTGAGGCTGGAAATATCATAAAAAATTATTAAAGGGACATTTCACCACCCTAGTTTTACCTTCTTATTCTTGGAGGGTTTCTGGGTTACCAAAATCTCAAGTGTTATGTTGTGATGCATATGTGTTTCTCATGATTACTTAATGTTGATATGCATGCATGTTCATTTCAATAATATGTTATAAAGGGTTTTAAAATAGGTCAAAATCTAGTACTTCTGATTCACCCCCCCTCTCAAAAGCATTCTTTCCATTAAGAAATTCCAACAATTTGTATCAGAGCGGCAAGGTTCTCACAAGGAGAAGTCTAACAGCTTGGAGAAAAAGATTTAAATATGGAAGTCTTCAAACTTGGGAAGATTATTGACAATCAAGTGATTGATGTGCAACTAGCTCTACAAAAAGTAGAGGAAGTCAGGGAGGAACTAAGAAAATCCTTGAAAACAAGGAAGGATATAGCCATAGCTGAAAATGATATAAACTACAAGGAGATTGATACCACAAAGCTATTTGCCAATGGAGACACTAAAGATTTTGATGTAGCAATAGCAGAATTGATGGAGAAAAAAAAAGTTCAAGCATATGAGATAAGATCTCTCAAGATGGAACATGAATCACAGGCCATAATGTTATGTGAAATCACTAAAAAAATGAAAATAGTAGTTGAGGATAGAGTCATGATGGAAGATGACAAAAGAAATATTGCAAATAGACTTGAAGAAAAATGTATCGAATTAACAAGGATCTCAAACATGCAAATGGATACACTTGCCCAAATGATGAACCTTAATCATGAACTTAATATGAAAGATATTGAGATCTCTACTTTGAGGATGCAGAATGAACAATTGCAAAATGAATTAAACAGAGAAAAAGAAATAGTAGAGAATCTCAACAAGTCAAGTGAAGCCATCAAGTACTTTGAACAGTTGGTGAAATTCCCAAGATCAGCCCATGATACATCAGGACTTGGATACAAAGCACTAAAGTAGAGGAATTGTCAATGAGTATTGAGAAAAGAAGTGACAAAGGTAAGGATTCTAAACCCACTTGTCATTACTGTAATAAAAAGGGGCATACTGATAATGTTTGCAGGAGTAGAAAAATCAATAAGATAAACACACCCAAAAGCAAGAGTTACTATCACAAGTGCAACATGCAAGGACATATGACACAAGATTACAGATCCAAATTCACAAGGACACAAAGATTTGATGGACATTGTCATAATTGTAACAAGTTTGGATATATAGCATTTGAATGCAGGTCAAAGCCTATGTGAACATCAAAAACAAAAGGGAATGAAAGTCGCTATCATTGGGATTATAACAACAGGTATAGCTATCATTATTGTTAGAAATATGGACATATTCTTGAAAATTGTATAAGGACACACTTTAGAGGGAATTATAGTAGGTGGCTAAGTCAAACCACTTGTTTCAGCTACTTGAAAACTAGTCATATCAGCAGAAACTATCCTACAAGGTCCAAAGCGCCAAAAATTGAATCCAACAAAGAAAAAGAAAAGATTGATGTCAAGAAAATAAGAAGACAAATGAATAAGACTTGGAAGAAGAAAGATGAGTGCAGGACATCAAGTGGAGGGATCACTTCACCCAATGGGTCAAGTGATCACACTTCATCAAACTAAGCATAAGAGAGGTGTATGGGATTGATATACAAAGTTACATCATACATTAGTCCCAAGAAAAAGAAGTACTAAAAAGAAGAAATAAGCATGAGACAAGATGCAAAGAGAAAATTTTAAATGATGATGTCGAGCTGTCTTTGGATGCCAAGTAAAATTCTAGTACATGTCGAGTTGCTAATAGCGACCGAATTGATGGTTGATGCTGAGTTGAAAAATCCTTCAAAAGTTGAGTGTGTAGTTGAGCATTTAATGTGATGGAAATAGAGTATATTATCATGATTTTAATCACTTTTCTTCATCGCGAACCAGAAGAAAGGGAGAAGAAGAGAGAAAAGAAACTTCATAGTGGAGAATCCAGTGTTCCAAATAGATTTCAACCTCTTTCAACAATGATTAAGCATAAATCTCATCGATCAAAGGTATTTCATTCAAGTGCCGAGCTACATAGACTTTGAAAGCTTATTTATATTTTAAACCCTAGTTTGGAAAAAAATGGCATCTGGGTCAAGAACCACTAAAGGAAAGGAAAGTCATGAAGTACAACTAGTGAGTAATGAAGTTAAACAACCTAAATTCAAGCCCATTCAAGAAGTTGCCGACAAAAATGACCCTGCCAACGCATTATCCATTATTCCATCCAAAGTAGTTATGGTGCACGCTGTAAGGAAGTTTTATAAATGTAAAATTGGTACCATAGGTGACCTTGAAATTTTCCAAGCCTATGACAAACTGTACGAGAATAAGATTTTGAAGGATGAATACAAGATAGTCGAGAGAAAGGGTTTGACCAATGCCCTAGTTTATCCTATAGTATTCAAAATTGAATGGATACAAATTATTTTAAGTAGAATTCACAAAAGGGATAGTACATAGGGTTATGAGTTTCCCAACCCTAGATCAAACTAAGACCTTGCACAGTGATTCCAAAGAGATCATTGAAAGAAATATAGGGGCAAAATGGAATAAGATGGGTATGACTATTGATACCATCACTGATCCTCTCCTAGATTTTGCTGTGAGAATAATATCCCACAAATTCTATCAATCCAGTCGATTGAACAGTGTGTCATGAATATCTATTGATGTAGCATACAAACTAGTAAAGAAAGATCACACATATGATTTATCAGAAGTTATGTTGCAACAGATAAATGAAAACATAGGAGCTACAAGGAGATCATAAGGTGCTCAATGCAAATTTGGTTCAGTTCTTATGTGTATGTTCTTTTATGTTATGGAATAGGTTCCTTCTATATGAAAGGTGAAGTGGGACCCTAATAAAACTACAATAACACAAGTCAATGAGTTCATTGATCATATGGGTGATAACTTTGAAGCCCAAATGACAAGCTATTTTGAGGATTTCAAGAAATCAATGAACCAAAGGGTAAGAATACCAGTTTCCTTAGTGGAAAAACATATCAATGACATATGTTTCCTAGTTGATATTGATTTCACCTATATCCAAGCAACAGTTCCGAGGGTGAGATGGCTAAGGCCATTTGGTTATGAACTAGATGTGGATGAAGCATCTGCAGCTATCACTACTTCACTTGCAGAGGAAATAGACAAGTCTACCAAATCTTTTGGCACATATGATATGGTTAAATCCAAGATTGAAACAAAATTAAAGACTGCCTCTATAATTAAGAAGAAAGATAAAATGGTGAAGAAAATAAAGAAGAAATTTGGTAAAGGAATTGAGGCAGTAGAAGAAGAAGATGAAGAAGATGATGATGATAATGAGGATGAACAAGAACAAGGCCCAATGGAATTAACTCAAGGTCTGTGTGAAGATAAGGAGGAAGGTGTTAAGGAAGAAGCAATGGAAGCACCAACTCAAGCCGAGCCAAATAAAAGAAAGGCAATAGTACAGCCTCTAGCCCAGCCTAAACCAAAGAAAACTACCATGCCAACAACCCAAAAGAAAACAACCAGAGTTGTAACAAGGGCCTCCACACAAAAAGCTAAAGAGGAAGTTACAAAGAAGAAAATATTCAAGACGGCACAGGAAGAGCCAAGGAAAAGAAGAAAATATGTGACTCAACTTGATACTAATGAGAAAGATCAATTTGAAAAGGTAAGCCATTCTCCTAAGTCTTCAGTTGATAAACTATGTGAAAAGATTGGAAATGGAGGCTTAAGTAACATGAATAAAGTTGAATTCAATAAGTTCACTAAAGAGGAACAAAATAGAGTAGAAGAATCAGTTTATGGAACGATGGCACAGTTCAAGTATACGCCTCTTGAACCTGATGGACAATTGCCAAAGGGACTGACTAAAATTGTAGAAGACAGATGGCACTTTTGTTTGAAAATGGAAAAGGAGATGAGAGAATCAACCCTAGCAAGCATACTACCTAATTTGACTAAGGAGAAAATAGCTAAAGTAGTCAAAAGACATAGCACTAAGTTTACACCTAAGTATAGGGCATTCTTCATTCTCTAAAATAAAATTGAAGAAATTATACATAGAACAACAAAATCATGGAAGAATTTGTACAAAAAGGTTGAAGATGTTCTTGAAGAAGAATACAAGGAAGCAACTACTGCTAAGTTAGAAGAGAGAAGAAAAAGGAGAGAAGAGAAGATGGAAGTACAGAAAAAGATTGAAGAGGAGGAATGAAAAGATGAAGATAGGGGTACTGGTGAGTAGCAAGAAGATCAAAGTGTGCAAGACACACAACTTCCACCTCCTAGTCCTCCTCAGTCTATTGTGACACCTGGAGAATTCATAAAAATTAAGGATGTTGTTGACACCTCATGTCAAAACATCAACCCATTAACTATAGAAGATCTCACTAAGATCCTTGACCAAACAACTCTACAAGTAAAATTATGTACAAGTCCAATTTTGGTTAGTGTGAATGACTTACAAAAGTTAGTAGAAGAAACAGTTAGAGATAAGGTGAAACCATAAGAACCATCTTCCATCATCTCTACAGCTACTAGTGGTCAACTTCAAATGCCAATAGTAGTTACATCAGGAACATTTGACACTATAGTGCATAAGCTGAGTGCAGAAGGAGACAAAAATATAGCACAAACAAGATAGATTGTTGCTTCTGATCCTACAGCACAAACACAAGGTGCACCTCCTCACATTCTTACTATTGATCAAAGTAGCAGACAGGAGGAAAAGGAAATAGAGAAAAACCCCAAAGAGCGAGAGGTTATACAAGCATTGATAAATTTGCCTACCTCAGGGACTCCTCCTAAACAACCTAGAAATGTTGCAATGTCACTATAGATGTCAGCACCAGGATCAAGTACTACAAAATTTGTAAGGGTGTTTCACTATGGAGACCTTAAATTATATGAGGAGATATTCATACCAAGTTATGACTCAAAAAAAAAAAACCATTGATCAAATCACTGAGGTGCAGGAAGCATTGAATAGAAGAAAGAGGTAAGAGATACTTAGGAAGGAGTATAAACAAAAGCAAACATTACATGAGATTAAAGACATCTTTATGGATGCCTTCAATTTGTAGTCACCAGATGAGTCAACGCATATAATGGAACAATTGTCAGATATTGTTGACCAGGTGACAAATGTAGACCAAGAAACGAATGTAAAACTTATGGAATGGTCTGAAAGGCAATTCCAGGGGAAAGTAAATGAGAAAATATCTAGTCAAATTGCATTTTTCTAGGTTGAATTGGAAAAGGTAATAGAAAAAGTAAAAAAGGTACTTGAGAATATATTCTCATTGTACAAAAAGTTGTGCATGACTTTTCATACTTCATACGGGAGACAAGCCAAAGAATAATGAGCATGGAGAGGAATTTGAATATTTCAAGCATGCAGCTACCAAAAGATCTAGCTCAAAGTGAGAAGCATTTTTCTCAAACACTTCACACCCAAAGGGAAATAGTTGTATTAACAATAGAAGAGGCCACCATCAAGGCCAAACTAATGTAGCTCCAATCTTCCATTACTCCACATTTGGAAATACTCTATAAAGAACAAGTCTATGCTGAAACTATTCTCAAGAAAGATCCTAATCTTTCTACCTTAGATGGACTTGTTCACCTTGCTGTAGAGACTACCATCTAGCATAAGTCATTAGAAATTACCTTGAATAATTAGGATGCAGCTCTCAAGATGATTATGGATTTAAATAGTACTTTTTTGGTGAAATATGGTCTTAACCCTTAGTGCCCTTTGACATTTGTGTCAAAAAGGGGGATATATATATATATAAGTAAGTAATGGGAGATACAAAGTTGTAAAGAGGGAGACAATGATAAAAAAGGGAGATATAATGTTTTGGGGAGCCGTAAATAGAGAACAGACAAAGAGTATCAGTTATATCAGTATAAGAGACATATTCAACACATAATTTTGGTCACAAAGATAGAATAGATAATGGCTCAATTAACTCAGGGGGAGTTATAATAATTTTGAAGTATATATTGTAAGTTACAAAATTTTGATCAAGTTTTTTAAAAACCTCTATATATATACCAAGCAGATTAGTGAATGTACTCATAAGGTTAGATAAATAATGCTTAGTTAAGTGTTTTTTCCACTCATGTCAAAGGGGGAGATTGTTAGTCTCAGAATGATTTTGACATTTGAGTGCCAACACAACTTAACCACTTTCTACATTGAAGCTAAGTACACTATGTATGCTGAGCCATAGCTTGTGCCGAGTCAAGAAATCCATCAGGTGCCAAGTGATCTTTAGGTGCCAAGTAGCCTTCAAGTGCCAAGTGACTTCAGCTGCCGAGGATGATACAACTGGTGAGTAATATTTAGGTGTTGAGTCATAGATGATGCCAAGCAAAATAGAAATGCAACAGGAGTCGAGTGAGCTAGGTTGTTATACGTGTTGAGCATCAAGAATTAGTAAGTGCCAAGTAACACAGAATGCACATATGAGTTTGTAACTTCACTAATTCAGATGTAAACCATTTTCATGGCAGACATATGATGAATCTCGAAGGATTTAAGTGATAAGATTAAATCTTTTCTATTTCCTATGCAATCTACATGTAGCCAATAAGAAAAATGGAGAAGGCATGCAACCAATAATAAAAGTGCAAGGAATGAGTGGAAAATAGAAATTCAATATGGATCATAGATCCATGTCTAACCCTAAGTCTTTGAATGTCTTTATAAGGAAGACTAAATCTCATTGAATCATGTAGATGAATGAAGGGTTGAATGGAAAACTCTAGTGGAGTTCAAAGTGAAGAGTAAAAGACTTAGAGGAAGAGAGCAGCAGTAAAATATTTAGTTTATCAGAACTAAGCAAGGAATACAAATAGACATCAAATAAGAGAAAGTAGATCTAGTTCCTGAATTTAGCAATAAAGGATTGTAAGCTATCAGCTTTATTATACCTAATACTCTCTAGCAATTGTATTAGAAAGGAAACCCTATGGTGATAGGTTAGTTTAACAGCTATTTTGAAGATCCTTTAAATAGGTGATTAAATCCTTTAACAAGGTAACACTTCATGTAAAGTGTTTGTAAATCCTTTAACCAAGTCACTATTGATACAGTGTAAAGCCTTTAACAAGGCAGGCCTTTAATAGGGCAGAACATTAGAAGTGGTCAAACATTATTGCTGCAGTGATTTTTTGGGTATCATCACCACCCTAGTTTTACCTTCTTATTCCTAGAGGGTTTCTAGGTTACCAAAATCTCAAATGTTATGTGGTGATGCATATGTGTTTCTCATGATTGCTTAATGTTGGTATGCATGCATGTTCATTTCAATAACATGTTATTAAGGATTTAAAAATAGGCCAAAAGCTAGTACTTCTGATTCACCCCACCTCTCATAAGCATTCTTTCCATTAAGACATTCCAATAGAAATCGAATTGGTTTGAGTTACCCACTAAGTATTAAGGTTTGGTTGAAAATAACTATGGCATAACCTGATTACTGTGCATTAGATCTCATCAATATTATGGTAATTACATGCCTAAGAAATTGGGAAAACCATTTGTTGAAATATGCTTTTTAGCTCTGATTCATAGACCTCAGGCATGTGATAGATACACATTGTAATAACACCATTTGCATTGACTTGGTGTGTTCATGGGTTACTATGGGGAGCACAAAGTTTCTCAATAAAGTACATGACAAAATGTTAATGTAGAGGGTTTCATAAAATATCATGTAGCCTTTCATGTTAGTGCGAACAATAGGAAGTCATATGAATTGTTTTACAATATTCTAATAAACATGCATTAAATGAATTAAAATAGGGTGCTTGTCAAACAAAAAATAATAGGAGAAGGTGAATGCAAGAGATCATACTCATCATCAAATCACACTACTAAAAGAAATAATGTAGGCAATTTTATAAAAAATCATAAAAAGAACTCATAGTACCCCGACATGCATTCACAACTCTACATTAAACCCTCCTTGAACTTTGTATCTACCACAAGGCTAAAACCCCAACTTGAAGCAAGAAGCCACATGATGTACTCCAAGCACAATTTAACTAAAAAAGGTTGTGGAAGATATGTGAAAGGATAGTGGTAGATTTCAAATGTGGTACAGAGGTAAATGATACTCATATGGCAAAGAGGGATAAGAACATTGGCTATAATCTAAAATAAACTTCTAAGATTTTTAAATTATCTTGATGTATGATATTGTAGAATTTTTTTATTTTCTTTTCTTAAAGTGTTGAAATAGAAAGAATATTTGAAGCTTGTCCAATCCTATGCACACCCAAAACAAACAATTTAATGGGTAAATATTGGAATGGCATTCCATTTTAGCCATGCCAATGTTTCTTTTTCCTTTTTAAAACACTTTTAGTTGTCTTTATTTGCTTATTTCTTCCACGTTCATGCATATTTCATTATATTTTTTCTTTATGTCTTTTAATTTCTCTAATGTTTGTTTTTTTTTCCATCAGAATTGACAAACAAGAATAACATCAATATAATGGGATTTGTTCAAATCCCATTGATTTTCATCTAGCATCTATTGATATTCATCAATATCTAACTAGAAAATTAAAATCTTTCATTCTATTATATATTAAATTTTTATTTAATTATATTTATAAATAATTAAAGTATGTATTATAGCTTAAGAGGATTTGACAATGGGATTAACTAGAGGATTATAGTTTACTACTTGATCTCTTAGAAATCAATAAAATCATTCATCTCTACATCATCATAAGGAGGGAGTAAGGGAGGGAGATCCTCTATCTATATAATGTAAATTGGAGCTAAATTAGGTGTGCATAATTCATTTGTATATACATATCATTGAGTTTGGTCACTAAGAGATATTTTCTTGAACAAAATCTATGTAATCAACTTTGGTGGTTCTTGATTTCAATTATTCTTGAACAATCAAATAGCAATAATTAAAGAAAAAATAAAGAATCTTTTTTATTGCAAGTAAAATACAATTTTTTTAGATCTTAGGACAATTGACAAAGTATGACAATGACGTAACATCATCTACTTAACAAGTGCCACTCAGTGGCTAAGTACTTTCCTATTGTTGTAATTAATTGTAGTTTGAATTTAATATAGAAATTGTAATTTGATAACTTAATTATTATTATTATTAAGAAAATCAACAATTAGTGGGTGCTGACCTGCAGTACAATCAAACCTCTAGACACGAATAAGAAAACATTACCAGCACCTAGTAATGAAAGATGCCATAAGATCATATCTTCCTCTATCAAAAGAAAAGGTCCTGAAATGACTGACCCACCAACCATGGTTAGTGTTGTCGTTGAAAATCTTGGGATAAGTCCCCACAATAGCTTCAAACTTAAATCAAAAACACCACCGAAGGACTAGAGTGTACCATTTAGAACTATCAGCAATCACTCGATCATAGGGACAAGAAAAACTAAATGTCATCAAAACAAAAAAGAGATAAACTCAGGCCGTTCATACCTGTCAAAATCATAAACAAAAATATAAGACCAAACAATACTATACCTCTAGCCTTGGCAAACATAGAACATATCTTCCAACCATGGGTCTAGGTAAAGCTCAACATCCAGCTTTGGAAAATATAGTCAAAAGTCTTCTAGATCCCCAAAAAATTGCACATCATAATGGAAATGAGAGGATCAAGAAGGAGGAAGACCAACCCCCAATGGTAAGAGTTTCTCCCCCTTCTTTTGCTAATCAGGCTACTAAAATTATTGCAAGTACACAACATTTTGATGAGCATCTCCTCTACATACCATTGCCTAAATACAATCTCCACCTAAATATATAGGAGATTTCTCCACCACCATAGGAGCTATGAATGTAGAAGCAAAGAGGAAGCCCAAACCACCCTTGAGAGAAGTAACACCAATCTCCACACCAAAGCATTTATCTGAGGAGTAATACTTTCTTCACCATGTGAAGTATAACATTCAAATATGCTCTAGCCATCCTGATCTCTTGTAAAATGAAAGGGATACTTACCAACAACAGAAGGAGAGTACCTATTGAACCCATTCACCACCACTTTCCCCCAACAAATAGCTACCTTCATAAGCTTTACCCCCACCTCAATAGGATGCAAGAAAGTGAAGGAGAAGATTAGAGGGAACCTCCACCAAAGGCAAAGGGTTTTGGGTAAAAACATAGATCTATGTCACCGTTTGTGATACAAAAACCTGTTTTGGTCAAATCTCATTTCTCTATCAAAACTCAATTTTTAAAAAAAACTAAAATTACCCTTTTATAGATCTCAGATTCAATATCATCACTATATGAATTTTTGAATTTTTTGATTAGTTATAATATGTTATAATCTCAAAATATTATAAGTCAATATTTCAACATTTCAGAAGATGCTCTCTAAAAAAATGAAAAAAATTAGTAAATCATATCAATATATATATACATATATATATATATATATATACATATATATATATATATATATATATATATACATATACATATATATATATACATATATATATATACATATACATATATATATATACATATATATATATATATACATATATATCTATACATATACATCTATATATATATATATATATATATATATAGATGTATATGTATAGATATATATGTATATATATATATGTATATATATATATATATGTATATATATATATGTATATATATATATATGTATATATATATATATATGTATATATATATATATATATATGTATATATATATATATATATGTATATATATATATATGTATATATATACATATATATACATATATATATATATATACATATATATATATATATATATACATATATATATATATACATATACATATATATATATATATATATATATATATCGCTAGAGGAGAGAATCCCCTTCATGAATATGTAATTTTTTTTCAAGAAGGTATAGATTTGTTAGGGAATTTTTGACGGGAGGAAAAAACTATTGGATTCAGACAAGGTCAAACTTGAGTACTTATAACAAAGAAAATATACATCAAAAATAATTATTTATTTTTTTGTTCACTATATATACATGTCATCTATAAAATATTTTCAAATCAGAACAAAAAAAGATGATTTGCACATACTTGTTTGACAGGAACTGCATCCTATATTTTTTATAGTTAAAAAAAGGACTTCAAAATAAAATAAAATGAATAAATTCTTAGTCAAAAAAATTATAAAAATTATAGGCATAAAATTCATACAATTCTACACATTTCATCAGTTTACATCATCTTAATATTTTAAACACAAATACCATTTTCTTGTCATTAATGTTGAACTATCACATTTTGATATCACGTTTCTTTATAAAAGGTGACACAGGTTTGTGCTTTTACCCTTTTACAAGGGAGGATAGATTTGACCCATCTATTGATGGTAGAGAAGCCCTCCATCCTAAAACACAACTCCAAACAAGGAAGGCCCCTAAAGGCTCCCATAAACCACCACAATCTCCACACAATAGAGTTTTGGGTAGGGATAACCCCCATAGAAAAATCTCTAGAGAAAGAAGAGACAACAGGGCCAACAAGCACTACAGACCACCAATAGATCCTCAAAAAGGAAAGATAACAGAGCAAAAAACCACCAATATGCTACACCAAAGATCACCAATGCATCTTTGGAAAGTAGAGGGAGTCAAGAGAAAAAATCCTAATCTATTGCAATATCTATCACCAATGCATCTAGAGCAAGTAGAGAGAACATGACAAACAACCCCAAAACGTTTTCTCCATATACCTCCTACCAAACAGTGAAGACACTAGCAAGATCCATATGGGTCTTCATCTTCATCACAATATACCTACATAATCCCATAGTCACTCCAAACCCCAACATGGCTTTTCCTAGCACAACCCAACTCCAAAACTCCATCACAAATCTGCATAGTCTAGATCTACCTAGCACAGCCACAATCCAAGCTCCTCACGCAGATCTGTCCAAAACCAATATGCCTAGAACATTCCAAGGTCCCAAAAGAAAGATGAGTGCATTCCCCATCATCATCTCCTTCACTATTATGATAAGTATTTAATATATTAATTGATTAATTATTATAATATTTTTCAAAATTATAATAAATACTTGAAATTTAAGATCCAAAACCTAATAATAATCCTAAAAGTATTTATGTGATCCTTTAAACCATAATCTTAATTTTAAATATATTTTAGTTATAATATTCAGTGATCTTAATTGTATTTTAGTATTGTAATTTTTTAATTGTATATCATCATTAATACTTTATATGATATATTATATTATATTTTTTTATTATAATATTATATTTATATAGAAATAATTATTTAAATTATATATAGATTATAATAATTTATTGTCTTATAATTGTTAATGTTTTATCCCATTAAATTATAAATATGCATTAGAATAATATCAGTCAAATTATTTCATAAACTGATGCAACATCTCTGATAAAAGTGCCTCAACAATTGCACATTTATAGTGTTTGGGTAAGAAGCATGTATAAGAGGCTAAATGTTTTAGCCAATCAAATGCCTATAAATTAATTTTGTTCATTTGTAGATATAAAAAATTTGCATCTACACTATAGAATATATTGATTTTGTAAGAAAAATTAAAAATAATTGATTTGAATTGGTGGAAATAAAGAAGTTTAATCGCTAATTAAGTTGAAGAATTCAAAAAGTGATACAATATTACTTAGCCTATCGACAAGTACTAATAACACTCAAAAGTTGTGAAATATTTGTTATTTGTGACTTATGAATGAATTTTTTAGTACTTGTCAGTAGGCTAAGTGCTATTGTGATACTTTTTAAATTTTATACTTTAACTAGTGATTAAATTTTTTTCTTTCTATGTGTTAGAAGTAATCATTGGTTAAATTTGTTTATCAAACTATTACATTACATATTATAGACAGACAATTTTTAACTTTACAATTTTTGAAAATATTTATATACAATTTGATTGGGTGAACTCATTTACCTCTTATATTGGCTCGATGAATTTTTAAACTAATACATTTAAGACTAGTTTTTTTTTTAAGCTAATGTAATTCATATTTGTTTAACAATTTTTTGAATGTAAGTAGATTAATTTAGATTTATTAGATTTTAATATTGTATTTCCTATAATATAATTTTTGTCGTTCAAAAATACTAAAAAATATATTATTTATATTAATAATTGTTTAAGAAATATTATTTAATATTATTACTATTTCCATATTACAATTTATTTATAATATATCAATAATTATATTTATTAATTTTTTTAACTTACTATACTAAATTTATTAAATTAAAATTAGATTTATATAAAAACTAAAGATAAGTACTAAGCCATTATGTGGCACTTGTTATGGATTGATAATTTTATCATTGTAATTAATTTTTTTGTAAGAAAAATACATAAATTACCTCTACACAAATATTTAATAACTTGAAAGAAGATATAAAATGCATTTATTTACTAAATCAAGTCAAAGCAATAAAAAATGAGTCAACTTATTATTATAAGAATTATGACATACATCTTTTCAAGACTCATGTCCATCACAATTATCTTAATCCATGTCTCTACTAAATCAATAGAAACAACCACAATTAAGGTTTTTCAATAGAACCACATCTAAAAAATAATGTGGGACAGGTTCACTTCTATAAAATATCTAGACTATTAATGATATGTAAATAATTAAATACAATATATATTATATTATCTTTAATTGACCACTTCAAACCTTATTCCAATATTTTCCAATTTATATTAGTAATGCTATAATTTTTAATAGCTTTTAAATAAGTGTTATATTACCCTTATTTGGTTTACCATAATATCATACTTCTATTTGCTTGAGATCTTAAAGTAATGCTACACCTTGTAACAAAAAAGAAGACATACAAATTATCTACAATAATAAATGTAATATTTTTATTCAAAATTTAAACTTTATTTCTCTCCAATTTTGAAGGTGAAAAATCAATCAAATCATTCTTGGTTATCTATACTAACTTTTTAGTTTCAATTTCTTGATTCTTCAAATTTACATAGAAGCATTTCTTATAAATACAAAAGATTTATATTAGGTTGGTTAGTTACATAATTTTCAATATCATATGGTCCAAATTATAAACAAAAGAAAATCATAACAACAAAGTTATATTTCATATAATCTTGACTTAATAAAGAAATTTATAAATTAATATACATATTATTTTTTCCTTTTGCACTCAAGATATATTATAATTATGAACTATATATGTTTATTTAATTAGAGACAATTTATAATAATAAATTAAAAATATGTAAATTTCATATAATATAAAATATAATGTAATAAGAAATATAAACCATTACATGTATTAAATTTTGTAACAATCCAACTATTCAAAATAAAATGTATTTACTAGAAATTTATTACTATTTTGTAAATACAATATTTATCTATTTAGAAATATCTATTTTTTTAATAATCTAAATAAATTCTAAAAAATAAAAATTATTTGTATTTATGTTAATATTTTTCAAATCCAATTTTGTAAAATTAAAGGACAATATGAATTCTTAAGTGAGCTTGGGGCTCTCATTTGGAAAATAAATGTGAGCTATCATTTTAAATTGTGGTATAAATAAATGATAATGTAGTAAGCACGTGACTATTTTTTTTTCCTTCTTTTGATTGTTAGAATCTACTTTTGATGGTATGATGTTCCATGAAACATAAGCAAACAAGAGTCGCATTGTGTAGCTGGAGTCCCTTCCTTGAGTAGGGGAGAAGATGGGAGCTTTGATTTGGCATGGCATTGTACAAAATAGTGATTAACATTGGAGGAATCATTTCTAAGCTTACACTAAGGTGGGAAATGTTATGATTTAGGAAAAGAAAACCTAACCATAAAAGTTGGAGGAGTCATATAGGGTTTTCTTTTAGCTCAATATAGTGTCATAATAAATAGAGGTACATTTGTGTATCATATCTTCTAAGAATCTCATAAATATGATATGCATAGTGTGGCACCATTTGGTATGATGGGAGGTTATATTCCACGTATGGCTCTCATGATTGCAATTATTCCATTGAAATCCATATCACATAATATCACTACTTCCTATCACATAAAAGACTTCTATTACAATAAAAAGATTTGTTCCCATATTTGTGTAGTCTAGGGCTATTATGCTCCTCGATCATTGATTGACCTGTCTATGTAAGTATGCTTTACACACACATGTCTCGTCTATCTTGTACTCCCTCTTCTTTGTATATTTCCATATCCTCACACATGGGGGGTCATTTAATCAATTTTCTTTTCCTCTCCATCTCCTAAATATGTGGTTTTTCTAGTGCTTCTACATTCTGTAATGCTCCTATACTACAAATAAAAGCGCTAGTCAAATCCCATCAAAAGGAAGGATTGCTTCAATTGTGCAACGTAGAATCAAGCAATTAAAAACTATACTAAAATTGATTGTTAATTGATGTAGATCCCCATTCAAAAAATCATCCTATGCCTAGAATGGTAGAGCACTCACTTGACAAACAAGAGATACAATGATTCTATCTTTACTATTAAAATTTTTAGAAACATTTTCAGCACTATGTATATACATTGTTTTTACTATTTTCCTAACAACCACCAACTTACCTCTTTAATCTGAGGACATTGAATTTCCAAACATCATGAGAATGAATCACCGTAAGACATTCTCACCACAAATTCACAAAGCTCCAATAATTTTGTTCCAAATATATCCATAGAAAAAGCAATATGATGATTTATATTTTTGGGAAAAGGAATTCATTGATAATAATAATTTTATTAGTTCAAAGGGATTTCCTTTAATTGAAAATATTGCTAAAATTTTAAATATGCATTCTTTATGAAGCACTTTCTAACCTCAATAAAAAAAATTAGGTTATACTTAATATTGCTGATATCTCTTTTATATTTACAAACTTGGTATCATCTAACATTCTTTTGGTATTAGGTCTAACTTTCAACATTTTTGGATTTTCAGCATACATTACAAAGAAGATTATTTTAGGAAAAATTTTTAGGAATATTTTTGAATAATGTCCGATGGTTGGATTATCTCTTGACAATAAATTAGCAAGAAAATATCATTAGATAATTGAACTTTGATCTTGGCTTTCTATGTATCCAAAATTTAGACCAATTCATAGGATGAATGAAAATATCATAGAACAAAAAGGAAAATTTGGGAAAGTGAAGAGAAATCATCACCGCAATGGCCACCATGATATTTGATATTATTGTCATGCAGCCAACATTTAACAGCTAACCTAGGAAAGGCACCTACACCAAACTCATGGCTCACAATCCAAACTTAAATAAATACTAAAATAGAAGTCAAATATGCCATGGTAATTTTTTAAAAATAGTAAACTTTATATTTTGAAGTTTGTAAAAGCTCTAAATCAACAATAAAATATGTGTTTTAAAAAACATAAAAGCTTAGAACTAACACTAAAATCCATGTTTGGACCACCATAAAAACTTAGAATGAATACTAAACTCCATGCTTTGAATGCACTAAAATCCTACCATAAGATAATATTTTGTTAGGATCACAACAATAATTACTAGTTGTAATGTAGCAAGATATGCATGAACCAACAATGTTCATTATGCCAATGGAAATCATCTCATTATTGGAAATCATCTTGAACCTTGTACAAGTTCTACCAACTACTAGTCCTTCCTATACAAGAATCATTTAGATCAACTGGAAGATTACTAGCTAATTAAAAAAATTAAGGGAGTAGTTTTTATAGTAAGATGATGGTAATTATCACTCCAGTCTCCACAAGGTTCTTTGAATATTTTCCATCAAACACGGAGTATTCAATTGCCAATGGGTTCAACCCACTTATTAAGTGATCAACCTATTTCAAGAAGCCCGCACAACTTTAGGAAAAATACATCTATTTTACCTTACCAGAAGATCATGTTTAGAACTATAATTACACAAATAGTGTCAAGCAAATTTTACCATACCCTTCATGTTTCAACTTTGTTATATAGCTCATATATTTTGGGTAATAGTACTAAACATATACTAAAGTTTTAGAGTTCCCAGTCCATGCCTAAATGAAACAAGAAAGATTTGTATGCCCACAATCTATTGAATCCATAAAATTTTAATTCTCAATACTAATTAATATAACATTATTTATTATTATGCTTATCAAATATAGGAAAATGCATAGTTGTGAGGTTTTCTAGTATCAATAGTTGTGATGTACATCAAGATGTATGAAAGTCCAAAAGGATAAAAAATTACATTAATGTGATATTAAACTGATCAATATGATATTATGGTTATATAGTTATTATTTATAGTTTTGATTTTTATGATATTTCAGCAATAACAATTCAAAATGCTATATAACTTAATTAAAAACTTAAGCCTTATATATGTGATCCAAAATAGTGATAGGTAAAGAAAATGATATACTGTATTGGGTTCCAAATAAACAAAATGTTATCTCTAGGCGCATAGGAATAGTTGAATCTTTCTATTAAGTGATTCATTCTACAAATGCTTAATGTGAGTAATTTGAATACATTATGCAAAAACCAATAGAAGACAAAAAAGAATAGTTGGTGATACCAACATGTACAATCTCAATCCCACATTTATCAACATGTGTAGCAAAATAGATATGAAACTAAAATTTATAGATTACAGAGGAGTAGCTACTAATATCCAAAAGAACTTAGATGTTAGTGGAGTAGATCAACACCATATCAGACATTACTATGTGTATGAAATCTAGGTATTATATGGATAAAAAATGAAAGAAAAATAAGAAATTATGCCATGATGATATTAACAGTGTCTATTGGACCTTGCTAATCCCCAACGGTCAATGTAAAAGACAAGTCATCATTTCTTATTTCAATATTAAAAATTGAAATAGATTTCAAATTAAGGCTTACATTCATTTCTTTGTATCTGAGTCTTTTCTATTTTAATTTTTTGTATAGTATATAATTGTAAAGACTTGTCCCACAAGGTATACATTATGTATCCTACTTGATTAATAATACAAATGGCTCTTACTGATAACTTGAGGAGTGATGAGTAGAAAAGAGAGAAAATATTTTAGAAAAGAAAGAAAATATTTTCTAAGCACTAGAGTCTGACATCTCCACTGCATTTAACTAAAAATACAAGAGGATTATAATTAGCTAGTAGTATAGTTTTATTCAACAAATATTTCCTTTTTCTCAATGCATTCAAATTATAAGATTGTCGATTTGTTGTATATAAGCATACCTTGTAATTTTGTCCCTATAGTTTTGTGGTTTTTAAATATAGCATAATAAGTGAGAATGTCATGGGGGCTATACTGTGAGTATAGAATAATTTGTACAAGTACCAATGTCAAGGCCCTAACATGAAACCATACTTGAGATGCACCTCTAGAGAAAGGATGCATCCCTTCTGTGGGATGTTCACATGTGCTTTGACTATATAGGGTTATTAGGATATATAATGTAATAAAATGAAAATATAGGGACCTAATTTAGAAAATCAATAGGAAAATCTCTATAGACCAACCCTTTGGCATCCATTTGTCCACCAAGAAAAAATTCAAGAAAATAACTAAAAGTGCATCGCTAATTGGAAATAAGGAATATTTTTGTAAAATATAAACAACCATTAGTAAAAATTGGACCTACTATAAAGAAAAAATGTCATGATCCCATTTGTATATGCACTGGGAAGTAGATAATATCATTGACTTACCAGGGGAATTTGGATATCACTTAAGCAATAACAATTATGCAACTTTAGCTTCATTCCAAACTTGTGTTTTCATTTCTCCTCTTACCCTAGGGTCGACATCATGGAAGCTTTTAAATCTATATGCATTAGGAGCTCTATAAGTTTCAAAGTTGTACAAAAAAATTATTTGAAACCCTAAAATGTCCAACAGAAGAAGGAATGGGAAAACCTAAATCTCCATGCAAATGTAAGAGAAATGACTTGCAATCAAAATATAAATGTATAATATGGGATCAATAAATTACAAAAAAATGATAGTTATAGTGCTAAAGCTTTCAAATCTATAAGGTGTGCCAAAAAAAAGAAAAAACTATTCAAGTACTCCAAATTCTATAGATAGAAGTGAATGGTGACTATTAATCTAATATTAGGAACATTAGCCCTAATTAGACATCTGGTTCCTGCAACTGCAACCGCTATCTACACAGTACAAAGTTCTACCCACTATCAAGATGAAAATTGAATTACATATTTTCATTGAATTGAGTGAAAAGTGAATCACTTGAAATCTCAATCTATTTCTAATGTTTTGTAAACAAATCTGAGTCTACCTGCTAAAAAATTGTTACTATGCATGCATGGTGGGATTAAAGCCAAATCTAATCCTCCTCCATTACTAGTCTGGGCTTGCCCTATCAAAGAATCAAAAACTATTCTATATGAAATTTGGGTTTTTCCGCATGTTATGCATGCATGTGAAATGTGGAAACATTGAGAAGGCACATGTCACTATTTGTTGCTGATACTTGTTGCAACTCTTGAAGCTCAGTTTTTGAAGAATTTTTTGAGTGAAAAAAAGAAAACAACTCTCAAAAAAATCAGTTGAGCCAATCAAAAATTAAGAATTTTGGAGAAGAAAATTCATTTTAATAGGAAGTGGTTATGAGACTATAGGATATTGGACATATTATATGATTCTCACCATTATCAATGCTTGCACTCTTGTAAAATAGACATCAAAAAACTTTAGTCTCCTGCCTAACAGTAGGGACTAATAAAAAACCATCCAAATCAGATGAAATAATGAAGTGTGGAAATTAATGAAAGAATTCTAAGTTATGTTTAGATGATAGCAGTAAAAAAAATGTGTATGTAATCTTATCATCTTCTTCAAGCTTGCTACATCATTTTATCATGACATAAGGAGTTCATCATAGAGAGATGATTAATGACCCACCCCACATTTGACATAAATATTGATCAATGAAAACAACAAAAAAAGGATGGTTGTAACTTATTCAATTGTCTTGCATATTGTTTCCCTACTTCTAAATTATTGATGTTAAAAAGAATGTCATTTCTTTCATATATGAAATGCCTTTGATGTAATAATGTTATCTTTTATAATGATGGTTATTATGGCATGAATGTGATTAATAATAATTATATATTGAGATTATAAAATTCTTAATTAAGAATTAATATTTTTGATATGCAAAGATGGACTTCAAATTTTATTTTGAGTGCAATGAGGGATTTTATTTTCTTTAAGAGTTTATAGATAGATTTTGAGGAGTTTAAGTGCAAATTGGGGTGATTTCAATTTCATTTCTAGTTTAATATCAATTGAGAGGAAACTTGAAGAACTTAACTAATAATAATGTGATGATAAAACAAAAACTCCATCAGTGAGTAATAAAAGTTATTAAAAAGTTAAAGCATCTATTAATATGAGAAAAGATTCATCGATCATTCCATTGTTTGGGTGACTAATTAAAGGTGACCAATTATTTTGTCATTTATTTGATCATTTATCTAGTCACTTATCTTTTCTAACCTTTGATTTTATTGAATGACCAAATTAGTCATTTATTTAGTCACTTATACTTAGAAATTACAAAATATTACTAGAATGTGGTCACTTTTAGTCACGTCACTAAATTTTTTAGTCTTGTGACTAAAATTTTTAGTCACAGTCATTTATTTGCCAAAATTATACTAGTGTTTAGACCCCACCCTTTAAGAAATTTGCCAAGGTAGCATGTAATGTAACCTTCTCAAAATGGTCTCTTCTTCCATTTATGAGATATAAGCTAATGGTGGTCTTCCCCTTTTATTCTTCATCCAAAAATAAACAAAAATGAGCACTTTAAAAGCCTCATTAGTATCCTCTTTTGTAGAAATCATTGCAGCAAAAAATAATTCTTGTCCTATGCATTGAAGCTTAAACTTGGTTGCTTTATAAGTTCCTAAACAACCTTACCATTTCCAAAGTCTTCCACAAAATATAGAGGAGAAAAGAGATAGAAATTATTGGAGTAAAGTTATTTCCATGTCTTATTTCCTAATGAGAAAATTTGAAATATGGAAAAAATACATAAGTTTGTATCTACCATTTACACTACATTTTGTCCTATCAAATTACCATCACTAAATTGGCTCCATGAAATGACAACTCTTTAAAGAATATAGTTAGATTTTATGGTCAACACAAGTGCAATTCAGATACTTTTTTACCTCACATTTAAATTATATCCATTCTCCATCAACTACTTTAAAATAACAAGATAAACCATTATGAATTTGCAAACACAAAAAAATTAGTTTAGGGTATTTCACCCTAAAACAATATGTTGTACACTATTTTTATAATTGGCATCTAAAATCTCCTTCAAGTGCACATCCTAGTGACTTTCCCACTCATTTTCTCTACTTGAAAATGCCATTTAACTAAAATATGTTAAATATCTACCTAAATTTTTTGTCAAGGGAGATTTTGGCAAAAGGTGACACCTTCCTACTCTATCAATTAAAAAGAAAAAGAGATCAATTTATATACATATATGAAACTATTTAGCCTTCAAATTCACAAGGTAATTCAAATCAGTACTATTCACAAAAGAAGCAAAGGCTTTTCTTCTTATGTATACAGAACTTTGTAGAAAACTTTTGAGTAAAGAAAGGTTTTTAAGTGATAAATTTCATCCGTTTAAAGAGGATTTAATTGCAATACTACACTTATTTGTCTCAATTGCATTGTAAAGGAAAGTGAGTGTTGGAGTGGGCTTGAGACCTGCTACTTTAGCATTTGATGTAACATTGAAAAGCGCATCTAGAACCCTAATTTTTTTGTAGACTTGTTTGGGACTTTGGAAAGTTAAACCCTAAAACCCTCTTAAGGAGACCTATTAGAGTCCACTAGGTGAAGTTGGGTTTGATGCATTGTAGTATTTAATGAATCAAACCAGTGACATATTTTGTGTTGTGTAGACATCATAAATATACTTAATTCTTTGGAATCATTGGAGTAATATATTGGTGATATTTTCTCATTTTGGCTGAGTTGAGGGGGTTAGGACATAAAGCCATAGTTTCTATGAAATTTTTTCCAAAACCATGGATGCATGAAGCAGTTGATATCTTTATTTTTCATAGCATTTGAAGGATCTGGACTTGCTATAGCCTTGTGCTAAGTTTGGAGGTTTGACAACTTGTTGAGTTGTTGGTAGAGTTGGTAAGCCCATTTTCACACTTCTAGTTGTATAACTTTGCATCAATTAGGTCCGCTACATCATATTCTTCTAGAGATAACAAGATGTAGGAGAGTTAATATGACATGCTTCATGGAGGATGAATTTAAATCATCTTAGGTGTCAAACAGGTAGGTGGAAGAGGCCAAAAAAAGCATCAGAAGATAGAAATTGGGTATTATGCAGTATAAATGCAATAGATCTTAGTGTTCAAGAATGTTGATATGGTGATATAAATTTATATAAGATAGTTTAAATTAGATCTCCTAAAAAATAGTTCAAGAAAGATGTGAATGAAATCAACCAAAGCAATTTTAAATTTTCTAAACAAATAATTTTTTCAAATCTATTTTAAAGATAAAAAACTAAAATTGTTCCAAATTTAGGGAGCTAAATTAATGCAAAGAGGCTACCATGTTAAGCGATAAGATTTCCTAAAAATCCAATAGTGTTGGCCCACTATTAGACATAATATTGGCATCTAGAAGATTAGGTAGGTTGTAGGTAACTATAAATGCATTCTCCACTTTCTTGTACCTAGTAGGTAAATAAATAAAAATCATTAGCTAGTGCCCACACAATCATTAATCAGATTAAAATCCTAAAAAATTTCCCAAAGCATTATATAAAGCATGGAAATCATAATGAAGTTTATGAAACTAAAACAAAATTGTATATAAATTACTATAATATGTTCATTTCTATTCATCCCAATTTAGAAAACAAATTGAAAAATGATTTCTTCATGTTGATAAGAACCAAAAACTCCCTTTCATATTTTCAAACAATAAGAAAAATATATTAATTAACCAATAAAATGGCTAGATTATTTTCAGTAAGAAAAAGACTTACATGACCAAACCACAACATGGAGAAAAATCTGCATGGATTGCATTGAAAATTTTTCTTTGTTCATTCCATTATGCCTAATACATTGTCACCCTAGATATCTTGCTAATGGTCTCACCATCATTTCTATACATCTTCCAATATGAATTGTTGTACTTGGAATAGTATATCATTGTATTGATTCATTCACTAGTAGAATTTTTCTAAATAAATGACTACATGACTAAACATTTTACTCACAAGACTAAAACTCTAAGACACATGACTAAAAATGATGAAATTTTAGTAATATTTTATAATTTTTAAGTATAAGTGACTAAATAAATGATTAATTTGATCACTAGATAAAATCACAAGGTTGGACAAAGATAAGTGATGAACTAAATATTCAAGAATTGGTCACTAATGATCAATCGCCCAAAAAGGATGACTAAAATGAGTGATACCAACATTTTTATGATACTCTAGAGTAACATTAATTCATCGACAACTTGGGCACAAGAATAAACCTTAACCTAATGTGTAAGAGGTTATGTGTAATATTTTACATGTTGCACTAGAAGAGGGATAAGCTATGCATTACCTAATGTATAATCATATTTTCCCAAATTTTTTCCAAACACTACCTTTGGAAAATATGTGCTAAATTCCTTTAATGTGTAAATTTGGAACATCAATTAAAAAGTATATGAGCAACTATTACTTCTATTTTTTATGGTTGACAATCAACTACTCAGACTCTAGAATCTAACAAAACATGTAGTTAGCATACACTCCTATGCATTAACTTAACACTCAATTATCGCAAAATGTATAACATAACAAGTTACAAATAAAGATCATTAAATGAGTAGCTTACAACATTTTATATTAGATAATGCTCAACAACAAAAAAAAGGTGAAATATGATATTACAAATACATTTCAATTGATTCTATCAACTTATCTTTTTCAATAGATTACAAAATAATTAATTCTTAGACATAGATATGGTATTAATTGCATTCTTCTAGATACCTTAACATCGATTACGAAACTAATTAGTACCTTTAATATCTACAATAACTTTTTTTAAATAATCTCCCCATTTTTCATTGATGGAAACCCACCACCAATAACAACATTCTCCTCATAAGTGTAATAAACTTGAATAAAGTCATCATCCAAGCAATTCTATTATGATCCCCACTTTGACATCAAGAAAAGGGAAACTTTTAAATTTTTCTACTAGAATTTATTCTCCTCTTGTTAAAGATAATTCACATACTAAACCAAAATGGAGAAATGTGATTCACCAAGCAAGGTGAATCCAAGGGATTTGAGATATCATTTCGTTCTTATATCCTATTGCAAGTTATTAAAAAGTCAAATAAATCGTATCTCCCATTAGAGATTTCTTAGTATAGTAATATGCCAGGGTCACTTTTGACAATTAAATGGTATCTCACCCACATGATCTATTAAGATTAGACCAAACTTATGAAAGTATAATATTATTAGTTCGTTCTGAAATACTATTGTGTTTATTTAGTGTAATAAAAAAATTAAACAAATAGAATTGACTAATACAATTTAAGAATTTCTCAAAGACTTAATGTTCTAGATTATTTTCAGTTTTAACATATTTATTTAAATTTAAAAAGTATAATAATCTAAAATCAGATTACTCTAAATATATGGTAGGGAGCCAATTATTTTTACAAACAAACCACAGGCCAAAACTATTGTCAAGATTTAATGATCATATGGTCACATTCATTAAAAGAATGTGTTGTTCATATTTATTGTGGCCACTAGGAACCAATGTGGTCACAATTTAGGCCACCAAAGAAACCACAATTGCTTTAGACCTTTTGACACTTTGCACCATGTCTCTTTATTTTTGTTTTTTATTTTATGCCATCCTAGGGTTCTAACGCTCCTCATATTTTCCTATTAGGACTGCGAAATAGAGATCATATGGAGGAGTTGTGAGAAGACGATAGGGAAACAATGTTTGCCCATCGATATCAATGACAATGAACAAACCTCTTAAGTTTATTACATTTTGGATTACGAATTTCTGATTTTATTTAATCTTGAAACAGTATTTTTCCAACAAATTTCATGTATTTATGGCGATTCTCGACCAAAAAATGTAACGTTCAAGTCGTAAAAAATATCCAATGTCGGGAAATGACTGTGACCATATTCGAAGCTCCCATTGTGTCCTCCTCTCTATGAATTTGAGTCGATTAACATTTCTTACCCACTGGACATTGTGCTACTTCCACTCTGCGATGATGGACAATGAGATGTTATATACGGCTTTTCATCGTCATCGTGAACTGGCTCTAAACTTGGGTACTTTTTGACCTTGACGATGGTCTAATTACATTCTCATGTGTTCTTACAATGGTCTTCCAAAGTGCAGTCATTTTATTTCATCCTATAGCTCTGTATTTCATCTCCTCTTTCCTTGGATTCGATTTTAACATTGCACTCACTTTGCTCCTACTTATCTGAACTCGTTGGAAATCGCCTATATTTTTTATTTCAACACTGGGTTGTATAATATCTCGACAGTGAATTGAGAGTATGAGTTTGTTGTCTATTTACATGACCGTGACTCTTTTTATCATTTATTTGAGCCATGTCTCTCTCCTTTTACTCTTATTTCAGATAATAGACACTTCGAAAATATTAGAATGTTTGATATCTCTATGTTTTTTTTGTATGGTCAAGGGTTCTAGATCTCTTTGTCTTTGTAACATAGAATAAATGTCATGTTCGCATGTGAAAAATCAAACTATTGCAGTCACTGATTATTAATCTCCTATCACAAATGATTATTAAACTGCTGAAAATAAATTCCCAGCTAATATCGAAGAATAACACAACTGCAACTTCACTTATAAAATACGGAAAGAAATGTGCAACACAATGAACACAATATTTTCGGACAAATTGTCCCTGGAAAAACCCCTAAGGGAAAACCAGTTCTACAGATGAGGAATTATATTAAACTTCAGCAAATCAAGAGATACAAAATTCCTTGCCTCACACTGGTAGAACTCCGACAACCTCCTAATTTCTCCTGTTGATATTCCTCACTGCTATCCCCATGCTAACACTGCGCCCTTGCTAACACTGCAAGACTATTTGCTAACACTGCAAACTACTTCACCAAAGCTTCACACTGTGCCTTTGCTAACACTGCAAGACTATTTGCTAACACTGCAAACTGCTTCACCAAAGCTTCTCACTGTGCCCTTGCTAACACTGCAAGACTGTGTGCTAACACTGCAAACTTCTTCACCAAAGCTTCACACTGTGCCCTTGCTAACATTGCAAGACTGTTTGCTAACACTGCAAACTGCTTCACCAAAGCTTCTTCTCATCCAAATGACCCAATGACCCCTTTCTATACTACTCCTATTGGTAAACCAACGACCGAGATTAAATGTAACCAACGGCTGAGATTAAGACAACTCGACATCCAATAATAGAATTGGTTGCAAAGTGTCCAAAAGGAATCACTAAAATTAGTAAATAATAACCATTTACTAACTTTTGGCAAGTGGACAAACAGCTGTCCAAACCACCCATAAATACAACCGCTATTCATAGATAAGGACAAACAGTTGTCCAAGCTACCCATAAATAGTGCTGCTATTTTCGGGTCAGAAATAACAGCTGTCCAACTAACAATAATTAACACCGCATCTATTTTCAAGGTTGTGGCTATAACATTATAGATCATTTACATGCATATATGTCATTCTTGTTGGCACTTTGGATGGTTTCTATTCTTTGTTTCATCATCCTCAGTACAAAGATGGTTTCTATTCTTTGCCTCATCATCCTCAGTACAAACTATGGTCTCATGGACTACCATGATTGAAACCTCTTGCAAGAACAAACATCATGATGAAGCCCTCAACTTTTAATACAGAGTGAGGGAATCTAGCCCAATTAATTCACTTTCTTGAGCATTCTCTCAACATTTGCAAACTTGGGAAATCTAAAATTCATGGAGACATTCAAGAGAGGATTTAGGACAAATGTTTGCATAGGGAGTGCACTTGTAAATATGTACGTGAAATGTGGACATGTGAAGAATGCATGACAAGTATTTGACAAATGCTCGAACAAAATTCTATATGGTGGAAAATGATGATTGAAAGTGAGGAAATTTAGATATAACCTATTTTTAAAAACTTTTCTCTTTTTAGTTTTAGTTGTCATTTATGCATATCATGAAAGCTACAAAGAAAGAAACTATCTTAGTGATACCATCTTAATACATTCCACTATATGTTTGATAGGATTGTCTCTATTCATGTAGCATATGTGAGATGGTCATGCGGTGTTGGAAAAATTAATTTTTATAAGTTGAAAAATTAAGTCTTATAAGTTTAATCCATTTTGACGAATAGACTAAGCAAGTGAACAAAAAATGAGCAATGGTTGATCTCAATTGGCAACACATGTTGAGAAAAGAGTTCAACTATTCCAGAAATATTCTTTAGAAGGTATGTGATAAATATCATGCCTCACAATGATAATAGAGATATAATAGTATCTAGACTTAAGCTAGGAAGCGTGTGTAGCAAAATCAATGGGTATATTAATAATCAATGTAATATATTTGTCATGTTTGTAAGAGCCCAGTGGGGAGATGTTGGAGGCCTAGGTGTTTCAAATAGTTTTATTAGCAAGAGAGAGCTGATGGTCAAAAGAGTTAACAAATTACTTAGAAAAGCATAAAACATTACACTCAAAGCTATCTATAGAGAAGGTAAGTAGTTCAGGTAGAATTATTCAATAAGGAAACCCATTAAGATTGTGAGGAGTATGTAAGTTAGAAGATGTCTCCTAGAAGACATGGTAGTAAGACCATCAATCAAGAGACTTTGTAACATTAAACCTACAAGATTGTATATTAAGGTATAGGAAATTTTAGTGGTAGCATTGAACTATTGAAAATATTAAAATAATGGTATCAATCAATGAAGAATAACTAGTTACCTCTAATAGAGGCCATGGATGGAGTCTCTATTGGTGTAGACAACAAAGGATATTTAATCTTTGGGGGAGTAATAATATTATTGATTTTATCCCAAAAAGCCTTAGATTTGGATTTCTATGAAATCCAAATTGTTAGTCATGTTTTCAATGCAAACTTGTTAATATCATGTAAGAAAAATAAATAATATGGCTTGTTGAAGGTTGTACAGCCAAAGAAAGTTATGGGAATGTAGGGAATCTTGATTAACATGTAGAAGAGATATAAATATTAGATCTATAATCTCTTTTCTGGACCTCAATCAAATGTTCAAAGAAATAATATCGCGATGATTCCTTCTCACATGATTTTGTGGAAATGAATATTGTTGTTTTCCAAAACTCATACGATGACCCCAAGATAGGGAGAAACATAGACAAGAATACACTCAAAATTATTACAAAGGTCAACAATATAAGAGGTGGGTAGGTTGTGCATCACAATATCTAGTTAATATCACTATAGAAAGGCACACCATGGGAAAACAAAGGGTTCTTGGAAGAGTATGCAACAATGTAATTTTTATGCAAAACATCTGGCAAATACAGTTTTACTAGACTCACATGAAAACATCTATATTGTTATTTTTTCTTGTACATGAAACTCATTGTAGCTTATTTGATGACATATTAGTGCTATGAATAATATTTTATTCACATTTACTTGATCCAAGGTCTATAAGCATCATAAAGTCCAAGGACATACAAAACTTGGACATTATTCTAAACAATTAATATTTTTATTGGTTCATCACAAACACCACCATTAATGGATTCTCAACCTTGAATGCTATTGATATTGAGTTTATTTTTTAAATCTCATTGGTTGTGATGAGTTGTTGCATTTTCCTTTGATCACTTTCTCATCTTTTACTCATAGAATATTACTTTTTTTTAATGTTTCTCTAGTTCTTGATTTGCATTCTTGTTGAGTAATTAAGGTTGAATCCTCTCTCCAATTCTTTGAGAAAATAATAATTTTGTTTAGATGGGGAGCTAATGTTGGAATTGTTTAGATACATTTAATGTTTCTATATTGCTCACATTTTTACCCACAGATTATTGTTTGCTAAACATGTGATGTAAAAGTTTGTGGAAAACTATATCTATATCTATATTCATTGACATGCAAACAGAATTAGACTTTCAATATTTAAAAAAAAAATCTTGTAGTGTCTCTCTTTAAATTTGGATTAGAAACTATTCAGTTTGGTTAATTTATAGTTAGAATGTGAAAGTAATTAATTGCTAACATGCATTGTATCTTCTAGATTCAAGAAATAGGAGATATGGAGATATAATCTAGATTAAACAAGCTTGTCCTTGAACTAGCTCTTCCACATAACAATGTCTAGCATATCTATATCTAATGAGTGTACTTTTCTAATTGTTTGTACACTTAGAAAAAAATACAATTGTTTGGGGGTTAGATTTGTGGATTGTTTGGAACAAAAATATCTGAGTGGATCATGTTAAACACATTGGTTTATGATTATGTGTTTACAGATATAATGGCCTAAAGAATATCCATTCATTAAGTGTGAGAAATTCTTGAAAGAATGCTTCAATAATATTATTTCTTAAAGTTATCCCTACAGAAGGATTTCTAAAATTTTATGATTTCATTCAATTATCTCACAATTGCTAGTTATTGCATCAAACTAGTACAAGTACTACTATAAATTGTAGCAAGTGATCAATACAATGGATAAACAATGGACAAACCCTTGGAGCTACCAAGTACAAGTACTAGTCTTTGAAAGGTCAAGATATTGAGTTAAGGCATCAGTCCCTATGATGAGTTATAAGTTTGCCCCTTGTTTTCATCTTTTCTATAATTTCTAATTTCTAATGCATTACAGAGAATCACAGGCTTAAATACTAACTGATTAAATTTACAATTATAAAAACCTCAAATCTTGAAGAGAAAAAGCCAAAAAAGAAGCATTTCTTGCATGTACCCATTACCATTCAACTTTTTTACAAAGCATATATCACGAGTAGCCTCTGAATCACCCAAATAGCTCTATTCCAACATCAAAAAAAGTTAACAAAAGTTTTTATTCACTAATAGCACTACATATGTTTGTTGTTGAAGAGATTAGTCAAAATACAAACCTAAACACCTGCTATAAGTAGTAGCTTTTTAGGGATGAACTAGATTGAGTAAAAATAACCCCCTTTAAACAAATTTACTTGCTAATGTTTATTAGGTTTATTCCCTCTAGAATCTTAACTTTTCTTGGGAATGTTATGTGTGACTAGACCATCGAGGAACACCAAGGAATAATCTAGCTAAGAGGAACTCTAATGGTCAATAAGTATTTTTCAAATAACTTTGCCATCAGTCATGATCTAACTCTTCAAAATGTAAGCACAAAATCAAGATCTTTCTTATTGGAGAAAAAATATCAGCACTTTGAATGAACAAGTAGTGGAAATAATAAAATTGGTTCTTTCTAGGTTTTTATGATTTTGAGAAATTTTTAGAAAATTATAGATATTAGATATTTTATTTAGGCGATAAATTTAAACATCTTATTCGATTCGATGTTGATATCAAATGAAGAAAGAATTCTTGAAATTTCTTTTTCTTGTTATATTTTTCTATTGAATTTGGTCTATACCCCTAATTTCTCATATTCTTGTAATTGGTGTAAGGAAACCTCAATGCCTCTTTGATAGAGATATAGAGTATATCCATCTTAACCAAAATATCATGGTCCCTTTTATCTGCATGTTTCTTCCTTATATTTTTGTGGTCTTGCAAGAGAAAAGATAAATATTTTTGTCAACTATTAAAAGAAAGAAGGAATTAACCAATATTATAAAATCTCTTCATCCACATATATGGTAAATTATAGGTAACAATGTATACTTCCTTGTTACTGGGACATCTTTCTATGATTCAATAACATTCACCTGGTTCTAAATTTTTCCTTATACTTTGATCAAATGATGGAAGGGTTTATCCTTCATGTCTCCTCTAATTTTCCCTAGTGATAATGAACTTTTCTTTCTATCTCATAATATTTTTTTTCTTCTAGGTCTATAAATTTGCAATCTAAATTTTTGACCTAGATTTCAACTTTTTCCACACTACCCCGCACTTAATTGCTCTCAACCTTGGTTGGGTTCTACTGTGTTCAATGTGCATGCCTTTGAACTACAACAATAGACTCCTTTTCAAAAGGTTAATGTGGGGATTTTTAGGTCCCATCTTATATTGGCTTTAAATATTATAATCTAAATAATACTCCCTATTTTTTTACTCTTCTATAAGTAATTATATTTATGAAGCATTGCATTAAGTTTGAGGCCATAGATATTAATTTTAAGGCCCTACATTAGCTAATATGGTAACATGTTACATATTTGGGGCTTGCACTTTTTGGTTTGAGCTCACAAGCTACAAACTAAGGCCTTATTATTTAAATTAGAAGGCCACTATGACTAGATTAAGGCCAAAATGCTAGGATTAGGCCATACTTAAGATCTTGATCATTGAGTAGGGGCCAATACATTTAATTTTGTGTCCTATGATAAGATGACACATTTCATTATCAAAATCAAATGTGTGTTGAATTTAGAGGGGGATGACTCATACCCAAAGCGGACAGATTTCATAGTTGATAGATACTTGCCCTAGTTGCCTCTATTATCAGTATCACAATAGCTAGAAGTTTTTCAAGTCATCGATTCTTCAGTGGTTGAAATAATTATGTCTACTAAAATAAATTTCATTAGATCTAGATTAAAGTCTCCAATCATCTTGACCTTTGTTCTCCTTAAAGTTGGTTCAAGTTGTTTCTATCAGTCATTCACTCTTTCCCTGATAATGGACTTTATTGGTGCAATATATATAACCTTCATGTATGGGATGAAGAAAAGAAAAACATGAACATCCTCCTTAGATTTTATATGTAATGATGCCCTCCATATTTGGCAGTAAATGTTCTTGCAGGTTTGACCATTGATATCTTGTAGGAGAGTATTCCAAGGTAATAAATTTCATAGTGAAAACTTCAGCACCAAGTTTGTTACTACACAAATATTTCAGAAAGAAACTAGTACTCAAATACTATTCAAAATATTATAGTTCTCCACTAGACTTTGGCTAGTTGCATTGCAAGAATTATTTTTTGTATAAATTCTTTTCTCTATTATATTTCTTCAAGATAAGTTGCCTCTAAACTAGATGCCTTCAAAATTTAATGACCTATTCTTAATTCTTCTAGAAACATATCTTTATTTCTTTAAAAGTACCTCATCTTTACCCATGTCACAACCAACAAATTTCATATAACTAGGGGAAGCAACACTTTGTCTAGTATAGGTCTTTATCTATATTTTCCCTAGATCTTCATATCATCCTACTTATATCATGTTACTCATAGATATATCCATCATTCTATTTAGTATCAAAAAAAAGGTGTTATGTGTAATAATACACATCTCTATCCAACCACTAAAATGATTAGATGTTTACTTGATTTACTTTTTAAAAAATTGGTTTCTTCTTATTTCTTTTGCTTGAGTTGATTGCATTAGGGTTGCATACTTCATCATTCCTTTGAATAATCTTCTGAATGCATAGCAGATCTCTCAAATAGAATTGATATGATAGACAGATTAATAAATCTTACCCCCTTTTCATATGCATATATTGATGATATTGATATTGATTGTAAGTACAACAAATTGATTGGTATGGAAATTTTTCTCACATGGTGTGGTGTCACTCATTAAAATTTTACCAAACCATGTTAAGTGTTGCTAGAACAACATTTTCTATGGCACATTTGTTGATATACATTATTTAAATCTCCAAGTTCATAATTTCTTTCACAAATCTAGTACAATGAATGATCTCCATGGAGTGGAAATAACAATTCTATCAAATATTATCCATTATTTCTCAAATGGACACCTTGATTTTTGCAAAAATTAGGGCTCCATCAGTTTCAACCTTCTCATTTGCTGGCATATTAAAATTTCTTTATAAAGCCACTTTATGATATATTTAACACAAGAACTCTCAATGAACTTCATATATAAAATAAAATAGATAAGTTTAAAAAAAATTAGCACATAAAGGCTTCAAGGTATCATTTATTTCTTTTTGTATACTAACTATAGAAGATGGAACAAGAGCAATTTGACTCTTCTTCTCATGAAAATTTTGAGGTTAGGAATGGCAAGTTGCCACTTAAAGTTCAATTAATAGTTCATTGTGCCCTAAAAAAATAGAAAAGAAAATGATTTCTTCCTTAAATCTGTATTTTTGGATTGGAAAATCAATAGAAACTAATTAAATAAGACTCTAAGCTGAAAATCCCAGCACAGCACAAGGAATTCAACTTTATTTTTCTTTCTTTGATTGACTTTTCATTAGACCAATCACAGATTGCTTGAAACTATTTTGTCAGCTCTTGAATGAGGAAACCAATGGTTAACCTCCCAAGTAAGTGGGCAAGTAGGGTCTACATTTTTAACAAAACATTTCCATAAGGATCTATCTTGAATAGAGCAAGATCAAATCATGTATTTTCCAAATGATCAAGTTGTTACGAAAGAGAATCTACAAATCTTCTAGTCCTTGATGGGTCTCTTTCTTCTAATTCAATGATTGAGAATATTTTATTGAACTCCTTCACCTTGGCAATATCTTTAGGCTCTAATGCATGCGGTAAAAATCTCTAAGAGGCCCCTCATTTTATGGTGTGATGAGACCCTACATATGAAGATGGGCATTCATGTAAATCTTGGCATATCCTCTAGGATAACTCAATTAAGGATCCACCATTGTCTCTTCTTCTATCAATGTAATCATATAATTATTATCATGTCTCTCATTCTCGAAAAAATATTTTGATTTCATAAATTCTTTGTTATATAATAGATTGTCTACCATGCGACTTAAAAAAAGTGCAGCATCTTGTCTAGAAATATAATTCTCATGGAAAATTTATAAAACTATCTTTAATGGAAAATGCATAAAATTTAATTTATTAGACAACCATGATATCACATGCAAAATTTACTTCAATTTAATTTTTTATGAAATACACATTTATTTGTGCCATGGTAGCTCATTTCAATTTGGTAGTTAGCAAACACATTGTATTATTTAGAAGCTGTCAAAGTAGTAATAAACTAATGTGGGTAGTTGAATAGTTATCCAAGGGTGGCCATTTCTATTCCAATTTACAAGCAAAACATCCCATTGATGAATGGAAGAGATCGATTAAGACATTTGAATACCTTTAGTGTGGGTTTGTGTCATGCCCAAAACACCAACAAGATTTGATTTAATATTTAAGCACAACTCAAATGCAAATTTCCTTAACATATTTTAAACTTAAAATTGCATAGCTAAGTATATATATATCAACATGTTATCTGATTAATCTAATTTAAACGAATGTGATTACCAATCATAAAAATGTGTAGTAAGGTAACACCATCACATCTGATTTTTTTAAATTAGATATGCAAAATTGAAAACAAAGCTATAAGACTCAATGCAAGCATAATTACTCAAACACCATTTTATTGGCAAACCTGATTCAAAGGCTCAGTCGAGAAAGAACCAAGAAGAAAACCCGACGTCGTTGCCATTACAACAAGGTTTTGAAATTAAAATTCCATAGGATTCCAATCCCAAATTTACCACAATCAAATAAATTTCCTTCAAGTCCCTTATCAAGGGATCAACATCATTTTCTGCAACACATTACTAAGAACCGTGGAGGGAACAAAATCTGATCGGGTGACAACCAAGCATAACCAAGAGACAATCAACATAAAAAATCATACATGGTTTAACAATAGAATTCACAATGAATCAAAACTAGGGAAAGGTGGATTCTTCCAACCAGGAGAAGTCAAGCACAACACCAACAAATACCCAATCAGGGCTATGTACCAAGAACTTTCGTTCTTCCATTTCAACATACCAGAATCATACAAGGTTTGTGCTGACAAGTAGGGGCCCATAACACCCTACCCTTTCTCCCTCTTCTCATCCTGAGAAGAGACTCTACACTGGATGGAGTCCAACTAAACAGACCTTTCCCAAAATTGGTCACTTCTGCCCTCTCCAAGGGTGAGTAATACCAAAACACCCATGTAAGGAAAAATCAAAATTGCAAGACATAAACAAGAAAGGAAAACAACCAAAATGACATGGTTTTCAAATCTTCCCACATACCCACAACCATACAATAGTGAAACAACAACAAGGTAACATGAACATGAAACCAAACCAAAAAAAAATGAATGAGGGAGATGAGAATTTCCTACCTTCACAAAGAGGTAATGGCAATGAACAAGCTTGAGTAGAGTATCCCTTTCCTTCCTTCAAGCTTCAAGAAAAATTCTCTAAAAAATGTAGATATTGGGTCACCCCCAACTAGTCCAAGAAGGCCTCAAAAATAAGCCTCCAACTCAACCACCAAAAAAGGATCAATAACTTCTCCCACCCACCTAAAAATCTAGAAGCTCCTAACTCAACCCATACTATGGTTAACCACTAAGTCGAGGTGGGGTAAAGAAACTCATGGTACCCACTTGCAATTTTCGCACAAAGGTAAAATGAGACTTTTTGAGTGATATCTAAAGTCAACAAAAGGGGCTTAGGGGTTGGAAAAGACCCCCAACCCATACCCATACCCCTTGGGTATAATTATTTCATGTTTTAAAGCCTTAGGAATAGGTTTAGAGCCATACAAAGGCTACGAAATAATTAGGACCCACTAACAACTCTAAAAAAGAAGATTATGCACTAATCTGGATTAGGGATGACTAACCTCGATTAAGAACCAAATTAGCAGAAGATACTAACTTAATCTGACTAAGGTCCATGGGTTACACAGCTAACCCTAACTAGCACGCTGAAGAGCATAAACAATTTACGAGTGTCAAGCGACACTAAAAGAACACAGTTATGAACATTAACATTTATTGATCACATAAGGATACATACATACATCTCAATTTAATTACGAACAACAAGGTTTCTAAAAGTAGCACATAGGGATCAGTTTTGTTCCTCCGTCAGTTTTCTCGGCTAAAATATCTGCACACTCATTGCACACATCAGTAGTCCCATAAAATCACATGTACATATGTATATACTAAATCAAAAATTCACATAAATTCAAACATACATAAATCAGGGTTTCTTTCATCCTACTTATATCCTTAATCATAAAGATTCCAAAATCAATGTGTTAATCCTACACTTTACTTAATTCATCAACATACATATACATAAAACCTTAAATGACGAATATTAAATATCTGAAAGTAACATCACCCAATCATGAGATAATAAAATATGTTCAAGCATCAGATAATGTCTTGACATCTCAAGTCGTGAGTATCAAAATAATAGTAATGTATCACTATGCTACGATGGATCAACGCGAACTCAGAACATAATTCTTCAATTACTTAACTATTTAATTCATTTCTACTCACATTTAATCATTAAAAATTACATCATCAATATGACATATAACTTATTCATTAATTCAAACTAAATATGAGAATAATCATCGTTAGGCATGCATACACCTGATCATCATAACAACACCAATTAAAGAATTCTGAACTATTTGAAGCATAAAACTATCATTAGAATACCAAAATAAAATCAACACCCTTATCATTAGGTGAAAATGCCTCATACCATCATTAGTGAAATTTTTATGGTTTAACAGTCGGGATAATGTAGTAGTTGTCAAATCACTAAATATCTAAAACATGAATAAATTAGCTAATCTTAGTCTCTGTAAGACATTCGCAACATAACACATTACTTCATTTTCGATACAATTTCCCATAACAATTTTAATAGAGGATTCATAATTTAAAAGTACACACGAGGAGGGTCCTTACATCCTCCCCCACTAGCCTTTGACTTCCTCCTAGAAGTCACACAACTAAACTTTTCTTCTTATGCCAGATCTTATAAAAAGAATGATTAATAATTCTCATACATACTGAAGGGAGATCACATATCTACTTGCTTACCATTACAAAACGTAAAGTTCAATCCAAGACTTAGATATGGTTACTTTTTCCAAGATCAAATACTCCTTAAAACATATAGGTTAGAAAGATACAACATTCATATCTAGTATAACATACTTATAAAGTCTTTAATAATAATAATAAAATAAGATATTCTAAATTTCCACATACCTTCTCATCAGGTAACAATTGTAGAAGACTCACTCAAATACATTTTCATATTAAGCAACTTGTCCCTTTTTGCAAGGTTAATTACTTTCCCTTTAGAGTTTTCATGACGTACTAATACTTGATAGGATACTAAAGGATCCATCACTACACCCACACCTTTTCATTTAAGAGTCCATTAGGTTAACTCGTAATCTTAACCAAATTCATGTTGGGGTGAAATTTCATGACTCAACAATCAACGAATAACACTATACTTATACTCAAAGTCCTAAGAGAGGGTGGGGCACAAATACTTTGACTAATAACCCCAAACCCTAATTTTAAACATTCACTTAATCATCAGGAATCCTTTTTGGTAGGCTCATCATATGTCACTTTGCCAATAAAACTTACAAGAAAGTGCCTCAAAATTTAAATTCAACATCAAGGATGAAACATACAACGCAAAAATCTAAAATAAAAGAAATAAATAGTGGCCACAATTGTAAAATTTTAACTCAAGAAGTGAAGACATGACCTAGAGGCAAAATAGAATCATCAATAATAAAATTGACTAAACAGTCCCACATCACATTGATTGGCAAAAAGGAAAAAGACACTAAAATACCAATATTTGAAATCAGACAATTAAGGAAATAAATCCAATTACATACAAAATTTACATTACTGACATAATGCGGTCGTACCAGGGTCTCTGAGGAAATGGAAAACCTTAGGTCCTCCAATACATTGCAAGGATCATGAATAGAAAATAGATGGAGTTCTAATGGCCATGTCACCCAACTATGATTGATCCCACGTGCTAACTACATACTAATCTTCACCGACATCGCCCTATGATTAAGGTTTGTTGTACTAAGGGGTTTGCCTTGATCAAAACTCACTCAAAAGTGCAAATGCGAGGATACTAAAATGAGGTTCCATCAATTCTCTTGTTGTTATATTAGTTTCCTTTCAAAGAATCTTAACATGTGGAGACAACATTGCCAGTAGAGTTGGTCGATCAAAATTTAGGTTCACTCTCCTAGGTGAACTAGTTCTACATCTTCCACAAGTTTATCTAATACCTTAATACTTGATTCCAAAGTTTAAAAAAATATTAAACTAATTTTTAAAAAAAAATTAATTAATTAATTAATTATTATTAAATTAATTACAACGTTCATTCCATCTTCAACCTTAATCTACTTTACCAACTCAAGATGTCTAGCCAATCCCTTATAAACATTACATGCACATTAACATTTCTTGATAACACCTAAAACTCAAAACATTAATAACAATATCATCATATCAAATCAATTATTTAATAGAGTAAAATAATGCTTAGGTTCATTCATTATTTTAAAACTAAGTATAGACATATTCATTCATCAAAGGACATTAGGTTAAACTCCAATACTAATTTAACTACTAACTAACTTTCTTATTTTCTAACCAATCCAATTAAATATACTAGACAAATGATTTACATCTAAAATTCAAATCTTAGCCTTTAACTCTCAACATTATCTCTCCTAACTTCTACCAACTTCATAGCTCACACTTTACTAAATTCCTAGTGTCTAAACATATTCTAACATTAACAAAAATAACACTTTATTATACTTTAAATTTCTAACATTTAAACATACTAACATACCAGTATAACTTTAACTTAACAATTAAGTAAAAACCTATTTCAACAATGTTAACTTATCCAACGAAATAACTAAACTTTATTAATACTATGCATTATAAAAAATTCTAACTTACTAATAAAATTTAACACTTATATTATAAGCTGACCCTACTAACACCTAACTATTAGCTAACTTCTTACCAATTATAATCCTAACACTTTTAACAGATCGACAACTTAATACAAACTAATTCTAAAATCAACATACAATAATATCTTAGCAAACCCAATTGCTAGCCATACCTCCCCCTATTATTTGTACATTGATGAATAAATAAATTACACATACGTATAAAAAAAAAACAAGTTCTTGCAAACTATCACTTATTCAAGATATATATAGGTCAATGAATTTGATTGAAAAAAAATTCTAATAAAAATATTGCTACTTATAAATCATAATAAGTTATATTTAAAATAAAATAAAATAAATTGCACAAATAATGTTACTTCAATGTACGAGACCTAACTTCTAATAGAAAGTTATCTTTTATATTGTAGTAAATCGCAAAGCCTAAAGCCTTCTCCATCTTGGATTAGAAAAGTGTACAGACGTGGTAAGTTGAGTTCAAAGCTGGGAAACATTGAACTTTGGATTATATATTTAACTTTAAAAAAAAAAAAAAAAATTAATATTCTTCAGTGGTTGATTTATCAAACTCTGGAAGGCCAAGGGGGAAAATCCTTTCAATTTAAGTAACATTTTAATAATTAGGATAGCAGCTTTTCATTATTTTGGTTGAAAACTAATTTGGAGACCCTACATATAGAAACAACAACAATTCACAATAAAAATGTTCTTAAACTTACATTGAGACACTTCAGCATTATAAGGAAAGTATTTTAATGAAATATATTGTCTAGGCAAAGAATATTAAACTTAGATTTTGGATTTTATATAATTAAAGATTTAAAAAAAAATACATATTTTCTTTGTACTGCTTAAATGCGCCACTTATATAATGAATGAATATGAGGAAAATAAGCAGTATTATTCGGTGAGTATACTTTTGAGAGATGATGTCAAATTTTGTAGTTCTTGTCAACTGAAATAAAATCTTTCAATATAGGAGGACTACAATGATAATTTGTGCAAAAAGACGGAGCGATAAAAGCTTGTTATCCAGAAGATCAAAGCGCACAAAAAAAAAAAAAAAACAATCCCAACTCAAATTTTTAACAAAATAAGGGCTAATTCTATAGATTTCTTCATAACGTGTATAACAAAAATGGTGTTGGTCGGATCCATAGCACCTTGATTCTTCGCAGCATCTCTGATGAGGCGCTCAGAATCCATAACCACCACATAGGAGGGAGTGGTTTGATTCCCTTTGTCATTCGCAACGATCTCCATTCTGTCATGTTGCCACACACCCATGCAAGAGTACGTGGTTCCGATTCCAACAGCAGATCCCTCACCCCTGCTCATTGTCTCTCACACCAAGGATCGGCCCTTGCACTCAAAGAAAAAGTGAAAGTAGAAAAAAATAATAATAATAACCCATAACGAAATAGATTATCACAGTGATGTGTGATGAAAAAAAAGCGGAAAAAAAAAAAAAATCCTCTCCACCATTGTTGACTCTGCTGGCACCCAAATCGCTAATCTTATTTTCCCCCTCAAAAAAAATAATGCTTGAACCAAGAACTTCCATATGCTGCCCAGGATAGGGATGTGCATCAGATGATATAATGGGTGTGGTTAGGGTGGCCAATCACATTAGAATACCACCCTCCCATACGCCTCCTCCTAAAAATGAAAAGGTAAACCCTCCAATCACGTCAACCAAGGCTGCCAAATCACAGCAAGGGAGGTCAGTACGTGTGGTAGTAAAGGAAGCTAGGCTAGAAGGTAACGTAAATGAAATCGGGTGTGGGTGAATTCTCAACCAACCACCTCCATTCAAGTCTGTCACCCCTCCCTCCATTCACGCTATCCAAGGCGGGGAACTCCCAAGAAATACGCTGGCAAGAAAATGAGAAGGTGAGCAAATAAAAGTTTGAAACGTTTAATCCCCCTAATTTCCTTTGCTAGTCTGTCCTTCCCCACGTGCAAGGATAAAGGGGCCCAAATCAAGGCTTTAGAAAACATCAAAGAGAAAGTTTTAAAACAATTCTATTGGAGTTGGCTTTAATGCCTACCTAAAACCGTGGACTTTCTTTGCCAAGTGATGAGGCCACTTGAGGCTGCGGATTTTTATGAAGATGTACATGGGTTAAGTCTCATAAATATTTCTTTTGACTTTCTCTCTTTTTAAAAAAAAAAAAAACTCCACCTTGCCCCTCTGTCCCAGTCTGTCGCCTAGGGAAAAGGGGGGGAGAGAAGTTATTTCATAAAGTTTTATTGGTAAGAATTTGGAAAGATATTTGTGCAAAAGATATGTGTTTCTAGATTTATATTTGTTATCATTATTATTATTATTTGTAAATTTAAGACTTAAAATAAAGAATTTACAAGGAATATTCTCTGTTAACATATGAAATCATAATTCCTTTGCCCATACAAAATCCAGAGGCTTATTTTGCTTTTGGACATCTCTGTTTTTTTTTTAAGAGGCATAGTTTTGTGACTTATAGATTTTCATAACAAGGAGGTTTAATACATGTAGTTTTAAACTTGCATATTTTATATGGACCCATTATTGCCCAAGTGTTATGAACCTGGCTCTGATACCAAAATGTCATGCCCAAAACACCAACAAGATTTGATTTAATATTTAAGCACAACTCAAATGCAAATTTTCTTAACATATTTTAAACTTAAAATTGCATAGCTAAGTATATATATATCAACATGTTATCTGATTAATCTAATTTAAACGAATGTGATTACCAATCATAAAAATGTGTAGTAAGGTAACACCATCACATCTAATTTTTTTAAATTACATATGCAAAATTGAAAACAAAGCTATAAGACTCAATGCAAGCATAATTACTCAAACACCATTTTATTGGCAAACCTGATTCAAAGGCTCAGTTGGGAAAGAACTAGGAAGAAAACCCGACGTCGTTGCCATTACAAGAAGGTTTTGAAATAAAAATTACATAGGATTCCAATCCCAAATTTACCACAATCAAATAAATTTCCTTCAAGTCCCTTATCAAGGGATCAACATCATTTTCTGCAACACATTACTAAGAACCGTGGAGGGAACAAAATCTGATCGGGTGACAACCAAGCATAACCAAGAGACAATCAACATACAAAATCATATATGGTTTACACAATAGAATTCACAATGAATCAAAACTAGGGAAAGGTGGATTCTTCCAACCAGGAGAAGTCAAGCACAACACCAACAGATGCCCAATCGAGGCTATGTACCAAGAACTTCCGTTCTTCCATTTCAACATACCAGAATCATACAAGGTTTGTGCTGACAGGTAGGGGCCCATAACACCCTACCCTTTCTCCCTCTTCTCATCCTGAGAAGAGACTCTACACTGGATGGAGTCCAACTAAACAGACCTTTCCCAAAATTGGTCACTTCTTCCCTCTCCAAGGGTGAGTAATACCAAAACACCCATGTAAGGAAAACTCAAAATTGCAAGACATAAACAAGAAAGGAAAACAACCAAAATGACATGGTTTTCAAATCTTCCCACATACCCACAACCATACAACAGTGAAACAACAACAAGGTAACACGAACATGAAACCAAACAAAAAAAAATGAATAAGGGAGATGAGAATTTCCTACCTTCACAAAGAGGTAATGGCAATGAACAAGCTTGAGTAGAGTATCACTTTCCTTCCTTCAAGCTTCAAGAAAACTTCTCTAAAAAATGTAGAGATTGGGTCACCCCCAACTAGTCCAAGAAGGCCTCAAAAATAAGCCTCCAACTACACCACCAAAAAAGGATCAATAACTTCTCCCACCTACCTCAAAATCTCGAAGCTCCTAACTCAACCCATACTATGGTTAACCACTAAGTGGAGGTGGGGTAAAGAAACTCATGGTACCCACTTGCAATTTTCGCACAAAGGTAAAATGAGACTTTTTGAGTGATCTCCAAAGTCAACAAAAGGGGCTTAGGGGTTGGAAAAGACGCCCAACCCATACCCATACCCCTTGGGTATAATTATTTCATGTTTTAAAGCCTTAGGAATAGGTTTAGAGCCACACAAAGGCTAGCAAATAATTAGGACCCACTAACAACTCTAAAAAAGAAGATTATGCACTAATCTAGATTAGGGATGACTAACCTCGATTAAGAACCAAATTAGCAGAAGATACTAACTTAATCTGACTAAGGTCCATGGGTTACACAGCTAACCCTAACTAGCACGCTGAAGAGCATAAACAATTTACGAGTGTCAAGCGACACTAAAAGAACATAGTTACGAACATTAATAGTTATTGATCACATAAGGATACATACATACATCTCAATTTAATTACGAACAACAAGGTTTCCAAAAGTAGCACATAGGGATTAGTTTTGTTCCTCCATCAGTTTTCTTGGCTAAAATATCTGCACACTCATTACACACATCAGTAGTCCCATAAAATCACATGTACATATGTATATGCTAAATCAAAAATTCACATAAATTGAAACATACATAAATCAGGGTTTCTTTCATCCTACTTATATCCTTAATCATAAAGATTCCAAAATCAATGTGTTAATCCTAGACTTTACTTAATTCATCAACATACATATACATAAAACCTTAAATGATGAATATTAAATATCTGAAAGTAACATCACCCAATCATGAGATAATAAAATATGTTCAAGCACCAGATAATGTCTTGACATCTCAAGTCGTGACTATCAAAATAATAGTAATGTATCACTATGCTACGATGGATCAACGCGAACTCAGAACATAATGCTTCAATTACTTAACTATTTAATTCATTTCTACTCACATTTAATCATTAAAAATTACATCATCAATATGACATATAACTTATTCATTAATTCAGACTAAATATGAGAATAATCATCATTAGGCATGCATACACCTGATCATCATAACAACACCAATTAAAGAATTCCGGACTATTTGAAGCATAAAACTATCATTAGAATACCAAAACAAAATCAACACCCTTATCATTAGGTGAAAATGCCTCATACCATCATTAGTGAAATTTTAATGTTTTAACAGTCAGGATAATGTAGTAGTTGTCAAATCACTAAATATCTAAAACATGAATAAATCAGCTAATCTTAGTCTCTGTAAGACATTCGCAACATAACACATTACTTCATTTCCGATACAATTTCCCATAACAATTTTAATAGAGGATTCATAATTTAAAAGTACACACGAGGAGGGTCCTTACAGTTTGGTTAGCTAAGAAGGACACTCTTTTGCTATATTTATGAAACACATAGCATGTTGTAGGGTAGAGTTGGATCACAATGAAAAATTAGTGATAGTGTAAGTTATACTATTATTTCAATGTTTGCAAGAGGTAAGATTTTTTTTGGTAAAAACTATTATAACCCTAGGGTTCTAAGGATTGCCCCAATCAAATTCATGAAACTGTAATGCCTCCTTCCTAGAGGAGAACTTAACAATAAATAATAAATAATAATTTAAAAGAATGAGAATTAAAATATAATGTTTTTTTTTTTTTAAAATCAAAAAGTGACATAGCACTTATATAATATATTTATTAATAAACTAGTTCAAGGGCTGATCAGAGAAAGAACTAGCAAGAAAACTTTGAATCATTGCCAAAATACAAAAGTGTTAAAAGTTGATATGTCATACCAGGCATACCTACAACAAAATACAATTTCTTTGCACTAAGCAAGAGTACCCCAAATATGATATATATCAATACTCAAAAATGATCAAGGTCCAATTATGCCAATAAACCTCTCCTTCTGAAAGATTTAACTAAAATCAAGAGAACTTTGAACCTCCAATCTAATTGGAGCATTTGTGAACCATGCACAAAGAATGTGCAAGCTAATCTATTAAGCTTCATTCATCTACTTTTTTTCCCAAATATGGCACTCTTCTAAGCAAGGGAATTTTGAAAAAATAACCTCGGAATGGCAAGATTCAAATATGGAGCCTTCACAACCAAGATTAGCTAGACAATCAGCTAATTTATTGCCCTCCCTCAGAGTGTGAGACAAACAAGTAGCTTGTAAAGTATCAATTAAATCCCAACATTGTTGAAGGATATAGGCTAGTTTCTAGGTATGTGAAGATCATGATAAGCAAGAATTTATAATTACTTGAGAATCACCTTCAATATGGATGGTGGAAACATTACATCTCTTTGCCAAAATTAGACCTGCCAATAGAGCTTGGGCTTCTGCAAGGTTGCTAGTACCAACTGGTAAAACATCTGCTTTGATTGCAACTACTTCACCTTGCCAATTTCTAATACAAGCACCAATCCTAACTTACAAGGGTTTCCACGAGAGAAACCATCAAAATTTAACTTTAGAAAATTTCTAGAGGGGGAAGACCATTTTATATGAAGTCGATCAGATAGATGATTAGAATTCCAATTTACAGAGAAACTTGGAGGTAACTTAATTTGTTTCCAGAATTTTAGAAGAAGATAATCCCAAGAAAAAGCTGAAATATTATTCATACAATTGAACATATTTGCATTTACTCTTTCTGAAATTGCTTTCTCAATCCCATCTAGAACATATTCTAGATTTGATTTTTCATTGCAAAAAATGATCTTGTTATGTTCCCACCAGATGGCCCACTCCATAGTAGCTGGGATGCACTTCCAAATACTAGCAAATAGAGATCTTGAGAATAGAACTGGCCAAGATATAAATAGGTCCCAAAGACTATTTGGTAGAGGTAAAGACATTTGAAGCTTGTTCAACACAAAAACCCAACACTGATAAGCAAAGGGACAGTGGAGAAGAAGATGATCTGTAGATTTTAGCTCCTTGTTGCATAATTTACAAATAAAAGATTGAGCAATACCTAGGTTGGACAATCGTTCACTGGTGAGTATTCTTTTTTTGAGGGCTAGCCAAGCAAAACATCCAGCCTTAGGCAACACAGTCAAATTCCAACAAAAGGAAAAAGCTCTACACTTCCTGCTTGAATTATATGCTTGTTGAAGACCATAATAACCTTCCTTGATTGAGTAATCACCACCTTTTTTCGGGGCCCATATAACTATATCTTCCCTATTAGAAAGAAAAAGAATTCTTTCAGCAAAAGAGTCCTCAAGGAAAGGAGACTTGGCTGACTAAGAAGATATTTTGGAGGCTTTTTCTAGAGAACCCTTCTTGAATGAATTTCAATAGCCAAAACATAGTCCCAAAAACAGGATCCCCACTCAACTTTTAGGATGTGGCATGCTTCATCCAACTTTTCTTGTCTGCATAGAGGGGGAAATCAATTCCATGAGTCTTCCCAAAACTTTACTTTCTCTCCACTGTGAATTTCCCAAGTAACATAATTACAAACAATATCCTTTGAAGGCATCATAAAATTCCATATGGCTGAACCTAAAGGAGGATTAGACATAGTAAAAATTTTGGAAGGACCTGAGGAATCTAAATATTTTTCTTGCATGATTGAACACCATTTTGCATGAGATTTTGTATACATTTTCCACACAAGCTTGCCCCCAAAAGCCTTATTTCTTGTAGCAATATCACGCAATCCCACACCCCCAGATGCCTTATCATGAGACATTTCAAGAAGAGAAACAAGAGGAACTTCTTATTATCTGACAAATTTCCTTTCCATATAAAGTCTCTGATAATCTTTTGAATTTGCAAGATTATAGGAGAGGGCACATTGAGAATTTGTTAGAATTCTTTAGAATAACTGAGAGGGGGGGTGAATCAGTTATTCAAAGTCCAAAATTCCCTATTAATACCTTTTTACTACTTTTAATGAATCCATATACTTTTCATCCATCCAATACTTAAATTAATCATATAAGCAAGTTACAGTAAATCAATATGCAATGAAAAAACATCCAAAATCATCACATGACACAATGATTTACGTGGAAACCCAATCTGAGAAAAACCACCAGTAACATGCTACTTGATTTTCACTCTTCTGAAGTGATGCCCTATTAAAAGCCTGCCTTGTTAAAGGCTTACAACACACTGTTCAATGTGACCCTGTTAGAGAATTTCACCAAACTGTTAGGAATGGGCCTGGTTAAAGGTCTTTAGAACATTCACTTGGAATGTCACCCTGTTAAAGGATTTATCTTATGGCTATTAAACCAACCTAAGTCCATAGGATTTAGACTTACTGTTACAATTGCTAGAAAGTAATGATAATAGTCTTTTTATCTGATATAACTTACAAGATACTTTGCAGATTTCAGATCACACTTTCAATTCAATCCTTATGCTTGGCTTCAATCACTTCATCTTTAACTGCTTGTCTCCCTTTCAAGCTTTGTCTCCTTGATTCTTCTTACTCATTCTACCAATGCAATCATTCTTGTGGTCATCTATTCAAATAGAGTTCCTATGCTTTCTTCTCCTTAGCACATTCTACACCACTTCATGCTTTTATGCTTGACCACCTCTCTCTCCTTATTCTTGTTTTTGCTCTACTTCTTCATTAACTTATGTCTTCTTATATAGAAGTCTGATTTGCCTTTTTCCGCTCTATTCTCCCTTTCCAATTTTAGGGTTTCAAGATGGATTAGGTAGGATACAATGTATCTACTCCATATCTTGTTTTCTTTTAGAAAATTTTCTAATTGTTTTTCTAAAAGAAAAACATTCTACATGGTGTTCTATGCCACCAACTCATCATTCTTATCTTCCTTTTAATTCACAAGCTTCTAGATAACAACCTTGTTGGCTTAGATCTAGCGAATCATCGATTTCCAAAATAATGCAGCAACTTGACATAATTGAGTTACTAGTGCTTGGTACCTTTGTGTTACTTGGCACCTATACCTACTCGGGAGTTGGTTCTGCTCAGCACTTGGTTTTGCTCAGCACTTGATTCTGCTTGGCACTTGGTTTTGCTCGGCACTTGATTCTGCTCAGTACTTGGTTCTGTTCAGCACTTGGTTCTGCTCGGCACTTGATAATACTTGGCACTTGTTAATACTTACCACTTGTTAATACTCAGCACTTGTTAATACTCGGCACTTGTTAATACTCGACACTTGGTTCCACTCGTCATTAACTAGGAATTTGCTCGGCTCCTTCTCTCTAATGAACTTAGTTTGAGCTTTGCTAAAACCTTAAATCTTTGATATGTTTCAGAGTGCCCATTCTTTGTAATATGTCATCAAATACACTTTTTCATCAATGGCTTAGCTGATCCTTGTACTTCATTTCAACATCATAACTTCAACCTTTCTCTAGATGTTCTAGTTAGATCTTATTGATTGCTTCCTCCTTGACAATCAACTAATTGATAGTATTTGGATCACTAAAGCAATTGTCATTCCTACAAGTAGCAAGTTTGACATCAATGACAAAACAATGATTGAGAACATTCTTTACCAGGTCTATATATTATTCCAACAACTTTTCTTATGATCATTTCAATCATTTCCAACAATCTCCCTCTTTGGCATTGATGGCAAACCAAATTGATCAAGTAATCAATTCAGTTACCACCAAGATTGTATATGTTAGCTTGTTGTATTTCACTGCTAATCTCATATATCTCCCTCTTTCTTTGTATTGATCAGTTTTCTTCATATTTCTCCCTCTTTGACATAAATGCCAAAGATGTAGCATCTTTATCATGCAGAATATAAGCTTTGGCTTCTAGTTGATTTTCTCCCTCTATCACCATGCTTGTGACTGATTTGGAGTTTCTATTTCTACTGTCATCCTTTGCATCGACCTGTTAATATTACAATGATTTATTCCTGTTGATGCAAGGCAGCTTTCTTGTTGCCTTAAGCAGCTTGAGTTAGGGGTATGACCCCCAACTTGCCTCTAAGATATTCATAGGCATCCTTGGGCAATGGTTTGGTGAAGATATCTGCAGTTTGTTCCTTTTTGTGAATGTATTCCAACTTCACTTATTTGTCTTCTACCAATTCTCTGACATAATGATACTTGATTGCAATATGCTTGGTTTTTGCATGCATCACTAGATTTTTGGATATGTTTATAGCACTTGTATTATCACAATACAATATCATAGGTTTTGTTACTTCTTCTTTCATTCCATTCAATAGATGTGTGAGCCATACAATGTTTGTGCAATTGATTGCAGCTACCACATATTCTGACTCTGCAGTGGACTGGGATATACATGTTTGTTTCTTGCTAGTCTAGGTAACCAGCCTTTTGCCTAGAAATAATGCACCTCCACTTGTGCTTTTTCTGTCATCAATGTTTCCTCCCCAGTCTGCATCTGCATATGCATTGAGCTCAAATTTTCCATTCTTTTTGTAGTATAGACCAAAGTCATCAATCCCTTTGAGATATCTCATTATTCTTTTTACTGCTATGAGATGATTTTATTTAGCATTAGCAAAGAACCTAGCCACTATTCCAACTACTAATGCTATGTCTGGTCTACTATGTACAACATATTGTAGTTTTCCAATCATGGATCTGTACATTGTTTGATTGACTTCAGCTGACTCATCATTTTTGGATAGCTTATTTCCTATGGCCATTTGTGTGCTGACTGGTTTGGATTCCTCCAATCCAAATGCTTTAAGAATTTCTTTGATGTACTTTGATTGTGTAACAAATATTCCATGTTTGAGTTGATATACTTGCAATCCAACAAAAAATTTGATTTCTCCAAACATAGACATCTCAAATTCATGTTTCATTTTTTCAGCAAAGCCTTTGCAAAGTACTTCCTTACCTCCAAACACTATATCATCCACAAAGATTTCAAATACAATAATATCTTTACCTTCTTTTGCTTTGATGCACATGTTGTTGTTATCATCAATTCTTTCAAATCTAATTTGCACTAGATACTTGTGAAGTCTCTCATACCATGCTCTAGGTGCTTGTTTCAAACCATAGAGTGCTTTATGTAACTTACACACCATATCTTTGTTTCTTTCATCAACAAATCCTTTTGGTTGTTCAATGTAGATTTCTTCTTCTAGTATACCATTTAAGAAAACGGATTTTACATCCATCTAATAGACTTTAAAATCATTGTAGGTAGCATATGCAAGTAAAGTTCTTACTCCTTCCATTCTAGCAACAGGAGTGAATGTTTCTCCATAGTCTAGCTTTATTTCTGGTAATCTCACCATTCTCATCTAGTTTGTTTCTGAATACCCATTTGGTGCCAATCACAATCTTGTCAGTTGGTCTGGGAACCAAACTCTAGGTTATATTTTTTCTTATTTGATCAATTTCTTCTTCCATAGCTTTATACCAGTCATCATCTTGTAATGCACCATATACTGTCTTGGGTTTAGATTGGCTAATTAGACATGATTCATGTCTTAGTCTGTTCCTTTTCATTGGTCTTGCATCTTTGTCACCAATTATTTGTTCAGCAAGGTGATGTCTTTTTACATATTTGGATAACCTTGGCTCTGTCCTTGTTTCCATGTTTGATCTTTCGGATTCAGGATCACTATGCACTTTGTTGTTAGGTTATTCTTCATCATGTATGTTGTCTTCAAAATCAAATTGTGCATTTTCTTCATTCTGCAACTCGGCTTCTGAATGTAACTCAGCATTTACTGGTTGTGATTCAGCTGAAATTGATACCTGTTGTTGATTTCCAATTTTATTGACATCATTCTCATCAATCATTCCTTCATAAGAATACACAAAGGTTCTATACTCTTCCATTTTCTTTGGTATTTCAGCTTGGACTTCTATGTGCTCATCAAAATTTACATTTGCACTTTCCACAGTTTTGTTAGTATTAATAGTCAAACACTTATATGCCTTACTTCTAGTGGAGTAACCAAGAAATATACCTTCATCACTTTTTGCATCAAATTTTTCATTTCTAACATCTTTAAGGATAAAACATTTGCAACCAAACACTTTGAAATGTTTTACATTTGGTGAGTAACCATACCATAATTCAAAAGGTGTTGTATTTGTACCTTTCTTGACTTGTACTCGGTTCAGTGTATGAATAGCTACACTTACAACTCCTCTCCAGTATTTTAGAGAAACATTCTTTTCCATCATTAATGTTCTGGCACAGTTAATTATAGATCTGTTTCTTCTTTCAGCAATTCCATTCTGTGGGGGAGTTCTAGGAGCTAACATTTCTCTTTTGATCCCTTTGTCATTATAGAATATCTCAAATTCATTTGATGTAAATTCACCACCTGTATCTGATCTTAGGCATTTTAGGCTTTTTCCAGTTTCCTTTTCAACTCTAGCCACATACCACTTAAACATTTGAAAAGCATCAGATTTTTGTTTTAAGAACATAATAGTCATCATCCTGGAATAGTCATCAACAAATAACATTATGTATTTATCTCCTCTATAGCTTTGTATTTTCATTGGACCACATAAGTTAGTGTGAACTAACTCAAGTATCTCTTTAGATGTATAGTTTTTGCTTTTGAAACTTGATTTTGTAATCTTTCCTAGCTGACATTGTTTGCACATGATATTATCAGGCTTCTTCAATTTTGGTAGAACTCTGACTTTCTTCATTTTACTGATGTTGACTAGATTGTCAAAGTTTACATGACATAATCTTCTATGCTATAACCATTCATCATCAAATTTTGCAAATAGACAAGAAAAATCATCCATATCAAGGTAAAACAAATTACTCTTTGTTTGATCTCCTTTTCCTATCAGTTTACCATCATTGTCATAGATTTTTGCAATTTTGTTTCCAAATTCCACTTTGCAGCCTATATTGCCTAACTGTGAGACACTCAGTAAATTGTAGTTTAATCCTTCAACATAGTATGCATTGTCACATAAAATTTGTTCTATGAGCTTAAAGGAACCTTTTCCTTTGATTTGACATGGAGCATCATTACCAAATCTAACACTATTTCCATCATACTGAGTAAAGTTAACAAACTTACTTTTGTCTCCTATCATATGATGTGAGCATCCACTATCTATGATCCATCTATCATTCTTGTTTATGCATGTTACCAGTGCTGTGGCTTCTTCTTCATTAGATTGGTCCTTCATGGTTACATAAACAACTTCATCATCATTGTCATTAGAATTTTCTTCAACAATATAACACTTCTTACCTTTTTCTTTGTAATCTCTCTTGTCATCATCTCTTCTATTCTTGTATTTGTTGCCTTCCTTGGAATCCTTTTTCTGTGGAAATCTTGTAGCAATACGACCTACTTCATTGCAATTGAAACAAATGATAGGCGTCTTACCTTTGAATTTTCCTTTGCCCCTGTGAAATCTTCTAGCAAGCAATGCTTCCAATTGTTCCACATCTTCCTCATCAGTGCTACTGTCACTAGATACATACTTCATTTTTCTTACTTTGTTTGATTTCATTTGTTCAGAATCTTTTAGTGATAACTTGGCCATAAAAGCAGATTCAACATTTTCAGGTTTGTAGTTGTCAAAGTTAGATAATTCAAATGTAGTGAGTCTACCTATTATACCTTCAAAGCTTAGATTATTTCCCAGTATACATCTTAGCTCTTGTATTGCTGATACTCTAATAGCATAGATAGGGAGCAAGGTTCTTAAGAACTTACTATTAATAGTATCTTCATCTAGTTGACCACTCAAGCATCTTATTGCACTTACCACTTCCTTTATTCTTGCACCATACTGAGCAGTATTCTCATTTTCTTCCATTTTCATCTCATCAAACTTTCCTCTGAGACTTTCTCTTTTTGCTCTTTGTACATTCTGATCTCCTCCATAGATGTCTGATAAGGCTTTCCACATTTTGTATGCAGTGTCACATCCTTTGATATCATCAAATTCAGCATAGCTGAGTGCAGAGGCAATTTCCAGCATTGTCTGGTTGTGTTCTTGCTTATTTTTCATGTCTTTTGTAGTAGGAGCACCTGTTGGATCTACATGTTCAGTGACAATTCAATTTTGGGCATAATCTCCTATGGATCCAAGATGTAGCTTAATCAAACTTTCCCATGCAACAAAGTTTTCTTTGTTGAGCTTGGGAACTTCTCTCTTTGCCATTTTGATCTTTTCTGTTTATAGTCCCTTTAAACTAAATCAGCAGTTGGCTCTTATACCAATTGTTAGAATTCTGTAGAATAATTGAGAGGGGGGGTGAGTCAGTTATTCAAAGTCCAAAATTCCCTATTAATACCTTTTTACTACTTTTAATGAATCCATATACTTTTCATCCATCCAATACTTAAATCAATCATATAAGCAAGTTACAGTAAATCAATATGCAATGACAAAACATCCAAAATCAACACATGACACAATGATTTACGTGGAAACCCAGTTTGGGAAAAACCACCAGTAACATGCTACTTGATTTTCACTCTGCTGAAGTGATGCCCTGTTAAAAGCCTACCTTGTTAAAGCCTTACAAAACACTGTTAAATGTGACCCTGTTAGAGGATTTCACCAAACTGTTAGGAACAGGCCTGGTAAAAGGTCTCTAGAACATTCACTTGGAATGTCACCCTGTTAAAGGATTTACCTTATGGCTATTAAACCAACCTAAGTCCGTAGGATTTAGACTTACTATTACAATTGCTAGAAAGTAACAATAATAGTCTTTTGATCTGATATAACTTACAACATACTTTGCAAATTTCAGATCACACTTTCAATTCAATCCTTATGCTTGGCTTCAATCACTTCAGCTTTGACTGCTTGTCTCCCTTTCAAGCTTCGTCTCCTTGAGTCTTCTTACTCATTCTACCAATGCAATCATTCTTGTGGCCGTCTATTCAAACAGAGTTCCTATGCTTTCTTCTCCTTAGCACATTCTATAGCACTTCATGCTTTTATGCTTGACCACCTCTCTCTCCTTATTCTTGTTTTCACTCTACTTCTTCATTAACTTATGTCTTCTTATATAGAAGTCCGATTTGCCTTTTTCTGCTCTATTCTCCCTTTCCAATTTTAGGGTTTCAAGATGGATTAGGTAGGATACAATGTATCTACCCCATATCTTGTTTTCTTCTAGAAACTTTGCCAGTTGTTTTTCTAAAAGAAAAATGTTCTACATGGTGTTCTCTACCACCAACTCATCATTCTTATCTTCCTTTTAATTCACAAACTTCTAGATAACAACCTTATCGGCTTAGATCTAGCGAATCATCGATTTCCAGAATAATGCAACAACTTGGCATTATTGAGTTACTGGTGCTCAGCACCTTTGTGTTACTCAGCACCTATACTTGCTCGACACTTAGTTTTTCTCAGCACTTGATTCTGCTCGGCACTTGGTTCTGCTCAGCACTTGATTCTGCTCGGTACTTGGTTCTGCTCAGCACTTGGTTCTGCTCAGCACTTGATAATACTCGGCACTTGTTAATACTCAACACTTGTTAATACTCAACACTTGTTACACTCGACACTTGTTAATACTCGACACTTGTTAATAC